>OX375757.1:28750000-30000000 GCA_947359355.1 Acrocera orbiculus
TTTCAGGTTTGAAAACTTTCTTGAAACAAGATTCTTTAAAAAAATCACTTTGGGGATATAATAAACAATTTCGTTAAGGAAATATTGAACACTTACTTGCTATAAACATATATTAAAATGGATTTTAGAGAATTATCATAAAACAAAACTAAAAAAAGCTTAGGCACACCCTCTTCAATAATTTGTTAACCTAACGAAAGTAAAATTACTACAAACAGCTTTTACTTTGTTTTATAGCATCCTTTTAGCATTTGCCTTATTGGTGTATTCGAAAAACTTTGCTTACACATAATTTCTTGCTAATGTTAAACGAGCTATTTTTTGTTTCAGAATAATACTGTGTTCAATACTGCATTTCTAATATTTATAAATTTTTGAGTGCGAACAAGCATGTTGTTTGCAAATAGAATTCTAAGCTTTTCGAATGTAACAAGCTTATATTTATCTTATTAAAGAAATCGTTAAATAAATATTGCAGAAACCGGAAAAATACATTTTTTCATTAATGGCTCAAAAAAATGGCTACGATAAATTAGATATTTGCGTAAATAGAAGATTTAATTATTATGATTATTATTATTAAAAAAATACGTTTGAAATTTTCTTGAATTAAGTTAATACCTTAAACTTACCTTTAAATTTCGACTATATAACATAACGTTTAGCTTAGTAATCTTATGCCTAAAGCATTTCCGTAAATAGATCTCGTCGTTGTAATTCATTTCTTCTTTGTATTTTATATCCACATTGACCTTGGTAGCTTCTAATTACCCCTATCTGAAAATTAAAAGTTTAATGAATACTTGAATAATATTCGTCTATTAAAAAATATAAGAAAATAAATTTAAATAAACTTGTAAAATTAATTAATAAAGATTATTACTTTTGTTATGAAACGTCCCTTTTGAAATTTTAAAGAATATAAGGATTTCCTTATACCTTAATATTTCTTTAAAAACACATATATAAATCGAATTAAATTAATATAAAAATAAGCAGGATATAGGGTACGTTTTTTGCCAAACGAATCAACTCAGTAAACCAAAACAAAAGCAGAAAAGCGATAAAGTAATAAGCATTGCCTTTAACATTTTCTGTTTAAGATGAAAGATAATTTTTTGGAAAATGGTTCTATTCAATATTTTTAGCAAAATTTACAACGAAAGTAAAAGACTTAAGCACATTCAAATGCTTTGAAATATAAGTTTATTAACATTCAAAAAAGAAATAAAAGGAGAGTTTATTCGGTTTAGTCCATTAACTCTAGCTTTTTCAATGTGTCTCACAGATATTGGATGTAGTTTTATCTACTTTCTATTATTAACGTGTTACTCGAACAGAGAAATGTTTCTATTGTTAAACATTTCTCTATTTTTAAAGCTAAATTTCTTAAAAAAAACAATGACACAAGTTTCAATTTATGAAGACTGCCAATTAAAAGTAATTTTAATTATAAATAATAAAAAATCAATTAAATAAATAGGTATAAAAACCTATTTTCCATTATCTTTCAGTGTAATTTTGGAGATAATAAAAAAATCTTTAAGACTAAACTGTTAAATATTCAAATAATTTTATGGTTTTTTAAAAGGAATTCGTTTAAGTAAATTTTTTTGTTTTTTTAGGCAAGTTTAATACTCCAAAAAGAAATATAAAAATACAAAGTTATTAAGCATTTGTATAAATATTTTTATTATATCATGAATTACATTCACTTGGATAAATCCTTTAATCTTTTTAAAATTTCTTCACTTAATTCACTTAATTTAACCATTTCCTCTTGCCGTGTAATAACATTTCGTAATTTAACACAATTTTGTGCTAGTTCACCACTACCAAACACAACAGCTAATGGAATTCCATTTTCCTCACAATGCTGCAATTGTACCAATAATTTAGGATTATTTTTATATGAATGCTCAGCCTAAAATAAAATTTTTTTAATAAAAACGGAAACCATATAAAATATATGAATTATCCTTAACCTTAATTCCATTGTTCCATAGTATATTAACAATTTCAAGACGATTTTCAAGTAATCCTTTATGAACAGATGCTACATATACTTCAATATCTGTTGTTCTTATTTTATTACCCAATGCTAGTTGTTTAGCTTCAATTATAGAAAAAACACGTTCAATACCAATTGAAACACCTACACATGGAACTTGTTTTCCTTTTGAATCAAACATTCCAACTAAATTATCATAACGACCACCACCAGCTACAGAGCCAACATTGAAACTATCTTCTGACTGAGTAGGATTTTTTCCAGTTAATATACATTCATATATAACTCCAGTATAGTAATCAAGTCCTCTAGCTAAGCTTAAGTCAAATAATACTTGTTTTTCAATACCAAAAATTTTGCAATATTTTAGCAAAAGTTTAATTTCTTCTAAACCAGAAATAGCATTTTTTACTGCTTTTAAAGCAGAATCTTCTAAAAGTTTCTCAACTAATTCTACATTTCCAGAACGTTGAACATAAATACCGATTTTATCAGCTGTTACATCATCCAATCCTTTATCTTCAATCATTTCTCTCCTAACTTCTTCCCAAGGAGACTATAATTTAAAATTAAAATTTTTAAATACATGTTCAAGATTATAAAAGGAACCATGCAAAATTTAGAATTATTTCATGCTGCTAAATATAAAATTACAATATTCAATTGCTATTGCTTAATCATATGGCTGTGATCAGGTAGAAGTTGATGTTCATTATAAATTTAAGCCGCTAAAGTCTATATTCAATAGTACTCATGTAATGAATGTGCGTTTTATTTAAAGCATATTTATAATTGTTTAATATATTTATTATTCAATTTATGTTTAAATATTTTTGCAGCACTAAGCTTGTGTTTAATAAATAAATAAATCTAATAAAATTTTTTTAAAGGCCATCAGTCAATGATCTTATGTACTTCTAAGGCTTTTAATAGGCACAATAATTTCCTCTTTTTTTGCTCAGTTAAAAAAAACTTTAATTTTATTAATTTTTTTACAAGTCTTTAATTTGGTTAATTTTTAATGAAAATGTTTTACCCCACTTCCTACCAAAATTATAAACCTGTAAATATCTATTTGGATTTTTTGTTTTAAGTACGACCCCTGAAATCTACCTTTTTTAAAGCAAATACCTTAGGTACTAAAAAACGCCATGAAAATAATGTAAAATAAGCTTCTGTACGCTTTAACATATCAATAATATCATATTTTAAAATTGAAATTACCGTATTTTATTTTCCCATTAAAAAATTGCAAAAAAAACCCTTTCGAAATGAACATAAGACTAAATCCTTAAAGAGGCAAGATATGTGATTTTTTAGCACAAAAATACATGGCAAAACCACAAAAATATTTTACCTTCACCTCTAGCAGAGGTTATTTATATAGTGAGAGCTGTAAATCTAAATGTTAGATAAAAAAATCTAACTTTATTTCTCAAATGCTGTTATGACAACTATTTAATCAATTGCTAATAAAACAAAAGAAGAATAATGAAAATTATTAACCATTTTTGATAAACAAAAAAATAAGTAATATGAAATATTTTCTGGAAATTTATTTGATATTAAAAGATTTTCCCCATTATTCCTTTTTCTTCATGCAACACAAAACACTATCTATTAATATTTCATTTTCTTTCACCAAATATATTTTTATATATTCCTACCTTATCAAGTTTATCAACTGCTGAACATATTGATCTAAACTTATCAATAGGTACGCCACAAGCTTCAAACATTCCGTCCAATAATAGCCTATGATTGATTTTAATTTGGTATTCTCCGATTGCTAAAGAATCAAATATTTCACATATAACTTTTATACATTCCACGTCAGGTAACATAGAATCATAAGTGCCAGCAATATCAAAATCCTATAAAATTTTATCAAACTATATAAAACCATATATTTTATGTAATTTAAATATTTTATATTTACACATTGATAAAATTCTCTATAACGTCCCTTTGTCATCGCTGGATTATCCCTTCGATATACTTTTGCAATATGATAACGTTTAATATTTGAAATTTTGCTCATTGCTAAATATCTGGCTAGAGGTACCGTTAGGTCATATCGTAATGAAAGTATTTCACCACCTTGATCCTTTAAGTCATAAATTAATTTAGAGTCTTCACCATATTTACCAGTTAGGACTTCCTTTAATCAAATTTTTGTTCCTTTTTACTTATCAAGCTTTAAATAAAACTGTTACCTTTAATTCAAAAACTGGTGTATCTATAGATTCAGCACCATGTTTTTTAAAAATTTCTACAATTTTTTGCATAACACCATTTCTCAGGGACATTTGAAAAGGATTAAAATCTCTAGTACCTTTTGGGGTCTTAAGAGTAAATTTTTGTTGTTCTGAATTCTCTTCATCATTTAATTTAGCTTTTAGGGCTAGTAACTTTGAAACTTCTTCGTCTATCTAAAACAAAAAAATTTAAATTATATTATATTTCGAATTTATTATCAATATAAATTTAATAAAAAAAAATACGAATCTTTTCTGACCTTTAGTATGTGCTGTGCAACCGTTATATCATCAAATTTTTCATTTTGTGCAGTGGAGTACTCGCAAACAGCTTTATTCATTTTAACTCGACGCAAGAAATGTTGTGACACGCGAAAAAATGGTTGTAACATTTTTTTTTTTTTAAATTTTTAATAATTAACAAGCAATCTAGAATAATTTTTATTAATTTTTTGCATATTGATTAAAAACTGTTTAAAAGTTCACTATCACTAGCATTAAACAATTTATAAATGTTTACTTTACTATTCCGAATATGAAGTCCGGCCTCGGTTATTATGCTCAGTTGCATTGCACATAAATATGAAGCCAAAATTATCTTAGCAGGGAATAGTAAAATTAATTTTAATTATGTAAAAATTGTACAAAGTAAATTATTGGAAAATATTCGGTTTTTCATTGACTTTGATCCACTATAGACTTTATATATGCCCAAAGTTCAATTTACTGAAATTAAACCAAAAATACAAGGAGGAGTAGAAGTATTTTAGCAGTCATATCTTATACTATAAGAAAAACTAAGGATTCGGTATTTAAATAACAAAATTAATTTGCTTTTATTAATAAAATGTTACAAGAAAGTAAACAAATTATAAGTAGTCCAAAATGTTTCGTTAAACCTGTATAACCGCTAAGCGTACGCTTTTTGACCAATGATAAAGACACATTTTTCTTGCAATAAAAAACTTGCTTGTTTACTGGATAGAACTAAAAGTTATTTATTTATTGAGAACTGACAGACTTTAAAGTTTAAACTGTATCTTCTGATTCATTCCTTTTTCATCAAACCATTCGAAAAAAGTTAATCCATTTTATGGAATAAGACCTGATAAACGAAACAAGTTAAGATACTTTTTGAATATGAAAGATATTATTTTTCCATAAATGGGTTATTTTAGCAAATAACGCAAGAAAATTGTTTTTATGCTCATTTCTAAGAAGTCTAATAAAGATAATAAATTTTTATTTAAAAAATTTCGGCAATGCGCGCACCTACATATATTTAGGCTCCAAGATTGAAACTTTGTTCGATTTTGGTCGTGAGCAGCAATTTGAATTTCGAGTTTAGAATAATGTAGAATGATTAATTATTATTATAATTAAATAGTTTATTCCAGAATAGGTGAGAATTTGTTTTTAAGATTTATCTACATTCAAAACTGGAATCGGAAATGGGTTGATTTTTTGGTAAATAGTTTTTCATCAAATTATATTCTTATAAAAGCAGTTAATGTTAGTCAAAATTTGAAGCGAATAGCTTTTCGACAAGTGGTTCAAAAATCGATCACAAGACTTTATAGAACAAAAAGCAAAGTAAATAAAAGTTTATGAAATTAATAATAAATAAATAAAATAATTACACCTGTCCCCCGATTTACACGGTACTTTTTCTACACGATTTCGCTTTAACACGTTTTTTTTGATAGTCTTATCCTCCTATTTGCACGGTAATTTTCGCTTTTATACGGCCTGAATTTTAAAGGCAAAATTATAAAGGGTAAAAACAAAAATTTATATGGTTACTGGCGACAATCAAAAATTCCACGACAAATGTTTATTTAATGTTTTTTGTTTTTCAATTTTCTTTTATTCTTATATTACGTCAAAATATATGAGTTAAATTTTTAAAAAACTGACTAAATTATGCTTAATATAGGTTTTTTTTCGATTTACACGGTTTTTAGTACAAAAAATATGATTTCGATTTACACGATATTTTAGGGAACCGATCTATCGTGTAAATCGGGGGACAGGTGTATTATAATTAAAATAACTTCGAATACTGATAAAATAGAAAGAAATTTGAATTATGTGTATTTAGCTATCACGATTTAAATTGAGTCGACACAGACAGAGGATAAAATGTCTTGATACAACCTATCTAAAGTCTAAGCGTACATCGAAAGCTGGGTACTCACTACAAATCAATGATTAGGTTCACTCATCTCATATAAAGTATACGGAGGTAGCGATTTGTGAGAACTAAATGCAACATTCATATATTTTCAGTTTAAATACTCAAACGTCTGTGTACGCTTTCAAATATGGAACAACGATATTTAAACATTAAGAAATACAATTTTGACATCCTTTTGATGGTTTCTATATCTACAGTATGTATATAAATGGCTATTCATCAAGAAACATTGTAATTAAATGCTTTTTAAATAAATCATCTATTTTTAGAACCTTCAGATCGAATAGGGCTAGTATAAATTTAAGTCACTTGTTAAGATATACTGAAAAACATGTAAATATTTTTCATTAATCTCAATAAAAATGAATGGTATTCCCAATTTTTGAAACATGATTATCCTCTTTTTATATCAAATATTCTTATTGAATAATTGCTGAAAAACTACAAAAAATTTTTTAAAAAAAGGTCTTCAAGTAAAGAATAAAACAATAAAATAAAATTTAACATAAAGCCGAAAAGAATTACAACTAGGTTTATTTATTGAAAAAATTACAATTTAAAATGAAGATTTTAATTTTTGTATGCATTCCAGGGAAATTATTAAAACAATCTAAAATTTGTTAGCTTAAGGGACCAATGTGTTAATTCGGATATTTCGTTTATTTATTTAACTTTGGCTTAAGTAAAATTGAAACTTAATAAATACTGATAGAATACTGCAAAGTATTAAAAAAATCTTTAAAAATAGTGTAGTAGAACTTTTCAGAGCATAAAATTTGCAATTTTTTCATTTTGTAAATGAATTTCGTATAATTTGGTAATTGACAAAAAAAAAACTTTACTTAGCAAACATTTGGCAGCAATTGACTTAATTTTGACTTATTTTATCTTAATTTATTCATTCTGAATGAAAGATATACGTACTAAATAGCCTTCTGAAATGTTTCGCCACATTACTAACAAAGTGAATGTAAAACCTTTCACTTATTAACTTATTGTAACCTTAAGCATTGCAATATATACTTTTTTGAATATAGAGAAGCTTAATATTTGTTACAGCTTTAAAAACCCTTACTTTAAATCTAAAAAAAAGTCATTTCGTCTTTAATGTTGAAATTTTTATGAAATGTGAGTAATTCAAAAAAAAAGTAAAGGATATGTATATATTTAGAATTTCTATACAATTAATAATATTTTCTAATACTTAATATAACTCCAAATTTTATCAAGTCTCTTTTAGTTGTACGAAGAAATTTTAAAAAAAGTTAAAATATATCTAGTTTTAAAAAATTTTTTATTAGTATAAATAGTTACCTTTTCTTTTGGTTCTTTTGCGGCTTTTAATTTACGAACTAAATCGCCTTGCTGTTTAATTAATTCAATAATTTGTTGAGGACCGGGCATATTTTTTTTATCACTACACTCAAATCAAATCAAATTTTATTGAGACTTTTGAATACAATCTTATACAGAAAATAAAAAAAACCTTAGAGTCTTACGATCTAATAGTGCTGAGAGATATTGGCCCGAAAATAAGTGTATAAGCCTATTCTGGTGTGACATTAAAACCCACGTTCATAAAGTAAGTAGGTAGTGCAAAGTATTATTGTTGTCGATGTAAACTATTAACGCAGCTTGCTCCCGGCTGCCGAGAGAATGGATATGATTACGATATGTACTAAGACGATTTATCCTTAGAATTCTATTTACTTATTGGTAATTAACGTCTATTATGTATAGGAACTATGTAACAATAATATATACATTATAATACTATCAATTAACAAATTACATTGCTATATATACAGTTCATACCTAGATTAAAATTAAATAAACTAGATAACTAAGAAGCCAGTTTACAAATATTTACATTTTGCTTATCTTTCAATTTCAAGTTGTTTTTGATTTTTCTTTTATATATATTTTTTTTTTTTTTTTTTTTTTTTTTTTTTTTTTTCAATAACAAAACAATAAAGATTTATGAAATATTGTTGACTTAATCTACTAAGGAAGTTATTAGGCAGTATGTATAGAATAACTAAGAATGTTAATATTCAGAAATTGTATGAATAGCCAACAATCCAGCAGCAAATCCCGAAAATATTGCGACTAAGCGACTGATATCGTTAAAATATCTGTGCATTGACCATTGGGCGGGAGAAAGAAGAAAAGAAAGAGAAAGAGAAAGAAAGAGAGTATCTTTAGGCCCTATAGTTAGAGTGGCTCGCTCTGACGTAGAAATGAGGAGTTTCTGCTTGGTTCGCAGGATCATCAGTGAAGTTGAGGTCTCTCTTAGAGTCGTCATGAAGAATATTGAATGGTGAGAGGTAGTAATTGTCATGTATAGAAGCCATTGCATTCGATATACAAATGTTTTTTAGTGTCAGATTGGGGTGCCACGATATTTTGTTTAGAGTTTTCATGCTAAGCCTGAGAAGATAGCTCAGTAGAGGGGTAATTTTTGCTGAAGCATAAATCTTGCGATTTGCAAAGTATTTCTTGTTAGACCTACGATTGAGGCCAGTAATCTTTCTAAGTATCGATCTTTCAAATAGTTCAAGCTTCTGTGCATAAGTTGGTGACATAGCAAACCATATTGGAGAAGCATAACTGATGATAGGTCTGATAATTGCCTTATACAAGAGCATCTTTGTTTTGGCTGACCAATAAGGAGAAGAAAACGCGCTGTAAATCGTACTGGCAGCCGATTTAGCTTTAACCAGAGTGCTAGAAGCGTGTTTGTTGAAACCAAACCTTTCTGAAAAGTGGACACCCAAAGCGGTGGTAGCATTGTGTACTTTGATCTTACTATTAAATAAGTGGAAATCAATCATTTTAGATTCTTTTATGCATAGTTTGTGGCAACGACCACTAGCGTTGCGATAAACAATTATCTTACATTTTGCTGGGTTTAATTTGAGGCCCCATTTGCTGAGGTATCTCTCTAGAATTGGTTTGTTGTTTTTAAGTGTATCTAGTGCCTTAAGCGGTCTGGGATCCCCAGCGGTGATAACAATGTCATCCGCATACAGAAACGCTTGTATACTATTCAAGTCATTTGAGTTGAAGGGGAAATCATGTAAAGCAAAGGTGAACAAGATAGGCCCTAAAACCGATCCTTGTGGAACCCCGGAGTTGACCGCTACTAGGTCAGATAGGGCGTTATTGATGCAGACTTTGAAGTATCTATTGCTGAGGAAGCTATTGATCAGGTTGACAATAGCAAGAGGACAGTTAGCGTTGTGAAGCTTAAGTACAATTCCCTCTTTCCAGATCTTATCAAAAGCTTTCTCGAAATCTAGCTCGAGTGCGACCGTGCATTTGTTGACTCTTAGGTTATGTACTATGGTATTTCCCATTGCAAGCAGTGCGTGAGTGGTGGAGTGCGATTCTCTGAAACCAAATTGGTTCCAAGGCAGCAATTTATGAGTTTCGATAAAATTGGTGACTCTAGATTTTATAATTTTTTCGAAGACTTTACCCAAATTGGGTAAAAGAGAAATGGGTCTGTAATTCCCTAGGTCAGAAGTATTGCCTTTTTTATGTATGGGAAGTAGTTTCGCTATTTTCCACTCGTTAGGGAAGTACCCGATGTTTATGCAGTTATTAAAAATACAAGTTAGAGGTTTACCTAGAGTCTGAGCACAGTGCTTGATCAGTTTATTGGGTATTCCATCTAAACCAGACGACTTCTTTGGGGTGAGATGATGAAGTGTTGAGATGACCTCCTCTACTGTACAGTAGGGGTCATTAAGGGCAACACTGTCTGATGCTAAATTCGACGAAAAGTATGTTAGAGGTTCATTGTTTGAGGTCTGGAGTGAGTGTGCTAGTGAGACCGAATCAGCAATGAGTGAGCTATCGTTGCTTTGGTTGCTCTCTCTGAATATTACTTCAAAGTAATTTTTGAAAGCTTCTAATTTCTCAGATGTCGAATGGAATATTTTATCGTTGTACTTTAATTCAGCAGTGGTGAATTTAGCTCTTTTAACCGCAGAGCGCCCAGTTAACCTATCAATCTCACTCCACATTCCAGGGCCTGGTTGAATCATTCGAATCCTTTTTTGGAAATGCTGATTGAGGTCATTTCTAACATTTTCTCTGATTAAGTGTGTCAAACTGGTAATCTGACTTTTGAGTGCTATATAGAAAGGGTCCGAAGTATTCAGATGCAATTTGTAAGTATTATGCAATTTGTTGCACCAGGTTTTCCTGGCCAGGACAAGTTTGTAAGTAAGCGAGCTTATAAAGTCTAAGTGTCCATTAGCAGTGGGGATTCGCTTAACAGAGAACTCTTCCATCGTCTTCGAAATAATTTTAGTCAGTTGTATGATTAAGTCGTCAATTTCCTCTGATGAGTAGGTTGAATGATTGCAGATGTAGTGATCTAACAGGCTGGCAAGCCTCTTGTTGAATTTTTTCCAATTTATGCCATCCAGCTGGCATATTAGTACAGGTAAGGTGAGCTCGGGGAGGTTTTCGGTATTGATATAAAGCTTGATACCTAAATGGTCTGAGAGGCCGAAAAAAGTGTGACAGTCAATGTCGATGTCAGGATTGAGATAGACATCAAACCACTTAGGCGATATCATAAAAAGGTCCAGAAAAGATCCCGCTTTCGGGTAGGTAGGCGTTGAAGGTGCCACGATCCTAATATCAGACCATACCTCTTCTTTTAACCAATTAGCGATTAGCTTACCATTCTGGTTGGTGGTTTTATCCCCCCAGAGGGGGTCCCTCGCGTTAAGGTCCCCTCCCCAAATGAAATAGTCAGTTGT
This sequence comes from Acrocera orbiculus, assembly GCA_947359355.1. Taxonomy (NCBI): domain Eukaryota; kingdom Metazoa; phylum Arthropoda; class Insecta; order Diptera; family Acroceridae; genus Acrocera; species Acrocera orbiculus. The sequence goes on from OX375757.1 coordinate 28,761,245, forward strand.
CTTAGATAACGATAATAGGTGATCGAGCTCATCAATTACCCTGGGATCACTTCTGCAAGGGATGTAGACAGCGGCGAGAAGAATTGAGCGAACTTTTCCTTTAATATTCAAAAATGCAATCGTGACTGTAGCTGAGAAGAACCGAGGGTTAAAGTGCACCTCTTTAGTTTTCACCATGCTTGGCAAAACAACTGCTGTGCCTCTAATATTGTCATTTCTAAGGCATTTAAGATTATCGAACTTTATATTGTGTTTAGCAGACAAACAAGTTTCGGTTAAAAACGCTGCAAAGGGTCGCTGTGTATTGATAATATCCTGGATAAAGATCCTACGTTCTCTGGCTATGATAGAATTTACATTTACTGCTATTATGTTAACGGTGTTGTGCATTATGGGGTCGTAACTTTATCCCCAAAGGAGGCAAAAAATTCAAAGAATATAGACATTTTGTCTATTCTAGAGGTGCATTTATTGACGTTATCCAAAACGCTATTTATCTTATTAAAAAGATCCCTTACACTCATACCAAAGAGTGAGAAAATTTCAGTGACCAGGGTTTTAAGAGGGTTCGCTACAGAGGACAGTACTTGTAGTTCATCCAGGATTGCTGTATCACCAGTGTTCGATTTAGTTGCATCTGCATAAGTGACTAGTGGCGTTACCCTCCTGCTGGCAAAGCCAAGTTTGGCTCTGTTTTTTTCAAGAATGAGTTCCCTACGGTTATTAATCCTATCTCTAAGTTGTTGTTGTTTGAGGAGATATCTTTTGTATTCAGTGCAGTCAGGCGAGTTTGCCGCATGCCCTGTGCTGCTGCAGTTGACACATTTGAGCAAGGACGGATTAATGGTGGTGTAGTCAGTAGTGTTATTATCAGTTAGCAGGGGACAATTCAAGCCAGAATGATGTTTCGCACAAAGCATACAAAGGGTGTCTGCACAGCAGAAATTTGCCGTATGTCCAAAACCCTGGCATTTATAGCATCTTGTTACGGTTCTCTTGAATAGTTTCTCCCAGTTGACTTTTTGGAATAAAACAACTTTAACCATTTTGAGCTCATCTAACTTGTAACCCTCTTCGAGTTGTACAATAAAGGCATTAAGCTTATATCCCTTGGCCTTAGATCTAACTGTTGTGAAATTGCTTACCTTAGCGATTTTAGTATTTGGGCATTGAGCTTGAAGATCTTCTAAAATGTCCTCCGTGGATTCGTTAGAGTTTATTCCTTTAACTAAGATGGAATTCTTTCTCTTATCCGGGGGGCAGAAGGTATGTGCCGTGGCTTTAATTTCTCTTAGCCAGCTCAAGCAGCGTTCATGTAGATCCATACAATTGACATTCACAGTAATTTTGTTAAAGCCTGACAGTTTGAGCCAGTATTTTTGCTCAGGGTTGGAAACGAGGTTCTTTAGTTTGTTGCGGATGACCATAAGATCCAAGTCCGCGACAATGATGGGTGGACATTTACGCTCCACCGGGCTATCTGCTCTGGGATTCGCAGCTGGTGCATTAGTGATATTATGTATAGAGTGCTTGTCTCCATTACCTTGGTTCTTGGTAGGAGAATATTGATTAAGAATTATTTCGTCTAGATCTTTGAATCTATTTCTACCTATGCTTGCGTAATTGTGTTCCGACGGAAGCCGTGCGTCGCGCTGGGATAAGGAGGGACTGTTTAAGAGTTTGTCCGAGGCTATTCTCGCTAGGGTTTCAAAAGAACTGTTGTTATTCTTGTTAGTAGTTACATCATGATTTAGGGGTAAACAATTTGACATGTTTTTAGATGCTGTCCTGGAGCGAAGATTCGCTCTAATGTCTCGTGTGGAAGTTGGGTTAACACAATCATATGATTGCGAGAGGGTTCTAGGGTTGAGTAAATTTCTGTCCTTTCTAACGGAGGATTCTATGTCTGATTCCTCAGAGTTACTATAAACCTGTTTGGCATTGTGCGGCAGCCTAGTTGTACGAGTGGAGGTTGGGGTATTTTGACTGGACTTTCTTTTCCTACCTTTACCCATACTGGAGTTGCAAGACGTGTCTTATAACGCCAGAGTGACGACTATGTGAAATTAAGCCTAGAGTTAGTGCGGATTAGAGCGTGTGTGCTGACGCTCCACATAAATGAAACATGCCACTAGAACTAGCCAGTTAAACTATAGTAGAAACTTATACACACCGGAAAATAGAAATATAGTATGAGTTAACACCTCAGTGGTCAATTAGAGTAGACCAGATATATGCCACTGGACCGTTGTTATACAAAACAAAGCTAGCTGCTTAACCTCAAATTAATTATTTAAAATTAGGATTATTATGCAGTTGATTAGAGATAAGGCCAATATCCTCAAGATGTTTCTATAACTTAAGCTAAAAAGAAAATTAAACACATTAAACAAATTAACATTAGTGTAAGAGTACAATAGATGAAAGCGCTTAATAAAATTAAGAGATCCTCAAGATTCACTCCTTTGTGGAGGAAGTATGCCTTCGATGAAGTCTTGATTCAGTTGATGAGGAATCCAAATTCTTATGATAATAGGGAATCCAGTGTAACAGATTATAAAATGGCAAACTTATTCTCGTATATCCACACAAATATTTAATATTGTATTTGAATTTGTAGTTGCGATTAATTAAAGCAAATGATGCAGCCAAAAGTATATTCAATAGACTCACAGAAGCTCGTGGAGCACACAGACCAAATATAATGTTTTTGATAACACGCGCAGTCATACAGCCAGACGGCAATATGGCGGCCAAACGCTGGTCTATTCTTCACTATAAGTTAGCAGATGACTTTGTTCCAAAATTTTCAATAGATATCTTCTTTAATCAATAATTAAGCTAGGCTTTTGCATATGAACTTCTTCACTGTTGTGTTTCACTATTACTGCTTTGATATGGCTACTGCGCCATTACGGTACGTGCACAGAGTCACGTACGCCAAGTTTATTTCTTGCAATGTTAAAACACAAAAATGTGTATAAAAGATAAATAATCACTAAAAGGATGTAAATATTAATAAATCTTTAAATTTTTGTAATTCAGTTATTTAGTATTCAAATTTTTTTTAAGCGAGTTAGACAACACCGTGACCACACTTGACTTCAGACAGTATGATTTGATTTATCACTACACTTACAACACACAATGTGGATACACGTATTCTGACATTTCCATCAAATAAAATTTAATGTACTAAACTACATTGCGTAAATGTAATATCAACTATATATATGTGGCTGCATTTAGTTAAGTAATAGAATATTGAAGAAATTTAAACACGTATGTATTGAAATTTTAAATTTTTGCATACTTTGAAAAATTGGACACTGTATAAAGTAGAATAATAATAATTGGATGGCTCACTTGCCAAATCGATTAACTCTATTTTTTGAATATTATTAAACTTTAATTTCCAAGCACTTGATTACCTCCAAACTACATATTCAAAACAAATTTCTCTAGTAATAAGTAGTAACACTACTAAATGACAAAATTTTCAAATTTTTAATTTAAGAAGAATTTTTAAAAAAATATATACTATTTCATTATTAGTCTCGACTTTTTGTTTTATGGAGTTAATCGATTTGGCAAGTGAGCCAGCCAATTGTTAACAAAAAAACATTTCTTCTTATTACATTGTTAACTCTTTGTAGGTAACCAACAGTATATGTTAAAAACTTTATATTCAATTCTTTTTGGTGTATATTGTTCATTAAATTAGTAACTTAGACAATATTTATAATATAAAACCATTGTAGATATCCTTAAACTAGAAAAACTTAATTTGCTCTTCTTTTGATGCTAATTTTCCCTTTTGCCAATTGATTCATATTTATTTTCACTTTGTTATTGTCATTAACCTTTTTCACCCACACCTGAAAAAATTAAAATTCAATTAAAGAGAAACATTAATTTCTTAATAAAGAAGGTTTTTTTTTCAAATTAAAATTTTTAAAAATGTACACAATTAAGAATTATATATACAAGAAAGAACCAAATCAAATAAGTTTTTAACTTTAATAAAAGTCTTTGAGCTTACCACTTCATTTCCAATGGCTGATATATTTGCTGGAAAACGAGGCATTTCTTTTCCTTCAATATAAACAGGTTGACCTCGATGAAACCATCTTCTTTCGTAAAGTAATTTTCCGTCTTCAATTCTTGTTTCAACATTTGTCGTCACAATTTCAGTTGTCATATGAGATGTAGGGGATTGTGTTTGAATACCATTTGAAATTATAGCTAAGATAATAAATAAATAATTTAAAAAAAAATTATATCTTAATGTGGGCACCCACTTAGTGCGTATATCTCAGCGGGTAACTTTTTTGACGTCAAAATGACGTACAAATGAATTTCACGCTGAAATATCCACATATGAGGGGGAACTTTAGCGTGAGCCTATGACGTCATAAAAGTTACCCGCTGAGATATACGCACTAAGTGGGTGCCCACCTTTATATCTTACGATTTGCAGTAATTGATTTCCCTCTACTAATGATCTTCAAATCGTATTCAATATCTCTTTCATCTAATTGATAAGCAATTAATTGGCCAGTTGTTGGTTTTCTACGCTTCTCTACAACAGGAGGAGGATCATTTGGCCTCCTACGTAATTTACGAGTGACTGTAGGCTTGATCTAAAATCAAATTTGTCAAAGATTTAAATTTACATTTGTAAAATATTTCAAATATCTTTTACCACATCAACAGAGTCACTAATCAGCTCCAAATTATTTTTCTCTGATTCAATTAACTTGCGTCTTTCTTCGAATTCACTTATGAGATTTTCTTTAAGATCGGCCTGTAAAATAAAAATTAATTATTATGTTGGGTTTAAAGAGCATTTTGACAATTTTTAAAATTTTGCATAATGTTAAGCATACCTACCTTTTTTTCCTCATATTCTTTTATAGCCATTTTTTTTTCCATGAAATAATCTCTATCTGCACATTCCCTAAGATAGTCCCGACTAACTTCATTTATTCTTAGCCTTTCTTTAAATTGATGTTCAAGTTTTTTTACTTTTTTCACATATTCACTATGAACTCCATTTTTTAAATCTTCTAATTGTTTTTTAAGATTAGCTAATTTATCTTGGTACATTCTGTTAAAAATTCAATTTAATGATATTTATTTCATATTAAGATATTTTACATTACTGTTCTTTGATTTCCATTGGCTCATCCAAGTTTTGGTGAGATCTGAATTCTGTTTCGCTAGCTTCTTCAGTATCTGAAAAAAATATTTATATATTTTTCATAAACACAATTCAGATATTACCTTCTTCACTATCATAAATACTTTTGATATGATAATCTACAACAGTAGCAGCTTTCTTATTGTCGTAAAATTCAGTATTAATATTTGCAAAGGTTGATTGATTGGACATCTTATAATGAAAAGAAATAAAAAAAAAAGCAAATGGTTTTTATTATTTAGTTGATATCAGATGAATTCTAAAATATATTTTATGACAACTATTTATATGTAGATATCTATGAATATCCTTCATTTTATGTGTAAGCAAAGTATGACCACTTCAATAGGTGTTGATGCACGATATATCTGGCATTAATTGCTTCTAAGTTTATGCGGTATAGTTTTCCCAAAGAGCATATGAGTGATTTGTGTAGTGCTGTTTTTCGAGACTTATTTAATATAAGAATACTCGAGTATCAACAGTAAAAAGGAAGTAAAGAACTTGAAATGTGCTGTATCTACTTCTTTGAAACTTTCTATAAAGTTAAAAATTGTTCACAAAATTTTTTTGGTTGATACATTTTTACTTCTAAGATTAACAGCTCGATAATATTTTATCTAAAAGTACTAAAGCAGTGTGAAGAATCAGCAATTATAATTTTTTTGTCGTTTACTAATAAAATGCTTTTGAGATTATAGATTGAGATTGAGTTGAAAGACTCCCCATAGCAAAAATTATGAGCCTTCTTAAAGCTGCTGATTACAAACTTGCCTAAATTATTGAAAATCATATATATAATAAATCTTAATATATTTAATAATATTGTGAATTTTTGATAGTGATATTCTGGCCACTAAACTTTTCCTGATTTGTCATTTAATTATATGATCCCTGAATATGACCAATTTTGTTAGATTTTTATATCCTTAAGAAGTCAGTAATTAATGATTTTCAGCCATCAGTGTTGGCTTAAAATTAGAGATATATAATCTCGATCGTAACCGGACTAATTAGTCAAGAATATCTATTTGATGATTTCCACAAATTACATGAAAAAGCATTAAAACACTTTGTATTAAAAATCTTACTTTAGCCTCGTATTATAGAAATACAATAAATAAATAAACTTAAGTACAGTTTCAGGGTTTTTGAAAAAATAAACATGATTTCGTTTAATATTTGCACTTTTTTTAATTAGTTAATTTAATTCTTTTAAATTAGTATTTACCTTCTGATATTTGTCTAATTGTACTAGATCATAATTTCATCAAAAATAAAAGCTCATAACTTCATAACCTTAACCTTAAAAGACTGTGTTTATTTTTATATAAAGAAGAAGGTTGATTATAATAAAAGTTTATTAAAAATTAGAGAAGTTTTCTATGTTTTAACCTGCCATTAGATAGCTAAAAGCGAATTCAAAACAAATATCCAGGCTACACTGCTGTGAACTTTATAAAAATTCCATTAGCTTTGAAAATGTACAAAAATTGAAAGTTTTACAATGATTAAGTGTTGATATTCTCTGATACTTTCGATGTGGGGATTTAAAACATAGAAACATAGTATCAAAATGTCATTCTAAAGATTTCTCTTATCTTGAAAGTAATTATTTTTAATAAATAAAAAAAGATGACATGGGTTTATTAAGACCAATTATTTTATGATTTTTTTAAAAATTTATTTGAAATGGATTTTGGGACTTTATTACATGTTGCCCAGAAAAATAGTGGCAATGAAAAGCCAACACAAGTAAGTTGCAATTATTTTAGTTTTTAATTATTCTTCATTTTTGTTGATACGTGTAAATAAAAATCTTGTTCCTTTTTTTTTAGTAAAAAATTAATTTTATGGAATCCATCATAGTTCTTACAGGACTTTGCAATCCAACATAAATAACATACAATGCTTAACATATTTAAATTGCTAAAAATACTCAGTAATATATAATTCTTTCAGATTTGTGTGGTTACATTTTCCTTTGTTAAATCTGGTTTATTTGCGTGTATACCATTCATAGATATTCAAATATTATTAAGAATAATTTTCATTCACATATGGACACTGCTGACTACCAATTCAGTAAACAAACTCATTATTTTGGTGCTTTATCTTTAAACATCAATGATTTAAGACTTGCCAGTGTTTCAAATTTGGATAAAAAACCAACCATACCTTTTATATTACGCTAGTTTTTTGCTAATTATATATAAAGAACTAAAATTAAAATATTAGTAGATGGTCATCTTCCATTTAGGTTGTATCGTAAAAATACATGATCATAAAACAGTTAAATATTAATCGAAAATATATAATAAATTTGTTTATTTCTTCTAGGGCAAATATTATAGCACAAAATTTAGTGCTCCAAAAAAAGAATCACGGGATAAGAAACTTTCAGATAACATTCGTAAGTTTTTGGCGAAAAAAGAAGCAGAAGACCGAGAAAAAGCAATACAAGATAAACGAAAAGTTCAACAGCTTTTGTCTATGAGAGATCAAAAGGCAAAAAATAAAATTAAAAAGATGTTGAAAGTAACAAAATCCGCAAATAAGTCAGTACTTGCAGACGCAATTGACATAAATAATACAGCTGTCACATTGCAGGGGCCAGAACAACCTGATGAAGATGATTATGGTTATGTGTCTCAAGAGGCTGCTGCATTTTATCAAAAATATATGGAAAAAGTAAAAGCCATACCAAATGAAAATAAATTTGCACCAAGTCGGCCGTCATCAAAAAATGATTTATTAGGAACGAAAGATAGAGTTAAGGCTGCAATACAAAGAGAAAAAGATGACGTGGGTAAGCCTATAAAGCCTGTGCAATCACCTGTATCTCAAATATCATTGAATAGTGATATATCAAAAGCAATAAGTAACAGTAGAAAGAATTTATATGATCCATTAGCGGAGAAAGAAGCTGAAGAGAAGAAACGTATTGAAGAGCAAAAGAAAGCAAAAATTAAAAAAAAAACAGGTCCTCCGCCTTTAGATTTCCAGCAGCTTTTAAAACTTGCTGAAAAAAAACAGCACGAACCTCTCGAAATTGTTGTAGAAGTTAAAAAGGAGCCTGAAAGGTTGTTAACAAAAAAAGAAAAAGAAGAACTTGAAGAACGAGAACAAAGAGAAAAAAGAAGAAAAGAACTAAAACTTAATGAAAAAAGAGCACAAAATGCTAAATTAAAATCAAATGAAAGTACTACTATTGTGGGTTCAAAGCAAGTAGCTAATGTAAGAATGGACCCACCTTCTAAAAACGTTACTAAATGTTTCCTTAAATCTAAACCTGATGGTAAAAAAATTAGTTCTTCGCAAGTAGTATCAAACACTGAAAAAAATCAATTTTTATCTAAAGAAAAAAAACTAATCAAAACCGAAGATACAACAGTTAACAAAGTCAATTCATCAAAAACTCAATTTTCAGGAAAACCTAATATAAATGGAGTTAACAAAAATCAAAATAAACTTTTACAGAATTTAAGTAAACGAGATTATAATTCTAAAACTAATTTAAATAAAAATATTTCTAAAGAGAGTTGCAAAAGTGCTAAACAACAAACAAATGCGAATTCACAAAAAGCACGTGATTATTCTCCTTCTTATAATAAAAATATGAAGAAACAAAACAAACGTAATTGCTATATTTATTTATATCTTTTATCACCAAGTTTTATCCTTTTGTGTTTTTTTTTTTGTTTAATTAGGTCGTATTATTGATGATGATGATGATGAAGACGAATATGATTCGGAATTAGATGATTTTATTGACGACGGTCCAGAAGATGATAATAATTATTCGAATTATATTAAAGAAATTTTTGGATATGATAAGTCAAAGTATACTTATATTAATTCCATTTCTTCTCTGTGTATTTATATTTTTTCGTTTTTATACAGGTACCGGGATCAGAATTTCGATGATGCTGCTATGGAATCTAGCTTTTCTCAGCAAATGAAAGAAGAATACATTAGTAAAAAAATTGGTATGTATTAACAGTAGTCATTTTGTTAAAAATCTAAAAAAATCACAGAATTTACTGTTATTTTTTAAAATCTAATTAAAAACATTAAAAAAATTTAATTATCACTTAAGTAGATTAAAGTAAATATAATTCTCTCGCATAATTAATTAAAAATTAAAATATAATTTAATTTTATTAAAATTATAATATAACTAAAATTTTATAAATTGCAGGAATTATGGAAGATTTAGAGGATATTCGAATGGAGAATGAAGAAAAGCGTTTAAAATTACAAAAAAGAAAAAAGCTTAAAACTTGACAACAAGCAATTTTAAACTCGTGATATTTTAGAAACAATTCTTTTGATTTCAAATTTCCAGGAAATATGGTTAGATTATATTTATTAATTATTAATTTAAGCAAAAAACGAGAATCATTGTTTTTATAAAATTGAATTTATTATTTAAATTGTTATTTAAAAGAAAAGGAGTAAGTATTACTTACAATTAGAAATATTATTGAATGAATTACATAACTGTTAAATTGCTTTTTTACTTTTGCCTCGGATCTCTTTTGGAATTGAGGATAAAACCCTAATAAAGAAAGAATTTTATAATGATAAATCAAATTTAAATGAATTTTATAACGGGTTACAACCAAATATTAAAAGCCATAATAAAAATATATTCATATGTATTTAAGAGGAGTTTTTTTCGTCCATTTAAATTTGAAAAGTTGTGAAAATTAAATACAGATGTTACTTCACAGTTCCTACTTATTTTCCTTGTTGTTATATATATATATGGTTCCATTTTTTATTTTTTTGCTCTGTATTATTTATTTTATTTCAAAATTACCAAAAACTAAACATAAATTAAACTGCAAAATATTTTAGATTTGTGATTTAAGAGAAATCAAACAGTCTTAATTTTTTATTATTATTATTCTTTGGAATCTACATTTGTATAGCCGATGATATTTAAGGCTTTATTGTTCATGTAATTAGAAGAGCTTAAATAGATATATTTTCTTTTCTTTTTTATTATTATTATTAATAATAAATGATATTTCATGTATAGAAAATTCTGTCTTTTTTAATAGACACGCTTCTTTCTTACTTCTTTTAATGACCAACTATAATCTTTTGAAATAATTCCGTAAAAGAGAAAATTACTTTTTTTCAAAACTATTGGCCACTTACTTACTGCCTACACACAAATTATTACACTGATTTGTATTAAATAATAATAACAAAAATAATTTTCTGAAAATTTATAATTTACGGGAAAAAAAAATATTTTCAGGGCCAAATTTTTAATTGAATATTTTTGTAAGGAAAAAAAAAATTTGTGAAATTAAGAAAATTTTCCCAAAATTGAGTAAAAAAATAAAAGAGAAAAAAAAAGTTAAAAACAAGTGAATAAATTCAAGGTTGTAAGTAAAGGAAAATTAAAAAGTTAAAATCATTTGATTTATTAGATTGATTTGTAATAAATAATATAATCATTCCAGCTTGATTTCAAGCACTTTTGAAACTCCAATCCAAAAGTTTCCGTTCTATAAAAGAAGTTATCAATTCTTTTGTTGCAAGAACAACGTTCTAAGTTTCTAAGTTTTTTCTTCCTAAAGATAAAAATTTTATAATAAAAAAAGTTAGTTATTTTAATTTAAAAATGAAAAATTTGAATTTATTTAACATGATTTTAATTAGTATTTTGATTTATACTTAAAGAAATAGTACTTAATTCTAGTAACCAAAGACTTATCGTAACAGAAGAAGTTTCTATTATCTCGTCCCATGTCAAATTGAAAAACATATTCACTTTTACTTTTTTCCTTCGTATACTCAAAAGGAACTTTCTTATTTATTAAATTTTTATGACAAATTACTAACAAACAATAATTATCAAAAAAGAATTTACATTTCTTAACTTTTAATTACTTTAAAAAACTAGTGACTAAAAATTTTATTTACATGTCTCGAATATTTAGTATCTTAAGAATTTATAAACTAAAAGTTTGTAGCTGACATATTAATTAAAACAGAATAACAACTGAGCTCATAAATTTAATATAAGTATTTTATATATTTATATATGTATATATATTTTACCGCTTAAAAATCGAATCTTAGAGGTGTGTCTTTATGTGAAAGCCAAAAAATGGTATAAATTTTGTAAGCATTAGGAGCGGAAAGTATTTAGGATAAATGTCATTCAGTATTTATTTCTAACCTAATTAATGAAATTCTAATTACAAAATATGCGGTTTTTATAAGTTTTCACGCGAGAATTACATCATCTGTAATTCGATTACCTTTTCCGTTGGACTAAATTCCAACGGAAATCTAATCTTTCTGTTTATGAGGTGTTTCTGATGCAGACAAAATTCTTAAAAATTTTCTCATCAGAAGTGCTTCATAAACAGAATAACTTTCTCATACAATCTATGGAACTAAGGAGTGTTTAATTACATAGATTGCAATGCAAATTATAATAAAAGTTTAAGTCAGTCTTAAGACCAAACTCGAACCAGAAGGTTCCATAAATTATATTATTTCAAAATAAAAATAATAATTTTAAAATAGTAAAAAGAAAAGGGATAAATGTTTTTTTTTATAATTTTAGATATTTTAAATAGTCAATTGTGTTTTTTTTGTGGTTTTAATCAATAAATAAATAATTAGTTTAATAAAATTGTTTTTTTGTTTAAACCTAAACAAATCTACAAAACTGGCGCAGTCGGTAGGATTCCTTTCAAAAGATAGAAATCCAGTGATCTAAAAACAACAAAAAATATTTTTTTTTACTAAAGTGAAATTAATATAATAAAATCAAATTTTTGCAAAAATATTATTTTACTAAAGTGAAATAAATATAAAATCAAAAAAAAACAAAAAAATATTTTTTTTACTAAAGTGAAATTAATATAATAAAATCAAATCTTCCAGTACAGTACAGTACATTTACAACCAAATAATCATCAATAAAATTCAAGCGCCTGCTTTAGACGTCATTAGAACATTAGGAGCATCAACCACATGGGAAAAAATCAAATCTTCTTTGGTACAAAACTTCGGTGTAAAGAAAACTTACCATCAATTATATCATCAAATATTATCAACAAAAAACTTTCAGGTAAGAGAATACTATTTAACTTTAAGAAATATTTTGTCCGCCTTAAACGAGAAGTACGAATATGATGCCGAAAAGCCTCAAGAATTTAATCCTGAAACAAATGAAGAGGTAATATTAAGAACATTCTTATGCCGCCTCCACACTAAAGATGAGTCTGATATATTAGTATTCATTAAGATATTAGTGATATTAGCTAATATTAGGTATCATAATATGCCCCGTATCAGATTTTATAATACCAAAGTAACAGCTAATATCAAATAATATTGGGTGTATACCTATGACTTTACGGATTTCAATCAGCCAAATCAACTCCAAAGCGCAATATCCGTTGTACCAAGGTAATGCTCTGTATTTGGTGGGACCAGAAGGGTGTCCTCTATTATGAGTTGTTAAAATCGGGTCAAACGATCACAGGGGATCTCTATCGAACACAATTGATCCGTTTGAAGAGAGCCATAACCGAAAAACGTCCAGAATATGCTACCAGACATGAGTCCATAATTTTTCACCACGACAACGCTAGGCCACATATTGCAACACCAGTTAAAAACTATTTGAACAATAGTGAATGGGAACTTTTGGCTCACCGCCTTATAGCCTGGACCTTACTCCGTCCGATTACCATTTGTTTCGATCGATGCAAAACGCTCTCACTGGAGTACGCTTCACTTCAGAACAAGGCATCAAAAATTGGCTTGATTCCTTTTTGGCATCAAAAAGTGAGCAGTTCTTCTGGGATGGAATCCACAATCTACCTGAAAGATGGGAGAAAGTAGTGGCCAACGATGGACAATACTTTGAATAATTACTAATTTATATTGTTATTGAAATAAAGCCTCAAAATCACAAAAAAATCCGTAAAGTCATAGGTGTACACCCAATACATCACATTAGGTGTATATATATATATATATACATATAGAAGCAAGGCGAAAGAATATTTCAGGAAAGTGCGTAAATGTTGGGTGCATCTTTTGTTTTTGGCTAGGAGGAGGAGGAGGATGGCGATACTAAAATTCCTTGTATTGTTATAAATCAGGATTCTATTGTTTTATCAGGGAATAATGTGTATTAATAATACTCGGTGATATTACATATATGATATGATGATATTCACTGATGTTAGTGCTATATGGCAGGGGTGGCCAACACGTCGATCGCGATCGACCGGTCGATCGCAAAGCCAACTTTGGTCGATCACTTTAATTTTTTTCGCCTTTGCTATTTTGCAAGTGAAATATTAAAATGAAAATGAAAATTTTACTTTTAACTGATACAAGATAATAATACACTCTTTAATGAATAAGTAAAAAATAACTAACAGACTATGGTTTGATAGTTCACCGTAAAAGCTCCTTCTATCTATTTTTCAATTGGACCAGCAAATTAATATATTAATAGATATTCTTGTTTTTCCCTTCAATGCGATGAATTGACAGTTATAAGCGATACAGCACCAAGTAATTGTGCTGTATGTAATATGATATGTAATATTTTAAATAATGAAACTTGGCTTTGTGATTTAGCATTTCCTACTGATTTTATTTTAATGTTGAGTAATTTAAATTTAGAATTACAAGGAAAAAACAAAATATTGATTGATATGTTAGCAGCATAGATGCATATAAAGCAAATTCATTTTGTTAACCGAAGATTTAAAAGAAAATAATCTTAATCATTTTCCATTCCGATTCCGAGACTTTGAAAAAATTAAAGAAATTGTGGAATTTATATCTTTACCCTTTAAAAAAGAATTCAGTGTGAAACGCATTAGTCAAAAAATTTCAGACACATTTCATATGGAACAAAAGGCATTGGAAAATGAAATCATAATTTTTCAAACTGATTTAATCTTGCAAGCCTGAAAATTTGAAGAAAATATTTGGAAATACGTGAATCGAGAAAAATATCCGAATATCACTAAATGCAGCGAATATATTTATTATTGTTTCAGGTCAACGTATCTGTGTGAATCCGCATTTTCAAACTTAAAGTTGACAAAGACTAAACGGTCTGTCTTGACTGATTCCCATACTGAAGACTCATTAATATTATCTTTATTAGGATATACACCTAATTATGATTCATTAGTTAGAGAAATGCAAACTCAGTGTTTTCATTAATAAAAATTATTATTACTCTTGTTTTGTTTAGAATTCAAATAAAAACAGGAGATTTTAAAAATAAATATTTTTAAGTTTTATTATTACACATCAAATATTCTAAAAAATCCGAAAGTTATTCTCCACCAAGAGTGGTCGCCATCATTTCTCCCCTCCATCGCAAAAAGCTATCTACGCCACTGAAGCTCGGAATATACAACTCCTATTCTTTAAGTTTGAAAATTCTAATCGCTTTGCTGAACATACCTATAATAAAAACATTTAACACCTTTTTCTAGCTTTTTTGGCTTCGCTTATAAGAATAAGTCGATCGCGACACATTTTTGAGAAAAAAGTGGATCTTATGTACAAAAAAGTTGGCCACCCCTGCTATATGGTATTCTTATATGATATTTAGTAAATATTGGTATTAGGTTATAGCGAATTTTTTGTGATATTCTTTTATGATATTTAGTAATATATTTGTATTAGGTTATACAGTGGCGGATTTAGGCATAGGCCTTGAAGGCCTTGGCCTAGGGCGGCAAAACTTGGGGGGCGCCAAAAAGTTTAAGTATTTAGTTATTTTGTAACTAATGTAGTGGGCTATTTTCTTAAAAGTTTTTTTGGTTTTTTAATAAAATATAATTTACTGTATAATTGTATTTAATTATAGTCTTTCTAGCGTAACCTAATGTACCTTATGTATATATATTAAATAAAATTTATTCTCTCAAAACAAATCTCGATAGTATCGATGAATCATAAGTCACGAGTATCACATTACTTGAGCTTTAAGTGAGCTTTACGCATTGGGTATATGTTTACTTTTTTGAATTGACAGGCGCCAACATGTTCATGCATGCACAAATTGAATTGCGATGGTTAAATATAAAGTCAAATTTTCTCCAAATAAAGCATTGAGCTATAATATCATGTCTTGTTTTATTTACAGTTTTTCAGAC
The DNA here is from genome assembly GCA_947359355.1 of Acrocera orbiculus. Lineage (NCBI taxonomy): Eukaryota > Metazoa > Arthropoda > Insecta > Diptera > Acroceridae > Acrocera > Acrocera orbiculus. Next base: position 28,776,623 of record OX375757.1, read on the forward strand.
ATTCTTAGTGAGTGAAGATCTTAAAATTTATGAAAAAAAACGTTCCGTTCTTATTATAATACTTTAATAAATATTTTATACGTATTGAATGAATAATAATTTTTTTTGTTTTCAATATTTAATTACACAATATTAATATTTTATTCGAAATAAACATGAGTTCATGTCGGAAAAAACGAAGTGGTGCTGAAAATCGAAAGAAAAAAGCAGAAGAATCTGCAAAAAAAGATGAGTTATTAAAAAAAATTCCTAAAATAAGTTCTTTTATGGTAAATTCACCAAATTTATCAAGTTCTTTTTGTGATAAACAGTTACCATCATCTTCATGTACTGTAAGTACTTAAAACGTATTATTTTGTACCCATTACTAAATCTGAGTAAATCTGAATGAATAATCGTTTCTTGTGTTATTTAAACAGGATAATTCTGTGGAGGCACACGAGCATGTCATGAAGAGCGTGAAAGTCGTTGAGATAAGGAATGCAACTGATACTAGTGGTGATAATAATATTTCAATTGAAGTAAAATCGGAGCTCGAAGATAAAAAAAGCATCAGTAATTTAAATAATAAAAAAATAATGTTCAACTTAGATAACGATCCAGCAATGTGGAAATGTGATGATGAAACTCGTGATTTTGTAGCAATCCACGGCATCAAACAAAATATCCATGAAATCGAATTGGAAAGTTCTAAAAAAATATATCCAGATAAAATAAGATATGTTTCACGTGATCTTTTTGTTCGTAAATTAAAAAATGGCGAGGTTCGTCCTCGAACATGGTTAAGGTTTTCGAAATCAAAAGGTGCAGTTTTTTGTGTTGCTTGTCTTCTGTTTTCGAAAACTTCGAGTTCTTTCACAGAAGGTTTCCAAGATTGGAAAAACTCTTCAGCTCGAGTCCAACAGCATGAAAACTCTAACAATCACAAAAATTCAGTTAATGATTTAAAAATAAGAGGAAACATAAAAGGACGTTTAGACAATCAGCTAATCGAACAAGTTAATGAAGAAGTAAATTATTGGAAGAATGTTCTAAGACGAGTAGTTGCAACTGTCAAATTTTTAGCGGTGCGAGGTTTGTCATTTCGAGGTCATTGTGAAAAGATTAAGAATCTGCATAATGGTAATTTTTTAGGATTAATTGAGCTTATATCACAATTTGATCCATTCCTCGAAGAACATTTGCAACGATATGCTGATAAGGGTAGTGGTATTACTTCGTATCTATCAAAAACCGTCTATGAAGAATTAATTTTACTACTTCACAGCGAAGTCTTACAAAATATAATTGACGAAGTAAAGACTGCTAAATATTTTGGTATTAGCGTGGACTCTACTCCAGATATTGCTCATGTCGATCAATTGACATTCATATTAAGATACGTTCAAAATAATGGTGAAGCCGTGGAAAGATTTATTTGTTTTGTAGCAAACACAGGTCATAAAGCTAAGCAACTTGAAGAAAGTATCTTAAATGTTTTAACGCAACATCAGCTTAACATTGAGGATTGTCGTGGTCAATGTTATGATAACGCTAGCAATATGTCAGGTATTTATTCAGGCTTGCAGGCACGAATTCTTGCCCTAAATCCACTAGCTGCTCATGTCCCTTGTGGAGCTCACTCATTAAATCTTGTTGGAAAATGTACAGCAGGTTCTATACCGGAAGTCACAGATTTTTTTGATTCTTTGCAGGCACTTTACAACTTTTTTTCTGTCTCTACTCATCGTTGGGAAATTCTAATCTCAAATCTTAATCGGAATCTCAAAAGTTTATGCGTAACTCGTTGGTCAGCGAGACATGATGCTTGTCGTACATTGGTTGAAGAGTGGGATGGTGTCATTAAATCGCTCGAATTTATTGCTAATGAAAAAACAGAAAATCAAAGTACTCGTTCTGAAGCCGAAGGCTTATTAAATAAAATTAGAAAATTAGAAACTGCATTTTTAGCTATTACATGGAATACAATATTAAATCGTTTCAATGCAGTTAACTTGAAGCTTCAAAATGTGAACATTGATATAACTAATATCCTGCAATTATACAACTCTTTGGTTGAATTTTTAGGAGAGTTGCGTAATGATACATGCCATTTTAAAAATTATGAAAACAAGGCAAGAAATTTAAGTAACATGGAGAACTACTCTTACGATTCTAAGCGTAAAAAAATACGCAAGGTTCATTTTGATGAAACTCAAAGTGGAGAATTTCAACCAGAAAATGGATCGCATTATTTCAGAATTAGAATTTTTAATCCCATTTTGGATCATTTGACTGTAGAATTAAGTCGTCGTACAAAGGCATATACTCAATTAAATGATAGTTTTGCTTTTTTAAGTCGATTGACAGAATTAAAATCAAACGAAATTGCTCAATCTGTAAATAATTTAGTAAAAAAATATCCAAATGATTTAGAAGATGCTCTACAAGAAGAATGTATTCATTTAAGTGGATATTTATCGTCGATAATTGAAAAACAAAAAGCTTTTTCATTCTTGGAATTGTCTACTATTTTACGTGAAAATGAATTACAAGAAGTGTATCCAAATGTGGATATAGCAATACGTATTTTTCTCAGTATTCCAGCGACTAATTGTTCAGGAGAACGTTCATTTTCAACATTAAAACGCGTGAAAAGTTATTTACGATCAAATATTGGCCAGGAAAGGTTAAATGCTCTAGCATTATTAACAATTGAAGCAGATATACTAGAAAAAATGGATTGCGAGGAAATCATTACTAAGTTTGCGAATACAAAAGCAAGAAAAAAGTGGATAAAGTAGTAATTTTTGTTTTTAACTAAAACTTTGATTTAAAAAATAATTATTTGTATTGAATTAGTAATTAAAAAATCAATATAATCACTGTGAATGTTATAAATAAGCACAAATAATTTTTATTTTTTATCCTTATTACTTAGATAATTAGAAATTATTTTGAGTTGGGGCGTTTCAACTGTTGGGCCTAAGGGCGCTACACTCATAAATCCGCCACTGAGGTTATAGGGAATTTTGTGTGATATTCTTTTATGATATTTAGTAATATGTTTGTATTAGGTTATAGGGAATATTTTGTTATATTGTTTTATGGTATTTAGTAATATATTGGTGTTAGGTTATAGCGAATTTTTTGTTCAGCGGCCAGAATTTAGCTTTTTTTATTTCATAAATTTTGTGCAGATAAAAATTAAAGTTTTCAATTTGTAAATTAATGTTTAAGTGTTAAAATTAAAAATGAAGCGTGCACGAGTGAGTGAAGTCTGGGATTATTTTAAAATTAGCTGCGAACAGAACAAAATAGCTGAGTGCTCGTTATGCCACTTAAAGCTGAGTTTTAAAGGGACAGTTTCAAATTTGAAAAAATATTTAAAAAATAAACATTTAATATGCTTTCAATCAACATTCGGAGGTAAAGGAAAAGATTTTAATTTATCCCAACAACCAGCAGCACAGGACAGCGGTCAGCAATCCCAACCCCAAAACAACCCAAAGGGAGAGGTTGAACCACAAGCTTCTAATGAAGCGACTGAGACATTTTTACAACCATCTGAGATGCCAATTAAAAGCACATTTCAGACTAGCTTAACGCGTTACGCTGTTATGTAAACGATTTGCGTACCCTGATTTAACGCAATTTTACTACCAATTACCCAATTTTCACTAATCAGTCTTTTGTTCGTACAAATTCCATTAAATTAATTTTCAATTGTTAATTGTAGAAAAAATAAAATACAAATAATAAAACAACTAAATTTGAAATATAAATGAAATAAAAAGAGATGCAAAACCATTTAAATAAAAATAGTCTATTTTCTATAAATAAATATAAGCCTAAGTTTGATTGTAATTGTTTAAAATAATAATAATAATATAAATAATATAACAAAAAATTGGCGCAGCCGGTAGGATTCTGGTCAGCGTTAATATTGTAAATATTGCTAATAAATCCAGAATCCTGTTAAAGAACCGAAGTTAATCCACCGTTGGACACGCAACAGCCCTATGAAAAAGGGTCCACCAACTTCATCAGTAGCTTCAACATCTAACAACGAAGAATCAACGACATCAGGGAACACAACATTTTTACCCCCTGCCACTGTATCCAGTTCACCTATCAGAACCAGCCTTTCGCCAAGACAAATAAGAAGTGGTACCATATTACCGACTCAAGGTGCCTTAGTAAATTTAAGAAAAACCTTAAATTATATTGAAAAGAGAGTGAGAGAAAAAGATAATTTTACAATACAACAGTGTGATTTAATTGATCGGGAGTTAGAAAATAACCTAAAAATTAGATGCGAAAAAATTATAAATTTAAAAAATCACACTGAACAGTTTAAATTTGATATAGAAAGGTTTAAAAATCTCTCTCACCCTCTTAAGTTAGGACAAATAAATAAGTCGAACTGTGCCATAGGTTTAACAGACTTACCCTCAAACGACACACCTCAAACATCTTTCACTTTGAGCGACTTATTTCAAGCCAATTCCACTCTTAAGGACTCTGATTTTGAACTCCCCTGGTTGAGTGCTATTCTCGAAAATTCTGAATTATCTATTTCAGAACAAACTTTTAATAAAAAACCGGAAACAAAAGAAAATTTAACTATGGCAGAAAATTATATTAAAGTAGCCAAATTGACATCTCAATTAGTACCCGTATTTTCTGGGAACCAAAGTCCTACACTTGCTTCAGAACTACAAACTTTCATCGGCTGTTGTAAAAGGGTATTACAATGCTTAACAGCAGAAGAACAGTTAGCATTTACGCAAATTTATCCCACAAGGTTACGTGGAGAGGCTTACCAATTAGTAGCCTCCAATCAACCAGCTAACTTTGAGGAAGCTGAAAAATTATTAAATAGGACATATTTACCACGAGAAGCTTATCAGGACTTAGTTAACTCGCTAATAACCCTTAGGCAATACCCGTTAGAACAATTAAACACATTTATAACGCGAATTAAAAAGCAGTTAAATATCTGTAAAGAAGCAGCTGATATAAAATACGGAATCACATCAACAGCGGTAAAAACTCAACTAGAAGATTTTGCAATAAATGCTTTAAAAAGCGGCGTTAGCAACCCCTTATTATGTCAGTACTTACTAACTATTTCTGAGGCTACCCTTGATGTATTAATTCAAAAGGCCTTAGACATGGAGAGACTTCAACAAACCACGCTAAATCATACGATGGCATACCAATCACCTCTTTTGTCACAGCATTTAAATAACACAGTCGACCCACATATAATCAAGGAAAATGCAGTAAGTACATTTAATTTGGTAACATCTCCAGACTCCAAACCAAACATAATACATCATTTGAACCCTACAATACAAAGTTACTCAAACGTCGACAAAACTAATATCCCAATAGCCAACGTAACTTGTAGTTTCTGTAAAAGGCGAGGACATACTTATTCAGATTGTCTAAAAAGAAAAAATACACCGTTTTGTAACTTATGTGGAATGTATAATCATGATGCGGGAGAATGTCGACGAACTGTAACGGGCCCCAACAAATACAAATTTTATTTTGTGAACAAGAGGCCAAGCTGAACTCGCTTGACCCCTTGTTCACAAACAATTTTGCATTTTGCCAACGGGACTGTTGTTTATCCCGTTGGCAAAGTGCAATGAAATGAAAAATTTTAGCGTGAGGACGCCAGTCGGTGGTGAGCAGGTGATTGAGTACAGTGTGAATCTACATTTTTTATACATTAAATTATAGAAAATTTTTTTTAGTTGTTTTTGGGTTTTTTTTTTTTTTTTGTTTTCTTTAAGTTTGCAGTGAAGGAAAAAAAAAAAAAAGAGAAAAATTGTTGGAAAATCTAATTTTCTATTTTTTTGTGAGAAAAAAAAAACAATAATATTGGTAGTGAGAAAAAGAAAAAAAAACGGACAAAACAACGCAAAGAAAAAAAAGCGTTTTTAAAAATGTGATTGTCTTTTAAAATGGATGCCTTGCGTTAATGGATTAATAAAACTAATGATTACTATTAACAAAAAAAAAAAAAAAAGAGGAAAATAAGTGATATATTAATGTGTGAAGGCTGGAAGATATAAGTGCAGGGGGAGAATGTACAATTTATACTAAGTCAATATATGTTTTGATTAAAAGTGTTAAAACTATAAAACTAATTCTACAGATAAGTGTGGTAGTGGCATGTAGATACTAAGATTAAAAGGAAAAAAGTATCTGACTAGTACTGCAAGTTTCAAAAAAAAAAAAAAAAAAGGGAATTTACCTTAATTTTCTAAGGACCGTTTTAAAATCTAAGCTACCATCAAAACGATTGAAAATCCAAACATCCCCAGGGTTGCACCAACGATCCACGAGTTAAATATAGAGGAGATATCGACTGAGGAAGTTATCGATATTCGTGCCTCCGGTGACTATGCATCCAGCGATAGCGATTGAAAGAAATATTGAACATGATTAGGTGAAAACTGGACCGGAAATAAGGTTTTTTTTGTTGATTATGAAATAAACATGGTATATAATTTAAATAGAGTAAGGATTCAATTTTGGTTTTGAGAAAAAAAAAAAATGAATTAAAAATTGTGTGGTATTAGTATTAATTTGGAAACTTTAGTATAATTAGATTTTTTTGGTCTAAGATAAGAGATTATTCTGGGGGGGGGGGTCTTCCCTGTGGTTATATATAAATATATGTATATGTAAATTTTTTTTTCTTCTTATAATAAAGGATTTTAGAGAAGGAGTTGCTGGGCCCATCAACCCAAAAATCAACCCAATCCAAAAATTGGAAGATTGGCACAAGTATGTTTTTTTAGTTTGTAATTTTTTTAAACTTTTGAATTTACAAATATATATATATATTTAAAATTTTGAATTTACTTATAGAGATTGCCATAAATTTTTTTTTATCATTATGCTTATTTTTAAAGGAAAAATTTATTTACGAATGTAGAGTTTTAGGATATTTTTAGATATAGTTCACTTTGGTTTAATTTTGGTTCTATATATGTACATACACCTATAATTTTTTTATGATAATTTTAGTACCTCTTTTCCATTAAATTAAGTATTTTACTGTTAGATGCCTTGGAATCTAAACATTTCCATTAGTATTTTCTTTAAATAAATTTTTTGGGTTTTATTTTTTTAATAAAAGTGTAATGTTTAAATAAAAAGTTTCTTTAATTAAGATGCCCTAATCTCCCTCTTCCTAAATTTTTTTTTTGTTTTCAGGTCAGCTGGTCCAGCCATAGGATGGGCGAGCAAAGGAGCTTAACTCCTTTGTCTCGATTTTCTTTGTTTTCACCTCTCTTCTTCCATTTCTGCGATCCAACCCTTTTATATTCGAGCCTAGCGCTCTTATCTTTGAAAACTCCCTTTCTAGTAGCGAGATTTTGTTCAGGTTGTCAGTGGCAAGAACCACCCCTTTTACTCTACCGCTATAGCCGAGGATAGCGAGCTCGCTACGACTGCCACATTAATGACACCGGGAAAATCGTGCCTATGATTGGTCCTCAGGGGTAAGGATCCCTGCAAAAATCATATGGTCACATAACATGGCGCCCAACGATCGGCTTACCCGAAGTTGATATGCTAAAACATATCAATGGAGGATTTGTTTAGATCCGAGGTGTAATGTGATAAACATTACCCTCATTCCCCCCGTAGTAGCAACTTAGTTGCAATTTAAAGTATGCTTTACGCACCCTTGACCTTTTTTTTGGTTGTTGAGACCTTCTAGTCTGCGTTTCCTTCTCGGTCAGATTGTTCTGCACGAACTTAGAGCAGCTTTTGCGAAGTCTGACTGTCGTGAGTCAGGTCTCACTTTAAGATAAAGGCCTTTAGATGAACTCCTTGAACAGGCACGAGGCTAGGCCTCCTGTCCTGCGGTATTCATCTAAAGAGCTGGAGAGGGACGAGATGAATGAATTCAAAAGGGAAACAACTTGTGAATTTAAACCTTGAATCTTTGTTCTTGGCTGAGCCAAGACAATGCGGCTTGTTCACAAGTTGTGGAACTTAAGAGGAAGTTTATTTCGTCTTACTCCCAACTTCTTATCGTGAAGATCCATGGCAAGAACGTGGGTTCGGGCGGCATTGAGTGGTGAAGCCAAAGGATTTAATCCTTGATTCTGTGTTCTTGGCTAGGCCAAGACACTGCGGCTTGTCCGGAGGTGAATCAACTCAATGCGGTTCTAGCCTGCACTTCAGCCATTAGGCTCTTTAAGCTTTTCTTTTTTTTGTTTTGCTCACTCAACAACCGTGAGCTCCTTGCACTGATGTGCCACCCTCTGCCTGAACGGCCTTTGCTATTTTTGTCGATAATTACCTTTCTATCACCGAAGGAGCTCATCCGGTACATTAAATTCCATAGTCAACTTCTCTATTTTGTGATTGGACTGGCTGATGAACAGTGAGCAGAATGCTCACTCACTTAGTATTTCACTCTCCCATTTATTGCCTTTATGATTACCTATTTCCTTTTTTTTTTCCATCAGAGATTAGGACATCTTATATTTTAATGAAGTAAAATGCCAATAGATCATAGCCCAACTAGAGCCGCAGGAAAAGGGAAGAGTGGGCGCACCGTTTCGACCCGAAGCCAACCGGTGGACGACGAAGAACAATTAGCAAGTGCTAAGGAGCTTTTAGCAGCAGAGTCTCTGAGCAGAGCGACCAGTGACTCTCAACTCGCTCTCACTTTAGAGCAAAAATTAAATTTAAAAATCGACGAGGCCTGTGCCAAAAACCTACAATATGTTAGGTCAGCGATAGATCAACTATGCAAGCGATGGGAAGGGTCATTGGAGAAGGCGTCAAAGCCAGAAGTAGTATATGGACAACCAGAAATCTGCGTTGCTCCGCCTAATCAGGGAGGCGTAGAAAAAAGAAACCATCGTATAGACAAGTGGGGAATACACTTTGATGGGCTTGGGGCCAGTAATAGTGTAGAAGATTTCTTGAGGCATTTTGAGTCTCTTAGCCAGATTCATGGAGCGCATTGGGAGCAGCTCCAAACTGATTTTCACTTGTTGTTGAGAGGACCAGCCTTAAGCTGGTATTTGGACCTGGTGAGTGTTGAACCCAGATGCTCTTGGGCTAGGTTAAAGACTGCGCTCACCGAAACTTATGGAACTTTTACAACCGATGCTGACCGCCTTATGGAAATAATGATGAAACGGCAGCAAGAAAATGAAACAGTTAGTACTTACTTCGCTCGAGTAATTAAGATTAGACAAGGGATGACAACCCCAATTGCCGAACGAGAATTCATTCTCCTGATTTATCGGTCTTTGAGACGAGATATCGCCCGTCAGTTGGACATCACAAATATGAATACCATTGGAGAGGTTCGTCAACGGTGTTTAATGGTGGAGCACCTGGAGTGCTCCCAATTATACCCTCAGCCTAGACTCTCTTCTAGCCGTAGGGTGGACGAAATACAAGACCCGATCGAAGAGGAAACTGAATACCGGTCGGTAGAGGCCTTTCAATACAAGCGGTCAGACCCAATGAAAAATAACCATACACAAAGGACCTGGACGTGCTGGAATTGTCGGCAGCCTGGACATGGCTTCATGGATTGCCCGGAGGAAGTGAAACGTAAATTCTGCTTCTCCTGTGGTTTAGACGGAGTAACCAAGCCCTATTGCCCGAAGTGTTCGCCGGGAAACCATGTACGGGAGCGGACTCCATTAGGCCCACCGCCTCCCAGACCCCGTTAGAGGCCACCAATACTCGTGAACTGTCTATCCTCCCTCGGACTTCTCCATCAAAGGCTTCAGTCGAACCTCGATGGGCTCCTCGCCAGCCCTTACACGAGCGACTGAGGATTTACCGGGAGGCCCGAGAGAGGATATTCGGAACCACCCAGCCACTAGAGATAGACGAGCTACAACGACCCAAACAAGGACAATACAGGTTTCACAAGGTTCAGAGGAGCCGTTCTTATTGGAAGAAAGTCTTCCTTCTCCATCGTTATATAGACGAAGCCATGCTTGATCGTGCGGGGAACATAAGTCCGTTTATAGACGTCCAAATAGCGGGCGAAAGGATCACCGGTCTTTTAGACAGTGGTGCTAGCGTCAGCTGTTTGGGGTCAGGATGTATGGACCTCGTACGACGACTTAACTTGATCTGGAAACCTATGTCGGCAAACATTCAGACAGCCGGTGGAGAAGGACAGGCTATAGTAGGTCGTGTGAGCGTACGTCTTGTTTTTCGGAGGAGGGACATGCTCATAACACTCTTGCTAGTCCCCTCACTTCAACAGCCTTTGTACCTAGGGATAGACTTTTGGAGGAAGGCAGGGCTTGCCCCGGTTTTTCTCGAAGAGCTATCCCCTGGTGAAGCCAAACATGCCACCGTTGACCCGAACATTCACTCCCTGTCTCCGACTGAGAGTTGCCTCCTTCACGAGGTGATGGCATTGTTCCCCTCATTCGCCAAAGAAGGGTTGGGTAAAACCACCTTGGAGGAACATGTCATTGATGTGGGAGGGGCAACTCCCATAAAGCAGCGACACTATCCAGTTTCCCCAGCCATGCAGGAGATGATGTACGCGGAACTGGATAGAATGTTGGAACTTGGGGTGATAGAGGAGAGCCAAAGTGCATGGAATTCCCCGGTGGTCCTGATGAGGAAACCTGGGAAAATCCGCCTTTGTCTCGACTCGAGAAAGGTCAACGAAGTGACCAAAAAGGATGCATATCCGATTGGCATGATAGAAGGTATTCTTGGTCGGTTACAGGATACTAAATATATTAGTAGCCTGGACCTGAAGGATGCCTTCTGGCAAATCGGGCTGGAGAAGTCCTCGAGGGACAAGACCGCGTTCACCGTGCCGGGGAGGCCTTTGTATCAGTTTACAGTGATGCCATTCGGGTTGTGCAATGCGCCTCAACGAATGGCTCGTCTCATGGACAAGGTCATTCCGGCACGTCTACGACCGAATGTCTTCATCTATTTAGACGATCTTTTGGTTGTGAGCCCGACATTGACTACCCACTTGGAGACGCTGCGTGAGACGGCGGGTTGCCTGCGTAAGGCTGGCCTCACCATCAATGTACAAAAGAGTAAATTCTGCATGAAGGAAGTCAAATACCTTGGGTTCATCGCTGACTATGCTACTTTGTCTTCCCCACTAACCGATCTGCTAAAAGGAGCTAAGACCTACAAATGGTCGCAGGAGGCTCAGCAGTCGTTCGACATTCTGAAGCGTCGACTAACGGAGGCACCAACGCTGGTTAACCCCGATTTCACGGAGCGTTTCCACATACAATGTGACGCGAGTAGGACAGGAGTTGGAAGTGTCTTATTCCAAAAGGATAAGGATGGAGTTGAACGTCCCATCGCCTTTGTGTCCCAGAAGCTCAATTCCGCTCAACGCAACTATAGTATAACCGAATTGGAATGCTATGCAGCTGTGTTGAGTGTGAAGAAATTTCGGGCTTATGTGGAAGGTCATAGTTTTACTATTGTTATGTAAACGATTTGCGTACCCTGATTTAACGCAATTTTACTACCAATTACCCAATTTTCACTAATCAGTCTTTTGTTCGTACAAATTCCATTAAATTAATTTTCAATTATTAATTGTAGAAAAAATAAAATACAAATAATAAAACAACTAAATTTGAAATATAAATGAAATATAAAGAGATGCAAAACCATTTAAATAAAAATAGTCTATTTTCTATAAATTAATATAAGCCTAAGTTTGTTTGTAATTGTAAAAAATAATAATAATAAGAATAATAATAATAAAATAAAAAGGGAAAAGTATGTATTATATATTAAATTATGGGACATTTTCACTATTAGTATATTAAGTCAAATAAATAAATAAAATAGTAAATAAATTTATAAAAACGATCAACAAATTGGTAGATATACTAAAAATTGGTATATGTATCTAAAATAAAATTATATAATTTGGATTTTGTCTAGACTTAAGATCTATTGAAAGCTTTGGTTTAATTTAGGTTTAAGTCTAGGGTTAAGTATAAAGATTTACAAAGGTACAAAGTCCCATGAACTAAAAGAAAATTGCATAGTGTAGAAAAATTATTGTGAAATACAACAAAAAATAATAAAAGCAATATCGTTTTGCAGTTATAGCAAAAAAAAAAATATTGCATTATAGAATATCAGAAAATTGCATGATAGAAAGGTACTATAAAAGAAAGTACTTTTCTTTAGGAAAAACAGTGTTTGTAAAATTTTAAAAGAAGGTGGAACCGCTGCTGTAAGACCGGCCGATACTGGCCAAGACTTTACAAGCAGAGATAACTGTTGTTGACTTAGAGTAATTTTAATAAAAATATTAATCAAAACTTAGAGTAATTTTAATAAAAATATTAATCAAAACTTAGAGTAATTTTAATTAAAATATTAATCAAAACTTAGAATAATTTTAATAAAAAGTGTTAATCAAAACTTAGAATAATTTTTAATAAAAAGTTTAATAAAAAGTTTAATAAAAGACTTAGAATATTTCCATAAACATAAGGGCTTGTGGAAAGAAATTTGTGAATTGTTGTGTTGCTTCCCGACTGAACGCGTTTTATAAGAAAAGACAAAAATAAAAATAATAATATAACAGAAAAAGAAAGCACTTAGAATAATCTTTAAATAAAGATTAATTGTGGAACTTTATATGAAATTTGGTGTAACAAAAAATACTTAGAATATTTCTTCTGTGTTCTATTATCTTATGAGTTACTACGAAAACAGTTAAAACCGGCCGATACTGGCCAGAACTTTAACTGTTGGACCATAAGAGCTGAGATACTACGAAAGCAATTAAGACCGGCCGAAACTGGCCAAAACTTTAATAGCTATTCTCAGTTAAACATAGAAATTATTTTGTAATTTTATGTGTACAAGACATAGAACAATTTTGTTAAAAAGAAAAATAAAAAACTATCTAACTATTTAAAAGCCTTCTTGTTTGTTCATTCTCTTATCGGTTATTACGAAAACAGTTAAGACCGGCCGATACTGGCCAAAACATTAACTGTTGGACCATAAGAGCTGAGATACTACGAAAGCAATTAAGACCGGCCGAAACTGGCCAAAACTTTAATAGCTATTCTCAGTTAAACATAGAAATTATTTTGTAATTTTATGTGTACAAGACATAGAACAATTTTGTTAAAAAGAAAAATAAAAATTATCTAACTATTTAAAAGCCTTCTTGTTTGTTCATTCTCTTATCGGTTATTACGAAAACAGTTAAGACCGGCCGATACTGGCCAAAACATTAACTGTTGGACCATAAGAGCTGAGATACTACGAAAGCAATTAAGACCGGCCGAAACTGGCCAAAACATTAATAGCTATTCTCAGTCAAACACAGAAATCATCGCATAATTTAATTAAAAAGTCCAGTAACGTATACTAACATTTCCATCAACCAACAAAAGACAACCCTTGTTATAAAGAATATAACAAAAAATTGGCGCAGCCGGTAGGATTCTGGTCAGCTTGCATAATACATATAACATTGCTAATAAATCCAGAATCCTGCTAAAGAACCTAAGTTCATCCACCGTTGGATACGCAACAGCCCTATGAAAAAGGGTTCACCAACTCCATCAGTAGCTTCAACATCTAACAACGAAGAATCAACGACATCAGGGGACACAACATTTTTACCCCCTGCAACTGTATCTAGTTCACCTATAAGAACCAGCCTTTCGCCAAGACAACTAAGAAGTGGTACCATATTACCGACTCAAGGTGCCTTAGTAAATTTAAGAAAAACCTTAAATTATATTGAAAAGAGAGTGAGAGAAAAAGATAATTTTACAATACAACAGTGTGATTTAATTGATCGGGAGTTAGAAAAAAACCTAAAAATTAGATACGAAAAAATTATAAATTTAAAAAATCACACTGAACAGTTTAAATTTGATATAGAAAGGTTCAAAAATCTCTCTCACCCTCTTAAGTTAGGACAAATAAATTTAAACTATAAGTCGAATTGTGCCATAGGTTTAACAGACTTACCCTCAAACGACACACCTCAGACGTCTTTCACTTTGAGCGACTCATTTCAAGCCAATTCCACTCTTAAGGACTCTGATTTTGAACTCCCCTGGTTGAGTGCTATTCTCGAAAATTCTGAATTATCTATTTCAGAACAATCTTTTAATAAAAAAACGGAAACAAAAGAAAATTTCACTATGGCAGAAAATTATATTAAAGTAGCCAAATTGACATCTCAATTAGTACCCGTATTTTCTGGGAACCAAAGTCCTACACTTGCTTCAGAACTACAAACTTTCGTCGGCTGTTGTAAAAGGGTATTGCAATGCTTAACAGCAGAAGAACAGTTAGCATTCACGCAAATTTATCCCACAAGGTTACGTGGAGAGGCTTACCAATTAGTAGCCTCCAATCAACCAGCTAATTTTGAGGAAGCTGAAAAATTATTAAATAGGACATATTTACCACGAGAAGCTTATCAGGACTTAGTTAACTCGCTAATAACCCTTAGGCAATACCCGTTAGAACAATTAAACACATTTATAACGCGAATTAAAAAGCAGTTAAATATCTGTAAAGAAGCAGCTGATATAAAATACGGAATCACATCAACAGCGGTAAAAATTCAACTAGAAGATTTTGCAATAAATGCTTTAAAAAGCGGCGTTAGCAACCCCTTATTATGTCAGTACTTACTAACTATTTCTGAGGCTACCCTTGATGTATTAATTCAAAAGGCCTTAGACATGGAGAGACTTCAACAAACCACGCTAAATCATACGATGGCATACCAATCACCTCTTTTGTCACAGCATTTAAATAACACAATCGACCCCCATATAACAAGAGGAAACGCAGTAAATGCATTTAATTTAATAACATCTCCAGACCCTGTAACGAAAAGTTACACCAACGTCGACACAACCAACTTAAAATTAAACAGTTATGTTCCCACACCTACCAGTACCTCTATGGCAAACGTAACTTGTAGTTTCTGTAAAAGACGAGGGCACACCTATTCAGATTGTCTCAAAAGAAAAAATACACCGTTTTGTAACTTATGTGGAATGTATAATCATGATGCGGGAGAATGTCGACGAACAAGAGACAATTTCATTCCGAAAAACGACAATAACTACCCTCAAAACAATCGAACTTTGTTCCACTCAACTAATAAACGCATTTTTTCACATACACAAAACCCGAACCAATATATAGTAAATGAACGAAATCTATCACGTACTTACAACCATCAAGATCAAAATCAGCAATTCCCCACAAATGACACAAGACATACCAATCGATTACCGCATAATGGAAACTACTTCCAGACAACTAACTTTAGAGCATTTAACACAAACAACCCTCCTACCCACCGATATAATGGGCCCCAAAGATCCGAAGAAAGAGAACCCTACAATCATCAACCAAACTCACGACTGACTAATATTCGCCCCAACAGCCAAATCAATAATACAACGGAACTACAACCAAATAACAAGGTATATAACCTGAATATGATGTGCGATTTTTGTGGCCGACGAGGTCATACGCCTACAACATGCTATCAAAAGCGAAAATGGGATGCTACACACCAGGGAAACTCCACAGGGTCGGGTCCACAAACACCGGCCCGACATTAAACAACAACAAGAATAATAAGAAAATATCTCAGACACCATCTTCAAATTTATCCACTGTCAAATTACCCCTAGATATTGCCCATAATAAAAACGTAAGCCTAGTAGTAGACACAGGTGCTGAGATATCCCTATTAAAATATGAAACTCTTAAAAAGGATTCCAAAATAAATCACCAGCAGAAATGTACATTGCAAACACCTTTTGGGAAGGGCGTCACCTTAGGAAGTTGCCAAGGAAATTTTAATTTGCAAAATAAATTACCATGTACATTTCAAATAATACAGAATATGCCAGAGCTAATGACAGATGGCCTCCTTGGAAACGATTTTCTTTCACAACATTGCAATATAGTAGGTCCAAAGCAACTCTTACAGTTTCCTCGCACGGAAACTAACGTACAAGAATTTGTGGTACCCCTAAGTTCGCCCGACACCATCTCTCCACGGCAAGCAGAAAATAGTGATCACCTCTCAGGATTAGTGGACTGGAAAACAGTCGAATACACAGCCTGTGATACCTTAGACTGCCTTACCGTGAGAAATGAAGTCGGCCAACAACAAGGAAACCAAAATATCTCCGCTGACAGGCCACCTAGTAAGCAGTCAACAGTAGAAATTCCCAAGATGAGGGTAACCGATAACAATTTATTCGAAAATAAATCGGGTTGCGAAACCTCAAAACATTTTTCTTTTAATAAAAAATTGCCAATTTCCGAGTTGAAGGTAACCAATAATGATTCATTCGAAAATGGATCGGGTTGCGAAACTTCAAAATTCAAAACGGTAAATCAAGACTGTGAAATATCAGGAAGTCCAATCAGACAGCCGATTGTACTTACGTGTTTACCCACAATTTTATCGGTAAGCTTGGATAAACCCCATAATGTCCTCGCACGGACACAAGGGATAATACATTTCAAAACCAACTTACAAGAAGATATGTTCTGTTTATCTGAAGAGATAAGCGAAGGAATATTCTTGGCAAATAGTTTACTATACAAAGGAAACCAAATCGCAAATATTGGAATCATAAACACCACGCTAAAACCCCTACACCTTTACGAATTTAAACTCAAATTATCTCCTTTGAAGGATTATGAAATTGTTTCATTAAAAGATACAGAAGCTCAACTACAGTTAACGCATAATAATAATTCTAAAAACTCATTCGCAAATGGGAATAATCCAAAAAACTCATCTTTAAATTTGAACTCACTAAACGACGACGGCGAACAAAGCGCTCAGAACACGGGTAACAAATCTCCAACGTCACAATTTTATAATAATACAATTAAGAAACCACAAGTAACTCTAAATGCTTCTAGACCTCTAAATAACGCTATTACTAAGTCAAATATATATGAATTACCTCCTTCAATCAAACGAAAATTAAACGATGTCTGTAAATCGGCTAAAAATGATAAACTTCAAGCGCCAAGATCCGGCGACAATCAAACTTTAAATACACATTATAAACCTCCTATAAATAAGTCTCTACAAAACGTAAATCACAAATTAATTATGCCTGAAATAAAGGAACCACATACTCAAAACTCGAAGAAAAACAAGAAAAAATACATTAAAACTAATAACCTACAAATAATATCACCCACTCGAACAGAGTTCATTCAGCATATCCGTTATTTATACCCGGACGACGAATACCCGGACGACTCACCCCTTAACCTTAGATATTCCCAGCTAGAAAAAGAACTAGAACTGGACGACACACTAAGCCCAGAAGAAATGAAATCTATTAAAACCCTCTGTTTCGAATATCAAGATATTTTTTACCTAAAAGGTGATAAACTCTCGTACACCAATGCAATTACTCATGAAATTCCTTTAATTCAGGACCAAGCCCCAATAAATCAAAAAATGTACAGACTGCCCGAAACTCAACGACAAGTTATAAACGATCAACTTAAAGAAATGTTAGATAGCGGTATCGTTCAGCCCAGTAAAAGCCCATGGAATTCCCCTCTTTTAGTTGTCCCGAAAAAAGCTGGGCCAGATGGCGAAAAACGATGGCGTGTAGTCGTTGACTTCCGAAAATTAAATGAAAAAACCATCGGTGATGCTTACCCTTTACCTCGAATAGAGGATATCTTAGACCAATTAGGTCATGCTCGATACTTTACAACCCTCGATCTAGCCAGTGGCTATCACCAGGTATTAGTAGATCCCAAAGACCAGCCTAAAACTGCATTTAGTACTAATTACGGACACTATGAGTTTCGACGCATGCCGTTTGGACTCAAAGGAGCCCCGGCCACATTTCAGAGATTAATGAACTATGTTTTAACAGGCCTACAAGGTCTCGAATGTTTCGTATATTTAGATGATATTGTCATATATGGTAAAAACCTAGAAGACCATAATAGTAAATTACAAAAAATTTTCGACCGAATGCGGGAAAATAATCTTAAATTGCAACCCGAAAAGTGTCAATTTCTAAAAAAGGAGGTAGTATACCTCGGACATATATGCTCAGAAAAAGGAGCCTCACCCGACCCTAGAAAAATAGAGTGCGTACAAAATTTTCCGGTTCCTAAAACTGTCAGACAAGTCCAATCTTTTCTAGGACTTGCTAACTATTATCGCAAATTTATTCCTGATTTTTCCAAATTGGTACGCCCTATTACCAACTTACTCCGTAAGGACTTTAAATTTATCTGGACGCCTAAGTGCGAAGATGCATTTCAGGTAATTAAAAACTCGTTAATCTCACCACCTCTTCTCATATATCCCGACTTTTCAAAACCTTTTAACCTCACCACAGACGCTAGTAGTGAAGCTTTAGGAGCTGTCCTTTCACAGGGGGAGGTTGGAAAGGATCAACCTATAGCCTACGCTAGTCGTACACTCAATAAAGCTGAACGAAATTATTCTACAATCGAAAAAGAACTACTTGCCATAGTGTGGGCTATAAAAAATTTTCGCTGCTATCTTCAAGGCAGAACTTTCACAGTATACACTGACCATAAGCCTTTAAAAGGCGTTTTTAACGTCAAAGATCCCACTACCCGTTTAGTTCGGTTTCACCATAAATTATCTGAACATGATTACACCATCGAATATAAGCCAGGCAAGTATAACACAAACGCAGACGCACTAAGTCGAATCCCTCCAAGTTCAATGAATCCAACTGAACCAATATTTCTAGGCGACCCAGTATTACCTAATATAAAACACCGAAAATTTAAATCTCTAAACGTTATCACTAGGTCGCAAGCTAAAAGGCCTCAAATTGAATTAATTACTCCAAAAGGACCTATTGAAAACCCTATAAACAAATTTAACTCCCGCCCGGCAGCTGTACAGTCATCTCAAGAAAAAACAACCCCCTCTGAACTTCATGAAGAAATACCCATATCGCCAACACCACCAGAATCAAATAAAACAAGGAAAGTAGAAATTATAACAAACCCCGAAGAAATAACAACAATTTTGAAAGACTACCATGATTCCCTTTTCGGAGGACACCAAGGTGTTATTAAAACTTACAAACGTATTCGTCGTAAATACTGGTGGAAATTTATGTTTCGCGACATAAAATCATATATCAAAAGGTGTAAAAAATGTCAAACCATGAAAAGCTCGAAGCTTACTAAAATGCCCATGGTAATTACAGATATTGCTGAAAAACCTCTTGACAAAATTTATTTAGACATTGTCGGTCCCCTCGAAGAAACAGATTCTGGTAATAAATACATTTTAACCTTCCAAGATAATCTCACTAAATTTGTTGACTGGTATGCTATCCCAAATGCAGAAGCGCAAACTATCGCTCAAATATTCTTTGACCAAATAATTACTCGTTATCGAATCCCTAAACAAATCGTCACCGATCAAGGTGCAAATTTCCTCAGTGATCTCTTTAAAGGTGTGTGTAAATTGTTGAAAATTAAAAAACTTCGTACCTCAGCGTACCATCCTCAATCAAATGGTGCACTAGAACGTGCTCATCGTCCCTTAATAGAATATCTACGTACTATAATTGATGAAAATCCCAAAACTTGGGACCAATTTTTGCGCACAGCCGCATTCGTATACAACAATAGTATACATGAAGGTACTAAATTAACTCCTATGGACTGCTTATTTGGATTCACAGCAGACGTCCCATCGAATTTAAAACGAGAACCCGAACCTGTTTACAATCATGAGAGCTATTATTATTTACTTAAATATAAATTACAGAAATCCTATAAACTAGCACGAAGAAATATTTTAGCCAGCAAAAATAAATCAAAAGAATATTACGACAAACATTTGCGACCAAACACATTTCATATTGGCGACAAGGTGTTGCTAAAAAATGAGAGTAAAAAGCATAAACTCTCTCAAATCTGGATTGGACCCTACACCGTTGTTAAAGTCTCCGGCGAAGTAAACACGTCGATTAAAATAGGAAAGCGAACCGTCACGGTTCACAACAACCGTCTCAAACCCTTTTACGAATAAATACTCAAGACATAACAAAAAACGCGTAACCTATTACAAATAAATACTTACATTTCAAACTGAAACTCAACCCCTCCTAACCTTCCTGTCTTTTTCGAATCTGTCTCAAAACAAAAATACTCGTAAAATCACTTTTTTAAACAACCGCCATTTCCATTTGCAAAACAAAGAGAAAATGAACGGTAAAATCCATTTAAATCAGGGGTGTGGATACCAGTAATTACTAGAAAAGTAATCACTACGTGTCGTTAGTATAAAACCAACACCTCCAAATTCACCACAATAAACAATGCTTGCAATAGTATTTAAAACGCTCAATATAATATATAGAAAACATTACCAGACTTGCTAATTTCAAAACAAATTTTTATAACAAACTTCTAAGTTACACAAGAAACACAACAGGATAAGACCTAATCGGAAAACTAAACCAGACACGCCATTTTTTTTAACCGCAAACGAAACTCGACGGAATCCAGTAAGCTAATAACTAACCTAGAATTTTATTGTTCACTCAACAGATTAATCCTATTGACCAAGGAATCAACGCTAAGTCTCAAAATGTTCTGGTTTACGATACTCCTAACACTAAAAATGATAACAATCATCAGGTCAACACCTTATACCTTGACTCCATTAAACACCACAGGGGTTGTTTACGAACATTTAGGAGATGTGTGGCTATACCACAATACGTGGAACATCATTACCGAAATAGATTTCCAGGAGTTCCAAAACCAAACTAGTTTGATTGAATATACTGAATCATTAGCTAAAAAATTGTGCGAACAAAACCCATCAGAGCTATGTATCACACAACAAAAATATGTGCATTCAATAATAGAACACATTAAACAACGTGCTCGAATTATACAAGAATTAAACAACAATAAAAGAAACACCAGATCGCTTTTTGACGGCATGGGCAGTGCACTACATTACTTATTTGGTACTATGGATAATAATAATGAACAAGAAGTATACAGTAAACTAAATGAACTCAAGACTAACCAGGAAACACTTGCGGAATTGGAAAAGCAACAGATAACGGTAATTACCAATACATTGAATAAGATTCAAAAGCCTCTATCATCAGTCATGGAAAGACAACAGCAGCTGAAACTCAAAATTACAAATTTAAATAATGTGACTGGAAAGCTTGAAATTTCCCAAATTAGACAAGACATGATAACAAATATTATATTCGAAATAATTGAAATGGAATCACGACAAAAAACCTTACTAGACATAATTTTATCTATTAAAAATAATAAATTACATCCATTACTACTATCTCCGGAAAAACTTTTAAACATTTATGAAAAAACTCAATCTTTATGCGTAAACTGTCTACCTTTATTGTTACAGACTTTAACTATCAAATCACATACATTACAAAACAAACTAGTTATCAAAATCACAGTGCCTTTATTAAACATTCCAAAAATGAAGTACTACCAAATTCGTTGCTTTCCTATCCACAAACAAGGACATCATTCAGTAATACCAGAAATCGCATACTCTAACCTCGCCACTGATGTAAAAACTCAAAATTTTGTTCTTTTTAGCCCTTCCGAAGGTAGTCGCCTGACACGAATCACACACACCTTAAATCTTACCACTTACGTAGGACCTCTGCAGGCACCAATAATATTAGCCGCTAATACAAATGAATGCACTATTAAGCTATTCTACAACCCGTTAAATGAAACCTTCAAGTGTCCCTTAAAACTTCAATCAACTCCTGGTAACTTACTATTAAAAATGGCAGAACCAAACGTCTGGTTATATGCTTTTATCGAACCAACCCCTATATCAATAATTTGCAAAGATTCCTACAACACTCTAAAATTGAACAATCAGGGATTACTAAAAATCCTCGAAGTTTGCCAAGTAAAAATTGGAGACAAGACTTTATTCTATCAAAAAAATAATGGTATCACGGTGGACATAATTCAACCCCAATATTTTCCTCAGGTAAACATATCAGTCCCTTTAAATCTAACTTCTCTAAACGATACCATTGACGCAAAATCAGTCGAAGTACTATCAGGTTATGATACGAACAGAATTATACATCAGAGTACCCAAACCTTAGGGGAAATTCAAAACAAATTAAAATCAATCCATAACAAACCAACACATATTTCAACCACTCTCTCAATATCTTCTACAAGTATTATTTGCCTGTCCATTATTGCGTTTGTCATATACAAATTTATAAAGAAATTTCCAAAGAAAAAAAGCACTCAACCACCCGTCAATGTTAATCTTAGCACCTTAACCGAAACTCATACGCCCAAAATCTCCAAAACCTCAGAAAGCGAAGACATATCAATGAAACCCATAACCAAGACACTCATTAAACCTGAGATAATGTCAGTACAACTTGTCTAAAAAAAAAAAACCCTAAACAATCTCCTTTATTCTCAATTTATAAAACCCCAGAAGGACCGGGGATTCTAGAATAGGCCTTCGGTACACCTCACCTGTCGTACGAGGCGACTAAGAGAACTATTTTTTCTGTTTGACCTTTTTCTGCTTCTTTTCCAAAATTTTTAAAATTCTTTGCCTTATCACACCTTAAATGTTATGACTTTTTACCTGTTCAAATTTAAGATTTTTTTGTACTTCCATCCAAGTTTAAAAAATTAATCTTTAATTCTGAATATTACTTTCTCTTCTCTTGATATCTTTTTTAATATTCTTACTATTTGGATTCCCTCGCCACTCTTTTTAGAGAATCCCTCACTAATCGCAGGGATTCTCTTCCTCAAGGGGGGAAGGTATGTTATGTAAACGATTTGCGTACCCTGATTTAACGCAATTTTACTACCAATTACCCAATTTTCACTAATCAGTCTTTTGTTCGTACAAATTCCATTAAATTAATTTTCAATTATTAATTGTAGAAAAAATAAAATACAAATAATAAAACAACTAAATTTGAAATATAAATGAAATATAAAGAGATGCAAAACCATTTAAATAAAAATAGTCTATTTTCTATAAATTAATATAAGCCTAAGTTTGTTTGTAATTGTAAAAAATAATAATAATAAGAATAATAATAATAAAATAAAAAGGGAAAAGTATGTATTATATATTAAATTATGGGACATTTTCACTATTAGTATATTAAGTCAAATAAATAAATAAAATAGTAAATAAATTTATAAAAACGATCAACAAATTGGTAGATATACTAAAAATTGGTATATGTATCTAAAATAAAATTATATAATTTGGATTTTGTCTAGACTTAAGATCTATTGAAAGCTTTGGTTTAATTTAGGTTTAAGTCTAGGGTTAAGTATAAAGATTTACAAAGGTACAAAGTCCCATGAACTAAAAGAAAATTGCATAGTGTAGAAAAATTATTGTGAAATACAACAAAAAATAATAAAAGCAATATCGTTTTGCAGTTATAGCAAAAAAAAAAATATTGCATTATAGAATATCAGAAAATTGCATGATAGAAAGGTACTATAAAAGAAAGTACTTTTCTTTAGGAAAAACAGTGTTTGTAAAATTTTAAAAGAAGGTGGAACCGCTGCTGTAAGACCGGCCGATACTGGCCAAGACTTTACAAGCAGAGATAACTGTTGTTGACTTAGAGTAATTTTAATAAAAATATTAATCAAAACTTAGAGTAATTTTAATAAAAATATTAATCAAAACTTAGAGTAATTTTAATTAAAATATTAATCAAAACTTAGAATAATTTTAATAAAAAGTGTTAATCAAAACTTAGAATAATTTTTAATAAAAAGTTTAATAAAAAGTTTAATAAAAGACTTAGAATATTTCCATAAACATAAGGGCTTGTGGAAAGAAATTTGTGAATTGTTGTGTTGCTTCCCGACTGAACGCGTTTTATAAGAAAAGACAAAAATAAAAATAATAATATAACAGAAAAAGAAAGCACTTAGAATAATCTTTAAATAAAGATTAATTGTGGAACTTTATATGAAATTTGGTGTAACAAAAAATACTTAGAATATTTCTTCTGTGTTCTATTATCTTATGAGTTACTACGAAAACAGTTAAAACCGGCCGATACTGGCCAGAACTTTAACTGTTGGACCATAAGAGCTGAGATACTACGAAAGCAATTAAGACCGGCCGAAACTGGCCAAAACTTTAATAGCTATTCTCAGTTAAACATAGAAATTATTTTGTAATTTTATGTGTACAAGACATAGAACAATTTTGTTAAAAAGAAAAATAAAAAACTATCTAACTATTTAAAAGCCTTCTTGTTTGTTCATTCTCTTATCGGTTATTACGAAAACAGTTAAGACCGGCCGATACTGGCCAAAACATTAACTGTTGGACCATAAGAGCTGAGATACTACGAAAGCAATTAAGACCGGCCGAAACTGGCCAAAACTTTAATAGCTATTCTCAGTTAAACATAGAAATTATTTTGTAATTTTATGTGTACAAGACATAGAACAATTTTGTTAAAAAGAAAAATAAAAATTATCTAACTATTTAAAAGCCTTCTTGTTTGTTCATTCTCTTATCGGTTATTACGAAAACAGTTAAGACCGGCCGATACTGGCCAAAACATTAACTGTTGGACCATAAGAGCTGAGATACTACGAAAGCAATTAAGACCGGCCGAAACTGGCCAAAACATTAATAGCTATTCTCAGTCAAACACAGAAATCATCGCATAATTTAATTAAAAAGTCCAGTAACGTATACTAACATTTCCATCAACCAACAAAAGACAACCCTTGTTATAAAGAATATAACACTATTGTGACCGACCATGCAAGTCTGAAATGGCTAATGGGACAGAAAGACCTTGGCGGCCGGTTGGCTCGTTGGAGCTTAAAGCTACAGGCTTTCGAGTTCGACATAGAGCATCGAAAGGGTAGTCAGAATGTGGTGCCAGACGCACTGTCACGGGTTTACGCCTCGGAGGTGGCAGAATTGGGAAGAGTGGGAGGGAGGATTGACTTGAGTTCCCCATATTTCTCTTCGGGGAAATATGAGGAGCTCAAGGAAACAGTCCGCCAAAACTCATCAAGACTCCCAGATCTGCACATCTCAGATGGGTATGTGTACAGGCGGCTGGAGCCACGTTCTGGCGACCCAGATCATGACGATGCGGTTTGGAAGCTTTGGGTTCCAACGGAGTTAACCGAAAATTTGATATCCGATGCCCACCATCCTCCCATGGCTGCACATGGAGGAATTAAGAAGACACTAGGAAGATTAAAAGATTTTTTTTTCTGGCCCAACATGTCCTCTCAAGTCCGGGATTTCGTGCGTCGTTGTCAAATTTGTAAAGAAACCAAACCCCCTAACTATGTCTTACGCCCTGCTATGGGCCAACCGATTGTGTCACACCGACCTTGGCAGCGACTCTATGTTGACCTTCTTGGGCCGTATCCTCGATCTAAGGGGGGCAACATAGGGATCTTGATTGTTTTGGACCACCTCACCAAGTTCCCATTGTTGCATGCTATGAAGAAATTCACAGCAGGCAACATTGTGAAATTTCTGGAATGTGAGGTTTTCCACACTTTCGGGGTGCCAGAGAGTATTTTATCAGACAATGGACCCCAGTTTTGTGCAAAAGAATTTAGCACCCTACTGGGCAAATATGGGGTCCAACACATTCGCACGGCCTGTTACTCTCCGCAAGTCAACGCATCAGAGAGAGTTAATAGATCGATCCTGGCTGCAATTAGGGCCTACATTGGAGAAGATCACAGGGAATGGGACCTGCGCTTAAGTCAAATAGGGTTCGCTCTTAGAAGCGCCGTTCATTCAGCAACAGGCCATTCCCCCTATCAGCTTTTGTGTGGGCAACCTATGATCAGCCATGGATCGGTTTATCAACTCCTCGCGAAGATGGATGATTTGAAAGGGGAGAATAGGGTAAGCATGTGTGAGTCAGATTAGATGCTCCTGGTTCGTGATGAAGCCGAGAAAAATATGCGCGCAGCTTACGACCGGAGTGCCCAATCCTATAACCTCCGGACCAGAAAGATAAACTTTCAACCTGGACAGGAGGTTTATAGGAGGAACTTTTCGCAAAGTGCTTTTAAGGATTGCTATAATGCCAAATTGGCCAAGAAATTCTTGAAGGCACGGATTGTGAAGAGCGTAGGCAACTCTCTCTTCGAGCTGGAAGATCTCCAGGGGCGTAAGCTGGGCGTATATCATGCCAAGGACCTAAAACAATAGCATACAGTCCAAGCATTTGCCAAATTATACCATTCTTGAATTAAATTTAAAGATATTTCAAGCATCCTCAATTTTTCTAGCTTAAAATATATTATTAAAAGAGCAGGAGAACCTCAATCTCAGGGCGTGGGTCGTGCCACACGTTGAGCTTAGCCCTCCAGCTATCCTTCCCCCCCATTTTGGCGAGAAATGGAGGGGAGGGCTACCTGTTTTGTAACGGGCCCCAACAAATACAAATTTTATTTTGTGAACAAGAGGCCAAGCTGAACTCGCTTGACCCCTTGTTCACAAACAATTTTGCATTTTGCCAACGGGACTGTTGTTTATCCCGTTGGCAAAGTGCAATGAAATGAAAAATTTTAGCGTGAGGACGCCAGTCGGTGGTGAGCAGGTGATTGAGTACAGTGTGAATCTACATTTTATATTAAATTATAGAAAATTTTTTTTAGTTGTTTTTGGGTTTTTTTTTTTTAATAAAAGTGTAATGTTTAGATAAAAAGTTTCTTTAATTAAGATGCCCTAATCTCCCTCTTCCTAAATTTTTTTTTGTTTTCAGGTCAGCTGGTCCAGCCATAGGATGGGCGAGCAAAGGGGCTTAACTCCTTTGTCTCGATTTTCTTTGTTTTCACCTCTCTTCTTCCATTTCTGCGATCCAACCCTTTTATATTCGAGCCTAGCGCTCTTATCTTTGAAAACTCCCTTTCTAGTAGCGAGATTTTCCTTCTTGTCAGTGGCAAGAACCACCCCTTTTACTCTACCGCTATAGCCGAGGATAGCGAGCTCGCTACGACTGCCACATTAATGACACCGGGAAAATCGTGCCTATGATTGGTCCTCAGGGGTAAGGATCCCTGCAAAAATCATATGGTCACATAACAGAACAAGAGACAATTTCATTCCGAAAAACGACAATAACTACCCTCAAAACAATCGAACTTTGTTCCACTCAACTAATAAACGCATTTTTTCACATACACAAAACCCGAACCAATATATAGTAAATGAACGAAATCTATCACGTACTTACAACCATCAAGATCAAAATCAGCAATTCCCCACAAATGACACAAGACATACCAATCGATTACCGCATAATGGAAACTTCCAGACAACTAACTTTAGAGCATTTAACACAAACAACCCTCCTACCCACCGATATAATGGGCCCCAAAGATCCGAAGAAAGAGAACCCTACAATCATCAACCAAACTCACGACTGACTAATATTCGCCCCAACAACCAAATCAATAATACAACGGAACTACAACCAAATAACAAGGTATACAACCTGAATATGATGTGCGATTTTTGTGGCCGACGTGGTCATACGCCTACAACATGCTATCAAAAGCGAAAATGGGATGCTACACACCAGGGAAACTCCACAGGGTCGGGTCCACAAACACCGGCCCGACATTAAACAACAACAAGAATAATAAGAAAATATCTCAGACACCATCTTCAAATTTATCCACTGTCAAATTACCCCTAGATATTGCCCATAATAAAAACGTAAGCCTAGTAGTAGACACAGGTGCTGAGATATCCCTATTAAAATATGAAACTCTTAAAAAGGATTCCAAAATAAATCACCAGCAGAAATGTACATTGCAAACACCTTTTGGGAAGGGCGTCACCTTAGGAAGTTGCCAAGGAAATTTTAATTTGCAAAATAAATTACCATGTACATTTCAAATAATACAGAATATGCCAGAGCTAATGACAGGTGGCCTCCTTGGAAACGATTTTCTTTCACAACATTGCAATATAGCAGGTCCAAAGCAACTCTTACAGTTTCCTCGCACGGAAACTAACGTACAAGAATTTGTGGTACCCCTAAGTTCGCCCGACACCATCTCTCCACGGCAAGCAGAAAATAGTGATCACCTCTCAGGATTAGTGGACTGGAAAACAGTCGAATACACAGCCTGTGATACCTTAGACTGCCTTACCGTGAGAAATGAAGTCGGCCAACAACAAGGAAACCAAAATATCTCCGCTGACAGGCCACCTAGTAAGCAGTCAACAGTAGAAATTCCCAAGATGAGGGTAACCGATAACAATTTATTCGAAAATAAATCGGGTTGCGAAACCTCAAAACATTTTTCTTTTAATAAAAAATTGCCAATTTCCGAGTTGAAGGTAACCAATAATGATTCATTCGAAAATGGATCGGGTTGCGAAACTTCAAAATTCAAAACGGTAAATCAAGACTGTGAAATATCAGGAAGTCCAATCAGACAGCCGATTGTACTTACGTGTTTACCCACAATTTTATCGGTAAGCTTGGATAAACCCCATAATGTCCTCGCACGGACACAAGGGATAATACATTTCAAAACCAACTTACAAGAAGATATGTTCTGTTTATCTGAAGAGATAAGCGAAGGAATATTCTTGGCAAATAGTTTACTATACAAAGGAAACCAAATCGCAAATATTGGAATCATAAACACCACGCTAAAACCCCTACACCTTTACGAATTTAAACTCAAATTATCTCCTTTGAAGGATTATGAAATTGTTTCATTAAAAGATACAGAAGCTCAACTACAGTTAACGCATAATAATAATTCTAAAAACTCATTCGCAAATGGGAATAATCCAAAAAACTCATCTTTAAATTTGAACTCACTAAACGACGACGGCGAACAAAACGCTCAGAACACGGGTAACAAATCTCCAACGTCACAATTTTATAATAATACAATTAAGAAACCACAAGTAACCCTAAATGCTTCTAGACCTCTAAATAACGCTATTACTAAGTCAAATATATATGAATTACCTCCTTCAATCAAACAAAAATTAAACGAGGCCTGTAAATCGGCTAAAAATGATAAACTTCAAGTGCCAAGATCCGGCGACAATCAAACTTTAAATACACATTATAAACCTCCTATAAATAAGTCTCTACAAAACGTAAATCACAAATTAATTATGCCTGAAATAAAGGAACCACATACTCAAAACTCGAAGAAAAACAAGAAAAAATATATTAAAACTAAAAACCTACAAATAATATCACCCACTCGAACAGAGTTCATTCAGCATATCCGTTATTTATACCCGGACGACGAATACTCGGACGACTCACCCCTTAACCTTAGATATTCCCAGCTAGAAAAAGAACTAGAACTGGACGACACACTAAGCCCAGAAGAAATGAAATCTATTAAAACACTCTGTTTCGAATATCAAGATATTTTTTACCTAAAAGGTGATAAACTCTCGTACACCAATGCAATTACTCATGAAATTCCTTTAATTCAGGACCAAGCCCCAATAAATCAAAAAATGTACAGACTGCCCGAAACTCAACGACAAGTTATAAACGAACAACTTAAAGAAATGTTAGATAGCGGTATCGTTCAGCCCAGTAAAAGCCCATGGAATTCCCCTCTTTTAGTTGTCCCGAAAAAAGCTGGGCCAGATGGCGAAAAACGATGGCGTGTAGTCGTTGACTTCCGAAAATTAAATGAAAAAACCATCGGTGATGCTTACCCTTTACCTCGAATAGAGGATATCTTAGACCAATTAGGTCATGCTCGATACTTTACAACCCTCGATCTAGCCAGTGGCTATCACCAGGTATTAGTAGATCCCAAAGACCAGCCTAAAACTGCATTTAGTACTAATTACGGACACTATGAATTTCGACGCATGCCGTTTGGACTCAAAGGAGCCCCGGCCACATTTCAGAGATTAATGAACTATGTTTTAACAGGCCTACAAGGTCTCGAATGTTTCGTATATTTAGATGATATTGTCATATATGGTAAAAACCTAGAAGACCATAATAGTAAATTACAAAAAATTTTCGACCGAATGCGGGAAAATAATCTTAAATTGCAACCCGAAAAGTGTCAATTTCTAAAAAAGGAGGTAGTATACCTCGGACATATATGCTCAGAAAAAGGAGCTTCACCCAACCCTAGAAAAATAGAGTGCGTACAAAATTTTCCGGTTCCTAAAACTGTCAGACAAGTCCAATCTTTTCTAGGACTTGCTAACTATTATCGCAAATTTATTCCTGATTTTTCCAAATTGGTACGCCCTATCACTAACTTACTCCGTAAGGACTTCAAATTTATCTGGACCTCTAAGTGCGAAGAGGCATTTCAGGTAATTAAAAGGTCATTAATCTCACCACCTCTTCTCATATATCCCGACTTTTCAAAACCTTTTAACCTCACCACAGACGCTAGTAGTGAAGCTTTAGGAGCTGTCCTTTCACAGGGGGAGGTTGGAAAGGATCAACCTATAGCCTACGCTAGTCGTACACTCAATAAAGCTGAACGAAATTATTCTACAATCGAAAAAGAACTACTTGCCATAGTGTGGGCTATAAAAAATTTTCGCTGCTATCTTCAAGGCAGAACTTTCACAGTATACACTGACCATAAGCCTTTAAAAGGCGTTTTTAACGTCAAAGATCCCACTACCCGTTTAGTTCGGTTTCACCATAAATTATCTGAACATGATTACACCATCGAATATAAGCCAGGCAAGTATAACACAAACGCAGACGCACTAAGTCGAATCCCTCCAAGTTCAATGAATCCAACTGAACCAATATTTCTAGGCGACCCAGTATTACCTAATATAAAACACCGAAAATTTAAATCTCTAAACGTTATCACTAGGTCGCAAGCTAAAAGGCCTCAAATTGAATTAATTACTCCAAAAGGACCTATTGAAAACCCTATAAACAAATTTAACTCCCGCCCGGCAGCTGTACAGTCATCTCAAGAAAAAACAACCCCCTCTGAACTTCATGAAGAAATACCCATATCGCCAACACCACCAGAATCAAATAAAACAAGGAAAGTAGAAATTATAACAAACCCCGAAGAAATAACAACAATTTTGAAAGACTACCATGATTCCCTTTTCGGAGGACACCAAGGTGTTATTAAAACTTACAAACGTATTCGTCGTAAATACTGGTGGAAATTTATGTTTCGCGACATAAAATCATATATCAAAAGGTGTAAAAAATGTCAAACCATGAAAATCTCGCGGCTTACTAAAATGCCCATGGTAATTACAGATATTGCTGAAAAACCTCTTGACAAAATTTATTTAGACATTGTCGGTCCCCTCGAAGAAACAGATTCTGGTAATAAATACATTTTAACCTTCCAAGATAATCTCACTAAATTTGTTGACTGGTATGCTATCCCAAATGCAGAAGCGCAAACTATCGCTCAAATATTCTTTGACCAAATAATTACTCGTTATCGAATCCCTAAACAAATCGTCACCGATCAAGGTGCAAATTTCCTCAGTGATCTCTTTAAAGGTGTGTGTAAATTGTTGAAAATTAAAAAACTTCGTACCTCAGCGTACCATCCTCAATCAAATGGTGCACTAGAACGTGCTCATCGTCCCTTAATAGAATATCTACGTATTATAATTGATGAAAATCCCAAAACTTGGGACCAATTTTTGCGCACAGCCGCATTCGTATACAACAATAGTATAGCACGAAGAAATATTTTAGCCAGCAAAAATAAATCAAAAGAATATTACGAGAAACATTTACGGCCAAACACATTTCATATTGGCGACAAGGTACTGCTAAAAAATGAGAGTAAAAAGCATAAACTCTCTCAAATCTGGATTGGACCTTACAGTGTAGTTAAAGTCCCAGGCGAAGTAAATACGTCTATTAAAATGGGAAAGCGAACCGTCACGGTTCACAACAACCGTCTCAAACCCTTTTACGAATAAATACTCAAGACATAACAAAAATGGCGCAACCTTTTACGAATAAATACTTAAATCTTAAACTGAAACTAAACCCCTCCAAAATTTACTTTCTTTTTCGAATCTGTTCTAAAGCAAAAATACTCGCAAACTTACACCATAACCCTATAGTAAATCTTAAACAACACTCATAACTATTCGCAAACGAATAGAAATAGAGTAGAAAAAGGCCTTGCAAACTGGAGATGTGGATACTGGTAGTTAACGTAATGGCTAACCATTAAGTGTCGATAGTATGACTAGCATCTCCAATTATACAAACCCAAAATACATGATATCAACTCCAATAATAACTTCTAAATATAAATACCACAAAATTAGTGCAGGCTTGTTTAAATTTATAAAACCCCAGAAGGACCGGGGATTCTAGAATAGGCCTTCGGTACACCTCACCTGTCGTACGAGGCGACTAAGAGAACTATTTTTTCTGTTTGACCTTTTTCTGCTTCTTTTCCAAAATTTTTTACCTGTTCAAATTTAAGATTTTTTTTTACTTCCAACCAAGTTTAAAAAATTAATCTTTAATTCTGAATATTACTTTCTCTTCTCTTGATATCTTTTTTAATATTCTAACTATTTGGATTCCCTCGCCACTCTTTTTAGAGAATCCCTCACTAATCGCAGGGATTCTCTTCCTCAAGGGGGGAAGGTATGTTATGTAAACGATTTGCGTACCCTGATTTAACGCAATTTTACTACCAATTACCCAATTTTCACTAATCAGTCTTTTGTTCGTACAAATTCCATTAAATTAATTTTCAATTGTTAATTGTAGAAAAAATAAAATACAAATAATAAAACAACTAAATTTGAAATATAAATGAAATAAAAAGAGATGCAAAACCATTTAAATAAAAATAGTCTATTTTCTATAAATCAATATAAGCCTAAGTTTGATTGTATTTTAAAATAATAATAATAATGATAATAAATAACTAAAAAGGGAAAATTATATATTAAATAGAAATAATGGGGCATTTTTAATATTAAGTCAAATAAAAAAATAAATATTAAAACTAAAATTTAAAATTGTACATGTGCCTACATAAAAGCAATAAGTTCGTAAATCATATAATTAGGATTTTGTCTAGACTTAAGATCAATTGAAAGCTTTGGTTTAATTTAGGTTAAGGGTTAAGTATAAAAATTTACAAGGTACAAAGTCCCATGAACTAAAAGAAAATTGCATAGTGCAGAAAAATTATTATTAAATACAAAAAAAAAAACAATAAAAGCAATATTGTTTTGCAGTTATAGCAAAAAATAATATTGCATTATATAAAAATAAAAATTGCATGATAGAAAGGCACTATAAAAGAAAGTACTTTTCTTTAGAATGGAGAGTGTTTGTAAAATTTCAAAAGAAGGTGGAACCACTGCTGTAAGACCGGCCGATTCTGGCCAAGACTTTACAAGCAGAGTTGATCTTCTTATTATAGTTAAAAAATAAATCTAAACTTAGAAAAAATTATGTGATTTGTGTATTTTTAAAAAAGAAACTTAGAGAAATTTTTTGAATTATACTTAGAATAATTTATTTTCATTAAACGACTTAGAATATTATTTTTAAACAAAACACAGAATAATTTTAAAACAAAAGTGTAACAAAAAAAAGGGGACTTAAAATAATTTTCAATAATAAAAAGTTTTATAAAACGACTTGGAATATTTTTTAATAAAAGACTTAGAATAATTTTAAAATAAAAGTGTAAACAAAAAACAAAGAAAAAGGGGACTTAGAATAATTTTTTTAATAAAAAGTTTTATAAAACGACTTGGAATATTTTTTTTAAAATAAAAGACAGAATATTTTTAAAGTAAAAGTGAAAAAAAAAGACTTGTTTAAGTCAAAGCCTTGTTTGTTCATTTCTCTTATCGGTTACTACGAAAACATTTAAGACCGGCCGATTCTGGCCGAAACTTAACTGTTGGACCATAAGAGCTGAGATACTACGAAAGCAATTAAGACCGGCCGAAACTGGCCAAAACATTAATAGCTATTCTCAGTCAAACACAGAAATCATCGCATAATTTAATTAAAAAGTCCAGTAACGTATACTACCATTTCCATCAACCAACAAAAGACAACCCTTGTTATAAAGAATATAACAACGCTAACAACAAAAAAGTAACAATTGCACAGCGTAAGGAAATAGACGAAGCACTTATGAATTTGTTTATCAAAACTTTTCTTCCTTTTTCTACCGTGGAAAGTGATAGTTTTCGCAAATTTGTTGCTACCTTAAATCCTGGGTATCAAATTCCTAGCCGCAAGCACATATCAAATACTATACTCAATATAGAGTATCAAAAATGTGAAGAATCAGTTAAAAGTAAAATTACAGAAATTCAAGCTGCATGTCTTACAATGGATACCTGGACATCTCGAGCACAAGAAGGATACTTAGCAATTACTGCTCATTTCATTGATGATAGTTTCATAAACCAATCCGTTCTTTTGCAATGCCAAGTCTTAGAAGGGCCACATACAGCTTTCAATATGAGTCAACATTTAAAGGATGCAATAGTTAAGTGGGGAATTGAAAATAAAGTTCAACTTATTGTAGCTGATAATGCATCCAACATCCAAAAAGCAATTAAGGACTTGAATTTGGAAGGTTTTGGTTGCTTTGCCCATACTCTGAATTTAATTGCAAAAAATGCAATATCTTTACCTGAAATTGAAATATCTCTATCAAAGTTACGTCAAATTGTACGATATTTCCGCCGAAGTACTTTAGCAACCGAAAAACTAGTTAAATACCAGTTTCAAGCCAGCGTGCCACAACCGAAAAAACTAATTATAGATGTCTCCACCCGATGGAACTTTACATTTCACATGATAGAAAGAGCATTATTACTTAAGGAAGCACTCTCAAGTACTTTAGCTATTTTAGATACCACTCAAAAAACGTTGCAACCAAAATTAACAGCAGATGATTGGATTCTTTATCAGGATCTATTCACAGTTTTGAAACCACTTCAAGAAGTTACAACACAAGTAAGTGGTGAACAATACTGGACAGGAAGTCTTGTTATTGTTTTTAAAAAACTATTGCTAGATATATATGAATTTAAATTCAAAAATGAAGTATTTCTGCGTAAAAGTGCTTCAGATGTCGCTGACACAATTATATCAGGATTGTATACACGGCTTAAAGATATTGAATATAATGATATATTTGGGGTCACCACAATGCTAGATCCACGATTTAAGCTACATTTTTTTAGTGAAAAAAAAGCAGCAGATGCCGCAAAAGTAAGAGTAACTGATCTGATAGTCGATGAAATTAGAAAAAATACTGCACATCTTATTCCAGTATCGATATCGTCACTTCCTCTTCCAATTAGTGAAGGTAACAGTAAAATACCGAGTAATTTGGACTACATATCAATATGGGATGATGTAGACCGAAAAATGGACGAAATACAGCCAAAAGAGTCTCCAAAAACGATAGCCACTGCTGAGATACAAAGATATCTAAGTGAAAAATTATTACCTAGAAAGGATAACCCCAATGAATGGTGGAAAAATTATACTTTCGTTTACCTTAACCTTAGTAAAATATTTAAAAATCATGGTTGTGCGGTGGCTACCTCAGTGCCATGCGAACGAATATTTTCCAAGTCAGGTGAACTGGTTTCCGGCAGACGAACCCGTCTTCGACCAGACAAAGTAATGAAGCTCATGTTTTTACATGTTAACAAGAAGTAGAGGAGAGATTAATAATGAATTACTAACATAACTTCTTTTATACCTATTTTATTTTACTAGCCTTAATAAAAATTTTATTTACTCTAAAATATATTAATTTTACAGTTATTTTATTTAAAAATTTTTATTATATATATATTCTTGCTGTATCCACTTTCTCCTGCTGGAAAGGATTAGTAATATCGTGATATTCACTAAGATATTATAATATCAACAAATTAATATATTAATATTAGGTAATACCACCAAATATTACTTTTGACCCATCCTTACGCCACACATTCGCCGGATGAGCACGAACTTTTCAATTCTAGCAGATTCGCGAATGTGTGGATGGGTAGTTTGCTATAATTTAAACATTCAGTAAACATTTGTACAGGTTCGCCTTGATAGCGAACCTTATACCGAACTTTTACAAACTTTTCAAGCAAACGTCAAAAATGACATATGCAAGCGTCAAGTGACAAGTGCAAGTGTGTTATGATTATTTTTCTTTATATTCGATAGTTGTTAAAAATAATGGCAAATGCAGATGCGAAAATAAGAATTGATTGGAGTACTGAGAAAACATTCCAATTTATTGAATTGCTTCAAAAAGAAAGGGTCATTTGGAATCCGAAAAATAAATTGCATAAAAAAAAAAACGCAGTAAGTACTTTAAATACTTTTTACTTTAATAATATACCCATCTTTTCTCTCTTCTGAGCAATGAATTTCCTTACATCAAAATTAAGTATTCCTGTTTATTCATATTATATTATTGTTTAAATTAAATTTGATTGCAAAATATTTTAAAGAAAAATGACACAAACAATAATGGGGCTTATCGAAAGAATTTTACTCATACGTTTTATCGCATTTTTGTGTTTATTTTTTTTTAACTTTCCAAAGAAAAAAAAAAATCATATATATTAATATATATTATATTATATTACATTAAACGAAAAAAAGAATCCTTTATGGCAGCGTTTAGGACGCACCATAAAAAGGTAGTTAGTTCCAAGAAATCTGGCGCTGGAAGAGATGAGCCCTACACGCCAATCTGGATTTTTTATGAAGCATTAGCTGATTTTATGGCGGGTGTTTACGAAGGAAAAAGCATTTTGAACACGGAAAGTGAGGTGATTAAAAAACATGTTATTGATTGTTAATTTATTATCTATTGTTAGCTTTGTAAGCTGTTTATTTTAACTATTAAATATTTTATGCTTTAAATATAAAGTATTTTAAAATTTTGTCGTTTTCATTACAGCATTGTTCAGACTCTCTAGACGACTATGCTGATGCCACAACCTCTTCGCAAGAGTACCCAGCTCAAAAGCGACGCTCACATGAACCAATGGAATTAAAAGAAACCCGCAAAAACATGGACGCAGCATTAATCACCCTTAATAAAGTATTAACCAACTCAAACAGGGATGATGATGATTGCGACTTGTATGGAAGGCTTCTCGCTAAAAGGTTGAGGGCATTTCCGAAGGGGGAGAGGCCGTCCATTATGTATCAAATCGATGGGTTATTAATAGCAAAGGGTTATCCACATTCAGTTCCATCATCGCCAATAATATTTAGTGGTCC
This sequence comes from Acrocera orbiculus, assembly GCA_947359355.1. Lineage (NCBI taxonomy): Eukaryota > Metazoa > Arthropoda > Insecta > Diptera > Acroceridae > Acrocera > Acrocera orbiculus. Next base: position 28,813,981 of record OX375757.1, read on the forward strand.
ATATACACCTGCTACCAGGACAACCTCCGAAGAATATCTCGATGAACAATTTTACGACGATAATAAAACAGAATAAGTTTAACCTTAATTTTGCATTATATAACATTTTGCTACGTAAATTTTCTAAATAAATAATAACATAAAAATAAACTGCATTTTATATAAAAACTGTTTTAGTTTTAATTATAATTATTTTTTTACAAATAATAATCTGTTTAATTATTGCTGGTATTGTGTTCTTTATTAAAATAATTCATAAAGAGTAAGCGTGTCTGTACGGCATTAATTGAAGGCCTTCGGCCCACTAATTGTAGAGGCAAAAGGGCATTTACATCACCATTGTCTGTGGTTCTCCAAGTACCTGGTTTACTTAATTCGCCATTGATATATATATATCCATAAAATCTGATGGGTTATAAATTTCTCTCGAACTTTTACTTCTCCTTAAAAAGTTGTGTAATAAAACGCATGTCATTGTTATGATTGAAACTTTAACCGGAGACAATTGTATAGCTGACTTAAAAATTCTAAATCTGGAGGATAGAATTTCGAAGGCGTTTTCAACAACAACCCGAGAGCTAGATAATTTTTGATTGAATAATCTTTCAGGGGTGTCTGATTCATGGTAACCAGGGAATGGTTTCATTAAATTCGTGCTTAACGCAAATGCTCCATCCCCCAGAAAAACATAGGGTGCAATGATGTCACTACCTGCAAGCAAAGTTGGCGGTGGTAGATTAAGTGTTTCTGTAGAAATTTTTTTCTATAATACGCTATTAGTGAATACTCCACCATCTCTAATCCGCCCTTTGGCTCCTATTAAATACATTAAAACGTTAATGTCTAAATGTCAATTTACTGAAATATCAAAACAACACGCACGAATGCGTGGAGGGGTCCACAGATAATTAGTTCGGCTAACTTTACAGCAAACTTTGAATTGAAAAGTTCGTGCTCATTCGGCGAATGTGTGAAGGCGGCATTAAACAATATTGATTCCAATTTAGCTTCGATTATTTTAAACAGAAATATTAAGAATTTAAGAGAAGCTTATACTTTACTAGAAAGTTTAGGTATGATAAGGGAAAAAATAAATAATTATAATAATTATAATAATGACTTTTCTCACAATTCAGGAAATCATAATTATAATAAGTCACATTTTGCTAGATCAAATAATTCTATTCCTTATTCTTCTCAATTCAATCAGCAAAATTTTTCAAAAACAAATAATTTTAATCCTAATTTTGGACAACATAAACAACAAAACAACTACAATTTAGGACAAAACTCAAGACAGACAAGACAGAACTATACTAGCTTCACTAGACAACAACCACAAAATAGACCCCAACCAATGGAGGTAGACCATGTACAACAGGAGATAAATTTTCAATTAATGCCTCAAAAATATACCTACCAATAGTCGAACTAACTGTGGACAAAAATAAAATAAAATGCCTTATAGATACAGGTTCTTCAATATCATTATTGAACGAACAATAATTACAACATTACAAGAGAATTACCTTAAAAAGCCCAATTAAATTTAGCACACTCAATACCTTTACCATTGTTAACAAAGAAATAAAGACAAGCTTACCATCTGAATTCAGGGAAGATGCTGATATGATCTGGAAGCTAACTAAATTCAAAAATAAATGTTTCGACACCATATTGGGACAAAATCTATTGAGACCTTTAGGTGCTATAATCGATATGAAAAATGAAGCGTTGAAAATAAATGATAATGAAATAAAATTTATAAATAAAAGTCCCTATGATTCTATGGAAATTCATCAATTAGAACCCTCTACTGTCAAGTATAAAGAATTCGAAAATTTATTCTCAATAATGAGGAAAACAAATATTTAAAAAATTTATTAGATACTTATGAGGACATCTTTTTTAAAGAAGGAGATTACCTCAGTAGAACAACTGATGTTAAACACCAAATAGTTACGACAACGACCACACCTATATATTCTAAAATATATAGATACCCACAGATACATGAAAAAGAAATTTCAAATCAGATAACTGAAATGCTCAAGCATGGCATAATTAAGGAAAGTAACTCCCCGTATAATAGCCCCTTATGGATAGTACCCAAAAAATTAGATAACTCCGGAAAGAAGAAATGGAGAATTGTAATTGACTATGGGAAACTTAACGAAGTTACAATCGTTGATAAATTTCCTATACCAAATATAGAGAATATATTGGATAAACTAGGACGAGCACAATATTTCACTACCATTGATTTTGCTAAAGGCTTTCATCAAATTCTTGTGAATAAAGAAGACCGATTGAAAACTGCTTTCTCTACTCCCTTGGGACACTATGAGTTCATACGAATGCCATTCGGACTGAAAAACGCACCAGCAACTTTTCAACGTTTAATGAATTCAGTTTTGAGGGAATTTATTAATAAAATTTGCGTTGTTTATCTCGACGACATTCTCATCTTCATTACAACATTAAGTGAACATGTAGAAAATATCAAGAAAATATTTAACAAATTGCGTTCCCATAACTTAAAAATTCAAATTGATAAATGCAAATTTTTTGCAAGAGAAACAGAGTATTTAGGTCATATTTTGACACCCGAAGGCGTCAAACCAAATCCAAGAAAAGTAAAAGATATTCTAAAACTTAAACTTCCCCGTACACAAAAGCAAATTAAATCATTCCTAGGCATGTCTGGTTACTATCGAAAGTTTATAAAAGATTACGCAAAGGTAGCCCAACCGATGACTCGATATCGCAAGAAAAACAGTAAAATCAATTTAAACGATCCCAATTACATTAATGCGTTTATAAAACTGAAAAAATTTTAACAGAAGCTCCTATCTTAGGATATCCTGATTTTAACAAAAAATTCAAGCTAACAACTGATGCAAGTGCTTACGTAATCGGAGCTATTCTTCAACAAGAAAACCACCCTATCTGTTTCGCAAGTAGAACCTTAAATGATCACGAACGTAATTATTCGACAACGGAAAAAGAACTCCTTGCCATTGTTTGGTCTACAAATTATTTTAGGCCATATATCTACGGCGTTGAGTTTGATCTGTTCACAGATCACCAACCTTCAAAATGGCTATATACAAAAACAAAAGGAACTGATGTAAATCCTCAGCTATATAGATGGCTACTGAAATTAGGAGAATATAATATTAATATTGAGTATAAAGTAGCTGATTTTCTTAGCAAAATCAATAACGAAACGAATGAAATAAATGTCCTTGATGAAATAAACGAAGAGATCGATAGTTCTGAAGAATCATCAAATCTCTCTATTCAAAATAATGTCGAGACTATTGCTGATATAATACACTCTCAAGCAGAAAACTTAAATAATCATATTGTAATACTAGAAACTGTGGTTAATCGTTTTAAAACTCAGATTATTTTAACGAATAATAAAAAAAAAGAATGTGAAATCATACATGGAAATCAAAAGATATATATTAACAATCAGGATTTAAAAAATAACTTATCTAATATCTTAAGAAGATATATTAAGTCGGGAAAAGTAGGAATTTATACAGAACTTACGGATATAGAATATAATATTTTACAACAGAAAATTATAGAATTGTTTGACGGAACAAACGTGAAATTTTTCAGATGTTCGTATCATGCTAAAGACATGAACAACGAAAATGAAACTTGCAAACCTATACAAAGATATCACAAATTTGAAACCGGTCATACTGGAATTAATGAAAACTATGACGGCTTAAAGAAACTTATATATTATCCTAACCTTAAAATTTTTGTACAAAAATATATTAACAATTGCGATATTTGTAACCGCGTTAAATATTACAGAAACCCTATTAAAGAAAAGTTCAAAATAACCGAAATCCCAACAGATATCAAACAAATTGTACATATGGACGTTTACACAAACTCCAAAACCAATTTTTTAACGTTTCTCGATCGATTTTCAAAATTCGCTACAGCCTTCTGCCTTGAAGACAGGAATAATCAAACCATAATCGAAAAAATAAGAAACTATAAATCTCAAAGGGGTCATTTTAAAAAACTTTTAACAGATAATGAATTTAGAAGCATAAATATAAAGGATTACTTAAAAAGGGAAGGAATAGAACTTCACCTTGTAAAATCAAACAATCATACCGGAAACTCTGACATTGAACGTATGCATAATACTATTAGTGAAAAAATAAGGATTCTAGGTATCGAAGATAAAGAATTAGTAATTAAAGATAAAATGTATAGAGCAATTGAATGGAATGGAATGGAATAGTTACCACTCAACCACAAAAGAGAAACCTATCAATATTCAAGAAGGGAAATGTAACAAAACTACTATTTTTAATAATATAAAAAAGGAAAAACTTAGATATATAAATAAACGTAACGAAAATAGGGAAAACTATATTGAAACTAGATCAGTAGGTTATATAAAGAATTATAAAAGTTTAAGACACAAAGAACAACCCAAATTTATTAAGAATAAATTAGAAAATGTACACACTGCGAACATTAAAAGAAAAACCAAATTTTCAGGTCAGGTGTATCCCGATAACATTAATATTGATGACTGTGATGGGAATAACTAACACTTATCTTATAATTGAAACAAAGATAGGATATAGAATAGGATATACAGAAATTAAACTAAGCAAAATGAATATTGTAGTAGATTATGACACTATATTTCACATAATTAACCCCAAAGAAATTATTAATATAATTGATACATTGGAAAACAATATTAAATAAGCAGATTTAGGAGAAAAAGAAATAATTTTACAATTACAATTAAAACGAATCAAAAGCAAAATTTCGACAATTATCAAACACAGAGAAAAGCGAGGTCTTTTTAATTATGTAAGTAACATGCAAAAATGGCTTTGGGGAACCATGGATGACTCTGACAGAGAAGAAATCGAAGGTCATCTCAAAGTAATCGACACAAATAACCAGAATGTAAACTCACAAATAAAAATCAAAAAAAGTTTCAATGACTCATTTTCTAAACTTAAAGAAATAATTCAAAACGATAGATCAACAATATCAAGAACCCTAAATCAAATCGAAGGCATTAGTAAAAATCATCAAAAACACATGATCTATACAGACTTCGTACTACGACTGAAAGTTTTACAGGACAACATTGAACATATTCAGGACAATATAGCAACAGCAAGACTAGGACTTATACATACTAACATATTGACAGAGGAAGAAATAACAGAATATAATATTGACTTTAATAAATTACAAAACATAAGATTAGGAATTATTATAGACAACAATGAGAACATTATATTTGTAATTAGAATACCTAAAAACACATTAGCTTTAGAAAAAATATTATTATATCCTATGCCAGATAATAAGAAAAATGAACTATTGTTTAATCCTCAAGAAATTGTACAATATAATGAGAAAATTTTTGATTATGTATTGGAAAAAGACTTAAAAAATTTAAAAACTTCAAATATTTGTATTGTGAAAAGAACATGCTTAAAAATATTTAATAATGTATCAGAAATAATCGAAATAAGTAAAGGAATTGTATTATTGAAAAATCAAAAAAATGTAAACTTTTCCAGTACTTGTGATGATCGCAAGTTAATGATTGACGGAAACTACCTAATAAATTTTAGTAACTGTTCAATAAAAATAAATAATATTACTATAGAAAATAACTATAAAGAATTTCGACAAAGTTTTGTTCTTCCAAATTATATTGAAAAAATTAATGATTTAAACAAAAACCTTAAGTTTGATGATATAATATTAGAACAAATACAAAATACAAATGAAATTATAGAAATTAAATATGAAAAAAAAAAACAAAATATATATATGGAAGTTTAATAATTTTAATTGTAACAATTATTATAATAGTTATTTTGATACAAATTTGCAAACAAAAACAATTAAAGGTTAAAATTAGCAACTTGACTCAGGAGAGTCTTCGAAATAAGGAGGGAGGAATTACATCATCTGTAATTCGATTACCTTTTCCGTTGGACTAAATTCCAACGGAAATCTTATCTTTCTGTTTATGAGGTGTTTCTGATGCAGACAAAATTCTTAAGAATTTTCTCATCAGAAGTGCTTCATAAACAGAATAACTTTCTCATACAATCTATGGAACTAAGGAGTGTTTAATTACATAGATTGCAATGCAAATTATAATAAAAGTTTAAGTCAGTCAGTCTCTTTTTTTATAATTTTAGATATTTTAAATAGTCAATTGTGTTTTTTTTGTGGTTTTAATCAATAAATAAATAATTAGTTTAATAAAAGTGTTTTTTTGTTTAAACCTAAACAAATCTACAAAGCTCGAGTTACGTCAGCGAATTGCAAAACCAAAGTTTCTGCAGACGGAAATAAGATCTTCCCCTCAACAGAGACTTTGCTAGTGGAATTCAACTGAAATAAAATATTTCTGTTTGTGCAACAAATTGCACATCAGCAGAAATATAATATTTTTGTTTGTGCAATAAATTGCACACTAAATAAAATATAATATTTGTCGAACAAAAAATAATAATAATTAGTCAGTCTGAAGACCAACTTTGAACCCTAAGGTTTCAATAAATTTTGTTTTTGTGTTTGAATAAGTTTTAGAAATAAGTTAAATAACACCGGTCAAGAAAAAACAAAAAATTTTTGCGCATGGGTTTTACCCAATATATTCTGATTATACAAGCCCAAAGAAAACTAAAAATGCAATTAGTTTTCGAAAATATTTGCTTTTAAAAAAGTTATAGTGATTTAAATATTTTTCAGTTTTGCGCTGAATTGCTTTCGTTATTTAGCTTTTCTACACGAGCAAACATGTTTCCGCAAACAAACCGGTTTTTTTTCGAACAAATTTTGATTGTCTACACGGGCAAACAAGTATCCTCTGTAAACATTTCATATGCAGACAGAGAAATATAAATATGTGTGTAAATTTTGCTTAACCTGTATCCCTGTAAATAAATTACTTCTTATATGTGTTAGAATGATTCTTGTGATACAAAACAGAATTAAGGGGGCGGAGGTAGTGCTTCTTGTGTCACTAATATCTGAATATACAACAATAATTGTTTACACGTCACAGAGGCATAACGAGTTAAACATATTTCTTTCCTGTATATTAGCAAACTGTACGAAATGACTTCGAGAAGTTGTAAACGCGACGTTGACTCATTTTTCTATATTTGCGACGAATTTATAAAAGTAAGAGAAAGAATGTACGATTTAAGGACAAATTTAAAAATCATGAGTCCGAGAAATATTTGAAGAATTTTTTTGCCAAAACTTTCAGAGGCGAAAATTAAAGCTGGAATATTTGTCGGCCCTCAAATAAGAAAAATCATGGATTGTGACATTTTCACGTGGTTACTTAGCAATAAAGAGAAAAAAGCCTGAAACAGTTTTAAAGCAGTAGTCCATGGTTTTCTTGGGAACCAGAGAGCTGAAAAGTATGACGAGTTGATTACAGACATGATTTCTAATTTTTACACTATCGGATGCAGAATGTCATTAAAGATACATATGTTACATTCTTATTTGGATCAATTTAAGGATAACATGGGAGCTTATTTGGAAGAACAAGGGGAACGCTTTCATCAAGACCATATGAAATTTGAGAGACGTTACCAAGGGCAATACACTGAGAGCATGATGGGGCATTATATTTGGGGGATGATACGAGCTTCTTTTCCTAGACTTTTTAATGAAAATATGGATAATAGGAGATAATTTAGAAAAAATTGAAAATAACATTGCGTCTGTTAGATTAGGTCTAATGACAAGCAATTTTTTGACAAAACAGGAAATTATGAAATACGAAATAGATATAAAAACTTTACAAAATATTAAATTAGGTTCAGCTACATATCAGGGTGGAAAAATCGTATTTATTTTAAAAATACCTAGAGAAACTATTTTAGCTAAAAGATCAATAATTATTCCTGTCACTAATAAAAGTTATGAAGAACTTATCTTTAAGGCTCAAGAAATTGTAAAAATAAACAATTCAATTTATGATTATAAAGGAGTTGTTAAGCGAATTCAAAAACCAAATTTTCTGCAGACGGAAATAAGATACTTCCCGTCAACAGAGACTTTGTTAGAGGAATTCAACTGAAATAAAATATTTCTGTTTGTGCAATAAATTGCACACTAAATAAAATATAATTTTTGTCGAACATAAAATGATAATAATTAGTCAGTCTGAAGACCAAATTTGAACCCTAAGGTTCCAATAAATTTAGTTTTTGTATTTGAATAAGTTTTAGAAATAAGAATCTAGAAAGTCAGTCTTGGAAATAAGTTAAATAATCAATAAATAAAAGTGTTTTTCAATAATCAATAAATAGAAGTGTTTTCTTCATAAAGTAAAATTACGCTTTACTTAACTCGCGTAATTTATATTTAAAATAAAAAATAATAAACATAACTAGTATTTCAAAGTTAAAAAGTTTGTTCAAAAACCTTGGTTATGAGTATCTGGGCTCAACAATGTTTTGACCCTCAAATGCCTTTTCATTTGCCCAATATTTTGCATCAATTTTCCCATTTTTATTGGACAACTTATGTTGATTTCGACGTTTTCGCCCAAATTTGCTTTATTTTGTAACGGACCCCTGTTCCTGTATTAATTTTTTTTGAATATACTTATCGACTATAGCGATAAGAAATTTGTTGCCATGGAAACGACTTGTTTGTCTCGAAAACAAATTATGCTAACGGGAAACTGATATAAATCCCTTTGACACAAATCCATACGCAAACAAGTTGTTTGCGAAAAAATGAAAATAAGTAGTCAGTCAGCGTTAGATTAGTCGTTGGGGGTTTCTAACTATCCAGCCATTTTTATATCAATCTGCACATTTTATCTCGCAAAATATACCTACAAACTATATCTACTTAAGTTTACCTAAAGTTACACCAAATTGATGCAAACAATCCTTAAAAACCTAAAAAATCTTAAAATCCTCCGATTCGGCCAATTAAAATTTGCTTCGACAAATTGTGAGATTGTTTTTTTCCACCCTTTTTCCTTTAATTGGATACAATAGGTTATAATAACCATGATTCATGTGATAATTAATGATAACAAAACGGAAATTAAATTAAATAAATAATGTTAAAAGGGAAAGATTAAAAAGGGTTGATAGTTAATCGAAAAATAAATAAATAAATAAGTTTGCAGTGAAAGTGCAAGTGTCAGTAATGAAGCATGCCAGGAATGGAAGGCTGAGCTGCAAGATTTAATTAGGTCCTATGATCCCAATGATGTTTTTAATGCCGATGAAACGGGCTTTTTTTCAAGTGTCTTCCTAATAGAACATTCATTTTCAAAAACGAAAAGTGTCATGGAGGAAAGCGTAGCAAAGAGCGCTTAACCGTCATGCTAGCTACAAATATGACAGGCACAGAAAAACTAAAGCCTTTGGTTATTGGTAAGGCTAAAAAACCTCGTTGTTTTTCTGGTTGCAAATCATTACCCTTAGACTACGTTGCAAATAAAAAGGCCTCGATGACTGCTGATATATATAAGGACTGGTTGGTTAAAATTGACAATAAAATGAAAAAAGAAAAACGAAAAGTTTCGTTATTTGTTGATAACTGTACAGCGCACAACATATTTCTGTCGCTCAAAGCAGTAAAGATTCATTTTCTTCCGCCTAATACAACATCGAAATTGCAACCTCTGGATCAAGGAATAATTAAAAACTTTAAGAATTTATACTGCAGAGAAGTTGTCAGGAAATTTATAACTGATATGGAAGAACATAATACTTTAACTATCAATGTGTTACATGTAATCAGAATGATTGACAAGGCTTGGAGATACGTTTCCGAAAATGCGATATCTAACTGTTTTAAAAAATGTGGATTTTCAGTTCAACCCGAAGCAATTTTTGAAGAAGAATCAGATCCGCAGTTCGAAATAGGCTGGAGCAAGTATTTTTCAATGGAAGTGACAGAGTTTGAAGATTATGTGGAGTGCGACGATGGCATAGCTACTACTGGAATACTGACTGATGCCGAAATAATAGACACTGTCCATAAAGTTGACGAAACTGATGACGTTGATGAAGACCAAGACCTGTCTGAACCGTCAGTATCCGCAAAACAAGCTAAAGCTGCTCTAAACGTAGTTTTATTGAAAGAAAATTACAGATTTCTTTTAAAATTTTTAAGTTGTGCATTTGTATCTAATAAAGATAAATCTCTATAAGCCAAATTTCTATATCCTTATGACTTTACAACGTGAAGAACCAGACATTAAAATTTAGTCCTATAAGTCGAAATTGAAAATATTAAACTCTATATTTCGAAGTCTTCAATAACTCGAAAACTCATTAACTCGAAATTTGTAACCTTTCCCTTGAAGTTCGAGTTATCGAGTCTTAATTTTATATAGATTCCTCAAGCTGAGAGTGAGTGGTTGAAAATTTCGAAAGAGTTTGATACTCTCTGGGATATTCCCCATGTACTTGGAGCAATAGAGGGAAAACATATACGAATTAAAAATGCTCCACATAGCCATTCTGACTTCTTCAACTACAAAAAATATCATAGTATAGTTTTACTAGCTGTAGTGGATGCACATTCTAGACTCATATATATAGATGTAGGCTCTAATGGTAGAGTAAATGATGGTGTAGTGTTTAGATTTAAAGATTTAAAGATACTCTTTACAGGAACATATCAAATGTCACAAGCGATATGTTACCTTAATGAACTAATGAACGGTGAAAACAATACTAATATTGAGTACTTAAAAGAAAATGGCAATATAATAAGAACAAAAGTTCGCTCGCGACACATCAATAGCAAGATGTATCAATGTTTTATTGAAAACGAGCCTAATATAAACAACTATAAGGGAATAAAGAGATACACCTGTGATTGTGCTAATGGAAATAGGACTGTAGGGTGTTGCTCACATGTAGCATCAATAATTTATTATTTGTCACATGGCCGCTACAAATCAAGAATCATTAAGCCCGCTGAAATACTAACACATTTATTTGATGTTACGAATGTTACTACAACTATAGAAGACAATAGTGACGAAGATTAAATTATTCCAATATTTATAACTTATCCAACAATAAATATATTTATGTTTATATATAAAGAATATCATATGTTTATAAATAATATATTATTTTTTTTTTGATGAAACTTATAGTTATTATTACGACGTTCTTACTAAATCCCAGAGCAAAATGTGGATATTTGAAGACGAGGAACAACCAACTTTAGTGAAACAAACTCGATCTGTAAAAAAAGTAATGGTCGCGGTTTTTTTTTAGTAAGAGAGGTATTTTGACCATTATTCCCTTAGTGACACAGAAGCATGCTGGTACATCAATGACTGTCTCCCAAAAGTTTTCGAAGCCTTAAAAAATGAGCGACCTAACTCAAGACTCGATACTTGGTTCTTACATCATGACAATGCTCCAGCACATCGAGCCGGCCTTACTACCACGTTTCTCGAGGAATCTAAAATAAAATTACTCAGTCATCCTCCTTACAGTCCAGATTTAGTGCCATGCGATTTTTCATTATTTCCATACGTGAAAAAGCAGTTAAAAGGGCGAAAATTTTCCAGCAACCCAGAGCTACTAGGAGCGTTTTGTAATATACCTATAATTAATTTCATATTTTTTAACAATTTTTAATACTCACCTTCTATTCAAATTTTTTATCAAAATTTAAAAATTTAAAAATTTCAAAAATTCCGTTAATTACATTTCTGATACTTTGTATCACGCGAAACCTAGTATCATGCGATTAAGAATATTTCAATTCTTATCTTTTATGAAATTAGATATCATGCAGATAAGAATTTCAAGTGCATAATATTTCGGCTGCATAGCCAAAACAAAATTCCTATGCACGGATATGTGCATGTGAAATATGATATTGCACTTATGTGCTTATCAATTTCATTTCAATGTGCAATGATATATTGCACATTTATTTTTAAATCATATGCACAGATATTTTTCTTATCTGGTGCAATATGATATCTGCATTATGCATCGTGGGAAGTAAGGAATCTCATGCGATTTCCTATATGATATCTTTGATATAAATATAGGAGATATTGCATAGAGATTTCACTCCCAGTCTAACCTTCAAAAGCGGCGCTTGCGCCATTCTCATTTTTAGCGCTTGCGCTTTGTTTGTTTTTTTGATAGGATTATAATTATATTTGAACTTAGAATATTTTGTTAATAAATTGAATTTCATGGATTATGATTATATTTTGGACTTAGAATAATTCGTTAATAGATTGAACTTCATGAATCCTGAATATATATATATTTGGACTTAGAATATTTTGTTAAAATTACGAACTTCAAGGATGTTCCTTTAATTTTCGATTGGAACACAAATTTCGTATTTATGATTAGGACTATTTTCATATAAAATTTTATTATTAAAATAACTTAGATTTAAAATTCTATTAGGAACATTGTATAAACTTTATATTTAAATTAAGTAATAATATGTTTTCTTATTTAAGTATAAAAATAAATTTTTGCTAGAATTAAGTAATAATGTATCATATATATATATATATAATTGTATAAAAAAAATAAATAATAAATAAATAAAAATATATATAAAAACCACGATATATTACAGTTTGAAGAAATTTGCGCTCATGTTCCACAGTCATTTTATAAGGAGACTTTTACTACTTGGTTTGAACGTATAAAAGCTTGCATAGCTGCTGAAGGTGATTACTTCGAGAAAAAGTAAATATTCTGTACGTACGACAAAACTTATCTAGCGACCTCCGTATGAAGGAAAATGACACACAAAAAGGAATAGTCCACTCAAAACCAATGACTTCTGCGAGAAACTCATCAAAATTTACTAATTTTTAAAAACCAGTTAAGTGCTTTTGAAATATTACCAATGCAATAGCATCATTCTATTACGAGTTAAAATTGCAAATTATTAGCGAAAAAGGTTTTCGTTAGACATAAGTCAGATTCAAATGTTATCTTAGAAAAAGTTTTATTTACATGACTGCATATTAAAAAGTTAAGTAATAATTAATAAAATAACATTGATGCACCGTACCAAGTCCAATAAGTTTACATAGTGTAATTCGAGTGTAAGTAAGACAGCTTAAGAAAGCTAAAAAAAACCTAAAGGAGCAACAAATGAAAGAGAAGGTAATTAAATGAAATTTAATTATATATTTTATTAATCATTTTTTTGCATTTCCAACAAAAAAAAAACATTAAAAACTGTAGAAATTTTCTTTAGTTGCTTATTGTTAATTGTTTTTGTTTATAACAAATTCACAATGATGGACAATGATGGATGATGGATAAAATATATGCAGAATAAATTTGGAAGCTGCGAGAAATTATAAAAGAAAAAAGACGAGGCAAACTTGCGCTAAAAATTTTGTTTCATCAAAACAAAACAAGTCAGACGTTGCGATGGCTGCAACCCGTAATGCAGGCTTCGGATTGATGAATCATCTACCGTATTATCTAGACCTGGCCATGAGTGGCTTTTATCTATTCCCAAAATTAAAGGAAGAAAATCGGGGAAAGAGATTTGAGGACGACAGTGAAGTGATGGCTGCTTTTGAAGCTTTTTTTGCAGAGCAAGATAAAGAATTCTATAAAAAAGAGATTTTAAGTTTAGAGAAAAGATGGATGAAATATATTGACTTGAAAGGAGACTATGTAGAAAAATAAATGTTAATTTTATTCGTATTGTTTTTATTTCTTATTCAGAATCATTACTTTTTGATCACCCCTCGTATAATATATTATTGCAATATTTAAAGTGTTTGTGATGATTGTGTGGCGGCTCGTCAAAATTAAATTTAAAATATTTTTTTTTTTGGAGTTTACTCCTTAAGAAACGAAATTTTATAAAACAGGGAGTAAAATCAATTGGAAGCGTTAGAAAACGCGCACAAAAACGTGTAACCAAATATGACCATATATGGGAATAAGAATTGGAAGCGCAAATAAACGCGCAGAAAAACGTGTAACCATATATGGGCATATGAATAAATATATATGGTTGATGGATATATATATATATATATTTGTGTGTATGTGTGTGTATGTATGTATGTGTGTATGTATGTGTGTATATATGTGTGTATGTATGTATGTATGTATGTATGTATGTATGTTTGTTTGTGTGAAATATGTGTGTGTGTATGTATGTATGTGTGTGTGGAGGGTGGGTGGGTGTGTATGTTTATGTTGCATTTTTTTTGTTGTGAAAGTTATATTTTCTTTGTTTTTCAGATGAGCTCAATTTTATATAAGTATTATCATTTAATATTATATCAATTTATCTGAAAACGGGTGGAATAGATGAAGATAAGTGAATTGAATTAAATTTGATTAAAAATGCGTAGATTAAAATAAGTAAATTAGTAAAACGAGGTAACTTAATTAAAGATATACGGGTAAAGAGTAAATTAGGTGACCTACAGGTATGCGCAATTATTTTACATAACATTTATATATATATATATATATATGCCTGTGGTGTGCCGAGTGGGGCGAACAAGGGTTTGGTGAGCAAAGCGAACAGGGGGCGGAGCCCACTAGTATATATGTATATATTTTAAATATCAGAAATGTTTTGAAATAGTAAGTGATCAGTACAGTAAAGTTAAGATGGGTGACACAAAGTTAAGCATGATCCGATATATATTTGCTGAGTGAAGCGAAGCGAGGGTGGGTGAGCGAAGCGAACAGGGGGCGGAGCCCACTAGTATATATGTATATATTTTAAATATCAAAAATGTTTTGAAATACCAGGTGATCAGTACAGTAAAGTTAAGCATGTGCCGATATATATTTGCGTGTGTGTGTGTGTGCTATATATATAATATATTTGTGCTAAAAATTATCTGAGAATGTGAGTCATATATAAATATGTCGTAACAAAAATGAAAACTTGTATTTCAAAATAGGTCATAAGCGATGAATCGTAAGAAACAAAATATATTTTAAAATACGTAATGAAAATATGTCGTGACAAAAATGAAAGAATTGATTTCAAACGGAAAATAGTTTGTTAGAAGGATATATATCGGAAAGTGATTGATGTATCTTTTCAATTTAGTAGTGATTTTTAATTCGTAATCATCTTTAATAAAGTAAGAAAAGTTTGGTAGTGATTTTGATTTATAATCCTAATGTTTGTTTATTTTTTTAGAAATTTATTAAATTAAATTGATTGAATTTAAATTAAATTAAATACAGTTTTGAGGTAATTTTTAATTTGTTTTCATTGTGAGTTTGATAGTTTAGTGTTGGTAGATCATCTTTAAAAGAGTTTATCAGTTTTGAAGTAATATTTGTTTTATAAACATTTTGGGTTAATTAAATCATTATTTTAAGTGTTAGAAGGTTACCTCCAGATAAGTTTTTTGCAGCTAAAAAAGAGTTTGATTTCCTTTTGAGTCAAGGGATATGTAGACCTTCAAATAGTCCGTGGTCCTCGCCTCTTCACCTAGTTAAAAAGAAAAATGGTGAGTGGCGGCAATGTGGAGACTATAGGCGACTTAATGCCATTACGATTCCGGATAGCTACCCAATACCTCTGGTACATGACTTTTCTCATCATCAAAAAGACTGCCAGGTATTTTCTAAATTAGACTTAACAAAGGCATACCATCAGATCCCTATCGAACCTGAAGATATTCCGAAGACGGCAATTTGCACTCCGTTCGGACTCTTTGAGTTCACTCGTATGACCTTTGGTTTGTGCAATGCGACTCAGTTTTTTCAAAGATTTATTAATTGGGTTTTCCAAGATTTTTCATTTTGCTTTAATTATTTAGATGATATCTTGATTGCTTCTAAATCTGAAGAAGAACATTTAAATCACTTGGAACTCATTTTTAAAAAAATTCAAGAATATGGTTTAACGATTAATATTGACAAATGTATTTTCTTAAAGTCAACACTAAATTTTCTAGGTCATTCAATAAGTGCAGACGGTATCAAACCATCTCTCGAAAAAATTGAAGCTATTAAAAATTTTCCGCTTCTTGAGACAGTTAAGATACTCAGACGTTTTCTGGGAATGGTAAATTTTTACCGACTTTTTATACATAACGCTGCACAACACCAATTACAATTAAATAGATTTTTAGTGGGTAGTAAAAAAGAAGGCAATAAGAAGATTAATTGGAATAAGGACTCCATCGAAGCATTCGAAAATATCAAAAATCAGTTATCTAATGCAACTCTTTTGTCTTTTCCTAATCCTACAGCAGAGTTAGCACTTTTTGTAGATGCCTCTGATTCAGCCTTAGGTGCTGTTATACAACAAAAAGTTCACAATTCTTGGCAACCCTTAGGTTTTTTTTCTGTGAAATTAAATGACGCTCAGAAAAATTATAGCACCTACGATCGGGAGCTTTTAGCCATATATAAAGGGATTAAATACTTTAGATACCAACTAGAAGATCGAAAATTTATTATATTTACTGATCACAAACCTATTATCTTCGCGTTCAGACAAAAACCAGAAAAGGCTTCACCTAGGCAAATGCGACATTTAGATTTTATCAGTCAATTTTCTACAGATATACGACACATTTCAGGTCAAGATAATGTAGTTGCTGATACTCTTTCAAGGATTAATGCAATCACCTGTCCCCTAACTATAGATTTTGCGGCCATTGCAGAAGCTCAAAAGGAAGATAAAGAGTTAGAGGAACTTAAAAGTAATAAAGTTTTAAAATTTGCTAAGTTTCCAGTCTTTACGTCAAATTTGGAAATATTTTGTGAAACTTCCACTGACTATGTAAGACCTTATATTCCAAAAGAATTCAGATTCCAGGTGTTCAAAGCTATTCATAATTTAGTTCATCCGAGCATTAGATGTACAAATAAAATGTTAACATCAAAATTTTTTTGCCCATCAATCAATAAAGACAGCAATAATTGGTCTCAAGCTTGCTTATCATGTCAGAAAAGTAAAATTTCTCGTCATGTTAAGAGTCCACCTAAAATTTTTCAACCGGTTTCTTCTTGATTTGGCGCAATTCATATAGATATTATAGGACCACTTCCAACATCAGAAAACTTTCGTTATTGCCTTACTATCATTGATAGGTTCACAAGATGGCCAGAAGCATTTCCTATGGTCGATTGCACAGCTGAATCTTGTGCAGATTCATTATGCCGTGAATGGATAGAACGTTTCGGTGTTCCAAAATATATAATAAGAGATCAATGTCGACAGTTCGAAGCAATATTATTTAAAGAACTAGCAAAGGTGTTAGGTTTTAAACGCCAACGCACTACTCCTTTTCATCCTAAATCCAACGGGTTTATTGAACGCTGGCATAGGACGCTTAAAGCAACAATAATGGCTTATAATGGCAATTCCTGGTCAAAATCACTTCCTTTCGTTCTTTTAGGACTAAGAACAACGTTTAGGGAGGATTTCCTTGCTACTCCTGCTCAATTAGTATATGGAGAATCAATTAGATTACCGGGAGACTTTCTACATGAACAAAATTTTAAGTTATCACAGTCGGATTATATTATTAAACTTCAATCTTTACTCTCTGATATTAGACCTGTTCCGGCTACAAATCATGCTAACAAAAAATATTTTATATTTAAAAACCTTAGTGATTGCTCACATGTTTTTGTCAAATCTCCTAATAAGTTGTCGCTACAATGTCCGTACGAGGGACCTTATGAAATTTTGGCTCGTAATAAACAATATTTTACGATTAAAATTAAAAATAAAGATGTAAAAGTCTCAATTGAGAGATTGAAACCTTATTATTTTTGTCAATCAACAGATAGTTCAACTGATGTCACCCCTAAAGTTAAATCTACTCATAAAAAAGTTCGTTTTGTGCTTCCTAAATAGTCATCAAATTAGAATTGTGTTTCGATAAAACTTACGTTCATCTGATGGGGGAGTGATGTGGCGGCTCGTCAAAATTAAATTTAAAATATTGTTTTTTTTTTTTTTAAAACGAATCGAAGTAGGTTAATAAACATCAAGTAAGTCATGAAAACTTACTTGACGTTTAGTATTTTTTAAAATCATTATTATTATTATTATGAGAGTAAAAAAGTAATTGAAAGTAATTTTATATAACAAGTTGTAAATATTATTAATTTTATAAAAAAGAATTGTCAATGTTATTATTGTTTTTGTATTGATGTTTGTGTTTAAAAAATTAATAAATATATTTATTTGTGGAGCAATTGTTTCAATTAAGCAATCAACCACAATTGGTCTTTTCTGCCGGCCATTTTTGTTTGATTTTGTTGTGTATTTTTTTTGTACCCAACTCCAACGGAAACGCAAAAGCAACCAGGAACGCCAGGAAATGGGAGCGCTCTGTCACAAGCCTTCAACAAGTTTTAATATTATCTTTTCATATGCCATTCAGTTGACATTAGGAAATACCAAGTATTTAAAAAGGGTCGTACAGAACAGATGGAAAAATGTACAAGGGAAGGGAAGCGGTAATTGTTTAAAGGCTCTAGTTTTTAGTTTGCTGAAATACATGTTTAATTCCGTTTTTACGAATAAATCTTCCGAAAATGAAAGTTTAAATAAAAGAAATCCATTATTAGTGTACTAGATATTTTTAAAGCTAGAGGTCCAGTTGCTTAAAAAACTTATAATTAATTACGTGAACATGAAAAGGATAGATTTTATCAAAATAATTTTCATATAATTTAAGGTTGATGTTAAGAACCGTGCAAGTAATCAATAGAGCCGCAGAAATTTTCATATTTATTTTAAAAGAAACTGCTTTAATTATTGATAATACGGAAAACAATTTACAGTTAATTGCTAAATTCAAACCAATAGTTTTAGGAGAAACCCATCATGCCAATCAAGAAAACAAAACAAAACAAAGTACTCCATTGATATTTAATTTACAAATTCATTAAATTTATTCCACGTGACAAGTGTTGAATTAAAAATCATTTTGTCATAAATCAAATAATAAGTGAAACGTGCGAGGAAGACGATGTTTTAATGATTCATAGCACAAGTAACATATAGCATTCAGCCCAAGTTCTAAGTATTTATAAGAATGATGTCGGCATATTGTGGCCCAGAAGAATGAATGTTTTTAATGAGTGTTTTTGTTTGATTTTCTATATCGTTCTTAGTTTTCAGCTTGACTTTTGTGTCTATTAGTTCCTCTAATTGATTTCTATATAGGTCCCAGTCTGTATATCTGTTTGATAAGTTTCTTTTATTTTCTTTAATCTTTATGTTAAGTCCAATTGTTAGTAATACGGGGGTGTGATCCGAAGATAGGTCGTATGTTTCTTGGATTTCTATATTGTTATTTGAAATTCCTTTGGTTAAGTAGAAGTCAAGCAAGTCTGAGATTTTATTCTGGTCAGTGGGCCAGTATGTTGGTCTGTGTGACGAGTAATATTCACATTTATTATTTAGGATGGCTCTTAGGAGTTCATTACCCTTGCCTGGCGTTGTTAATCTTGATCCTTAAGCTGTATGTTTGATATTGTAATCACCTCCCATGATGAATCTGGGTCCTAGCTGATTGAATATTTCTTGGAATTGTTGCATAGTTGGCTTATATTTAGGCGGGCAGTAGGCAGACGCTATTTTTAATTCATCATTATTCCATTGAATAGCTATTATGGTAGCTTGCATGTAATTTTCTCTTATGGCTGGTAGTTGATGGTGTTTTATATTATTTCTGATAATCAATGCTGTACCACCTCTAGCTCTTTCGCTAGGATGGGTTGTCCAGTAGGCTTGATAACCTAAGATTTTGATATAGTTTTTTTCGGTGAAGTGTGTTTCTGAAATAAGTGCGATATCTATATTGTTTGAGTGGAGGAAATGTTCCAGTTCTGAGGCTCTTGCATTTAGCCCGTTTGCATTCCAGGTCATTATTTTGTGTAATGATTTTATTTTTGTTTATTCTTGCTTCGCGAGGTTTTCTTGCTTTCTTTTGAATCTTTCTGTGATATGGTATGGTTTTCTAAGATATCCATTCTTTGATTTAGTTGTATGAGAGCACTCTGAATTCGTTGGAGCAACGTTATGATTTCTTTATTATTTGCACTGAACGAGTTATCATTATTTTTTACATCAGAGGTTTCATGATTTCCCTCTGCATTGATTTTAGCCACTTGTGCATAGGACAGGGCTGGTGTTATAGGATTGACTGTGGGAGTTTTTGATGCTTGTATTCGTTGCATCAGTTGTTTTACTTGTTTTATTATTTCTGACCTAAGCTTGGTATACAGAACCACCTTTATAATTTCCGGTGTGCCCTGTTTCTTTGCATAGTACGCATGTTGGCTTAGTTGTTGGGTTTTTCTTACAATCTTTGTAGTGGTGATTTTCAGTGCATTTAACGCATCTGGGTGCCCTTTTGCAGAAGCTTTTAGTGTGACCTAGCTGCTGGCAATTTGTGCATTGAGGAATGTCGCGTACTTTTCTTGGCGGCTCTATGGTTATCTTGCAGTGCGCTATGTTTTTTATGTTGTAGACGTCTTTATTGTTATCTTTAGGATCAATCTCGACTGCGAATAAGGGGAATTTGATTTTCTCCTTAATGTTGTCTTTATTTGTTATTGTTTTATTTATGTTTGTTATGTTCCTGACTTTATGTCCTGAGTTCATGAGCTCTTCTTTGATTTCGTCGGTGTTAATGCTGCTAGGTAATCATCTGATTACAAATCTGAAGGAACGTTCCTCTTTTAACTGGTAAGTATGATATTCAATCCTGCTGTTTTTATCATTAGTACTTGTAGTTACATCACTTTTGATACTTTCAATCATTTTTTTCAGCTTTCTGTAGTCTTCTGCGTGAGCAGTGGTTATCTTGATATTGTTGTTGGATAATGCCTTGAATTGTACTGTTTCGTACTTTATAGTAAGTATTTTCTTTCTGAATGCGCTGAAGTCATTCACATTGCTTACAAATATCGGAGGAGGCATTGAGGATTTTGCTTGAGTGATGTTATCTTTAATAATTCGTTGAATCTGTGGTTTGCTGTGGTTGGTATGGTTGGAGGCGATTTGGTTGTAGTTCGCCTTCTTTTCTTTACATGTTTGGTTTTTCATCCTGCTGTTTCTCTTTCCAATTCTTCTTCATCTGTAGTATTCTCGTAGGAGATTGGTTTCTCCGAGCCTGAGGTTGGTGTTAGAAATTCACTTATTTTTTGTTGTCTTTTATCTTTTGAACTATCTTCGTTCTGAGATTTTTTTTGTTAATGATGCTATAGTCTCTTGTTGATTTTTATGATTTATGTTTATGTTTTAATTATTAAATATTAGTAATATTAAATGAATAAATTATGGTGGTGGATACTACAAAATAAAATTTTTTTACTAACTTCAACTTTGGTGATGTGCTAGTATTTTGTTTTTGTAATTGTTTTCTTTGTTTTTAAAAATCACTTTGATGTTCACTTTTATATATTTTTAATAATAATATAATAATATAGTTTTAACAATAATAATTTGCAAAACGTTTTAGTGATAACACTAAACATTATAAATAGTGAGATATTCGAACTTATGTTTAGTTGAATGTCTTGTAAGTGTTTTTCTTTGTTGTAGAAGCACTATGTTTTTTTATAATTAATATTTATAGTTAACACTATACCAGCACTAACTATTAGTTATTTGTAATAATATTGATGGTTATTAAGAGATTTATTAAGATTATAAAGATATTAACTAACTGTTGAAAGCGCGTCTATTCTCTTTCGAGGTTTGACGTTGATGTTATTTGTAATATTCGAATTTATTGATTTAAATTCAAAAATATTATATAAATGTAGTAGGCTGGTAACAAAGTATGTAGCAAGCTGAGTATTATAAAAAGGAGAGCTATCAGTGTTAGAGTGGAAGCTTTTAGTACAGAATTGCATTTTGCATATTATAAGTGTTGTTGTATGTATTACTAGCTGTAATTATTATAAGACATAAAAAAGGAGCATTATATATTTACTATTTTTATGCTATCCATTATTCTATTAAAACCACATCATTGGGATTAGAAGTGGGATTAAATAGAATGGAAAAACAAGAAAAAATGGCAAAAGGCTTAATTATGGAAGTTTATGGCTTGGATGGCTGATGATACTAAAATTCAAGAAACAACACACTAGTATGGCAAAAGTGCGGCAGTAATTGTTTTTTTAAGGACCCTGTTGCAAGATAAGTTTGGATAAGTGTAATTTGAGTGAGAATGGAATTACTGGGGACAAGAAGTATTCAATCTTCAGAGGTATGCGGAGCTGAAGCGGCAAGGAATTTTAACCTATTGGTTCTTTATCGATAAATACCATGGATGGTATGAATATTTAGTTTAAGGCAGCAATCAAAACATCTGGTTTGAATAATAAAGATAAGGCAATAGAAAAGGAAATTGTCAGAGAGAGATCGCTGTAGAGGTTTTCATAAAATTAATTCCCACCAAGGATTTACAGTGTAAATCTACTGTAGGATTTGGATTAACATTCAAATAAACCCCAGTTAGGAGTAATGGGAGCAATTGTTTGACATCCAGACAGTCCATTTAATTTTTTAATAGTTATTTTATAAATATAAGTAAAATATATAATTAAATTTTAAAATAAATTCTTAAAAAATAAATTAATTAAAGTTGTTAAAATAAATAAATAAATTGTATAAAATTAAATATTTTTAAAAATAAATTAATAGCTATAAAGCAGTTTTGATAATAATAAATAAATTAATTGACTCATTGGAGACAAGAAGTGATCAACCAAAAGCGATAGCAGTGCTGTAGTAGTCAGGAATTTTAATCCGTGGGTGGTATAACAAATTTTTGAAACAGTAATCAATATATATGATTTTAATAATAAGGAGAAGACTATAGCTTTGGTTTTAGTCTTAAGATAATCGGCAGCGAATTTGTTTCAAACACTTTCAAGGAAACACTAAGAAAAAAAATTTCAAGGCGTTAAAATTACGATATGGTGACCATCACTGGCAAGAAGTATATCGAAAGAGGTTTCGTAATTTAAGTCAAAAGTCAGGGCAGAGCTTCAAATAGGCATGGACCACTTAACCCAAACATCATAGTCGGAGAATGGACTAAAGTTACCGGAAAAAATTACTATAGAGAGTGTTTGTATACCGTGATTCGGGGTACCCTGTGAGCTACACTAGGATAAGGAATTTTGAATCGGAGACTGTCTAAAGTATGTATAAGCTTTTGAATATTAAGAATTGCTTAAGCGATAAATGGGCAATCCTTTTTCCAATGGTATTTTCAATTAGGTGTCGGATTTTGGATTCGTGCTCGTTTTACGATACTTTTGCGATTCATTGTTATTGTATAATTTATGAAGATGCCATCTTATTTTAAAACGTAAAGTAGTTTGAAAGTTCTATTTTCGTTTTCTAAGTGAGTGATATTTTTGTTAAGCTTTATTTAAAACTGTAAATATTTTAAATATATATTTTTTAAAATGTATGGAATTTACAGATAGAACTTTTATGTGGATATAATTGATTTTATTGTACAATTTTACGATGCTCATGTTTCTTTTATATTAGATTTAAATTTAAAGTAATTTGTCACTTTCATTTTATTCAGTTATTGTGAAATATTGTAAAAAATTTCATAGTTATATGAATTACATGTAAGTATAAAAATTCTAAACTGCATTGAATAAAAAAACAAAAGAAATATTCTAACAATGCTGATATTTTTGCCTGCGGATAGCATTCTATTTAATTGTAGCAATATATATTTTAAAGGTTGAAATTTTTGCCATACGTTTATAGAAGTTTTATTAGTTTTGAGAAAAATAAAATCGTGTAGCAAAACATTTTTAGAAAATTCAAAGGTGAGTAATGAAATAACATAACATAAGAATTTGCAATTCCCAGAAAACGTCATCAAAATGCTGGTTGTTATAGTTTTACACATTTTGTTTTTAAATAATATTTTGTGGACAGTAAGAACTACTTGTTTTATAATCGTTTTAAAAACTTTGTTTTTAAATAATATTTTGTGGGCAGTGCGAACTATCTGTTTTATAATCGTTTTAAAAACTTTGTTTTTAAAGAGTCTTTTGTGGACAGTGCGAACTATCTCTTCTGTGAAGAGAACTATTTGGAACTCGTTAAAAGTAAGGAAAGGAGGAATACATAGCGAACGTAAGTTATACTTTTTCATGTATTTTAATTTTTTTAATCTGTTTTGTTATAATTTTGCATAATCAAACCGTGTAGAAAATGTCTAGGCGAAATTTAAATGAATCTGCCCGTAAGCTTGCGAAAAAAACAATAGCGTACACATTAGGAAAATCTGCAAAGCTATGAAAACTAGAGAACGAGGAAAATATTGATCCCTTTGAAAACGTTAGCTTTGCAGAAAGCACCTGGGATTTAGTGCTTCAAGGGAACGATGGAGAACATAATTTAATGACAAATAATTTAGATAATTTAGAAATGACAAAGAGTACCAGTGAGGGTATAAAAGAAAAACTTGCAAAATGGAGCATAAGAAACCAGATAAGCAGTAAGTCTACAAACCAGCTACTTGAAATTTTAAAGCCCCTAGCCCCAAATTTACCGTCAGATGCTAGAACCCTTAAAAATAAACCAGCCCATTGCCCCGTTAAAAATATATGTAACGGGACTTACATATATACACTATGGAAATCCATAAGACTAATGAGCAGAATCATTTTAAATTTTGTGTGAAGCTTGAAACTAACTATTAATATCTAAATATGCAAACAAATAATTAACGGCTCCTACCATTCTCCCAGAATCCTTGTTCGTAATATGACATGTAAACCTCTGTTATATCCTACAAAATCATAAAAAAAAAAAAAATAAAATGACTAAATTAATTTAAAACAGCTAAGTACTCTTAAATAACGTTAGAAAAAATTATTAAAAACTAACGGTTTTCACGCAGCAGGTGGATAAATTTTTTCCAACTACGCGAAAGTTTGAAAATAACGATTTCCGGAGAACTAGCCGGCTGAACTTAGCAAACTTAGCACGTAACTAGAACGAAACCAATGCTAATTAAATGCATACAATAATAATTTACGACTCTTTCTATTGTTTCATAATCCGTCTTTTAATTGGGAGAAGACAAATAAGATGTGTTTTTGTTGAACTTAACGTTAAAAGTGTTTTTTTTACTTAGCTTTAATGCATAATTCATTTAATTAATTCATAAAATTATTTTAAAACTCTTTTTGAGGTATTGTTTCTGAGAACCGGGATATCAAATATCAAAGGCAAATCTTTTTTATGGCAAAATACTTGTGCATTTGATTCCCTTTTGCAAGTAATACTTGTTGCTCTATCAAAAAACAAAGGTCTGGAAGAAAAACTTCGCCAAAATTCAAAAAATAAATTTATACAACTATCGCTTAATATAATAGCAAAAGGATTAGTACCCCATTCATATTGCCAGCGCTCAAGTATTTTACTTGAAATTTATGGAAGTGAGCTGTATAGGCTTTCTATGGCAAATAAATTCGTTTTTTTTAATTGCGAAGCAAATATTGCTTATTTGGCCCAGAAGCTTTTTAATGACCTACCTACCTGCAAGGAATTTCAGTGTGTGGTGGCAATTGTGCAGATAAAATAAAAAGTAGAACCATACTGGGCTTACCGTTTCAACAAATGATGCAAGAAAACTTTGACGAAGTGGTTCAAGTTCTGCATTCAAAAAGCAGAAAATGTAGTTCAGTAGGTTGTACTTCAACAGTAAGCATCACAATTAATGAATTAGGTAAAATATTATTTGTTACAAAGAATATTTTGTTTTTCTTTTATATAATCCGTATGACTTTTAAGGAAATTTCATGATATTTGAAGTATACGATGTTGAAAATGAAGAGCCAGTACCCCTGTCGTTTATAAAGAGGGAGTTAAAACTCACGAAAAATGGGGGTAATGCTGGGGTAATAAATTACATATCATCTGCATTAAAAAAAACTCTACTGATTTGAAAGAGAAAAAACAAGCAATAGGGCATTATGTCGCTTTGTATCCTAGAAGAGGAAATGTATGAATGGAGTACGGTGACATCCAAGTTAAAGAAAAAAGCAGAAAAAGTACTCATACTATATGCCCCGTGGTACTAGTTCATATGTGTAAATAGGTTTTTATAATAAAAACTGTAAACAGAAGATGTATATTTTAAGTTTTATTATAAAATAATTAATAAATGGTCATGATGGTAGACTTATGTCATACAAAACTTAATTTATTCTGTATTAATATTTCTTAAAACTTACCTTAGAACTAGTTACATCTAGTTTTTTGTAATGTTTTTGTAGGATATAACAGTTGTTTCTTTGTCATATTACGAAGGAGGATTCTGGGAGAATGGTAGGAGCCGTTAAATTATTTGCTATAGCAGAGGTTCCCAAAGTGTGCTCCGCAGCTCCCGAAAAAATCTTTCCGAGCGTTCGATTTTTAAGAAGCAAAGAAGAACTTTTGTAGACGAATGGAATAATTTATCATTTGAAAGAATTACTTTACAACTTTATTTAAAGTTTTTAAATTGTATAATAAAACTAGCTGTACCCGTTCACACGTTGCTGCGTTTGAACAAAAAGACAGTTTTAATATCTCAAACAAAATTTATTAATGATCAAATGTATACAATAAATGCAAATTAACAATAAAATTATCCCTACATGTATACATGTTCGGTGAAAATTATTTGGGGGACCATGCTTTGGAAATCTTGTTGGCAAGATTTTGAGCAATTTTTAATATTTAAAAAATTTTTTATCAATTAAGGGGGTCGGTCTCCGCAAGAAAAATTGAAGATTATTTGCCGGCAATTAATCTTGTTATGAGCTTCTTTTTTTTAGTAGTTCCTTTTTCTTCTTAGCCTGAAAATTATTAATGATTTTACCTTGTGCACTTTATAAATTCTTTCTTTTTTATTTCGTCAAACTTAATTTAACTGTTAAATTATATTGCAAGCACATTCATCCAAGTATAATATCAATGTTTTAGCGAAATTCTTGTTAATATTTTAAAGATAATCTGAAAAGCGGTAAATGCAATGATAAATTTATTTCAAAATAACACTGAAATAGTAAAATGATAATTGTAAACGTCACTATTACGATTGATACACAAACAATAATAATAATGGCTGAAAACTGTAGGGATTGAGAAACAGCCGATTTTTTCGGTCAGGCCGTTTCGGAGGAGTATGGTAACAAAAACTGTAACAAAAAATCCAATATATATTTCGCTATTAAACAATAGGGGTTGATGGTAAAAGGGTGAAAATTTAGGTTTGTATGTATTTTATAATGCTACATCATATAAAAATAAAAAAATAAAATTTTGTCCAAAAAATAAAAGGGTGGGGGTAAAATTTTGGGGTCGACCACCCTTATCACTCAGGGGTATAAAAAATAGTTAACATCCTATTCTCAGACCTACTGAATATAAGTACATATAAAATTTCATCAAAATCGGTCAAGCCCTTTTGGAGGAATATGGTAACTAAAACTCACACGAAATTTTTATATATTTCGCTATTAAAAAATAAGGGTTGATGGTAAAAGGGTGAAAATTTAGGGTTGTATGTATTTTTTAATTCCACATCATACAAAAATAAAAATAAAAATTTTTGTCCAAAAAATAAAAAATAAAAATTTGTAGTGAGGGGTAGGGGGTGGGGGGTGGGTTTAAAAAACAGACAAAAACCTTCCCGGGGATATCCCTAATATTTTCCTAAATTTTCACGGCGATTGGATGTACGGTTTTTGAATCCATCGAGTAGATACAGAGAGACATTCAATTTTATATATATACATAGATTTATCTTCGAATTTAAGAAAATTTTAATAACATGTTCAGATTTCTATGTAACGTTTTATTTTGGTGAGTCTTGAAAGTAAATAAATTTAAGGTGGTGCAATTGCTGAACTATATAACCATATTTTCTTATTTTTGAACGACTGATTATTTGATATCTATTGTGGATACTGGTGAACACTAAATAGTGATTTTATTGTTGGTATTGTGAATTGTAAATTTTTCGGTTGGCCATTGAATAAACTTGACGTCGCTTGGCTATAATTATTATTAAGTATTTATACGCACTTTTATTTACATTATTGACTCCAGTCAACCCAAGTTATTGATTATTTCTCATGCATCCAGATTTTTCATTTTTCTATCATAGGTCGTAACAACATGGCTATCATTGTAATACATTAAAAAATCAAAAAAAACTTCCTCATATTTTACAAAATGGAAAGGTTCTTAATGCATAATCAAATTGACTGCTCGAGCAGGACTGACTAAGCATCAACAAGTGGGGTGGAAGCCAAGAGGCGAAAATTTCATAAATATGATGACAGTTATTTAGATTCTGGCTTTAGCTCAATAATAATCAACAACGAAAAGAGGCCACAGTGTGTGATCTGCTCAAAAATTCTTGCAACTGGGAGTATGCTTTCAAGCAAGCTCAAGTGACATCTTGTAATATACCTGTAATTAATTGTTAATACTCACAAATTTTCGATACTTACCTTTTAAATTTCACTTTTCTAAATTTTCATGAAATTCAGAGTTCCGTTAGAAATATTTCTGATACTTAGTATCACGCGAAACTTTGTATCACGCAAGTAAGATGTTCAATTTCTTATCTTTTGTGAAATTGGATGCCTTGCACATGCGAGTTTTAAAGGCATGATATTTTGACTGCATAGTCAAAACATGCAAGGATATGTGCATGTGAAATATGATATTGCACTCATGTGCTTGTCAATTTTATTTCACTCTGCAATGATATATTGCACATCTTGTTTTTTTAAGTCACAGAAATAGATACAAATATGATATTGCACTCATGTGACTGTCAAATTTATTTCACTGTGCAATGATATATTGCACATCTTGTTTTTAAATCATATGCACAGATCTGGAGAAATACGATATTCTAGATTATACATCGTGGGAAGTAAAAATTCTCATGCGATTTCCTATGTGATATCTTCGATATAAATATAGGAGATATTTCATAGAGAAATCAGTTCCCAGTTATACCTTAAGATCGGCGCTTGCGCCATTCATATTTTTCAGCGCTTGCGCTTTTATAATTAGAAAGCAATAAATCAAATCCTCATATGAAAAGTAAATTTTTGTCTTAGATTTAAGAATCCCAGTGTCACTCTATTTTGACTAAGAATAAGTTTAAAATGCCTTTTGTAATAAATAAAAACTATTCTTATATTTTTTTGTAATAGGATTAATTTAGATATATTATAAATTATTTTATTAATCATTTTTATACTTTGTAAGACTAGAATTAAGTATTAAGAATAATTTCTTGTCTCAAATTTATGTTAAGAGTATTTTGTACTATTAATAATTAGTATAATAAATAAATAATTTAAAAAAAGGAAATCATCTTGGTAATATTATTATAACATTACAATCTTCATAGCAATCATCCTGACATGGTGGATTGAATTTTTTAGTAGGCAGCCACAAGGCTTACAAAAACAAAAAGAAATTTTCGCTAAACAAACGTCTGTGTCAAGTAACGCACTGTTAGCTTCTTTTAATGTGGCATATAGAGTAGCCAAGTGCAAAAAACCACATACTATCGCAGAAGAGCTTATTCTGCCAGCTGCACTTATTGTTAGTTAATATTATGGTTGGAGAATCTGCGGGTAAACTAATTTCCAAAGTACCTTTGTCCAACAATACTACTAGTAGAAGAATTCAGGACATATCTGAAGATCTTAATGTCTTTGCAAGGCAATAATATGCACATTTTGAAACTTGTGAAGATTTCAGCGTTCCGAAAAAAGTTACAATTGTGGGAAAAAAATTAAATCAAGATTAGTGGAGTTTTGGATATCAATTGCAAATGAATATTCAACTTTAAGTAAAAAAGCTTTAAGAATCTTGATTCCCTTTGTAATATCATATTTATGTGAAGCTGGATTTTCTGCTGTTGCTGCAATAAAAACCAAATTTCGATCGAAAATGAATGTGGAACAAGAAAAGAGAGTAGTTATATCGAGTCTTATTCCTCGGTTCCAAAAACTGTATGATAACCCCATCCGTCACATTAATTTGCATTAAAAATTATATCAGTTAATTTTTGTTTCTAAGAAAATAGACGTTATAATTGTAAAATAAATTACAAAACTGTATATTTTTTTTCATTTATTAATATCAATATAGCAAACTAAAAACCAAGGGCACCGTGAAAAAATTTCAAATTCACAAGGGTGCCGTGAATCTAAAAAGTTTGGGAACCCCTGTGCTATAGCATTAAATTAGCAAATGTCAAGTTAAACATGTATACTAAATTTGAATTGATTCTGCTCGCTAGTTTTCCAGATATTCCAATTTTAAATATTCGCGCAGTTGGAAAAAATTTATCCACCTGCTGCGTGAAAACCGTTAGTTTTTAATAATTTTTTCTAACGTTATTTAAGAGTACTTAGCTGTTTTAAATTTATTTAGTCATTTTATTTTTTTTTTATGATTTTGTAGGATAATACATACTCTTTGAGTAGCTCCCATGCCAATTTAAAGGATCTATTCCCAATAAGTGTGTTAGGAAACCTCGCGAAGTGTTTGAGTTCAACCGCTGGAAAGCAACTGAATTTAGACAATTTTTGTTATATACAGGCCCTTTTGTCTTGAAAAATATATTGGACGAAGAAAAGTATACCAAATTTTTGAAATTGAGCTTAGCCATGAAAATTCTGCTGCATGAAGGAGAATCTCAAATGAACATTGAGTGTGAAGAAAATTTAATCAAAAGTTTCTTAGCATCAATTCCGTCATTATATAGCGATATATTTCTAACGTATAATTTTCATTGCTTTCTGCATTTGCCTCAAGATGTAAGAATTTTGGGTCTTTAGAAAGTTTTAGTGCTTTTAAGTTTGAAAATCACTTACAAGTACTGAAAAAAATAACAAAAAAAGGCAACCTAATTGCATCACAGATATACAAGTGAATGGTTGAAAGGAGTATACACTGCATCTCAAACTCTGAATCAAGGTTTTCAGCAAAAAAACATAAACCAAAATCAATTTATGTAAACGACTCAAATTTTTCAAATAACTCTCCAAATAATTATTGTTTGATAAACAAAACGATAGTCAAAATTAAGTCAATATGCATGGAAGGAGATATAATTCAAATAAAAGGGAAAGTCAATCGAAACATCCAGTCTTATTTTACTTATCCAATGGATTCCAAAGAATTTAATATCGGACTTGCTGAAAAATTTGATGAAAATATTCAAAACTTCACTGTACGCAATAAGTTCAAAATAAAAAAAGTTTTATGTTTTCAGAGTCCGGGACAGTCGAACAAATTTTTTATCCCTTTATTATAAAAATTTCTAAAAATAGATCCGCCAAGCGCAAATTCTTAGTATTGGCTTAAATATATTAATAACGCTCATAATTAAAGTTTTTTTAACTGTATTTTATAGACACAAAGACGGCAATGGCGGGACCATCAGAAGAAACTTTCACTTATAGGGATTTTGAAAGTTTTAACCCTTTCGCTGCTCCACACGTATATATTCGCAAAAAAAACTTGTGTATCATACGCTCCCGACGAATATTTTCGCGCTTAGTTTTAAATTAGTTAGCTGCTCAATACGACTATTTTTACTATGTATTATTCATGTTTTCTGCTCTATACGATTATTTTTGCTGTTTAATACGTATTTAAGGCTACCAATGTTACTGCGTTAACTGCTCTACACGGATATTCTCGCTCTAATTTTATTTTCGTACGCTGCTCCAGACGAGTATTCTCGCTATAAAAATTATAATAACAATTACGAACTTGTCTAAACCTGCACAATATATTTATCAATTTCTAGCGCATACAGGCAATTCTTACCAGCATTCTGAAGAATACATACTAAAATTCAATACATTTATAGTTATTTTAATTATATAATTATCTACTGTAAGTATTTTATAATAAAATTATATTATTTATAATATTATAAATAAATATAATTAATGTATTACGCAATTTTTATTAGATGGCAAAAAAATATCTTACCGATGCAGAGTTGGAAGAAATACTATTACAGTCAGATAGTGGAGAAGAATTTCTCGATGATATAGACAACAATGATAATGAGACAACTGATGACAGTGATGATTACACTGAAGAGCCACAACATAAGAAACGGGCGGTCAATTGCGAATATCAATGGAAGGATGCAACATCCTTTACACCAAAAATTTACAATTTTGATAATGGTTGTTCAGGTCCTTCGAAAGGTAACACTGACTACACGGAATTAGAGTGTTTCAAAATATTTTTCACAGAGGAAATAGTAACAAAAATAGCTGAGCAAACCAACTTATATTTCCAATTTCTCACAGCAAAAGATCCAAGTGAAAATTCACGTCTAAAACGGTGGAAGAATACCGACTTCAAAGAAATATATTGTTTCTTCGCTGTAAATCTTTTAATGTCGCAAGTAAAAAAACCCTGTCTAAATGATTATTGGTCTCAAGAATGGCTTCGATCAACACCAGCTTTTGCACAAATAATGTCAAGAGATAGATATTTGCTGCTTTTGCGGATGTTGCATTTTAGCGATAATACTTCACCGCCTATTGAGGGTGATTCTTTACGCAAAATTAAAATTATTGTTGAACATTTGAAAAAAACATTTAGAGAAACTTTTATTCCATATCAAAATATTTGTATTGATGAAAGTCTAATGTTGTTCAAAGGACGATTGTTTTTCAAACAATATATACCATCAAAGCGCCATCGTTTTGGGATCAAATTTTTTGTTATGTGTGATTGCAAAACAGGTTACATTCTAGACTTTATTATTTATACAGGAGGAACTACAGAAATTGCTAATTTTGATATAGAAAATATTGGTAAATCTGGAAGTATAGTGTTAACTCTAATGAAAGACTATTTGAATAAAGGCCATACAGTATACGTCGACAATTGGTATACAAGTCCAGCCTTATTTTCCTATTTATTTGCAAATAAAACCAACGCATGTGGTACAGTAAAAGCAAATCGCAAGGGTATGCCCGTTATGAACAAGAAATTGAAAATGGGTGATATTGAATGCAAAGCAAGTCAAAATATATTAGCAATA
Organism: Acrocera orbiculus; assembly: GCA_947359355.1. NCBI lineage: Eukaryota > Metazoa > Arthropoda > Insecta > Diptera > Acroceridae > Acrocera > Acrocera orbiculus. The sequence goes on from OX375757.1 coordinate 28,847,138, forward strand.
AAATGGCATGATAAAAGAGATGTTAAGCTATTGTCTACAATACACACCAACGAATTAGCCCCTTCTAATAAAATTGATCAAAATACCGGCGAAAATGTTCTCAAACCAGTTGCCATTCTAGATTACAATAAAAACATGGGTTCCGTAGATAGAAGTGATATGATGCTAAGTACGACAGAAACAGTGAGAAAATCGGTCAAGTGGTATAAAAAAACATTTTTCCATCTATTTGATTTAGCAGTTTTGAATGCTTCTATACTCTATAGAGAGCTGACTAAAAAGGATTATCCTGTAAAAGAATTTCAAATAAATTTGATAAAACAATTACTCCGTACATATCACACACCTGAACAACGCAATCGAGCAGGTAGACGTCCAGAAGATGCCGATTCTCTATTACGCTTATCAGCTAGACATTTTCCAACATTTCTTTCTGCAACAGAATCAAAACCAAACCCAACTAAACGTTGCATTGTATGTGTAAAAAATAAAAAACGAAAGGAAACTCGATATGTATGTGAGCCTTGCAATGTTTCTTTATGTGTGGTACCATGTTTTGAAATATATCATACTAAAAAAAATTATTCTTTGTGAAATGGTAAATTTTTGCAATAAATTTTTTAAATTTTAGTTATTATTTTCAATTAACCGCTTTACGTATATTCTAATTTAATAAAAATCACCATATAGGATTTAATAATTACAAAAAAAAAATAAACTGCTCTACACGAATAAATTCGCAGCGTTTAAATGGTCAAACTGCTCAACACGAATAAAGATGAAACTACTAAAATAAATGCGCACAGCAGGCACAAAATCTCAAAACGAATTGCGCAGCGAAAAGGTTAAAGGTTTGTTATAAATATATTTTTAAATTAAATGTAATTTACTAATGTAATGTATAGTTGTATCATATTCTGATAGAAAACGATTATAGCGGCAATATCACACATTGGTACATTACATTGTACATTTTGTACATTTATTATATTGCAAAATATGTATTTCTGACCGATTTTATTTTGTTCTTGATATCCTCCTCGGAACAACTCGAGAATTCAGCCATAATGTTTTGCAAAGATTTTTTTTTAAATCCACTCTTTATATGTTTTACTTTTAAAGTTTCAAAGGCACTCATATTCTCTATATAAGTCTATTAATTTTAAAGTTTCATCTTTTGACCACATTGCACGCACTTTCCTCAAATTACATTACCGTACTAACACAAAACCAAGTACTCTGGATTTCACTTCTAAAATGTTGAACTCAACTGTACCAGCAAAAACAATAAAATTTTCAAAATAAAGGACTTTATATCCCTAATATTCCCACTTTTGGTAAGAAAAAGAAGAGCAACAGTTTGAATTCAATATAATCGCACACATTATATGTGTTTTCCTTTAATAGGTAAGGTAAGACAAAACAATATATCACCAAATTCTTTGGAAAACATTGAGGAAGGTAGGGAAGGAAGGGAGGGAAGGTAAGTCTTTGACAGTTCACTTTAATTTTTTCGCGAGTGTTTAATGTTTTCGCGATTATTTGTTTTTTTTAATTGTTTGTGCTAATTGTTGTTTTCTAAAGATATTATTTTATAAAATTATACTCGTTTTTAAATGTTTTTTTAAGTTTACATATTTTGAATTGTGTTTTTAAATCTTTAAATCTGCAAACATGGGACATCCGTCGGGTGCCTTACGGATGCTATTGCTACAAGTCTTTGACAGTTCCCGATTTCTTGTTTGTTACTTTGTTTGTTATTGTTTTAAAGTTATTGTTTAGTTTGTTGTAATTTAAGTTTTGTTTTATTAGATATATTTTGAACTGTGTTTGTGAATTTCCCTACCAAAAATCTAATCTAAATACTTCGATTAGCAATCGGAAGCAATCTATATCTTTTTTAAGGTTAGTATTCTAGTAGTAGTTAGTAGTAGTTAGTAATTTTGTAAAAAATTTCAAGTTAAATTTCTGTGTCGAAAAGATACTAATTAAATTTCTTTTAAGTAGACCAAATATAGTTTTCGGCCTTGTAATTTTGTGCTAATTTTTCAGATTTAGAAAGCAATGAAAGACTTAATATTGTTTTAGCCAAATTTTTTGATCTTTTCTTTACACAAGTAAGTAAGTATTTCAATTTAATCAAATATACTCGTAATACGAATAATATAAATTTTTATAATTTTTTTTAGCTGCATTTGGGGTGAATTTTCCATCCGTTTCTGAAGAAATATTTAAAAAAAAAAATTATTTAATATTTCCAATACATCAATGACAGGAATACGAAAAAAAACAAGGAAAACTTAGCTTAGTAATATTAGATTAAGTTAATACACAACTTTTTGTAAAATAAATAAAATTTTTATATTCTTTTTATCATGTATTTCAAATATAAGCATTAGAAAAACTATAAATTGTTTTGAAAACACCCTTTCTATCAGAAAATACTCTTTTAAAAATAATAATAAAAAATTTATATTTTATTCTTTCAGATTTATGAAATTAAAATTTTTATATTTATAGCTTTCAGATTTATAAAAATTAACAATCATTTAAAAAATCTTTTCTGTCAAGCAATTTTAAAACGTGATATAAAGAAAATGACATTCGCATGCAACAACCAACACATTGAAAACACCCGTATCTTGTATAAAAATGCGGGCCGAAACCGGCCCGAATATGGATACGTTTTCGGGTGCCAAATAACCCAAATGGGCCCATTTTTGGACATTTTTCCGACTTTGTCGGCCCGGTTTCAGCACAGTTTCGGCCCGGAATGTTTGCAGGGTATACTTACATACATGACACGAGTTGTCATGACATGCATAACTTTTCGGAGGCAGCTTTTCTACTACCTGACACACGAGGATGCATTAGTCCAATTTCAGGTTGTGTATACATGGAGTCATTAATGTGTGCGTGTATTTTTGACATTTTGCAACCAAAACAAGCGGTAGATAAATAGTAAATTAATTTTATTAAAATTTTTTTTTTTCAGAATTTTGCTATATTTATTGACTATATTTAATGAAAAATAAATATAGATGAAGAAAATGCTGCTATGCTCTGCGCAAAAGCCACATCTTGTTTATTTCTGGCTGCAGCTATCGAATTTGAAGAAGTTCTTCGAAGTTTCGAAGAAGAAAAAAACATGTTGGGTGAAAAAGTGGAGAACTTCAAGAAATCCGCTTGAAAACGCAACTAATTTTATGAGAGAATTGCAATGAGTCGAGGCAGCAGACAATCGAACGGACTTTTGGTATTTTAGCGAACAAGTTTCAAGTTCTATTAGATTAAATGAAATTAAAGTTAAAAAAATTGTCTTTGCCTGTTGTGTTTTACACAATTTTTTGATCAATTGTAATAGTGCATGTGCTGAAGATGACTTTAATGATGAATATATTGCGGAAGAAGTTGAATTTATTGAACAACTAACTACGGTTAATAACAGATTTACTAGGAGCAAGCGAATAATAAGAATGACATGGGCAGAATGTTTTAGTGGTGAAAGAAAGCTTTAGTATTCTAAAACATCTTTATATATTTAGAATTATTAATCTATCATGTAATAAAAGAAAATCTTTAGCTAATATAAGTTAACACATAAGCAAATTCCTATTACTAATTTCTATAGCGTAAACATTTTTATAACTTGCATAAACGTAAACAAATTCCTACATATTTCACACGAGGGTCTAAATTTGCAACCTAAACAAATTTATAATCAACAAATTAATGTCTAGCGGATGTCGTCTTAAAATTCCTACATATTTCAAACGAGGGTCTAAATTTGCAACCTAAACAAATTTATAATCAACAAATTAATGTCTAGCGGATGTCGTCTTAAATTACACATATGATAAGGGAGCATAAGATGCAAAATAATTTAAACACTTCACTTCAGGTTTAACTTTCGTGGTGACAGGGAGTCAATCAAAATTACTAAGTTTTAATTAATCAAAAAATAAAATAAGTTTTAAAAATTATAACTAAGAAATTGTTTTAACTAAAATAAATAATTGTTTTTATCTAAAATAAAATAAATTGTTCTAACTAAAATAAAAATAAGCTTTTAACTGAAATAAAATAAGTGTTTTAAAATAAAACAAAAAAATTGTTTTAACTGGCGCCCGAGCAGGGACCGCTGTATTGAATAGCAACGTGAAATAATACCAAGGATAAATTTATACGCGCTATTCGGCGTGAGTTATCTTTCACTAATAAAAAAAAAAAAAGGAAATAGGAAACGAGGCCCCGGAGTCACCTAAGACAACACGCCTAGGACAAAACGGAGTCACCAGATCGAAAATTAATAAAGAAAAGGATTTGCTGACAGCCGCCTAATTCAAGTGAAGGAAACCACAAGCGGTCAGGAATTTTACTGGACCTCAACTTTTACAGTAACAGAAAATGGTTAACCAAACCATAGTTACACTTTTGTAAGTTGTTTTAAAATTTTATATTAATAAAATAAGATAAACAAAATAAAAAGAAAAAGAAAATTGTGAAAAAATATTCCTACTTTCTCTTTATACAAATAAATAAACAAAAATTGTGTTTTTTTTTGCTACTAAAATAAAAAATAAAAAAAAAAAATCAAATTAAAAAGTTATCTTGTTTTAAAAAAAAAGAGAAAGCAATCATTATTATTATAATATTAGTTGTGAAATTGTTTTATGAATCCCTAATAATCAAAACGGAATTTTTCATAAAAGAATTTGCGAATATTTTTTTTTTAAGAACTTCTCTTAAAATTTTTTTTATTATTTACAAGTTCACAAGCTTACAACGTTTAATAGAGTAGTTTTATTACAATTAAGAAAATTAACTAATAAAATAAAAAACAGAAAGTGTAATGATATTGATCATAAAATAAGCACAATTATTATTATAATCTCATAAGAAAAAAAACCATTCTCAAAAGAAAAAAAAGAGAATAATTCATTAAGTGTAAGAAATTTTTTTTTATATGAAAACTAAAATCACCTGTAGTAACAATAGTGGTAATCTCGATCTAAAGGGAAAACGACATTTTTAAACATTTAAATCTTTTATCGTCCTAAAATAAAAAAGGGAAAAGAAACAATAATTATTTTTAATCTTATAACCAATGGAACCTAACCAAAATATAATTAAACCGGCACACCTAGTCTCTGATACTGAGAGGGCGGGGTCATCAAACATTAATATTGCAAACCTAACCGAACAGGTAACTTCTCTTGTAGTAGAAGTATTAAAAAGGGAGGGCAAACAAATCCTGAAATCATTGATAAACCCTGCTGCAGACATTAATAATGATGTGGATCAACCCATCTACCCCAATACTAACTATAATTTGTCTGATATGGACAAAATCCCTGACGTTGTTAAAAGTCTTCGAGAATTTTCAGGGAAACCTACAGAATTCGGTTCCTGGAAGAAAAGCGTCGAACGAATTCTTACTATTTATGAGCCTTTGAAAGGTACCCCTAAATACTATGGAATATTAAGTGTAATTCGCAATAAAATTATCGGAGAAGCCGATATTGCTCTTGAATCATACAACACCCCTTTGAATTGGGACAAAATATCTAGATGTCTAACACTACATTATGCAGATAAACGAGATCTAGGAACACTAGAATATCAAATGACAACACTCATACAAGGTAGATCCACAATTCCACAATTCTATCAAGAGGTCTACCAACATCTATCTCTCATTTTAAACAAGTTATGCTCACTAGAACTGAGCCAGGAATCAATGAATATGATGACGCAAGCTTATAGAGATAAAGCGCTTGATACTTTTGTAAGAGGACTCAAAGGTGAACTTCCCAAATTATTGAGCATTAAAGAACCAATAGATTTACCACAAGCACTGCATCTTTGTCTCAAAATTCAAAACGTTGACTTTCGTGCACAACATGCATACAATTTCGAAAACATACGGAAAGGTTCAACCATGCCTATGGTACCTAGAAGAAATGCTGGATTCACACAACAAGTTGTTCCTGTCCCAGCACCCCGACGTCATTTCTACCCAGAACTGACACAATATTCTAGCCGACCTCAGATTCCTTACGCAGCTAAACTACTGCCCCAAAATAATTTGCATCAACCAACGCAATATCATCGACTTCCTCCAAAACCGCTACCCAGAGCAGAGCCAATGGATGTGGATCGATCGATTCATTCTCGAAATATTAACTACCAAAATCGACTTGCTGCAAATTATAACGGACAAAATACAGCAAATAAAAACCACACAAATAAACCACAAGGAATTTTTAACACTGAACTTGACAATCAAGAAAATGTCAACGAAGCAATCGATTACGATAAACAAGTGACGAACCAATACTCTGATTACTATCAATCAATAACCGATCACTGTGAAGCAAGTGAAAACACAGATAATGAATACACCGATCAAATAGATGACATCTATTTCTTAAAGCTAAAAAACTCTTCGCTACCTTACTTTGAACACATAGCAAGGAATGGAAAAATTTCAAAATTCCTAATCGATACAGGATCAAATAAAAATTACATTAAACCTCAGCACATTCGGAATCCTATTCCCAACGAAAAAACATTCTTCGCTAAAACAGTAACAGGAAAAGTTGAAGTAACACACCATAGCTTCATAAACTTGTTTGGCCCCACTACAAAAGAACTAAAGTTCTTTATCCTACCAAGCCTTACAGCTTTCGAAGGAATCATCGGGAATGATAGTCTTAAAGATCTTAAAGCAATCATTCATACTGATAAAAACTTTATGACCATCGAGCCCAACATTCAAATTTGCTTAAAACAACATATTTCCAATCAAGTTAATCAAATAAACCTAAGAACTTCACATCTGAAAGAAGCATTAAAGGCCGAACTAAATGAAGTTATTCGTAAACATCCAAGTCTTTTTGCTGAACCAGATGAAAAGTTGACTTTTACTACCATTGTTAGAGGAGAAATTCGTACGTTCTCAAATGAGCCTGTTTATTCTAAATCATACCCCTACCCAATGGCACTTAAGGCCGAAGTTGAAAAACAAGTCAAGCAGCTCCTAGACGATGGTATTATACGACCATCCAGATCACCTTATAACTCACCAGTATGGGTGGTTCCAAAAAAATTAGATGCCTCTGGCGAAAAAAAATTTCGACTAGTGATAGACTACCGAAAATTGAATACTATCACCATTGCAGATAGGTACCCCATTCCGGAGATAAACGAAGTCTTAGCAAACCTCGGAGAAAATAAATACTTCTCAATCATAGACCTAAAAAGCGGCTTTCACCAGATTCCATTAAACGAATCCGATATAGAGAAAACAGCATTTTCTGTAAATAATGGAAAGTATGAATTCACTCGTTTACCCTTTGGGTTAAAAAATGCCCCATCCATATTTCAACGAACCCTAGATGATATTCTTAGAGATCACATTGGAAAAATGTGTTACGTCTACATAGATGATATCATTATATTTGGTAAAACCGAAAATGAGCATCTTCATAACCTTGAATCAATATTCAAAACCTTGGAAGCAGCCAACATGAAAATTCAACTCGACAAATGCGAATTTTTCCAAAAAGAAGTCGAGTTTCTAGGCTTTATCGTTTCAACAGATGGAATAAAAACCAATCCAAAAAAGGTTAAAGCAATAGATAACCTATCTATACCTAAAACTTTGAAGGAGCTTCGGTCATTCCTTGGCATGTCAGGTTATTACAGACGGTTTATTAAAGATTATGCGAAGCTCGCTAAACCACTTACATCTCTTTTAAGAGGAGAAGACGGACATATAAAGAAAATAAATTCAAGGAACAAGCCTATTGTCCTGAACGAGGAAGCTATCCATGCGTTCAAAAATCTCAAAGGAGTACTCACCTCACAAGAAGTAATGTTAGTCCACCCAGATCTTAATAAAGACTTCCAATTAACTACCGACGCATCTAATTACGCCATTGGTGCAGTCCTATCGCAGGAAGACAAACCAATTGCATTTCTTTCTAGAACTCTGAATAAAACAGAGGAAAATTATGCAACTAACGAAAAAGAGCTATTAGCCATCATATGGGCACTCAATTCATTGCGTAACTTTCAAGGCAATTACCAGTTACCCTAACTAACTCTATGACAACCAGCCAACACAGCGATGACAGCTCAAATCAGCACCTTATACCAGCTGTAGAAGTACCGATCAATGTCTTTCGCAATCAACTGATTTTGCAAAAAGGAAATGAAAGTAGTTGTCACATCGAAAATCCTTTCCCAAATCACCGCAGAATAAACATCATACAACCACACTATACAGACTTCAATATCAAAAATTTATTCAAAAGGTATCTGAATCCTCACACTATAAATGGGCTAAAAGTTGATGAAAATGTCCTGGGAACTATACAAATATCTATATCCTATATCCTATATATATCCTATATCATTTTTTGGTATTCCCGAGGTGGTCGTACTCGACAACGAAAAGTCTCTAAACTCTGCCACCATAACATCAATGATGGAAGAACTAAACATTAAAATTATCACAACACCGCCATATAAAAGTGAAGTAAACGGGCAAGTAGAACGTTTTCATTCCACACTTTCGGAGATAATGAGATGTCTCAACAATGATGGCACCACTCGCACATTCGAAGAACTTCTCGAAAGAGCAATAAACGAGTACAATTACACCATTCACTCCACAACGAAAAAGAAACCCGTTGAACTGTTCTACGGTAGAAGCCCAAGAGTTACACCTGAGCAGTTTGAAAAAGCTCGAATGAACAATATAATTAAACTAAAAGCGAAACAAGAAAAAGATTTAGAACATCATAATAAAACACGCCAACCCTTTAAAGACTATGAAAAAGGACAAACCATATTTGTAAAACACAATAAAAGAATAGGCTCAAAGCTTACTGTAAGATATAAAGAAGAAATTGTTAAAGAAAATAAACACTCAACAGTTATAACACAGTCAGGCAAAATAGTACACAAAAGCAACATTAGAAATTAAATTTTTTTTTCTCTCTCTTTCTTCTCAGATTTATACTCTACTCCACAAACGGAGAAGTTCAGATTTTGGACTACTCCAACTCTCAAATTATAGCCATCAACTCCGGCATAGCTAAATTACAAACTGGTAACTTCAATCTAATCCACCTAATCAACCTCAACAAATATCAAAATTTTATTTCGGACATAAAATCAATTATTGAAAGCAACATAACAAAAACCCACGTTTTACTCCCTTTTCTTAAGTACGAGGTAACGAAAATACAGAATATCCTAGACAACATACGCCCACGGTCACAAAAAAAGAAAAGATCTCTCAACTTCATTGGAAGTGCTTGGAAATGGATTGCTGGAAATCCGGACCACGATGACCTCACTCTTCTAACTGATCAGATAAATAACGTTCTCACAAATAATAATAAACAAGTTATCATCAATAAATTGTACGAGGAAAGAATTAATAATATAACGCAAATATCAAATGAGATTTTAAAAATTTTTCACGAAAACGATCCTTGGGAAGAAAGACTAATAATAGATTCCCAAAACAAAATTAGGATGATAAAGGAAGAATTAGTTAACATAAAATACGCTATCCATTGGGCAAAAGCCGGAATAATTAATTCTATGATAGTTTCAAAAAAAGATATTAACTTAGTCAGAAACACTTTGGATCGAGAAAACCTTCCATATTCTACAAATGAGGAAGCATTAGAATTTGCAAGCATTAAAATTTTAAGTAACAGCTCAACTTTACTTTACGTTATAACTTTTCCAATTACAAAAAATGAAACATATCAAAAATTGCTTATCAGACCCATAAAAAATGGTAAAATTATTAATAAAATAACTTTTAATGTAATACTGAAATATAAGCAAACAATATTAGGTTTAACAAAAGCTTGTAAATCCTGTAATAATGTAGCCATCTGTAAACAGGATAGTATTTCAGATATAAGTAATTCAACATGCATTCCTAATTTACTCAGAAGTCACAATTCAACGTGTGTCACAACCAACAACCACCACATACCAACCTTTGAAGAAATTGAACCTGGAATCATCCTCTTAAACCAATATAATAGCACGATAAATTTTGGCAATATTAGTCGCAGACTCGAAGGAACCTTTCTTATAAAATTTCATAACGAAACCATTAAAATTGACGGCCATTTATTTACATCTCGAGAAGAATCCACTCTTCATCCTGTGCCAGCAATCACGCAACCTAAGCCTATGATAATAGAACTTCAAGAACATTTGTCATTGGAAATGTTAAAAGAACTTCACATTAACAATACAGAACAACTTCAGCTTTTACAGTCCGAAAAGAGAGTTCACCTATGGACAACATATGGTCTCATATTTTTGGTAGCTTCCTTATTAATAATTATAATTGCGTACAAAAAAAAAGCATCAGGTACCAGAGTGATAATTCACCAAGAACCTAAGGAGAAAAGGCAAAAATTTAACTACAAAAACAAAAAGGAAATATCTACGCCAGAACCTTCAGTACCAACAACAGTACAAAATTCTGACAATGACAGCACAGGAAAACACATACCCAAACTCCACGAAGGATCATTCTTTTGAATGGGGACATTCAAATTTAAAGGGGGAAGAGTTAACACATAAGCAAATTCCTATTACTAATTTCTATAGCATAAACATTTTTATAACTTGCATAAACGTAAACAAATTCCTACATATTTCACACGAGGGTCTAAATTTGCAACCTAAACAAATTTATAATCAACAAATTAATGTCTAGCGGATGTCGTCTTAAATTACACATATGATAAGGGAGCATAAGATGCAAAATAATTTAAACACTTCACTTCAGGTTTAACTTTCGTGGTGACAGGGAGTCAATCAAAATTACTAAGTTTTAATTAATCAAAAAATAAAATAAGTTTTAAAAATTATAACTAAGAAATTGTTTTAACTAAAATAAATAATTGTTTTTATCTAAAATAAAATAAATTGTTCTAACTAAAATAAAAATAAGCTTTTAACTGAAATAAAATAAGTGTTTTAAAATAAAACAAAAAAATTGTTTTAACTTATACATTTCAAAAACTTTAAATATTTAATATTTAAATTTTTTTAAAAAACTTGCAATTGAAGTTGTTGTTTCTTCTGTTTCTGTTGAGTTTCCTAATTCTGTCAAATCTTCATCAAGGGTCAAAATATTCTCGTTATTTGATGTGGATGCCACTCCATCATTTACGTCGGCTAGGAATAGAAGATCATCATAACACCATAATTTGGGTTTATACAAATCTTCTACACCGGCACCGCTTTTTCTTGTAGCCAACACTTTTGCTTTTTTTCGGACATTTGGGACTTTTACGTTGGACATGGAATATATTGATTTTGTAAAAGAAATATTGTTTGGCAAGCATAATAAATGTTACGACCCTTCCTTTGTAATATATTTGAGGTACTTTATTGCACTTCAGCGAACCAGATTTATTTGGAAATTTTTCTAGAAAATTACATATGGTTCAAACTATTTTGTAAGGTTATAATGGAAAGTCCATTTAAAGGTGAAAGGCTTATTCTTGCAAGCTTGTTTTTTATTCTCGGAAGTTTTATATATCAGTATTTAACCCATTCGAGACGGATTCTGGAATATTCTGCAAAAGAGCAATCTAGAATGTTCTGGTCTAAATTAGCCTGTATATAATGGGGATACCGCATGCGAATTTTCAGTAGAAGCGCTCAAATAAGTGAAAAAACAAGTGAATTAAAATTAATTAGTGAAATAGTGTTAGAGTTGTATGCAAATTTAGTGTTTCGAAAGATTTTGGAATTTTTTTTTATATCCTTTCTTGTGTTTCTTCTATACTATACTTAGACCCTAAAATGTCAGAACCTAAGGCAGGGACATGAGGAATGCAGGAAGCAACCAGTGATAATGAAAGTGATGATTTCATGTTTGGAAGATGTCGAAAGAATAAACGAGGTTTTGTTATCATGGATAGTGATAGTGATTTAGAAAATGAGGAAAACATGAATGTGAATATTGAACTATTAGATGATACACAGGATGAAGTTTTTGAAGGAACTGATTGGGATGATTGTACTGATGTTGAAAGTGAAATTGAACAGCATCATAGTGAGCTTGCTGAAGATACAGAAAAGTGGGAAGATGATGGTTCTTTTACAAAAAATTCCTCTTTGATTGTTAATGAAACAAACAAGTACAGCGAAATGACTTTAAAGAAAAAATTGAGAGACTTAACCATTTCTGAATTCAAGGTGTTTTTGAGTTTATTATTACATATCGGAACTATCAAATGTCCAGGAATTGACAATTATTGGATTATTAAGTGAGTATACTTTACTCCTTAAGAAACGATATATAAAAAATGAATGAAAAAATATGGAGAGTGAAATTTTACGTAACCGTAGCGCTGGCTTTAAAATCTATATTATATAAAGACTATATTTATATACATTGTATATATATACGAGAAGCAAGCAGGGGGCTTTGCCCCCTAGTTTTCTATAATATTTAAAGATCAAAATGTAACAATTTGAGCATAATGTAATAACAAACAGAAGATAACGAATGATATAAGGAGAAGTTTAGCTAATATATATAATGTAAAATTTTCTTTCCATAACGCTAAAGGATAATATTTCTCGAAAACAAAGTAAGACAGCTTAAGAAAGCTAACAAAAACCTCAGGGAGCAACAAATGAAAGAGAAGGTTATTAAAGCGGTAGTTGTTTCAAAGCTTTAGTTTTAGTTTGCTGAGATACATGTTTAATTACGTTTTTACGTTTTGTGAAGTGAATATATAACAAATTAATAATTGTTAAATTTTTTAATTTAATTATAACCAAATAGTAGCATTTGCGATTACATAAAAGTTATCAAATATTTTATCTATATAATCCTGCATATAATCCTTTATTGTACGTAGGCAACCCTAAAAGTTTCCGGAATCGACTACTAGATGGCATTTGCCAGCGGCGTCATTATTATTTTCGTTAAATTTGACATTTTGTAAAGTAAACAAAATTGACAGGATCAAATTCCGCTAAGTAGTTTCGTTTTTACAGAGTTTTAAAAAAATTATTTTGTGAAAAAAATGAAAATTTCCCGTGAAAATTTTCGTGCGATGATTTTTTACGATTTTAAATGTGGCCTTACTCAAAAGCAGTGCATCGATCGGCTTCATTTGGCTTTTGGTGATGAAGCACCATCCAAAACCACCGTATACGACTGGTTTTCAGAAATTAAGCATGGTCGTGTTAGCCTCAGTGACGAATTCCGTGAAGGTCGTCTATCAACTGCTGTTGTTCCAGCAAACCTCAATGCTGTGAAAGAAATGATTGAGGCAGATCGGCATGTGACATACCGTGAGATAGAGGCAGCCTTGGACATTGGTAAAAGTCAGATACAAACGATTTTGCATGACCATTTAGCCGTAAAGAAGATTTGCAGTCGATGGATTCCGCATAATTTGACCGAAGCTCAAAAAAAGGCTCGTGTGGAATGGTGCAAAGGAACACTCAAAAAATTCAATCACGGTGCTTCTCCAAACGTATATAGTATCGTAACAGGTGACGAAACTTGGATATATGCGTACGAGCCCGAAACAAAACAACAATCGACTGTTTGGGTGTTCCAAAATGAGCCGAATCCAACAAAAGTTGTGCGCTCACGAAGCACGTCGAAGAAAATGATTGCTTTTTTCTTCCGTAAAAATGGACCTGTTGCCACCGTTGCTCTTGAGGATCGAAGAGCAGTCAATGCCGAATGGTATACAACAATTTTTTTGCCTGAAGTCATCGATGAAATGAGAAAAAACAACCGAAAACGACGCTTCATTCTTCACCGTGACAATGCAAGCTCTCACAAAGCAACACGAACAAATGATTATTTGAGGGAGAAGAAGATCGAATTAATGACTCATTGCCCGTATTCACCAGATTTATCGCCTAATGACTTCTTTCTCTTCCCATTTGCTAAAAACAAAATGCGTGGTCAGCGATTTATGACATCTGAAGAGGCTGTTGAAGCGTTTAAAAAGCATGTTTTTGACATACCGACTTCGGAATGGAATAAATGTTTTAATGACTGGTTTATTCGCATGCAAAAGTGCAGGGCGAATATTTTGAAAAACAATAAAGTAATTTTTTCAGATTAAATTTGTGTTTTTTTATGATTTTCCGGAAACTTTTAGGGTTACCTACGTACGTAAAAAAATTAGAGAAAATAATATCAGATATTATAGCAAATAATATCAAATATGAATGAAATAGTTAATTCTATTTTATTCTTGTAGAAATTATTTCACGGGCGAAAGCAGGTTTCGTCAAGAAAACTTAAAGAAGATTCATAATCCGAATAGGGTTTCTACACAATTACCTTCAAGTATGTAAAACTATCTAAAGTAAAAAAATAAAATAAAAAAGGGGGATTTATACATAAAAACCAAGGAAGTGAATAAATTATTAAAAGAGAAAAGATTGTTTAGTTCTTTGACAGAACCTTCCCACAAGTGTTTAGTGAGTTAAGTTAGAAAAATTAAAACAAGGAAAAATACCACAACATGTGCCTAGCATCTGCAATATGCCATACAGATGTGTTAAATGCATCATGCCTCATACCCCCGGATAATGTAGTCTTCCTAGAGAAGACTCATCGATTCCGGCTTATAATTCTGATGGTGAACCCACCACAATCTCAAATAGGCCAGCCTGTATTAACTGTGGCAATATTGGTCACACTGCTAATTAATGAAACTGTCCTAAATATATTGAGTTAAAAAATCGAAAGCTATCTAAATTTTCTGAAGCAAATACATTTAACTATAACTTAATTAATAATAATAATAATAATTTGAGTACAAATGATTTAACGCATGCATAATTAATAATTAATAATTAATAAAATTAATGTATTTCTTCCTAAAAACAAACAACTAACTGATAATTTCAACAAGAAAAAAAACACCTTATTGCATTTTGATTTTAATTAGCTACCACAAATAAATCTTTTAATAATTAAAAATTTTCACATTAAATGTCAACTCTTTAATCAGTCTACAAAAGAGAAATTCTTTAAATAATTTTCTTCGTTCACATAGTCCACATATTGTTCTTCTGTCTGAAACCCGTCTTAATATAACACATAAAATAACCTTTATGGGGCGTTTACACCAGCATCGAAATTATGATATCGAAACCACAAAACTTGGTAGTATCAAAGGAGTGTTTACACCAAAATAATCTCAGTACTACGTTCAGAGAAACGAAGTGTATTGTGAAATGTGAAATGTCAAACTTGTTAATGAGTTTAGAACAGTCTTGATAAATTTTCTAATAATTAGTAAAACTATTGCCTGTGTCGTGTTAAATAACAAAATAGGCAACATAAAAATATATACATACGATTTGGATAGCAAATGCAATAAAATGGGTGATGAAATAATGGAAATATTTGCGCTCTAGAGATAGCATCTCTATCTCGCCAAATACACCAATTCTCATAAATTTACCTAAAACCACACTAAATTGATGCAAACCATTTCTAAAAATCTGAAAAATCTAAAAATCCTCCGATTTGGCCCATTCAAATTTGTTTCAACCCCATTTTAACCCTAAAACACGAATATATAAAAATTACCCCGATTGGCTCCATTTCACTACCCTGTAATTAATTAAAAATTACCCTAAATAAAATTCATTAAACTTACCTTTCTTTTGTTGTTGTTTGTAACTTTGTTGCAGACAATTTTATTCCAGCGGAAATGCTGAGAAATGTTTATGCGATTGACACTTGAGTCGATCACATAAACATTTCTTTTTAAAATATTTAGGCCACATGTTTTTGTTTGCCTTTTCTGCTTATCGACACTTGAGCCGGCTCAGGTCAGGTCGATCATATAAACAAAGTAAGCAATAAATTATTTTATATTTTCTGCTTATATGATTGTAATTAGAGTAAATCATATAAGCAGAAAACAAATTTTAAAATTTTTTTCTATGGGCATTGACCACGGTGAAGGGCATTTTGGCGTCATTTGGGATGAAATAAATAGGGTTCAATTTTAATATGAGAGTCATTCGCATTTGAGTCAGTCGTGAGTGAGGTCCGTTTTGAGTCTTTTTTTTTTTTGAGTCGTTGATAAAAAGAATAATTAAGGAAAAATTAAATTAAGTTTTCCTAAAACATATAATTAAAAGGTTTCTGACATTAAAAACAAAAATTGACCAAAAGATTATATATTTGGTAAAAGTTATAAAAGAAAGTAAATTTTACTGTTAAATAAAATAAAAGGTTTTGTGTTATGTAAATCATCTGCCGGAAATGCTGAGGAGTATTTATGCGATTGACACTTGAGTCGATCACATAAATATTCCTCTACAATAGCCAGGCCACATGGTTTTATTTTTGTGTCGATCTTGTAAACATTTCTATGTGATTGTAATTAGAAACAGTCATATAAGCGGAAAAGATTTTTTAAAAAAACAAAAGACCGGCAATAGATTATGTTCTATTTCTGCTTATGTGATTGTAATTAGAAACAGTCATACAAGCGGAAAACTTTTAAAAAAAAAAGACAAAAACCCGGCGATAAATTATTTTTAGTTCTGCTTATGTGATTGTTATTAGAAACAATCATATAAGCAGAAAAGACTTTCTAAAATTTTTTTTCTCATGCGTCACCAAAGCCCATTGGCCACCGGGAAGCGCATTATTTTTGGCGCCACTAAATCTGAATAAATAGGGGTCAACTTTAATTTGAGAGCAGAGTCGTTGTTGAGCAGACAGTTTTTGCGGTCGTTTTGGGTCAGTCGTTGTGGATTCGGTTCTTTTTCTTTGAGCTAGAGTAGGCAAGAAAAAAATAAAAATTTAATTTATTGGTTTTGATGTAAAATAGAAAAATAATTAGTATAAATAAAAAATAGACTCTATTGCCATTACTATCAAATACAATTAGTAAAAGTTAAAATATACCTTATTAATTTTTTTAAAAAAAAGAACCACAATTAGCATAAATAAAAATTATACTTTATTGGTTTTACTATAAAATATAATTGGTCAAAATAAAAATATACTTTATTGGTTGTAATGTAAAATATAATTAAAAAAAAAGGGGTTAGTAAGAATAAAAATATACTCTATTAGTTTTACTATAAAATACAATTAATAAAAATAAAAATTTTAAGTTATTGGTTTTGATGTAAAATATAATAAAAAAAAAAGATCTTAATAAAAATAAAAATATACTCTATTGAATTTACTCTTAAAAATTATAAATGAAAAAAAAATGTGCTCTATTAGTTTTTATGTAAAAATATAGTAATAAAAAAAAAAGAAGAGATGTTTGACTAAAGTTTACCACGCTTAAGAGGTATTCCAATAGAAAATCCCCACAATTAAATATATATATTAAATAATTAAAAAATATATAATAATTAGCGCAGCCGGTAGGATTCTGGTGTGCATTAAGTAAACTACATAAGTGCAAATAAATCCTAGGATCCTACAACGAATCAACACTCTACCACTGAGGGATCCAATAACATATGAGTAAAGAGGAAAAAATTTCCTCCGCCAACCGCAAGGGAACAAAAGCAGGGAGAGTCACCAGCCCCAGCCATCCAATCACATCGACACCAAAATCAACAACATCAACATCAACCGATTTAACGCCAGCAACACGATATCTTAGGAGCGGCACAGTACTTCAAACATCGGGTGAGTTTAACAATTATAATTTAAGTAATACACTTAAGCTTATCCTAAAGAGAGTGAGGGAAACGAAATCATTAAATATTCAACAGTGCGAATTAATTGATCGAGAACTCGAAAAATCACTATTGAATAATTTCGAACAAATTAAAAATTTTAAAATTAACACTGAAAAATTCAAACATGAAATAAATTTATTTAAAGGATTCTCACACTCTTAGAATAATAATATAAGTTTAGAAAATAAAACAAGCAAATACCACACACTGATTCGTGCCAACCACTCAAATGACTCCTCACAAAACAACTCAAGCCTATATAACCTTCTTTTTAAAAGACCCAGGCTTTAACCTCCTCTGGTTGAGTGCGATTCCATTAATCTTTCTTTTAAAGGCGAGAACGCCAAATATAAAGCAAAACCTAGAAACTCCAAGCCCACCATGACTGATAATTATATTAAAGTAGCTAAGCCCACCTCTCAAATCGTCCCTGTGTTTAGAGGTGCTCAAAGTCCTCAATTGGCTTCCGAGTTGCAAATATTTATTAATTGTTGTAGGAGAGTATTACAGTGTCTAACTGATCCGGAAAAGTTAGTATTCGCACAGATCCTTCCAACAAGGTTACGGGGCAAATCGTAGCAATTGATTGCATCCAATCAACCAAACACTTTTGAAGAATCGGTTAAATTGCTAAACAGAACCTAGTTACCACGAGAATCCTATCAGGAGCTGGTAAATAATTTAATTACACTACGGCAATTACCTCTAGAACAATTTAATGCCTACGTAACCCGGATTAAACATCAGCTTGCGATATGTCAGGAAGCAGCTGATAATAAGCAAAAAAGGAACCAATATATAAATTCACTAACTGCTAGCATAATATGCAGTTTCTGTAAAAAACGAAGGGCATACTTATTCGGATTGCTTAAAAAGAAAAAACACTCCATTTTGCAATTTATGCAAAACCTATAACCATAACGCCGGAGATTGCAGGCGAACACAAAACCAATACCAACCAAGAATAAGCAACCCTAACTTCTATACTAAACGGCCTACCTTCAGCGATTCCTTCCCCAATTAAAACGTAACATCCACCTCAATGAATACTTACCAAAATTCAGGCCCTCAGTATCACAGGGCGCACCAAGTAAGGATTGAAGATTTAAACTCAAGTCAATCAGTAAAAGAGCCTTCGATCACCAGCCTGTACACAATAATGTAAAAGACCAAAACCAAAATCTAGGTCGTACAAATGATTTCAAAATCTCATATAATCGTAATTATGATAAACCAAATAACTATAATCTCTCCCATGGCAACACAAACGAAAACTCATCCATGCCACAAGATAACAAAAGGGTTTATCACGTAAAGGTAAGTTGTGATTTTTGTGGTCGACAGGGCCATTCGGTAAAGGCTTGTTACCAGAAAAAAAGGTGGGAAACATTGCAATAGGGAAACTCCCTAGTGTCGGGACCCACAAAAGAGGCCCGACGTTACACAAAAACCAAATAGACACAACCCAGTCACCCAAAACCAGCTTACCAATCGTTACCCTTCCGCTGGATATAGCACAAAAAGACAAATCAAGCCTTGACATCGACACAGGGCCTAAGGTAAACCTTATAAAAAACAGTGTTTAAAGGAAAACGTAGAAATAGACACCGATAATCAATGTACGATCAAAACTCTATTCGGGAAAGGTAAAACAATAGGTAGTTGCCAGGGAAAATTCACTCTAAGCACTGCAATTTTCAAATTCTCTCGAACGTATCTGAAATCACAACCGATGGTCTACTAGGAAACGATTTCCTCTCTAAACACTGATATACAAGGACCACATAAACTATTAAAGTTTTATGACTCAAAAAATTCTTCAGAAATTATAATTCCATTTGACACCCCAACTCAAGAGACAGTGGAAGAATAACACTTAACAGGTTCCGTGGACCGAATAACGGTCGAACACACAACCCGTGGTGATTCCACAAGTCAAAACTTGAATAACGAAGGTGACCAACTATTTTCAAACTCTAAAATGAGGGTAACCGAAAGCTATTCATTTGCAAATGAATCGGGTTGCGAAACCTCAGCACCCACTTCTTTTGGTCAATTACTGACCAACTCTAAAATGAGGGTAACCAAAAACTGTTAGGTATTAATCTGTTAATTACCAAATAGGTAGTTTTAATTAATAATTAATAATTTATTAATTCGTTAGGAATTAATTTAAATTTAAAAATATCGGCCATGTTTGTTTAACGGCCATTAGAATTTAAGAGAGTTAAGTAAAAGTGAAATGTACACAAACACATATAAACTAATATAAATTATATGCAAATGTAAAGTTCACGCCCATAAAGCTTTAATTATTTTATGCAAATATAACACTAATACGTGTTATTTAAAGCTTTAATTAACAATTAAGAGAGATTCATGGGCGTGAATTTAAAAATTACAGAGAAAAGAGCTTCTAAATAAGAATATAAAGCAAAGAAAGTGACCTTTTGATAAGAAGTTGTGGAATTTGCAAATCCAAGCATTTTTAGAATGGATTTGTAGATTCCGTAAATTGTTTCACAATTAAAAGAAAATACGGAAATTAAGAAATGTAAAAAGAGTTATAAATATTAAGAAATTAAATAATACGCGGAAATTAAGAATACGCGGAAATCAATCAAATTTAAGTATAAATTTAGGAATAATTTAGTTAGAAAGACAGTTTTGCCGGTTTAGGAATCTTCATGTTTTTAGCAGAAGGCTTAGGATTTTTTCGATTAACTAGTTTCCCGTCATTTTAAGATATTGATGTTTCTCCATTTTATTTAAAGAAAAATAAGAACTAGGATAAATGTCCATCTTCTATAGTAAACTTCACAACAAACGATTCACTCGAAGATGAATCGGGTTCTAAAACCTCAACTCATACTTCTTTTGATCACTTATTTTCAAATTCTAAAATGGGGCTAACCGATTCACTCGCAAATGAACCTGGTTGCAACGCCTCATCACATATTCCTTTTGATCATTTATTGTTAAACTCTAAAGTAAAGGCAACCAATTCACCCAAAAATGAATCGGAATACGATGGCTCACAACAATTTTCTCTTCAAACTTCAAATAATTTTAACAAAACGGCTACATCCGAATACGTTACCTCACACAAAATAAAATTGGACAAACCTCGCTGTATCCTTCCAAGAACACAAGGAATTGTAACACTCAAGCTTAAATTAGGTGAAGACAAATTCTGCTTATCACAAGAGATTGCTGAAGACGTCTTTTTGGCAAACAGTTTCATATCCAACGGAACAGAAACAGCGAAAATCGGAATAATTAATACAATTTTAACACCGCTAAATCTCTCTGAAATTATACTCAAACTAACCTCTCTTAAACATTATGATATTATACCTTTAAACGTAACCTCTAAACAAATAAAACAATCAGAATATAATAATAATAAAATAACGATAAAAAGTTTCAAAGATCAAGACAAACAAAAAATGGAGAATATAAAAAAGATGCCACATGAACCAACATCAAAGAAAAAAAATAGCAGATTACAACAATCACCTCAAACAGAAAACATATTTAACTTACGTTGCATTTATCCGGATGACGAATACCCGGACGACACTTTAACTAAAAATCGTATTACCCGATTAAATGAAGAGCTTATTCTAGATGAGAATTTAAGCGAAGAAGAAAAATGCGCTATTACCACCCTTTGTCACGAATATAAAGATATTTTCCATTTGAAAGGAGACAGACTATCATGTACTAATGCAATAACCCACGAAATTCCGCTAATACAAGACCAGGCACCCATCAATTAGAAAATGTATAGACGCCTAGAGTCACAAAAGGAGAACAACTCACCGAAATGCTAAATGATGGCATCGTATTGCCAAGTAAAAGCCCCTGGAATTCTCCCTTATTAGTAGTCCCAAAAAAGGCTGGCCAAATGGTGAGAAAAAATGACGGGTGGTAGTGGATTTTAGGAAATCAAACGAAAAAACAATAGGTGATGCCTACCCACTGCCTCGGATAGAAGATATATTAGATCAGCTGGGGCATGCACGCTACTTCACGACTCTCGATTTAGCAAGTGGCTAACACCAAGTGCAGGCTTTGAAAATTTACTTGCTTGACATATTAAAAGAATATATCAATAAGATTTGCTTTGTATACTTAGACGACATAATAATATTTTCAACTTCTCTAGAAGAACATTTGGACTCTATTAGAAAAATCTTCCAAAGATTGAAAGAAGTAAACCTAACGGTACAACTCGACAAATCCGAGTTTCTAAAGAAAGAAACCGAATTTTTAGGACACGTTGTAACACCCGAAGGATACAAACCAAGCCCACGGAAGATTGAATGCGTTTACCCACTACCTAAAACACCGAAACAAATTAAGAAACTCGGATTAACTGGGTATTACCGTAAGTTTATAAAAGACTACGTAAAAATAGCTAAACCAATGACAAAATATTTGAAAAAAGATAAGAAAATGAACATGAACGACCCAGAATACATTGGAAGTTAAAAAAGCTCCTGATCACTGAACCAATCCTTGGCTATCCGGACTTCGAAAAGAAATTCGTACTAACTACGGATGCAAGTCAGTACGCACTCAGTGTGATACTATCCCAAGATGGACATCCGATTAGTTATTCCAGCCGCACAATAAATGAGCATGAAATTAACTATAGTACAATCGAGAAAGAATTATTTGCCATAGTATGGGCTACATCAAACCCACTTTCCACAATTTAAGATCCTCAAATGCAATAAAATATTAGAAGATATAGAAGATGAAGAGATACGGGCAAAACTAATAAAAGAAGAACACTTACGCTACAACCATAGAGGAAGTAAATAAGGAACTCCAGTTAAAATATTATAACTCAAAACTAAAAATAAGAGTAACCCAATTCATTAACAATTGCGACATATGCAACATAGAAAAGTACGACAGAAACCCGGTAAAAATAAAATACTAAATTACAAAAACACCACTGGAGCCTCTCGAATTAGTACACATAGACGTTTACTAAAGTCTTAACAAAGCATCATTCCTCACCTTTATAGATAGGTTCACAAAACACGCGCAGGCAATTAAGATAAATAATAGATCATGGATCGAATTCAAACGAGCCCTACTCCAATATATCTCTTTCGCGGGAAAAATGAAACAAATAACTGTAGATAACGAACTAGGATTCAAAGCACTACCAATTAAGGAGCTCTTAAATAATCTAGATATTAAAATACACTGTACTTCCAACAATAATAACACATCAAATGCCGATATCGAAAGGCTGTACAGCACAATAAACGAACATTTGAGACTCCTTCAGCATGACGAAAACAAAGACGTCGATACAGTCGAAGAAAAAATATTGAAAATTATCAACTTTTACAACAACAATATTCACTCCACAACGAATAAAAAACCTATAGATTTCAAAAACGGTAAAATAAAAAAACAGGGAAGAAATAGAAGTAGATCCCGGCCCAAATCATTTAAAACACATACGTGGAGGCAAAAATCACGCGAAATTTAGAAAGGCAGATCTAGAAAAACTAGACGACAACCACTATGTAGATAAACGAACTTAATTGAAATATTATAAATCCCACGCGAAAATAAAAAATACCAAATTAACACTCCCACAGAACGACACGAAAATATAACTGACTAAATTTAAATTTCTCCTTACATAACACGATGTCTAAACTTATACTAACTTTTTGACAATATTCCCCAACACACTATCACAAAAACTCAAAGTACAGAACATTGACAACAATAACGGATATATAACAGTTAAATTAGGAGAAGTGAAGATTATAAAGAAATTCACAAAAATATTACACTTAATAAACATTACAGAATATGAAAAGACTAGCGAAATAATCCAAAAAAATATTATTACAATAAAAAAAACGTTATTATAAAAGATCCCATGGTCGATACAGTCCTACATAATTTCAATATCCTGAATAAAAAAACCCCGCAACAGGAAAATAAGAGGCCTCGTTAACATAATAGGTAGCGGACTAAAATATATTACAGGCACGATGGATTACAACGACGAGTCAGAATTAAAGCAAAGCATCATCATCAACTTTGTTTTTACATTTATTTAACAATTATTTTACATAAAAAAAAGCTTTTTATAATTCAAATGATATTCATTAAATTTTTCCCATGCACTTTATAAATTTGAGTGGTGAACACCACCCTTAAAAACCACCCCCAAGAGCTCCCAACTCAAGCTCAACGATTTTACTGAAAGTCAGATATATTGTAGTCCATCAAAAATAAAAAGACGCGTGTTTTTTTTTATCGGTTTACAAATGCTTCTAAAGGGTAAAATACACCCCCACCCCCTCCCCCAATCACACACACACCGATTCTAGTTTTTTTGAAATATCTCAAGAACGGGTTGAGATAATGTCATAAAACCAACACCAAAAATTTTTAAATTCAACGTACTAATTTGAATTTGGAGCGTATTAATTCTTCTTATGTATTTCTTAATCGAATTTCAGCTGTAAAAGTCGTATAATATAAAGTATTTTATTTCATTAGTCTTACTTTATTTCTTATGACAATTATAAAATTTGATTACTTGTACTTCTGTTAGATATGGAGATCTCCAATCTTCATAATTTATCAATTTTTTAGAATAAATAAAAAGAAAACAAAAAAAAAAAAAGAGGGAAAACAATTAATTCTAACAAAATATGCATGTATGCATATTATATAAAAAAAAAACAAACTTTGATTCGTTTAACTTACTTGTTAGTTAAATGACCCAAAATGAACTTTGTAAATGCGGAATTTGCAAATCAAAATATATTTTACTGATTTGCAGATTTCGCATAAATAATATTCAAACAATAAAAATTTTTTAGTTCAGCCAAATCAATGAACTTTGTAAATGCGAAATCTTCAAATTCAAATATATGTAATTGATTTGCAGATTTCGCAAAAAGAAAATATTATTAGCAAAAGTAAAAAAATTATACAGAAGGAGGGATAAAAACTTCTGTATAAAAGTAGAATAATTTTTATAGTCGAGAGTTCTTGTAAAAAATTGTGTAAAGGCAAACCACGGCCCTTTCGGCAGGCGAGTCTTCTTTTTTTAAAACAAATAAATAAGTTGGTGTTAAAAACAAAAAGTGTTCTTTATTTTATTTGGTTACCAAAGACCAGCGTTTCCCGCTAAAACTTTTGGTAACCTACGAAATTCATCTTGTGCAGATATTTTAGTTTGTTAAGTTACCAAAGACCAGCGTTTCCCGCTAAGACTTTTGGTAACTTAAGCAAAAAGCATCGACAAGGCAAACAATTCACAAAGTTCATCTAAGGTAATATTATTTTGGTATTCTCAATAAAGGAGGATGTTTTGAATCTTTTAGCTACCAAAGACCAGCGTTTCCCGCTAAAACTTTTGGTAGTCTAAACAGATTGCCAATTATCAAAGACCAGCGTTTCCCGCTAAGACTTTTGATAATTGGAAGAAATATTCTCCACAAATATTTACTTTTAACAATCGCCTATCATCCAGCGCTACCCGCTTGAGCAAGGGTAATTGATAAGATCTCTGCAACGATTAAATAAGAATTTTCCCATATTACATAAAACGATCTGTGAGTCTAGTCCCGGACCCTAATTTGTCTGTATTTTAAAGGTAGTTTTTGTACCTTGCGAGGAGTACTACGTACCTTTTTTAGAAAATTACATAACATTTTTGGCGCAGCCGGTAGGATTTTGGTCAGCGTTAATATTGTAAATATTGCTAATAAATCCAGAATCCTGCTAAAGAGCATAAACTCTCTCAAATCTGGATTGGGCCTTACACTGTAGTTAAAGTCCCCGGCGAAGTAAACACCTCGATTAAAATAGGAAAACGAACCGTCACGGTTCATAACAACCGTCTCAAACCTTTCTACGAATAAGTACATACATAAATCTTAAACAGAGCCTATTCCCCCCAAAATTTATATTCCTTTTCAAATCAGTTCTAAAACAAAAATACTTATACACTTACACCCTAAATCAAATAGTAAACCAAATACAACCCTCATTTCCATTCGAAAATTAAGCCTAACCAAACCTACATGTAATATTCTTTAAAAGAACATTAGCACGCATTATCATATATAGGAAACATTACCAGAGTTGCTAATTTCAAAACAAATTTTTTTTTACAAACTTCTAAGTTACACAAGAAACACAACAGGATAAGGTCAAATCGGAAACCTGAACCAGTCACGCCATTTTTTTTTAACCGCAAACGACACTCGACGGAATCCAGTAAGCTAATAACTAACATAGAATTTTATTGTTCACTCAACAGATTAATCCTATTGACCAAGGAATCAACACAAAGTCTCAAAATGTTCTGGTTTACGATACTCCTAACACTAAAAGTGATAACAATCATCAGGTCAACACCTTATACCTTGACTCCACTAAACACCACAGGGGTTGTTTACGAACATTTAGGAGATGTGTGGCTATACCACAATACGTGGAACATTATTACCGAAATAGATTTCCAGGAGTTTCAAAATCAAACTAATTTGATTGAATATACTGAATCATTAGCTAAAAAATTGTGCGAGCAAAACCCATCAGAGCTATGTATCACGCAACAAAAATATGTGCATTCAATAATAGAACACATTAAACAACGTGCTCGAATTATACAAGAATTAAACAACAATAAAAGACACACCCGATCGCTTTTTGACGGCATGGGCAGTGCACTACATTACTTATTTGGTACTATGGATAATAATAATGAACAAGAAGTATACAGTAAACTAAATGAACTCAAGACTAACCAGGAAACCCTTGCGGAATTAGAAAATCAACAGATAACGGTAATTACCAACACATTGAATAAGATTCAAAAGCCTCTATCATCAGTCATGGAAAGACAACAGCAGCTGAAACTCAAAATTACAAATTTAAATAACGTGACTGGAAAGCTTGAAATTTTCCAAATTAGACAAGACATGATAACAAATATTATATTCGAAATAATTGAAATGGAATCACGACAAAAAACCTTACTAGACATAATTTTATCTATTAAAAATAACAAATTACATCCATTACTACTATCACCGGAAAAACTCTTAAAAATTTATGAAAAAACCCAATCTTTATGCGTAAACTGTCTACCTTTATTGTTACAGACTTTAACTATCAAATCACATACCTTGCAAAACAAACTAGTTATCAAAATCACAGTGCCTTTATTAAACATTCCAAAAATGAAGTACTACCAAATTCGTTGCTTTCCTGTCCACAAACAAGGACATCATTCAGTAATACCAGAAATTGCATACTCTAACCTTGCCACTGATGTAAAAACTCAAAATTTTGTTCTTTTTAGCCCTTCCGAAAGTAACCGCCTGACGCGAATCACACACACCCTAAATCTTACCACTTACGTAGGACCTCTTCAGGCACCAATAATATTAGCCGCTAATACAAATGAATGCGCTATTAAGCTATTTTACAACCCGTTAAAGGAAGCCTTCATGTGTCCTTTAAAACTTCAATCAACTCCTGGTAACTTGCTATTAAAAATGGCAGAACCAAACGTCTGGTTATATGCTTTCGTCGAACCAACCCCTATATCAATAATTTGCAAAGATTCCTACAACACCCTAAAATTGAGCAATCAGGGAATACTAAAAATCCTCGAAGTCTGTCAAGTAAAAATTAGAGACAAGACCTTATTCTATCAAAAAATTAATGGTATCACGGTAGACATAATTCAACCCCAATATTTTCCTCAGGTAAACATCTCACTACCTCTAAATCTAACTTCTCTAACCGATACTATTGACACAAAGTCAGTCGAAGTACTATCAGGTTATGATACAAACAGAATTATACACCAGAGTACCCAAACTTTAGGCGAAATTCAAAATAAATTAAAATCAATCCATAACAAATCAACACATATTTCCACCACTCTCTCAATATCTTCTACAAGTATTATTTGCTTGGCTATAATTGCGTTTGTCATATACAAATTTATAAAGAAATTCCCAAAGAAAAAGAGCACTCAACCACCCGTCAATATTAATCTTAGCACCCTAACCGAAACTCATTCGCCCAAAATCTCCAAAACCTCAGGAAGCGAAGACATAACCATGAAACCCATAACCAAGACACTCATTAATCCTGATATAATGTCAGTACAACTTGTCTAAAAACCCTAAACAATCTCCTTTATTCTAAAAAAAAAAAAAAAAAAAAAAGGGGGTTTCGTAGGTGATGACTAAGAGAATTTTTTTTTCAAGTGGGGTTTAATTTTTATTTCCCTAATATAAGAATTCTGTAATAGAGTGAAAAATAATACATGCATTTCTTATAATATATATTAAAATAAAATTAATATAAATATTAAAAGGTTTTTAATTATAACTTAACTTGTCAACTGGAGATAATTCAAGCGCCGTTGTATTAAAATTAAAAGAAAATTTTTTAAATTATTTTTGAATTTTTTTGGTAAGACAATGCTCTACATTGTTTTTTTTCATAATTTTTTTTCGGCTGGTTTTCTTCAATGCGTATATTAATTTTTAAATTGATTTACTTTTATTTATAATCAACAAAAATATATTCATTTTTAAGTAATTTTATCTATACTTAAGGGCATACTGTGTCCATCGGGTTCTGGAATGTTGTTTAATTTCATATATTATTTCATGTCGTTAGATATAGTCATTAGACTATACCTTGTCAAAAATATTTGTACAAATTAAAAATATAAAATAAATTACGAAATAGAGAATTATTTACAGTGAGTTTTTTCAACTTAAATTTTGATTCGTTCTAAAGATACTTCAAATTGACAATAATCTATACCAAAAAAAAATTGATCCAGCAATATGATCAAAATACAAAAATTTTTTTTTATAAATTTGTATTACACTATTGGTAAAATTATAATTATTTAAAAGAGTAATATTTCAAACCAAGAAATTTCTTGGAAAAATAGATAAAATACTTAATGCTAGTGCTTAGTGCTTAATGCTTAATCCTTTATTCTAAAAAAAAAAAAAAAAAAAAAAGGGGGTTTCATGTCGTAGGTGATGACTAAGAGAATTTTTTTTATTAAAAAGTATTTATTCAAGAAAACTTATACATAAATTATTAACTAGAAATTTTTTTTTCCCAATATATTACCATAAAAATCCATTAAAAAAAAAAAAAAAAAAAAAAAAAAAAAAAAATTTTTAATCTAACCATTTTTCTCTTTTTAAAATTCTGTGAAGAAATATCAAAAATCCTTCAGGAAAAAGGCAATTACTAGTGTTAGTCTAACACTATCTTTTAACGTGTGTTTTTAAGTTTTTTTTTCACTTCTAATAAATTTTTTTTTTTTTTTAATTATTTAACTATTTAATTATTTTATTAATTTTTATTTTTTAACATGCGTTGAAATTATCACGTTTTGTTTACACTTTTTTTGCTTTGCGAATATACTTTTGCGAAAAGAATTGTATTCAAACTAACACTATCTGTTAACGCGTGTTTTTAAGTTTTTCACTTCTAATAAATTTTTTTTTAACTAACTATTTAATTATTTTATTAATTTTTATACACTAATTTTTTAACATGCGTTGAAATTATCACGTTTTGTTTACACCTTTTTGCTTTGCGAGTATACTTTTGCGAAAACAATTGTATTCAAACTAACACTATCTTTTAACGCGTGTTTTTAAGTTTTTTTTTCACTTCTAATAAATTTTTTTTTTTAATTATTTAACTATTTAATTATTTTATTAATTTTTATTTTTTAACATGCGTTGAAATTATCACGTTTTGTTTACACTTTTTTTGCTTTGCGAATATACTTTTGCGAAAACAATTGTATTCAAACTAACACTATCTTTTAACGCGTGTTTTTAAGTTTTTCACTTCTAATAAATTTTTTTAATTAACTATTTAATTATTTTATTAATTTTTATACACTAATTTTTTAACATGCGTTGAAATTATCACGTTTTGTTTACATTTTTTTTGCTTTGCGAATATACTTTTGCGAAAACAATTGTATTCAAACTAACACTATCTTTTAACGCGTGTTTTTAAGTTTTTTTTTTCACTTCTAATAAATTTTTTTTAATTATTTAACTATTTAATTATTTTATTAATTTTTATACACTAATTTTTTTTAATTAACTTTTATACACTACCGCACTTGTTCAAATCGGAAGAACAAATGATACATTAAACGCGGAGGTAAACATATCAACCTATCTTTTGTTGTTGTTTTGTTGACACAAGATCTGTCTGTCTGGGAAATTAAACAAATTCGTCGTTGCCGGTAGTAAACAGGATGCATCTAAAATAATAAAATTTTTCCCACAGAAAAAATACAGAGTTAGCAAAAACCAAAAAATGTATCAAAACAAAAACAGGAAACGGATATACTTATATGTCAAAAATGCAAAATAGATAAAAATTTTTGTGGGAAATGTTCTAAGAATATAATATGTCGTTTTGCAACTAAAGGTACGAATTTTTTTTATTTTTTTTTGAAAAGACAGAAAAGTACGAATTTTTAAGTTTTTATTTTAAAAAAAAAAAAAAAAAAAAAATTTTTGTTTAACCCCTGCCACAAAGAAATCAATCTAATTAGGGTGTTTGAAATTTTCTCAAATAGTTTAAATTCATTTATAATAAGAACGGTAGTGTTTATATAATTTTAAAATTTTGTTTTTAAAAAAAAAAAAAAAAAAAAAAAACTTAATAATTTTAACACTAAAATGGATCGTTTCGCGGAAAATTTTGTTAAGTTCGGAAAGGTACAATCACCACCAAATTTCCTGAGCCACGACCCAAACCATCTGGGCTACGTTGGTGTAGAGTACGTAGTACAACTACTCAGCAATAGCATTAGGTATGAGTGTACCTTGTGTCAAATTGCGGCTCCATTAGAGGGAATGGACCACCACCTGAAAAACGAGTACCATCGGGAAAAGTATTTGAAAAGGCATTTCCCCAGAACGCTACAAAAGTGCAAAAACATAAGGGGACCAGAAAGGTCCTCAACATTAGAAAACATCGCAAAAGCCATCGAACAACACCATGGTAGAAAAGTACCAGAACAGGCTTCTGCGGAGTTCTACGAAGAATACCGGAATCATATCAGGGGAATGATGGCTAAGGCCTGGCACGCCAGTGAAAAGAATGGCCCCAACTTCATTAGCCTAACTAGGCAATAGTTGCGTAAAATCTAAATTTTTTTAGTTTTGTAAATAATTTATATAATCTAAATTTTAATGATTTATTTTAAAATTAAATAATAAATATTTTATTTAATATTTTAACAAAAATATTTTCTTTTTATATCACAAATATATATATAGTTAAATTTCCAGTAACAAAATTGTTGAATTAATAATGCCAATAAAACGCAATTCACACAAAAGTTTGTATTTTTTCTTCACCAGGCTAATGATTCAATTTTTGACATCAATTGACTTTAATTTTTTTAATAATTATTCATGTTAATGCTTTTTACAAATTGTTAGATTTTTAACTATACCACAAAATTAATTTAAAATGCGTGTTTTAAAATTTAGTTTCAGTTATCTTTTATAAGTAATAAAATTCATTGATTTTTTTTTTGGCAGATTATTTTTCAGCTTTTCCTTAATCCCTTGAAGCACCAGCTATATTAATATTATTATTATTTTTCTGTTTTTTAACCAGTGCATATATCGATGCTGCTGTTTCTTAAATAATTCTCTGTTGGACAATCTTTATTTGTTCGATTCATTAATTGTCTTGGATGATTATTTTTTTATATATGTATTTTCTGATAGATTATTATTATTATTTAGATAACTATCATTAATATCATTATTATTATTGCTAATACTATTACTGCTATTATTATTATCATTATGATTATTATTCTTATTATTTGATAAATAATTTTGGTTGGTTGGACTTAAATCATTAGATTGTGGATTAAGTTTTAATGAATTGGGAGAAATTTCATCTATAATTTTACTAACTCCAAACATATTCATATAAATTGGACATTTTCTATTTCGTTTGGCTGTATAAAAATTTTCATCAGTTAAGATTTATCTTGGTGCTGGTATGGGTGTTGAACATTCATAAGAACTATTTGAAATACCGGAATCACTTCGATATATTGAATGATGATGAGTTGAATTATCTAATCTCTCTTCATTATTTATTTGATTTTGTCCTTTTATACATTTCGATTGTTGTTCTTCATGTAAATATAATTGTTCTGATTCATATATTTGTATTGAATCAGTTAAATTTTCATAAACTAAAACTGGTTCAATATTTTCATCTCATCTGATGGTTTAATCAAATTTGATAATAAATAAGAAGTTGTGGGATTACTAGTAAAACAATTATGACGTTTATGTTTGTGGTTGATTTTGACAATTATTAATACTAATATTTTTACTGTTAGTCATTTTCAAAGAGTAAAATTTTTTCTCATTACTATGTAAAACTTTTTGACGGCATCCAATATTTGTGTGAAATTTTTCTGTTGTTGTACCAACAATAAATGGATTTTTCATATTCTTACCTATAGTATAAAGTAATTGTTGTTCATTTAATGAATTTTTTTTCTAACTGTCGAATATTTTTTTTTGACCAAAATATTCAGTATAATTAGCCGGAAAGCTATTGTGTGAATCTTTTGTTTTATTTGCAATCATAATATCACTATTAATATTTTACCTATCAATTTGATTATATTGCAATATTTAAAAATTATTATTAATTATATCTGAAGCATTTCTACTATATAATTTATAATTGATTGGATTTTGTTGACTAGGTGTAATTGTTAGTTTTGGTCGTAGAGGTCTTTCAAGTAATGACGTTTCTTTTTATATGCAATCACCCCGCCAGGACAACGTAATCCTTTTAGACGATGAGCCGTAGTAAATGAATTTATTGAGCTGGAAATATTCTTTTGACTGCCAAATATTCTTGTTATTCCAAAAAATTACGAAATATTTCACTTGGTGCACGGCTATTAATATTTGACTCCTCATTAATACATTCATTTTTTTTTGGCGTGTAAATATTTCACCAAAAACTTTTGTAAATAAACTTAAATCGTCATTTTCTTGATTATTTTCTTAATTTTTAAAATAAAAAAAAAAAAAATAAAGAAAAAAAACAACAACAAAAAAAAAATAAGAATGAATTAAATTAACTTTTAACGTCAGTGGGATTATAGACCCATTGCAATATGTGGAATCGAAACATTTTTAATAATAAAAATTGTAAAAATTGATTATAGGCAATAAGTTTGGAAATACAACGAAGAGAAGTCAGTTACAGTAATTTAGTAATTTTTAATCGATCCACTAGTGCAGACCGCATTAATTAATCAGTTTTTAAAAAAAAAAAATAATAAAAATTTTTTGTGTTAAATAAAATAAAAAAAAAAAAAAAAAAAAAAAATAAAGTGATCAATAAATTTTGTAAATTCTGAAATAGAATCTTTGATCAAATATTCTTTTAGTTAAAAATTTAGTAAATAACATAAATCTTTTTGTTTTATTTGTTAAATATTTTTGTTTGTTTGTGTTTTGTTAAAAATTTGTTAAATAAAATAAATCTATAAATAAAATAAAATTATGATAAAAAATCTTCTTGTGTAAAGGAAATAATTGATCAGTTTAAGACTTTAATACGACTTATTGAAATTCCGATTGAAGCAAACTTTTGGCACTACTCATATTAATCCTCAAAATCAGCGTTTCTTGTTTACCACAAAATGCCAAATACTGACATATTAACCGCAATAAAAAACAACCCACATGCTGGCCCAAAGCCAATAAGCATCGAGGAGTACAGAAGGAGACAGAGAATAAGAAAGGATGAGGAACTAATAAGGAGAAGTATCAACACAACATCAAGTATTGAACCATTACAGGAAAACAAAGAAAAAAATAAAATAAAAAGGAAAAGGAGGTGTCCAGGTTCGTCTGAAACGAGATATCGCCAGATTACATGAAACCATCGCAATCACTAAGGATAAACGGCAAAAACAGAAATTACTACAGGAACTAAATAATTATAAGTACGCCCTGCACATCAAAATAACGAAGAAAAAACCGGAACAGGAAAAACCAACAACAAATACAGCCAAACAGACCAAAAAATTAGATGGAAAGCCAACAAATAAACACTACTTCGATAAAACGAGGAAGAATTAAAACAAGCCTTTAAACACAATAACTTACAAAAAACGATGGCAACTCACAAATCCTTCAAACAACAAATAAACAAGAAGGAACAAAAAAATTATTATTTACAAGGATCCTACAAAAAAAAAATTCCAGTAGAAGAAAAACAAAAACTCATGACAACGACACATTCAACACAAAAGAAAGAAAAAACACAAGGCCTGCTCCCTTAATGCAACAACAAATAAAAATTACAAAGGCAAGATTAGCTCTTAAGTAAAATATAAAAACAAAAAAAAAAAAGAGAACATAATATATATCTACATATACATACTCTAAATTGTTAAAAATAATATAATGGTTGAAAATTTCTTATATTCATAATTATTGAAACTAAATTAATGATTAAAATTATTAAAACTAGACACCTATATTAATGGTTAAAATTTTCTTTCATCTCTAATCGTTTCATTTCTAATCGTTAAATATAAAAAGGGAAAATCAAATATATACAAATAAATAAAAAAAAAAAAAAAAAAAAGGGTAAAAGGGGATATTCCAATTTTTAAATAGTTAAACATTTTTAAACACAAAAATATATATATATACTATACTATTAAGGATTATAGTTTGACACAAATAAAACTTGTGAACATTTCTCCCCCGGAAAAATGTTCTCAATAAGGGGGAAGGAATGTTAGATATGGAGATCTCCAATCTTCATAATTTATCAATTTTTTAGAATAAATAAAAAGAAAACAAAAAAAAAAAAGAGGGAAAACAATTAATTCTAACAAAATATGCATGTATGCATATTATATAAAAAAAAACAAACTTTGATTCGTTTAACTTACTTGTTAGTTAAATGACCCAAAATGAACTTTGTAAATGCGGAATTTGCAAATCAAAATATATTTTACTGATTTGCAGATTTCGCATAAATAATATTCAAACAATAAAAATTTTTTAGTTCAGCCAAATCAATGAACTTTGTAAATGCGAAATCTTCAAATTCAAATATATGTAATTGATTTGCAGATTTCGCAAAAAGAAAATATTATTAGCAAAAGTAAAAAAATTATACAGAAGGAGGGATAAAAACTTCTGTATAAAAGTAGAATAATTTTTATAGTCGAGAGTTCTTGTAAAAAATTGTGTAAAGGCAAACCACGGCCCTTTCGGCAGGCGAGTCTTCTTTTTTTAAAACAAATAAATAAGTTGGTGTTAAAAACAAAAAGTGTTCTTTATTTTATTTGGTTACCAAAGACCAGCGTTTCCCGCTAAAGCTTTTGGTAACCTACGAAATTCATCTTGTGCAGATATTTTAGTTTGTTAAGTTACCAAAGACCAGCGTTTCCCGCTAAGACTTTTGGTAACTTAAGCAAAAAGCATCGACAAGGCAAACAATTCACAAAGTTCATCTAAGGTAATATTATTTTGGTATTCTCAATAAAGGAGGATGTTTTGAATCTTTTAGCTACCAAAGACCAGCGTTTCCCGCTAAAACTTTTGGTAGTCTAAACAGATTGCCAATTATCAAAGACCAGCGTTTCCCGCTAAGACTTTTGATAATTGGAAGAAATATTCTCCACAAATATTTACTTTTAACAATCGCCTATCATCCAGCGCTACCCGCTTGAGCAAGGGTAATTGATAAGATCTCTGCAACGATTAAATAAGAATTTCCCCATATTACATAAAACGATCTGTGAGTCTAGTCCCGGACCCTAATTTGTCTGTATTTTAAAGGTAGTTTTTGTACCTTGCGAGGAGTACTACGTACCTTTTTAGAAAATTACATAACACTTCTTATAAAAATTAGAAAGAATTTGCCAAATAAAAACAAACAAAACATATAAATAGTTATTTCTTACTAATTCCCGTTGAAGTTTATTGCATTTTTTTTTGTTTTTCATCATTATCGTTATTTTGTTATTTTGTTAGTCAATCTAACAATCTAATCTGAAACAAAAAATAAAAGTATTCCCTACTAATTACCAGTTGAGATTAGGTTTATTGTATTTTTTTTGTTTTTCATCACTATCATTTTTATTTGTTACTTATAGATAGGAGTTACGTATACAACTTAAACCTGGCAATTCCCTAAGTTCTTGCAAACCAACCAGTTTAGCTTTATCAGTTATCTGTTATCTCCGTTAAGCCAAATTCATTAGACTAAATTTTTCAGCAGTAGTGAGTTGATAATTAAACTGAGTGGATGTTTGTAATGATTTTGTAGTTTTTTTTATAAAAGAATATTGAACTAATAAAGATAAAATTTATAAATAAAATTGGTGCTTATTCTAAATCCATAACTGGCGCAGTCGGAAAAAAAAAGAAGAGAAAATTAGTGCTTTTTCTCAAATACAAAAAAAAAAACTCCATTGTGCAGTGAATATCACTCTGACAAAGGAAAATTGTCAGGACGACACAAGGAAAATCAACTAGGAGAACACCGGATAAATCGACTCACCACTCACCAAGTAAGAAAGTTATTGAATATTTCCCGTGCTTCCTTCCTTTTTAAAAATAAGTTCACAAAAAGAAAACAACTATATATTATAAAAAAGAAAATATTTTTTATATAAAACAAAAAAAAAATCAATTAATGTTTATTACCATCATGTAATTACTTTAACAAAAACAACAGTAATTATTTTAAAAAAAAAAAAGAAGAAAAAGTTTGAGTAGAAAAAACGTGGTTTTATTTAATACAGTTAAGTTAATACAGTTAAGGGTAATCATAGAACAAAAAACAAGAAATTATTTTGTTGATGCATATATACAAAAGTAAATTACCTTGTGCAAATATACATATATTTTAGCAAAAAAAAAAAAAAATAATTCTTTATGATACAAATTTTGATAATTGCATACTTACAGGCATAAGCAAATTACCCCTTATGCTCGAATACTTCTTCGTGCAATTAGGAATAAAATATGTGGTTCAGCAAACGAAGTTTTAAATATGTATAGCACTCCCTTAGTTTGGTCAACCATTAAAGATAATTTGATATTACACTATTCTGATAAAAGAAACGAAGCATCATTAATTCGAGACCTTCACAATATCAAGCAACAAAATAAAACTATAGAAACTTTCCATAGTGAAGTCATCGAAATACTGGCAACTATATGTAACCATGTACAAATGCACGAGACAGATACTAATGTAATTAAAGCAAAAAAAGAATTGTATTCGGAAATGTGCCTCAATACATTTTTAGTAGGTTTAAAAGAACTGCAATATACCTATAATTAATTTCATATTTTTAACAATTTTTAATACTCACCTTCTATTCAAATTTTTTATCAAAATTTCAAAATTTAAAAATTTCAAAAATTCCGTTAATTACATTTCTGATACTTTGTATCACGCGAAACCTAGTATCATGCGATTAAGAATATTTCAATTCTTATCTTTTATGAAATTAGATATCATGCAGATAAGAATTTCAAGTGCATAATATTTCGGCTGCATAGCCAAAACAAAATTTCTATGCACGGATATGTGCATGTGAAATATGATATTGCACTTATGTGCTTATCAATTTCATTTCAATGTGCAATGATATATTGCACATTTATTTTTAAATCATATGCACAGATATTTTTCTTATCTGGTGCAATATGATATCTGCATTATGCATCGTGGGAAGTGAGGAATCTCATGCGATTTTCTATATGATATCTTTGATATAAATATAGGAGATATTGCATAGAGATTTCACTCCCAGTCTAACCTTCAAAAGCGGCGCTTGCGCCATTCTCATTTTTAGCGCTTGCGCTTTGTTTGTTTTTTTGATAGGATTATAATTATATTTGAACTTAGAATATTTTGTTAATAAATTGAATTTCATGGATTATGATTATATTTTGGACTTAGAATAATTCGTTAATAGATTGAACTTCATGAATCCTGAATATATATATATTTGGACTTAGAATATTTTGTTAAAATTACGAACTTCAAGGATGTTCCTTTAATTTTCGATTGGAACACAAATTTCGTATTTATGATTAGGACTATTTTCATATAAAATTTTATTATTAAAATAACTTAGATTTAAAAATTCTATTAGGAACAATGTATAAACTTTATATTTAAATTAAGTAATAATATGTTTTCTTATTTAAGTATTAAAATAAATTTTTGCTAG
Organism: Acrocera orbiculus; assembly: GCA_947359355.1. Classification (NCBI taxonomy): domain Eukaryota; kingdom Metazoa; phylum Arthropoda; class Insecta; order Diptera; family Acroceridae; genus Acrocera; species Acrocera orbiculus. Next base: position 28,885,266 of record OX375757.1, read on the forward strand.
ATTAAGTAATAATGTATCATATATATATATATATATATATATATATATATATATAATTGTATAAAAATAATAAATAATAAAAATATATATATAAAAACCACGAATTATTACAGAACCATTAGGATCCACGATACGTGCTATGCAACCAAAAACCTTGTCAAACGCATTCTCATATTGCTTAAAAGAGCAAAACATTTTTTACGCAAAGTATGATAATGGATATAACAACAGAATGGAAAATAGAAGGGGAAATTTTACCTATTTTAAACCTCAATATAACAATATGAGTTCGACGATCAGAAAAAGAGAATTTTTTCATCCACCACACTCATTTTCTCAGAAACAAATATCTTTTCAACCACAGAATTTTACACCTCTTTCATATAATTATGTGCCACCACAAAAGGAAATTTCTCAAGGACGTAAACCCTTCCGAAACTTTTCTCAAACAACTAACACATTTACTCAACCTCAAGAACAGGGAAAATCTTTTAATCAATACCCTTCTAAAGTTGAACCAATGGACACTAGTTCAGGAAACACACAAATAAATTCAACAAGAAGAAGCCAACAACAGCAATATAAAACACCATTAAACAGTAATTTTCGCTCGAATGGTACACCAAATTTTACATGCAAGGAGTTGTATAACATGAACACAGAAAACTTAGAAGATATAAGCCCACATGACTCGCAGTTCGATCAATATTACGACATTAACAGGAATCTTGGACATCCTTTTAAGGATCAATTTGAGGTAGATGACGAAAATTTTCTTCTACCAGCCTCGATAAACCAGTGGGATACTTAGACATTAACAAACATGGATTTATACTGCCCTACATAAATATTTCTTCCCCTTTTGGCAGACCTCTCAAATTCCTTATTGATACAGGGGCATCGACTTCATTTATCAACCCAGAATTCGTACATCCAAACGATATTTTACAAACCGAACCTATAGTTATTAACACTATATTGAATAAACATACAATAAACCAAGAAGTATTCTTACCAAACTTTGTTGAGTTCAACCAACTTGGCTATACCCGATTTCTAGTATTCCGTTTCCACAGTTATTTTGACGGTCTCTTTGGATTAGATACATTAAAACTATTAGGATCAAAGGTTGATCTTCAAAATCAAACTTTAATAACAAAAAATGCCAATATTACATTAAATTTCAAACCAAACTTCATATCAAACAAATATATTGTACCAGGAAATTCAAAACAAATAATATCCCTACCAGTCGACGTGCAAAATGGCGATATTTACACACACAAAATAAATATTAAACCTATATTATATATTTCTGAAGGAATATATAAATCAAAGGATTGGTTTAGCCCATTAGAAGTCGTTAATTTATCAGACAAAGATCAAGCCCTCTTTTTAGAACAGCCATTAAAAGTCCAGCCATTCACTTCTTCAAAGTATTCAGAGCTACATAATTTCACAGTTGAATACGACAGACAAACTAATGCAAAAATTGAAAACTTGGAAAATTTAATAAGAACATCTCATTTGAACATAGAAGAAAAAACGGAAGTTTTAAAAGTTTGCAAGGAATATGAAGACGTTTTCTTCAGAAAAGGACAACAACTTACCTTTACAAACAAAATTAAACATCGGATAATTACTACTGATGACATACCAATCTACAGTAAAACATACAGATACCCATATGTTCATAAAGAAGAAGTAAAGAGGCAAATTAAAGATATGTTAAATCAAGGAATAATTCAGCCGAGCTATTCACCCTGGAGCTCTCCAGTTTGGATAGTTCCAAAAAAGAAGGATTCAAGTGGAAAACAAAAATGGAGATTAGTGATCGATTATCGTAAGGTAAATGCAAAAACTATTAATGACAAATATCCACTTCCTAACATAAACGAAATTCTTGATAAGTTAGGAAAGTGTATGTATTTCTCGACTCTTGATCTCGCTAATGGTTTTCACCAAATTGAGATGGATACCCGAGATATAAAAAAGACCGCCTTTACAGTTGAAGGAGGGCATTACGAATATGTAAGAATGCCCTTCGGATTAAAGAATGCTCTGTTATATAGTAGAATTACCTCGTCGAAATGGTTCCTTCCTTGACAGTGGGTAATGGGGTAAACTGGGAAACCCTCTCTCTTATATTTAAATTCAAACACTTCAAAGATGATCAACTCTGCTTACAAAGTTTTGGCCAGTTTCAGCCGGTCTTGCAGCAGCGGTTCGACCTTCTTTGAAAATTTTTAAAACACTCTCCCTTTTTTGTCACTAACTTCTTTCTTATATAGTTTATTTTTAGCTTGCCTCGCCAAAAATTCACTATTTGTTGTTATTATTGATTTCCGTTGGATTTAATATTTTTTCGCCAAAATTGCGAAAATTTATTTAATGGAATTTCCGCTCATGATTTCCGTTATATGCAATTTCAGGTGCATGAACTTGGTGTTTTTATTTTTGTTCTGGATTCTGAACTTTTGTTTCCTGAGGTAAATGCGCTGGCCTACTTTTGTCCACAGGTCTGCATTGTTGTTGTCTTTTTAAAGCTCTTAATATATAAAGCTTTTATTAATTATAAGCTCTTAAGCTCTTTGTTTATAAAAGTTTTTATTTTAGACTTAAACCTAAATGACATTCTTCAAACGATCTTAAGTCTAGACACAATATATATATATATATTATTATTTATTGGCACATGTACCAATCATTCTTATATCCTATTGGAACTAATTTTATACTTTTATTTATCTTTTATTCCTTATTTATTCTTATATCCTAATTGCTATTAATTTTATAGTTTTATTTATTTTTCCCGATCATTTTTATATCCTAACAGCTCCATCAACCTTCCAGCGTGTGATGGATAACGTTCTTAAAGAACTGTAATGGTTGTAGTCCTGATTTATCGGAACTGTTGCCATTCGTCGCGGGTTCCATTTAGCAGTGTCCATGTTAATATAAGTTCTGCCATGATAAAAAAGGATAAATGATTTATTACGAAGGTGATAGATCTATTATCTATCATCTGTGCCCTAGAGGGCTTATTTGAATGGCTATTACGCCAAAGTTAAAAGAAAAGAATATTTGATTTTAATGAACATTTATTAATTGCCCATTATGGCTAATTTAAATACAAATAGAAAGTTATTTATTTATTAATAATTCATAGGTGTGCCAACTATGGCATCTTACCTGAGTTCGTTGCAATAATATAACGGCCGATAATGGCAACATATATCATCTGCAACTGTTCGATGAAGAATGATCTCCGTATAAAATAATGATCTCCCTTATATACTAATTTCTTATCTGTATATGCCCTTTAAATTTTATATTCCCACGGAAATTCCAATCTCTAATTTCCAGACTTACAAAAATTTGCCGAATTGCAAGATTGCAATTTCCGTCTATTCTAAGTTAAAAACAAATAGATCTAATTACATTAGATTCCATGTGAACCAAAAATATTTCATATAGCATACTTTCGGGCACACACAAATTAACAATTTATTTTATTAATGTAATATAACAATTTAATTTATTTATAATATATACCAATTTAAATTTAATTTATATTATGTACTAATTCAAATTTATTTATACTAATTCTATTTTTATAAAATTTATACCAAAATACATTACACCCTCACCCCTAGCTTAAAATAATTTTATTTGAAACACTTATATTAAAGAAAATTATTTTACAAGCGAAAAATGCTTATTAAATTCTTATATCTAATAAAATATTTTGCAAAGTTTACATTTATAATTTAAGTTTCATTTCTTTTATCGTACATTTTAATTTATTGATTATTTAATTTATCTTAATTTTAGTCTGTTATTATGAACGATTTTATCTTTTCCTTTTATTCTTATTTTAGAGTTAGGGCTTATGGTTTCAATAACTTTATATGGACCTTCGTAGGGTGCCTCATGTTTTTTCCTATTTCCTTTTTTTAGAAATACATAATCTCCTCTTTTGAAATTATTTTGCTTTATTTTCTTGTCATTTAAAGTTTTTCTTATAAATTTGGCTTTATGTAGTGATTCTTGTGCCCTTTTTAATGCTCTTTGAAGTCTTAGTTTTACTTCCGTCGCATAGTCATCGATGTTATACAGTATATTTTGTTCATTTAATGTCATTGATCTGTTAGCTATATTTGCTAATTTCCCATAAACTAATTCGAAAGGTGTATAACTTGTATCAGTATGTGGTGTTGAGTTATAACAAAAGACATAGTATGGAATCCATTGATCCCAGTCGTTGTCTTGTGCAAAAGAAAGCATATATTCATTCAAAACTCGGTGATTCCTTTCTATTGAACCTAGTGTTTCGTGGTGGAATGGTGTAGAAGTTTTATGTTGTATATTTAACAATTTACAAATTTTGTGAAAGATTTTGTTTACATATTCTGTACCTTGATCGGTTTTGAAAATTTTGAAAGATCCGTATTTTAAAATAAATTTTTCGACTATCGTTTTTGCAACTGTGTATGCTTCTTTTGTTTCGATTGGAAATGCTTCGACATATTTCGTTAGTTCACATTGTAATGTTAAAATATATCTATATCCATTTGATAACCTTAATGGTCCTACTGTATCTATTGTTACTATTTCGAAACTTTGGTTCGGTGTTTCCGTTGTTACTAAAGGTTCTTTTATATATTTTGTTATTTTATTTCTAGAACACGTTTCACAATTATTTATGTATTTTTTTACCATGCGATTCATATTTTTCCATACGTAACTTTGTTTTAATTTGCTTATACATCTTTTAATTCCAATATGTCCTCCTAATGTAGTTGAGTGATATTCTTTGATTATTCTTTTCATTTCTTCAGTATTTTTTATTACTTTTGGCGGCTCAAATAATATAATCTTTAATACTTTATTTTCTTTTATATCTTGTCTCGAGACTTTTTTATTATGCAGCTTATTATATATATTTTTGAATTTATTGACGTCAATATACTTAAATAATTCATCTTTATTTGATAGTGCTAGCTCATGTATATTATTTTTTATCATTTCATGTATCAGTTGATCTAAATAGTCACCTAAATGAACTTTTAGATTTCCACTAAATTGAATTATGATATTTTTATTTGTTATAACAATATTTTTATTATTATTGCTGCTCAATATATTATTATTTTTGGACTCGTTTATTGTATTGGGGTCTCCGGATAGTCGCCTTAGCTTTACTTCCAGTTTATTGCCAATACTATGATGTCTTTTCAATACATTATTATTATCTTTGTGTACACTTTTAATTTTTTCGAAATTTAACCGCTTTACATTTTTGATGTCAGATAAAGATGTACTACTCCAAACCCAAAGTTGATCAGACTTTGATTTATGTTTAATTGTAGTATCCTTATTCTGTTTCATCTTTTCTTCAGTTTTTCTCTTCATACTTCTTGTTAGGACATTTATGTTCGTTGGAATTAATGTTTTGAGTTTATCCATGTTTATATTTATTCTTGATAGGGCATCTGCATTAGTATTCATTTTTCCTTGTTTGAATACAATGTCGAAATCGTAATCCATTAGATCTATACGCATGCGTGTTAATTTAGAGGAAGGATTTTTGTGTGTAAATAGGCTAACGAGTGGTCGATGGTCTGTTACTACTGTAAATTTTCTCCCATACAAATACGGTCTGAAATAGTTGATCGCCCAATGAATTCCTAAAAGTTCTTTTTCAATAATGGGCTTGTTCAATTCATGTTTATTTAATGTCCTACTAGCGTAGCATATTGGATGTTCTTTATTGTTTTCTTCTTGCGATAGTACGGCTCCTAGAGCATTATTTGATGCATCGGTGGTTAATATAAATTTTTCATCAAAATTGGGATATTTTAGAATAGGCGGGTTAATTAATTTATTTTTTAAATTTTCAAATGCTTTGCTGCAATCAATTGTCCAATTAAACGTAGTGTTTTTCTTTAGCAAATTGTTCAACGGCTTTGCAATTTCAGCAAAATTTTGAATAAAACGTCTATAATAGTTACAGAAAGCAACGAAACGTCTAACTTCATCACTGTTCTTGGGTATTGGGTATTCCAAAATATGCTTGTGTTTGCTTGGGTCAGTTCTTATTCCATTGGCTGTAATAAGATGGCCTAAGTAAATCACTTGTTCACTCAGAAAGTTACATTTTTCTGGGTTTAATTTTAAATTATATTGTTGCATTCGCTGGAAAACTTTTTCTAAGTTAGTGTTGTGGTGTTTTAAACTGCATCCATATACTATTATATCGTCTACATATAAGAAAGCACTTGCATCTAAGCCTGTTAGTGCAATCGTTAGCATACGCTGAAAGCTGTTTGTCGAAATTTTTAATCCAAACGGTAGTCTTCTAAATTGAAAATGACCTTTATTGGTTGAAAAGGCTGTTAGGTGTCTGGAATTCTTTTCTAGCTTAATTTGGTGGAAAGAACTTGTCATATCCAGTGTGGAGAAGTACTTCGCTCTTCCTAGCATGTCTAATACATCTTCAAGACGTGTTAGTGGAAATTTATCACTCATTATTCTTTTATTAAGTTGGCGAAAATCTACTACTAATCTCCATTTCTTCTTGTCATTACTATTCTTTTTAGGTACTATTAACAATGGAGAATTGTAAGAACTTATTGACGGTTCTATTATGTTCTCTTTTTTTAGCTTTTCTACCTGATTATTTATTTCTTGGATTTGTGATTGAGGTAATCTGTAATTTTTAATGTAGACCGGTGATTCGTCATTTAGTCTTATGGATTGTGTATAAAAGTTGTTTGTAGACAAGGGTTCGTTTTCCAAGTGAAATATATCCTGATATTTCTTGCATATCTCTATTATGCTTTGTTTTGCGGTCTTATCTAAACCATGTAAATTTAATTTCTTTAAAATTTCAGTTGTTCTTGATGATCTATTTATATTTCCCTGTATATTTAAAATTTTATACTCTTTCAAAGGATGCATCTTAGGAGAAAAATTTTTAATCGTTATCGGATGATTATGTGTATTTAAAATTTTTATATGTGCTATACCACGTGATGGTATTATGGTGTTTGCAACAATCACGCCTTGTATGATTTCCTCATTTAGTATGACACTGTCTTCTTCAATATCTAATGCTATTGCTTGTATTACTTCACATCTTGGTGGAATATTTATATTTTTCATGAAGTAATCTTTCATAGGTATTACAATATCTCCGTTTTCAGCAATGAGTGTTATGGTGAACGTTTCATAATCGATTTTTGACATGAATTTTGTTAGTAGATCTCTTCCTATTATTCCATCTGTTATTATTGGAAGTTTTGAGCTAGTTAAATGAAATATATGACTAATGTTGTTTCCTTCATATTCTAATTCTAAGTTAATTTTTCCATAGGATTCGATTACGGTGTTGGTTATACTAGATATGTTACAAGGATCTGTATTGTCAATATTATAATTTGGTACTAAATGCTGTTTGCAGATTGAGATGTCAGCGCCTGTGTCTATCAAGAAGGATAATTCCTTTTTAGAATGAGTTTCAGTTAATAATATATAATTTGTGGCGTGTTTCTTTAAATTTAAAGAATCTAGTTTCGTCTCGTTCCGGGACTGAAATCGTTGCTTTGGTCCCTTCGAAAATTTGAGTTTCTATTTGAACGTTGGTTCTGATATCTTCCATTATTGTTATTGTTATTATATCTATTATTAATATTGTATCTATTGTAATTGTTATCGTTATTATTATTATTATTAAATCTTTTATTGAAGTTATTATTTCTTTTATAATTATTATTATTATTGGTATTATAATTATTATTGCTATATGTACTTTTATTATAATTATTTTTAAATTTATTGTTGTTATACCGGTTGAATTGGAAAATTTTTTGCTCTCCATTTATCGGTTTTTCTATTTGTTCGGCTAGAGTAGCTGCTTCCGAAAAAGTTTTGCATTGTGCTGCAAAGATTGTTGGTTTCAATGCGTCATTTAAACCACTTTGAAAAGTTGTTAGTGCTAATTTGTCATTTAGTTTCGAAATTGTTTCTCTATTTTCACTCCCTATTTCTGCTATTTGTAGAGTGTTTAAGTCTGCTATAAGGATTGACAATTTTTCTACATAGTCTTTAACACTTAAATTGTATTGCTTTAAGTTTGCTAATTGACCTTGTATTCCTTGCGTTGTTTTGATTAATTTGAAAGTTGTTTGAATGGTTTTTTTTAGTTCTGCAAAGTTATTAGGTTTTGTTGTGGCCGCTAATCTTGTTTTAGTTTTTGGTGTTAGTCTTGTACACCATACGAAATCTATTAATTTGTTTTTTCCTTCTTCGTTTAACGTGTCATTATACAGTTCAATTATTTTAAGAAAGTTTTCTAATTCCCTTACGTCTCCATTAAATTGTGGGATAATCTTGATTGCTGATAATAAGTCGAAAGATGTTGAAGCCATATTGATAATATTTTGTTTGGTTTTTATATTCTGTCTGTTGTCAACACTATCTTCATATTCAGAATCTGAATCTTCTTTTAAAGTGTAATCGTTGCTAATTGCTTTTATATGTTTTTCTATTACGTAATATACTTTAATGTAAATTTCATTAAATTTTTCAGAAACTTCTTCTATATCTTTCTTTTTCAAGGTTGAACTGGTTTTATTAAGTTCTTGAAATTTTCTTTTAATTTCTTTTAAGTAAGAACTTTTATTGAGAATACTTTGCGCTGAGAATTTTCGATTTGGATTTTTAGTGAAAGTCGATAGCAGCTTTTTTAATTCCTCTAGTAGTTGTTCGTATTTTTCCATTTACTAAACATTGACAGCTATTGTTCTATTTATTTGCTTTTGAATATTTTTCTTTAGGTATTTACGCAAGTAATATAACATAACTATAATAATAACAATCACACCTATGGTAATTAAGGACGAAGTGTAGTGAAAACTTATAGATCCTGTACCTGTTTGAGCAATTATGATATCTTCTTTAGAATTATTCGAACCCATTTTAAAAGGAAAAGATAATTACAATTATAAATTTTAGTTCAATTATTCTATCTATATTTTTATTTTTATTCCTAATTCTATACATTAATTGTTTAAAACATATATTTTATTTATATTTATTTTATGTTATAATTATTTGTATTTAAATTAAACTTGAAAGCGATTCGTAATATTCATCCAGTTTAAGTTTTTTTTCTTTCAAAACATTTTCCAGTTGATTTATAAGTCCGATAGCTCTAACGTCATATTGTAAGAAAGCAAATTGTTCCAGTGGAACCAAATATTTAAGTGCTTCTGTGTAAGTAAGAATCTCCTTAGTTGATTCGTCATGTTTCGAGTTCACTTCATATGTAGCAACTTGATTGTTGGCATCTATTTGATTAAGCTCAGAATAGGAGTCATCAGATGACAAATCCATATAGGTTATAAATCGGCTATTTTCTTCCTGAATGTCGTTGGTAACTTCTTGATTATCTATTTCTTCAGAGTAAACTGTGTTCAATGCGACTTTTTGCTCGTCTGTCAGCATGTGGAATTCTATCTGACCTGTGTTTTCTTGATTCGGCAGGGTCGCCATGTAATGGTTGTAGTCCTGATTTATCGGAACTGTTGCCATTCGTCGCGGGTTCCATTTAGCAGTGTCCATGTTAATATAAGTTCTGCCATGATAAAAAAGGATAAATGATTTATTACGAAGGTGATAGATCTATTATCTATCATCTGTGCCCTAGAGGGCTTATTTGAATGGCTATTACGCCAAAGTTAAAAGAAAAGAATATTTGATTTTAATGAACATTTATTAATTGCCCATTATGGCTAATTTAAATACAAATAGAAAGTTATTTATTTATTAATAATTCATAGGTGTGCCAACTATGGCATCTTACCTGAGTTCGTTGCAATAATATAACGGCCGATAATGGCAACATATATCATCTGCAACTGTTCGATGAAGAATGATCTCCGTATAAAATAATGATCTCCCTTATATACTAATTTCTTATCTGTATATGCCCTTTAAATTTTATATTCCCACGGAAATTCCAATCTCTAATTTCCAGACTTACAAAAATTTGCCGAATTGCAAGATTGCAATTTCCGTCTATTCTAAGTTAAAAACAAATAGATCTAATTACATTAGATTCCATGTGAACCAAAAATATTTCATATAGCATACTTTCGGGCACACACAAATTAACAATTTATTTTATTAATGTAATATAACAATTTAATTTATTTATAATATATACCAATTTAAATTTAATTTATATTATGTACTAATTCAAATTTATTTATACTAATTCTATTTTTATAAAATTTATACCAAAATACATTACAATACCTTGACGATATCATAGTATTTTCAACATCACTACAAGAACACATAGAAAACCTACAAAAAGTATTTAAAAAATTGCGAGAAGCAAACTTCAAAATCCAGCTTGATAAGTCAGAATTTCTACACAAAGAAATTGCTTTTTTAGGGCATACAATTACAACCGAAGGAGTGAAACCGAACCCTGACAAAATAAGAGCCATCAAAGAATTCCCGATTCCTCGTACTCATAAAGAAATTAAATCATTTTTGGGACTATTAGGGTATTATCGTAAATTTATAAAAGATTTTGCGAAGCTTACAAAACCCCTTTCAGAGTGTTTAAAAAAGGGTAGAGCAATTGTTTTAACTCCACATTATATTCAAACTTTCGAAACCTGTAAGGACCTTTTGATAAATGATCCTATACTTCAGTACCCCGATTTCACTAAGCCATTTATATTAACAACTGACGCTAGTAACTTTGCTATCGGAGCCATTCTATCGCAAGGCTCAATAGGCAGCGATAAGCCAATTTGCTATGCAAGTAGAACTTTAACCAGCACAGAAATTAGTTACTCCACAATTGAAAAAGAATTACTAGCAATAGTTTGGTCGACTAAATACTTTCGTCCCTATTTGTTTGGACACAAGTTCAAAATCGTAACTGACCACAAACCTTTAATTTGGCTAATGAATCTAAAAGACCCCAACTCAAAATTAATTCGTTGGAGGCTTAAGCTAGAAGAATACGACTACGAAATAGTGTACAAAAAAGGAAAACAAAATTCAAATGCCGATGCCTTAAGTCGTATAACACCAAGAACTACAAAGCAAAAAAATATCGAACTAAACATCAACGAAAATAAAGCCCAAGCTTCAGAAATAAGCACAACTGGTGCTACTATACACTCAGGTGAAGAAAATCTTGATGATGGTATCCCAATATCTGAAAGACCTATAAATGAATTTAATCTTCAATTAATTTTTGAAAAATCTGACGGAGGACTTATAAAAATAATCAAAAAAATTATATTTAAAAACAAACGCCGAACTATATTCCGAATGAAAAATTATACCGACAAGGATATTGTTAATATCCTTAAGGAAAACCTCGTTCCAAATCGACAAACAGCCATTCATTGTGATGATAATACATTAAAAATAATTCAAAATGTTTACTCCAAATTTTTTTCAAACCAAAAAACATTTAAATTAATTCGCTGCATGAAGATACTATCGGATATTGAAGAAAGTGATAATCAAGACCGGATAATCTCCGACTATCACAAGAAAAACAATCACAGAGGAATTACTGAAACCTTGATGCACTTAAAACGCAAATACTATTTCCCATACATGAAAAATAAGATCACACAGATAATCAACAATTGTGAAACATGTCAAACACTCAAATATGAGCGTATCCCGCCGAAACCAAAATTTCTGGCTTCAGAAACCCCAGATAAACCTTTAAGTATTATCCATGATTAATAAGGAACAAATGCTTACTATAATAGATACATTTTCTAAATTCGCTGCGGCATATACATTACCCTCCAGAAATAGCCTTAACATTATTAAGGTTTTAAGAAATTTTGTTAGCCTTCATGGCATTCCAAAAAAAATAGTATCCGACCAAGGATCGGAATTCACAGCTACAATTTTTGACGATTTTTGCAAACAATATAATATCATACATCATATTACTTCTTTCCAACAAACAAGCAGCAACGCTGATGTAGAACGTATGCACTCTACGTTAACAGAAATATACAGAATAATATATAATAGCAGCAAAAATAAAGATCACGAGGATATTCTAAATGAAACTATTATAACTTATAATAATGCGATACATTCTTCAACAAACCTCACCCCTTACGAACTATTTTACGGTAGAACCTACCAGTTTATGAATAATCTAAAACATAATAATGTTCACGACTATCTAGAAAAATTAAATGAATTTCAGTCTAACTTATTTCCCTCAATAAAAGCTCGATTAGAAAGTAACATTCATAAAAATATTAACAAACTTAATAAAACTAGAGAAACCCCTATTGAACGAAAAGAAGGATCCATTATATTCAGAAAAGAATGCAAACGCAACAAATTGACTCCTAGATTTAGCAAGCATAAAGTGAAACAAGATAAAGGGATAAATGTTTTAGCTTGCAATAATAAAAAAATGCATAAGGCCAGAATAAAAAATAAACGAAAGTTTCAGGTCGAGGATAAAATTACATAAATCATTTCTTTTTAATTGTTCTATTATTACCTATAATCATAATTATTAGTTATTCAGATTAAATAATATGATTAATTAATTCTTTTTTTTATTCATTCACATTTTAATTAGTGATTTATATTATAAATAAAATAAAATGAAAAGAAATCTGAAAAATATGTATATATTTATTAAACAATAATAAAATAAAAAAAAAACCATTTTGAAAAATTTGAAAATATACTTCTGGATACAGAAAGAAAAAGTTTGTAATAAAGAAAAAAAGAAAAATGTATGTAGTACTCATAAGGAAAGAAAAAATATTTTAACTATGTTGAAAATACAATTTAAGTATAAGACAAACTGAACTTCTTGAATAATAATAGGTATTAGTATAAAAAGAAAAAATTGAAAAGCTAAAATTATAAAATTATAAATTACTTTTAAAAATATTATGTAAAATTGTTTGATACACATTAAAAATGTACTTTAGGTATAGATAATAACGACAAACTATCCACAATCCCAAACAAGCAAAAAATATTCAATAATTTTCAAAAATGCAGAAGAATTTAAGGATTCAACTTCTTCCTGGCATTATTTCATCTAAGGGGGGAAGAGTTACGTATACAACTTAAACCTGGCAGTTCCCTAAGTTCTTGCAAACCAACCAGTTTAGCTTTATCAGTTATCGGTTATCTCCGTTAAGCCAAATTCATTAGACTTAATTTTTCAGCAGTAGTGAGTTGATAATTAAACTGAGTGGATGTTTGTAATGATTTTGTAGTTTTTTTTATAAAAGAATATTGAACTAATAAAGATAAAATTTATAAATAAAATTGGTGTTTATTCTAAACCCATAACTTAGGCACGTGTTTGAAGATAATTTCAGTATCATTACCGAAATTATTATATATTTTGTTAGTCAATCTATCTTGTTAGTTTAAAGTTTTAAGTTCTATAATGTGCAGTGATAAATTTGTTAGTAACAAATAATAATTTAATTTTTAAAGCTAATATAACGGTAAATCGAGCTATCGGATCAAACTAAAACCTTGTTGTTAGATGCGATGCATCAATTTAATGGAAAAATAGAAATGTTAGCAAAAACTATTCAATCTGGTAAATATAAATCTGTTAAAAAGTTATTAGAGGAAAATTTTGATCTGAACAAGAGAGATGCAAGGGGGCATAATGTAATACATTATACAGCCATGGAAATGGAAAATAGCCTCTCAGACAAAAAAAGAGCAAAGATAGCTAATCTTATCATTAAAAAAGGAGGAAATGTAAATGGCGTAGACATATTTGGATCGACAGTATTACATCTTGCTTGTGGGAATTTTTTTCCATATTTAATTAAAACAATATTATTTCATGGGGGAGACATCAACATGCTAGACAAGCAAGGGGATTCTCCTTTAATGATAGGAGCAAAAAAGAAAAATAATAATGATGAATTTAATTTTTATAACAATTTTAAAGTGGCAAATATTATTTTAAGTCAGGGAATTTTATTAAAATTAGCAGGGCTTCCAATTCATAGTCAAAATCCCAAAATTATGGAGAAGTGGGGCATAGCAGAAAAATTTAATGTGGAGGCGGAGTTTTTCGGGCAGTTTTTCATTTTTCATTTAAACTGCCTAGAAGAAATTTTAAGAATGAAAAAATACTATTTCAAAAATTCCAACGTATCTTTGTTCTCTTTTTTGGGGAAAGACGAATGGTCTTTGGCAAGGCTTATGAATAATAAAAGTATCGAAGAAGAGTTAAATGATAATGAGTTGTTTTTAGATTTCCCTATTTTTTTTCATCCCCGTCCACTCATCCTAAAATTCTGAAAAAAATATATGTTCCTAGGCATATCTGAGAGCTCCTTGAAAAAAAGTTTGGTGGGTGTGCCAGCATTTTATGGTAAAAAAAAAGGTTTCTAAAGGTTAAAACACAGCATAAAAATGTTGATTTTTATAAAAAAGGTTCTACAGTATTATTGCACTTTACTGTGACTCCAACTTACCCAAATCCTATTAAAATCCATCGAGCCATTTAAATAAAAAAATTTTTTTCTTTTTTTTAAAAAAAAAATTTTTTTTTTTTCTAAAACTAGCGAACAGAATTCTTTAACAATATGCAAAATACTTAGTATTGATAAGACCTTCTCATAAAAAAATTTGCAGCCCTTAATCCTTCTGGGGCCACCTCACCATGCTTATCCCGCCACGCTCTTTAATTATTATAACTCGTGCTTTTTAGTCTGCGAACTATGAATTTCAACTAAAAGTGTATATTTTATTTTATGTATTTTATTTTAATTTAATTGCTAGATATTTTGTGCGTCGCTTTTTATTAAAAAATATCATTGAATGAATTTTCAGGATAAAATTCATTATCATATATATATATATATATATATATATATTGTTGGGTTATAAATCTAAGTAGAATTAAAATTGGGATATAAACTAAATTAAATTCCAAATATAAAATAAAATGGAAAGATTTTTGTAAGCCCCTGTACAAATTAATTTGTTAGCACTCCAAGCTTTTACGGGCTAAATAATGTAGGTTTGAATCTAGGGTAGTCAAAAAAAAAAAAAAAAAAAGAGCTTAACATCATGGGAAGCTTTAAACTGTTAGAAGCTCTGAAGTATTAGAACTTTCATATTTCAGGTTTATGTCTGAAATAGAAATAAGTAGAAGAATGAGAAAAATATATAAGAAGTACCTAATATGAAACAGTACAAAGTCCTATGAACGAAAGTTCAACCAAAAGTTTGATTTTGCACAATATGGAAAAATCAAACGGAAATTCAAAATTAATAAAATCTGCTAAATTAACAAATTCAATACAGCAGGAAATTGAACAGACTGTAAATCCATGGGAAAATTACAGTAGTGGGACAGCGAAATCTTTGAAAAAATTTTTATAAAAGAAAGGCAAATTTGAAAAAAGAGGAGAATGTTATTAAAATTTTCAACCAGTCAAGTTGTGGAGAAGAAAAATAAGGTTAGTTGGGCTGAACCTGGCCTAATCTCTAACTTCTTTTCTTCCTGGAACTTGAGGGAAAAATTTCATCAGTTACAACGGGCTGGTCCTGGCCAAGTTTGCAGCTGATGAAATTTGATGAAAATAACTTAGAAAATTTTCAATTTTAGAATTAATTAGAGTTATTTGAAAAGAATTAAACTTATAAATATTTGTGGAATTATTTGTGAAAAAGTTAAACTTAGAATTATTTGTAAAGAATTAAACTTATAAATATTTGTGGAATAATTTGAAAAAGTTAAACTTAGAATTATTTGAAAAGAATTAATCTTATAAATATTTGTGGAATTATTTGTGAAAAAACTTAGAATTATTTGTAAAGAATTAAACTTATAAATATTTGTGGAATTATTTCTGAAAAAGTTAAACTTAGAATTATTTGTAAAGAATTAATCTTATAAATATTTGTGGAATTATTTGTGAAAAAGTTAAACTTAGAATTATTTGTAAAGAATTAAACTTATAAATATTTGTGGAATTATTTCTGAAAAAGTTAAACTTAGAATTATTTGTAAAGAATTAATCTTATAAATATTTGTGGAATTATTTGTGAGAAAGTTAAACTTAGAATTATTTGAAAAAAATTAAACTTATAAATATTTGTGGAATTATTTGTGAAAAAGTTAAACTTAGAATTATTTGTAAAGAATTAAACTTATAAATATTTGTGGAATTATTTGTGAAAAAGTTAAACTTAGAATTATTTGTAAAGAATTAATCTTATATATAATTGTGGAATTATTTGTGAGAAAGTTAAACTTAGAATTATTTGAAAAGAATTAAACTTATAAATATTTGTGGAATTATTTGAAAGTAAAAGTTGGAGCGTTCTAATTCACATATCAGGGAGAGGTAATCAAACTCCGAGGTAAGATCAGCGACCTGAATTGGTTGCCCCCTCTAACATTACCCCTTTTTTCTATTAAATAGTTAATTAACTAGAACAATGTCCTTCTCACCCCCCACAGTAGTATGCCGGCTGAATCTCCTTTGCCATTAGAAGTTGCGCTGAGACAAGATCCGACGGCAGGGCCCCGACCCATTACGATCGAAGAATATCGCAGACGAGTTGCGAGAAGCCGAAGAGGAGAGAATTCGCCGCACTATCTCCACCCCCGACCCACAACTCCTTTCATCTGCTGGGATCCCAGCGAATAATCCAAGGAGACGACAAAAAAGAAAGCACCGGGCAGGTAAACGAGTGCGTTTGAGACAACGTCTGGCCCAGCTTCACGACCTGATTGCGTGCGTCAGCGACCCTCAAGTCAAAATAGGATTCATCCAGGAGCTGCACGCCCTACAGATGGTTTAAAAGTGAAACAGGGAACCACTATATGTATGTGTTTTTAACAGAAAAGGGGAAAATAAAAATTAATAAAAGAGAGAAGTTTGTTTTGTCCTTTTTACTTAACCTTTCTACCAATGCTAGCTAAGGGGGATAATCTATTGCATTAAAAAAAAAAGATACAACATTTTTTGGCGCAGCCGGTAGATTGCACAGGAGATAAAGCTTGACGCTACTTATGTGATCAATTGTTAATTGAGTTTCGAAAACTCAAGGAACCTACCACCTGGAATAATAAAGGGAACTTAATGCAAGCCCCAAGCAATCGGGAAAGTAAAAGGAAAAATTCCACTTCAACTCCAAACAACCACGGAGTAAACCCTATTGAGTCAACATCAGAAGCAACAAGTTTTGTTGAGCTGATTGATTCATTTTCCTTCGACGCAACAAGCCCCCCGGTCCCGAACACCACAGAAACTAAAACCCCTGAGAAACAGACACGCTTCAAACAAATTAAACAACTCTGTAACACGAACAAACATCGGGCGGACTCAGCCAAATTTGGCATTAAATATACAACGATAGAGAACAAAAATAACAACCCAGCAATCACCAGCGGTATACTCCGTTCTGGGAAATTCTTCAAGAGAAGATCAAATTCTTTCTCGGGATACCCTTCGGTCAACAACCCTGAAAAAACCTCCTTTACTAATATTAGTGTTAATAAAAAAATAACAATGTCTGTAGACATCTGCAAAATTAATCAATTGGTGTGTACAAGTATCCCCTTGCTAACTGGCGAAAATGGCCCAAATCTAATCAACGAAATTAACTCTTTTTTGAAATGTTGTTCACACACCATCGCATGTCTCACTCCAGAGGAAGTTAAAGTTTTCCTCCAACTACTCCCTATACGTTTTCGTGATAGAGCCTCAGCTGTCCTAGAAGGTGAGTATCGGGATATTAAGGAGCTAGAAACTCTTGTACGAACAAAATTGGTAAATACGAAGCCATACCCCACCCTAGTCAATGAACTAAGGCTCTTACGCCAAGTTCCTGGTGAAAGTCTAGTAGCTTTCGGCAAAAGGGTAAGCGATTTATATAAGGAATGTTGTCTGAAAAACAACGAAAGGCACCATGGAGAAGCTGCCCAGGCCATCGACAGCGACCTGGAAGAAACAGCCATCTATATCTTTAAGATAGGCATACTAAATCCCAACCATAAATTTTATCTCCTACAAAGCGAAGAGAAAGAACTAAAAACTCTAATAGAAAAGGCCACAAAGTTAGAAGAGGCGGAACAATTAATGGTATTTAGCCCACCTCAACCCTCTTTCTATCAACCAAAACCAATAGAGCAGGAGCAACATTACCATTCTGGTCCAACACTACAGCAACTTCATTATATTCAACCGTTTCCCCAGCCCCCACGACCAGAGAAGCAAAACCCACAACGTAGTTATAATAATGCCTACCCTATCCGATGCGGTTTTTGTAACAAACCCAATCATGTATACGCGGACTGCAGAATGAGAAAAAACACACCCTACTGCACCAAATGCAGAGTTTACGGACATAATTTACAAACTTGTCAAATCAAATTCACGATTCCTTCAAAACCACCCCCAGTACAAGTACACACTCTTCAAAAAAAAGGCAAACGCACAAAGAACGAATAACGGAAGATGCGATTTCTGCCAACGAATTGGGCATATAATAAACTCATGTAGATCAAAGCTACAATGGGAGGTAAAAACGATAAATAGATCTCAACCACAAAACACAAACAACGCGCAGCCGGAAAACTAGCAAAAGGCTGTCACCAAAAACCAAAACCAACCTTAAGGTGTCAGCCCTCAAACCCTAAAGTATGCACCGCTCAGATCCCCATAGATATAGTAAAAGGAGACAAGGCAGATTTAATTATAGACACTGGTGCCGAAGTCAGCTTATTAAACAAAGCGCTATCAAAACCGACACGCCCATCATCCAAGATGTGAAGACGATTTCCACAGCCTTTGGGATGGGTAACACGCAAGGAAAATGCACCGGTAAAATCCGGAGAGTTTCAACTCATTGGTCCAACGAGCCTACAAATCCATATCCAGGAACAGGATGAAAATTTGTATTTATTTCATGTAAGCAAAATATTGAAAATAATTATCCATTCATAGCAACCATTCCGTAATTATTATTTTTTCTTTTTTTTCCTTCCTTTTATTACAAATTGCATTGGAATTTCTATAAGCATATAGCAATAAAATTCATAATTTTTTTTTCTCAAAAGAAACAAAATACATATATAATAAAAAATAAAAGTGTTTTTAAGTGTTTTCCATTTAAAAAGTTATACAAATAACGAATTTATGCCCTTAAAGCCTAAAAGAAATTTTCTAAGACTAAGTCCATATAAACAAAATTATCTTTCTGAACCCGAACAAGAAAGTGATCATTTAGAGCTATCGAATTTCTCAAAGAAACCCTATTATCTACTAAAAAGTGAAGAGTTAGTAACAAAAATGGCAACAAACGATACTCCCAACGCAAGTGCGACTATAACGACTGTCGACATTTTCAATTCCTTAAGAGTGCCTGACGTCATTAAAGATTTACCTAAATTTGAAGGAAACCCAAGATTACTTTTTGATTTCATTCAGAATGTCGAAGAAATCCTTTCTTTAGTTGCACCAAAAGCTGGGACGCCATATGGCCAACTACTCTTACGAGCTATTAGAAATAAAATTATAGGACCAGCTAATGAGGTACTTAACATATATGGGACCCAATTGGAATGGAAGACCATTAAAGAAAATCTCATACTTCACTATTCTGATAAGCGTAATGAAACGTCCCTTATATGAGATCTTCACAATATAAAAAAATATTCCAAAACAGTTGAGGTTTTTTATAGTGAAGTGATTGAATTGCTTTCTAGTATAACTAACCTAGTACAAATACACGAAACTGATAAAAATGTTATTCTTGCAAAGAAGACCCTCTACTCTGAGATGTGTTTAAATACGTTTTTGACTGGATTAAGAGAGCCCCTTGGATCTACTGTTCGGGCAATGCGACCGGAAAGCTTAGCAACTGCATTTTCTTACTGTATCAAAGAACAGAATATATTCTACCTTAAATCAGAGCATAACTCAAGTAAATTTCAATTGAATAAGAAACCCATTCAACGTATGACCACACATCTCCCCCCACGAACATATACGAACTTGCCAACTAATTTCAACCTACATAATAATAATTCAAATTCTAGAGGGTATCCCCCAAATAACTTTAGACAGAACCCACATGTTTTTTTTCGAAATAATAACCAACAAGTTAGTCAAAATATAAACTACCCTAAATTTTCCATAACCAGAATATTACTATCGTGTCAGAGGAAAACATTTATGAATTACTTAGCCTTCAGGCATTCTACAATAACAGCAACATAATTTTCAATATAAAAATTCCAATAATTTCTGCTGAAACTTACTCTTTTCTCCACATCATACCTCTTCCTGTCAAAACGACATATAAAATAATACTCAAGCCTTTTGTCCTTTTTAACCCTAATTATATTCAATATTTCGAGAAAAAATGTACACAAATAGAAGAAATTTAATACTGTTCAACGTCACACCACATAGAAACGACAAATTCTTCGACCTGTCTTGGCAATATAATGAACGGAATACCAGCAAGTTGCGGCTTAACAAAAATTGATGTCTTTCCCGAAATAACTCAACCAGAACAAAACTATATTTTACCTATCGATATCCCTAATACACCAATGGAATCATCGTGTGAGCTAACACCAAGAAAACTCCAAGGAACAATTTTAATTCATTTCCGAGATTGCAGTGTAAAACTCAATAATATAGTATACGAAGGAAGATCAAAAACCTTCTGGGATGTAATTTACGTCTATCCATATTCATTTAACCAAGTCAACATAACAATTACCAACAATACAATTAAATTCAACACCTTGGAAAATTTCAACTTCACCACTAGCGAAAACATTGATGCCGTAACCATTTTTCAAGTCAACCACCTATCATTCGGAATAATAATAATAATAGGCATTTTAATAATTTTATATCTTTCAAGGCAAATTTTTAAAATCAATCAAAAGCTACAAAACCAACGGATATCAACTATTCCAGTCCATGAAACTCAACACCCACAGTTTCATTGGCCTTCCATCTTAGAGGGGACGAGTTATGGCATTCCATTTATATCAACGGATGTTGATCAGATTACAGCCAGACATTAGTCAACTGTAATCTAATTAAACAAACAAACATAGAATATTAAAAGAATGCATCAAAAGAAATACTTACTTGAGCTGCTGAATAATCAAAAATAAAATATTAAACATCCGCTGTAAAAAGAATTTGCTACAAAAGAACTACTCAGTAGTATTTTATCCTCAACCTACTCAAGACGTAAAATTTCATTAGTATCAAAATATATAAATATTAAAACTGTTTTAGATTAAAATTAATTAATTTCATGGGAATAATAAAGTACATAATAAAGTGTTTGAAAACTATAAAAATTAATCTTTTTTATAAAAAAATTTAATTATTATAACTCGTGCTTTTTAGTCTGCGAACTATGAATTTCAACTAAAAGTGTATATTTTATTTTATGTATTTTATTTTAATGCAATTGCTAGATATATTGTGCGTCGCTTTTTATTAAAAAATATCATTGAATGAATTTTCAGGATAAAATTCATTATCATATATGTATATATTGGTCTACCGGAAAGTTCTGTCCGTTTTTGTCGCAACCGGTTTTGACAGGTAAGGACATGTTTATTTGGTGCATGTGTGCCCCTCTACTTTTATCACTCAATGTATACATACTGACGAAGCAAATTTATTAAAACAAAAGTCGATTGACGTTAGTTGTATGTGTGAAGCGTTAATCTAAACATGGCTACTGATAGAGTTCATTTACGTCACTGTATTTTATATGAATTTCAGCAAGGAAGAAATGCTACAGAAGCAAGCAAAAATTTATTAAAAGTTTTTGGTGAAGGTGCAGTTTCTGATAGAACATGCAGAAGATGGTTTGAAAAATTCCAATCAGGTGATTTTGACCTTTCTGATAAGGCACGTTCTGGGCGGCCATCTTTGGTTGATGACGATGTTATCAAGAACATGTTGGAGCAAGATCCTTTTCTGACAACATCAGAAATCGCAGAAAGGCTTAATTCAACTCAGCAAACCATTTCGGACCATATTCGGAATATAGGATTGGTGTGGAAATATTCAAGATGGGTACCACATGATTTAAGTGAAAAGAATTTGAATGATCGAGTCATCATATGCACTTCTCTGCTTGCTCGGTACAAAAGTGAGCCCTTCTTGGACCGAATGATAACTGGGGATGAAAAGTGGATAACTTACGAAAACATAGCAAGAAAAAGGGCATATTGTGAACCCGGAAAACCTAGCCCTTCTACCTCTAAACCAAAACTGACTCTGAATAAGAGAATGTTGTGTATATGGTGGGACATTCGAGGACCAATACATTATGAGCTTTTAAAACCGAGCGAAAAGCTCAATTCGGAGAAGTATTGTCAGCAATTGGATAATTTAAATGCAGCAGTCCGAGAAAAAAGACCGGCAATGTTCAATAGGAAGAATATCATACTGCAGCATGATAATGCCAGGCCACATGCTGCTTTGGGCACTCGTCAAAAACTTGTAGAACTTGGCTGGGAAATTCTGTCACATCCACCATATTCTCCGGACTTAGCACCTTCAGACTACCACTTATTTTTGTCCTTACAAAATTTTTTGAAGGGCAAAAAATTTAATAATGAAGAAGGTATAAAACAAGCACTGGTTCAATTTTTCGCATCAAAAAATACGGAATTTTTCAAAAATGGGATTTATAAGTTGCCCTCACGCTGGCAAGAAATCATTAATAGTAATGGCAATTACATTATTAAATAAAGTTTATTTAACGATAAAAAAATTTGTATTTTGTTTTATTCCAAAAACGGACAGAACTTTCCGGTAGACCTAATATATATATGTATATTATATTCATATAATATAAGATGCTATACATATAATCTTCGAGGAAATAAAAAGTTATTATAATTTTTTCCTAATAATTTGGTAAGTGTTTTGAGATTTCAGATATTGCAAGAAATCTGTCGCCTGTCTGCCTGTCGTAATTTTTTTCCAGATAATTTTATAAAAGAATTTATTAGGGGTTGGATACACCCGAAAATATTTTCAAAATCATATAATAATATAAGAAAAATGTGTTTAGCTGGCAAGGTCAAGTTAAGTTTCTTAGGGTTAATTTTTTGTTTTAATTCTTTACCTTTGGTAGGCTTTTCATATGACTTGCAATTTAATTTTGAGTTTTGTGTTAGAGTGCTATATGGTTTTAAAAAAGTGTATGAAACATTATTTTGATAGAAAATAATGCTGTCGATCAAGTTGATGCAAATTGCCTTGCGTCTAACAGGAACGAAGTATTGTTATTTAATTATGAGAATCACGAAGAAAACACAAAAGAAGCCAATGAAAGTGATAGTGATGAAATAAATATCTTGTTAAACGATAGTGAAATGGATAATGAAGAACATAATTTTAATAGTGACAATGATAATATTGGAAATGACAAAACAAATGAGCATGACGCAAAAAATATGGATAGTGGTTGTGATGAAGAAGAGTTGCGTGCATGGGCTTTAGAAAATAAAATACCGCATGTCGCTTTGTCAAAACTATTACTGATTGCCAAAAAATATTGGAATAAAAACTTTCCAAAATGTGCAAAAAGTTTTTATATACAACAACTGCAGTTTACTCTATAGAAGCAATGGATGATGAAGAAGATACTGGAAACAAAGGTGAATTTGTATATATTGGCATTGCATCACACTTGCAAAAGAGTGTAAATTTAAAGTGGTATAATAATTGGAGATCAAATTTTGAAAATAAATTTAAAAGATTTTATTTGTGATACACCTGCTAGATCTTTTATAAAATCAACTGTTAGTCATGCAGCATTTTCTTCTTGCGAACGATGTCTTACTGTAGGTAAAAAATCGGATAGTACAACAGTTTTTCCACATTTACAAGTAAAAAAACGTACAAATATAAGTTTTAGAAATTTTGAAGATCTAAATCATCATACAGGTTCATCTCTTTTGGTTTTTATACAACCACCAATTGACATGGTTTCTACGTTTATTTTAGTTTTGATGCATCTTGGATTTTTAGGCATTTTTAAAAAACTCGGAGAATTGTTGTTTAACATTGATTCCAAATCAAGATTGAGTGTGAAAAACAAAAATGAAATTTCAAGACGTTTAAACATAATTAAGCCCCAAATACCAAAAGAATTTCCAAGAAAATGTCGCGGATTGAAAGATTTCAATCGCTTTAAAGCAACTGAACATAAGTTAATTGGATTATATCTCGGCATAATAATACATAAAAAAATTTTAAGTAAAGAAAAATATAAAAAATTTTTATTATTATGTGTTGGATCTCGATTGCTGTGGTCCAAAAAAACAGCTGTAAATTTTGCAAATAATGCAAAAATATTATTAAAAAAATTTACCATGAATTTACCAGTTCTATATGGATTTAAATCATTAACATTAAATTACTCATTATTTAAATCATATTGCAGACGACGTTATGTGTAGTTTGAGTGAAATTAATGCATTTCCATTTGAAAAGTATTTAATGAAAATTAAGTTTTTAATTTTGTCGACGATTACATGAGCAATCCCAATTGAAAAAAGTTGCACCTCTGCGAAATCCAGTGGAAACTACTAACGACGACATTGGCTTATCAAAATTAAAATATAAAGGGTGTACATTAACATCAGCTAAGCCGGATAATACTGTATTGCTTGATAATGGCAAAATAATTGTAATAACTAAAATAATCCATGAAGACGGACAAATAAAAATTAATGGAAAAATTCTTATTAACAAAAAACCACTGTTTACTAAACCAGTTAATTCCGGTGATTTAAACATGTGGGAATCAAAGGACAATATTTCAAAAGGAACAGTTAGAGTGCCGGTAGCTGAAATTTTTTGCAAAATGATGCGGCTGAGTCTTAACTTGAGTCCTAGAGCACAAAATCGAGTTTTTGTTATTCCCATTTTGCATGATTAAAGTTTGTTTTGAAATAAACCATTTAAACCTAACAATATTAGTCATAATTAATACATGTAAAATAATTTGATTTTCTAATAAACTTTTATTAAATATATTTATTATAAATATTTTATTATTATTATTCTTCCTATTTTACAAAAATGCTTCCAAATTTATATTTTTGTACTCGTCTAATTTCTTTTACTCGTCTATGTGCATGTGCCATAAAGTGAGTTAAAATAAAAGAAAGTTTCCAGGTATACAAATTCTTAAAGGGAGCCAAGTTTCAAGTTGTTTTGGTTATTATTGTAAATACTTGCCATTGATTTAGTATTCCTAGAAGGACGGAATTTATTATTATTTTCGGCAGACGAAAGGATAATTGGATTAGTTATCAGCATCAACAAAATACCAAACACATGTTGGGATATGATGGTAACACAGTAGTAATAAATGTGACTAAAATAGAAAAATAATTTATTTTCATCAGTACGTTGTGTTACATTGCGTTGTTAATTTCTCGCTGTGAAGTTTAAGTGCAAGTTGTAAAATTTTGTGCCAATTTGTGTATATTTATATAAAAATACCCGAGTCGAAATTTTGAGCCTGCTGGGAACCTGCTCAATCTGAAAACTGTGAGCTTTGGTATACTTTGAACTTTGAACTAATGAACTTTGAACTAATGAAGCATTGTTGTTGTCTTACGTGAGATTTATTAAAGATGGAAAAATATGTCAAGAACTTTTATTTGCTAGAAATTTAGAGACAGACACGAAAGGAGAAACCGTATTTAAAACACTGGAAAATTTTTGTGATGAAAAAGGAATTCCGTTGAAGAATATTATATCAGCTGCTACAGATGATGCTCCAGCTATGACGGGGTGTCAAAAAGGCTTCATATCGTACTTAAAAAACAAAATTCCTGATGTGCTTGCTGTACATTGCGTTATACATCGACAGCATTTAGTTGCTAGAAATTTAAGTGAACGACTATTTCAATCATTGCAACATGTCATCAAAGCAGTTAATAAAATCCGAAACAACTCTTTAAATGACAGATTATTTAATCAGCTTTGCGTTAATAATGATGAAGATTTCAACAGATTGATCTTTCACACAGATGTGCGTTGGCTATCAAAAGGAAATTGTCTGACTCGTTTTTACAATCTGTTTGACTCTGTCATAGAGTTCTTGGAAAACAAAGACACAGAATTGCACGAAAACCTCATCACATCAAAGAATGATATCGCATACCTGACAGACCTTTATACATTGCTTAATGATATGAATCTCCAACTTCAAGGCGATGACTTGAACTTAATAAAAACAAAAAATTTCGTCGCTGCTTTCGTAGCCAAGCTGCTCTTACACAAGAAAAATATCGGCAGACGTGAGTTCCATAATTTTCCCAATTTATCAGTATCCTGCAACAACGACGACTTGCTCGTCTACTGCCAACATTTGGAAAATCTTCACAGTGATTTCATTGAAAGATTGCAGGACATTTGAATTTGGAAATACCAGACTGGGTGCTAGATCCTTTTTCAAATGTCAACATAGTAATATCACCCCAGTTGGAAGAAGAACTTATAGAACTGACAACGAACGAGGAATTAAAAATCAAATACAAAAATGGCTACCAACAATTTTGGCTACAAAAGTCAATTCCGCAGTTGTACCCTGGATTGTGGTCTATCGTTGAACGATTTTTGATAGCATTCCCATCGCCATATTTGTGTGAACGTGGATTTAGCGCTGTGACAACGCTGCTTACTAAAAAGAGAAATCATTTGCAAGTTTCCAAACGCGGCGACTTACAACTGTTTTTGAGTAAAATCGAACCTGATATCAACAAACTTATTAAATATCATCAAATTCATCCATCTCATTAGATTAGTATAAAAACGAAAACTGATTATATATTTATATTGTTTCTTTTAATTTGATTGAAATATATTATTAGTATTATAAAGTTGGGTTTTATTTGTTCTCACTCGTAAAAATTTCTAGTTTAGAATGTAATTTTAAACATCAGAACCGACTAATATAACTTAATTAATTAAAGTAATGAAATTGTGGTTAGTTTGATAATCACTGTTCTAGAGGGTATCCCCCAAATAACTTTAGACAGAACCCACATGTTTTTTTTTCGAAATAATAACCAACAAGTTAGTCAAAATATAAACTACCCTAAATTTTCCATAACCAGAATATTACTATCGTGTCAGAGGAAAACATTTATGAATTACTTAGCCTTCAGGCATTCTACAATAACAGCAACATAATTTTCAATATAAAAATTCCAATAATTTCTGCTGAAACTGACTCTTTTCTCCACATCATACCTCTTCCTGTCAAAACGACATATAAAATAATACTCAAGACTTTTGTCTTTTTTAACCCTAATTATATTCAATATTTCGAGAAAAAATGTAACTCAACCAGAACAAAACTATATTTTACTTATCGATATCCCTAATACACCAATGGAATCATCGTGTGAGCTAACACCAAGAAAACTCCAAGGAACAATTTTAATTCATTTCCGAGATTGCAGTGTAAAACTCAATAATATAGTATACGAAGGAAGATCAAAAACCTTCTGGGATGAAATTTACGTCTATCCATATTCATTTAACCAAGTCAACATAACAATTACCAACAATACAATTAAATTCAACACCTTGGAAAATTTCAACTTCACCACTAGCGAAAACATTGATGCCGTAACCATTTTTCAAGTCAACCACCTATCATTCGGAATAATAATAATAATAGGCATTTTAATAATTTTATATCTTTCAAGGCAAATTTTTAAAATCAATCAAAAGCTACAAAACCAACGGATATCAACTATTCCAGTCCATGAAACTCAACACCCACAGTTTCATTGGCCTTCCATCTTAGAGGGGACGAGTTATGGCATTCCATTTATATCAACGGATGTTGATCAGATTACAGCCAGACATTAGTCAACTGTAATCTAATTAAACAAACAAACATAGAATATTAAAAAAATGCATCAAAAGAAATACTTACTTGAGCTGCTGAATAATCAAAAATAAAATATTAAACATCCGCTGTAAAAAGAATTTGCTACAAAAGAACTACTCAGTAGTATTTTATCCTCAACCTACTCAAGACGTAAAATTTCATTAGTATCAAAATATATAAATATTAAAACTGTTTTAGATTAAAATTAATTAATTTCATGGGAATAATAAAGTACATAATAAAGTGTTTGAAAACTATAAAAATGAATCTTTTTTATAAAAAAATTTAATTATTATAACTCGTGCTTTTTAGTCTGCGAACTATGAATTTCAACTAAAAGTGTATATTTTATTTTATGTATTTTATTTTAATACAATTGCTAGATATATTGTGCGTCGCTTTTTATTAAAAAATATCATTGAATGAATTTTCAGGATAAAATTATCATATATGTATATATATATATGTATATTATATTCATATAATATAAGATGCTATACATATAATCTTCGAGGAAATAAAAAGTTATTATAATTTTTTCCTAATAATTTGGTAAGTGTTTTGAGATTTCAGATATTGCAAGAAATCTGTCGCCTGTCTGCCTGTCGTAATTTGTTTCCAGATAATTTTATAAAAGAATTTATTAGGGGTTGGATACACCCGAAAATATTTTCAAAATCATATAATAATATAAGAAAAATGTGTTTAGCTGGCAAGGTCAAGTTAAGTTTCTTAGGGTTAATTTTTTATTTTAATTCTTTACCTTTGGTAGGCTTTTCATATGACTTGCAATTTAATTTTGAGTTTTGTGTTAGAGTGCTATATGGTTTTAAAAAAGTGTATGAAACATTATTTTAATAGAAAATAGGTTATTTCGATTATTGTAACACCCTAGTCAAACAGACAAAGAATCTAGTTTTTTGAACGTAGTTTTTTGTTCCACCCAATCAGAAGTCGCGATGTACGTAGTTAATTAGATTATAATCTAATCTTTTTAACTAGCAACAGGAACATGGTTTTTTGAATTCTAACATTGGTAGTGCTGTAAGGCGAAAAATTTTTACTTTTCGCCCAGTGCTATTTGACACTTTTAATGTCAAATTGTGTTTCTCTTGTTTCAAAGATGGAGGCAAAAATTAATATCGGTAGGTATTTTCTAATTTTTTTATAAATTATAAGTGTTGTGTTTATAATTATAAATGTTGTAGAAGTATTAGTTAAATTGAAAATTAATTTATTAGCAGCATTACTGATCCAAATGACAGTAGTGCTTGTTTTTATCAACATCGGCTCTTATATTTTTCACAGCCGGCATTTCATATATCTGATTTGGATATAACTTTAAATTCCAATTTTAAAATAGATTTTAGAATTAAAAAATCAAAGCACAGAAAATCAAACTGATTATTGCCCGTCGTGGTCATTATAAAACATTTAAATCAACTGAAAATCGTTGATAATTTAAGAAAAGGTTGTTATAATTGTTTTTTGGTAAATGACTTTTATTAATTTTATTCCTAATTTTATTATTTATTATTTATTATCATTAATTTTTTTAGGTGTTAAAAGAAAAAGAAAAGGTTGTTATAATTGTTTTTTGGTAAATGACTTTTATTAATTTTATTCCTAATTTTATTATTTATTATTTATTATCATTAATTTTTTTAGGTGTTAAAAGAAAAAGAAAAAATTTAAACAATAGCGATACGATGAAGTTCATTGGCGTATGGCGCGGCTTTGTGGCTGACTTACGGGCTAAAAAAAGGAATTATCCTGTATTCGTGGAGTTTCAGAAGAAACTCCTCGAAGAAGAAAATATTTCAATGGACCCTGGCGCCATAAGGACGAAAATAAATAATTTAACAAAAATCTACAGGTATTAAATTCATATTTTCACTTCATTTATGTTTTGATTTTTCTTATAATTTAATTTTGTAGATCAGAAAGGCGAAACGTTGGCCCCACTGGAGGGAGCCCATCGAGTTAGGAATACTATGACGTTGTAGATGAAGTGATCGGCCGGTTCAAATCAAACCATGGGACTGAACTTTCCGATTCTTCAATAAAAGGTTTGAAAGCATAAAACAAAAATTAAATATTTATAACAAGTTTAATTCAAATAACCACAGATCCACTGGATATGATCTCGGGACCGACAGCGACATCATTATCATCTGAAAGTAGAACATCTTCAACACCATCAACATCAGAATCAATACCAGTATCAACAACAGCATCACCAGGGCCAGGGCTATCGGCAGCTTCTAAGCGCCCTAAAACCAATAAAGATTGTGGTAAAGAAATAGAATCAATAATAAGAGAGCATTTAGACGAAAACAAAAAGGTAAATGAAAAATTCCTAAACCTAAATGAAAGAATGGTGGGAATAATGGAAAGCTCAAATTAAATTTTGAAGCAAATTCTGCAAAAAAGTACTTAGCTTTAAGGAAATATAAACGTAGATATAAGTAAATGTAAATAAAAATTTTTAAACGTAGATATAAGTAAATGTAAATAAAAATTTTTAAACGTAGATATATGCAAAGACCAATTAATAACTATATTTTAAAAACAAAAACACAAATCACAAATTCTAGTTTATTAAATTCGCACTGCTGAAAACAATGAAATGCAAAAGAATGTCAAATAATCAATGCTGAGCTGATCAGCTGTTCAAAAAATTAGATTTCTCTGTGTGTCATCGCCTAAAAAAATCATAATCTTTTGAAAAAATTAGGTTTAAGAAAACCATAATCTTTCGCCTGTCTGACTAGGGTGTAAGCTGGTTTCAAATTGTGTGTGCAAGAAATTGCTTATTTAGTAAAAGTAGAACTTTGAATTATTATTAACTGAGCTATCAAAATGAGTGATTTAAAAAAAAACACGTAAGCAAATATTAGGGCGAATAAGAATGCGAAAATGTCGTGATTTAAAAATATCCAGAAAAAAAATGACACAGTTAAAAAGCATAATCAATGGTGAAGGTTTTGGTGATATAGGTGATGCTAATGCTGTCGATCAAGTTGATGCAAATTGCCTTGCGTCTAACAGGAACGAAGTATTGTTATTTAATTATGAGAATCACGAAGAAAACACAAAAGAAGCCAATGAAAGTAATAGTGATGAAATAAATATCTTGTTAAACGATAGTGAAATGGATAATGAAGAACATAATTTTAATAGTGACAATGATAATATTGGAAATGACAAAACAAATGAGCATGACGCAAAAAATATGGATAGTGGTTGTGATGAAGAAGAGTTGCGTGCATGGGCTTTAGAAAATAAAATAACGCATGTCGCTTTGTCAAAACTATTACTGATTGCCAAAAAATATTGGAATAAAAACTTTCCAAAATGTGCAAAAAGTTTTTATATACAACAACTGCAGTTTACTCTATAGAAGCAATGGATGATGAAGAAGATACTGGAAACAAAGGTGAATTTGTATATATTGGCATTGCATCACACTTGCAAAAGAGTGTAAATTTAAAGTGGTATAATAATTGGAGATCAAATTTTGAAAATAAATTTAAAAGATTTTATTTGTGATACACCTGCTAGATCTTTTATAAAATCAACTGTTAGTCATGCAGCATTTTCTTCTTGCGAACGATGTCTTACTGTAGGTAAAAAATCGGATAGTACAACAGTTTTTCCACATTTACAAGTAAAAAAACGTACAAATATAAGTTTTAGAAATTTTGAAGATCTAAATCATCATACAGGTTCATCTCGTTTGGTTTTTATACAACCACCAATTGACATGGTTTCTACGTTTATTTTAGTTTTTATGCATCTTGGATTTTTAGGCATTTTTAAAAAACTCGGAGAATTGTTGTTTAACATTGATTCCAAATCAAGATTGAGTGTGAAAAACAAAAATGAAATTTCAAGACGTTTAAACATAATTAAGCCCCAAATACCAAAAGAATTTCCAAGAAAATGTCGCGGATTGAAAGATTTACAAATTCTTAAAGGGAGCCAAGTTTCAAGTTGTTTTGGTTATTATTGTAAATACTTGCCATTGATTTAGTATTCCTAGAAGGACAGAATTTATTATTATTTTCGGCAGACGAAAGGATAATTGGATTAGTTATCAGTGTTAGCATACAAAAATACTAGGATATAAGGATAAAAAAGGAAAAAACTATTAGATAAATTGATACATGTACTTAAAATTAGATAAATTGATACATGTACTTAAAAATTGGTATAGGGGCCAACAAGATCAAAATATATATATATATTTTTCCTGTAACTTAGGTTTAAGTCCAAAGTAAACTAACCGAACTAAGAAAACTAGGCAAACTAAGAAAAATATATAGGAATGAGAATAAATGCATACCTTTAGGCAAAAATAAGCCAGTGCATTTACCTTTAGAATTAAAAGAGTCCAAAAGCAAAGTTCATACACCTAATATGAAATTGTATACAACGCAAAGTCTGGGCGGAAATCAGAAAAAATATTCTCATGAGGAAATTTTTGCAGTTTTGACAAAAATATTAAAAATACAAAAATAATTCACACGGAAATTAATTAAATCCAAGGAAAATAGAGGGGGAGCGTTTAGCCGATTTTTTAATATAAAAGAAAAACATTTGCGACAAAAAAGGGAGTCGTGCTAAAAAGTTTAACAAAATTGCTCTACGAGACCGGCCGAATTCGGCCAAGACTTCGCAAGAGCGATACTAATGAACTTAGAAATTTTTAAAATAACTTAGTAAATTTTTTTAAAATAAATTAAAAGAACTTAGAAATTTTTTGTAGTGAATTAAAATAACTTAGTAAATTTTTTAAAATAAATTAAAAGAACTTAGAAATTTTTTGTAGTGAATTAAAATAACTTAGTAAATTTTTTAAAATAAATTAAAAGAACTTAGAAATTTTTTGTAGTGAATTAAAATAACTTAGTAAATTTTTTAAAATAAATTAAAAGAACTTAGAAATTTTTTGTAGTGAATTAAAATAACTTAGAAATTTTTTGTAGTGAATTTTTAAAATAAATTAAAAGAACTTAGAAATTTTTTGTAGTGAATTAAAATAACTTAGTAAATTTTTTAAAATAAATTAAAAGAACTTAGAAATTTTTTGTAGTGAATTTTTAAAATAAATTAAAAGAACTTAGAAATTTTTTGTAGTGAATTAAAATAACTTAGTAAATTTTTTAAAATAAATTAAAAGAACTTAGAAATTTTTTGTAGTGAATTAAAATAACTTAGTAAATTTTTTAAAATGAATTAAAATAACTTAGAAATTCTTTAAATAAAAATAGCTTGTTAGATGTTTGAATTGAATAAAATTAAATGAAAATTAAACTAACTTATAAAATCATTGAATAAAATAAGTGAAGAAAATTAACGGAGAGAATTTCTTTTTATGAATTAAACATAACCAAAGGTAACAAGGACTTCTTCTTCAGAAATTAAACCAGCAGGAGTAAGTATTACCTCATCCAATGAGACCCGTTGTTGGCTAAGCCAATTTAAGAATATGAAAATTAAATGACTAACGTTTACCCTTCCACAGAACGACGACCCTTTCTCCGCAGACTCTGACGAACTTCGGCACATGAACACAGTGCCATTTACCCACCGCCTAAACAGGTACGTCTGGCAAACCTTCGGGGTTTGCCCCCTTCGATTTCCTCTATACCTACTTTAACCACGCACGAAATGTCTTGTCCACAGGTAACGCGATGCCATCCGAGGAGTTGAAACGAGAGTTGGCTGCCAATCCAACCGCGGGACCCCGGCCTATTTCCCTGGAGGAATACAGGCGCCGACAAATTCGCCAACAGGAAGAGGAGAGCATTCGGCGACTAACACAGCCGATTCCAGTGACACCCCCTTGTCTACCCCCACAGGAAATTCCACCCCGGCACAGTCGACCAACGGGCAGGGCAAAAAGAACAAACGGCGAGGTGGAGTACGAGTTCGAATGCGCACCGAGATAGCTCGTCTGCATAAGAAAATTGTGGAAGCACGGGACATCCGCATCAAACGGGAGTTAATCAGACAATTGGAGGAGTTAAAGTGGCTCCAACAAAGGGGAAACCCGCCTCGAACTATGCGTAATCAGTTTGAATAAATATGTTATTCATTTTAGATAGTATTAAGCGTGGTGTAACCTCATTTGAACAATAAACATTTCATAAACCTTAAGAAAAAAGTTCAAGTTATTTACTTCTTCCCTCCGTTCAATGGAAGCCTCTTTAATAGGTACATCTACTACATAACATCAGCATCAACAAAATACCAAACATATGTTGGGATATGATGGTAACACAGTAGTAATAAATGTGACTAAAATAGAAAAATAATTTATTTTCATCAGTACGTTGTGTTACATTGCGTTGTTAATTTCTCCCTGTGAAGTTTAAGTGCAAGTTGTAAAATTTTGTGTCAATTTGTGTATATTTATATAAAAATACCCGAGTCGAAATTTTGAGCCTGCTGGGAACCTGCTCAATCTGAAAACTGTGAGCTTTGGTATACTTTGAACCTGCTTTGAACCTACTCAGCCTGAAAATTGTGAGCTTTGGTATACTTTCGTCAACTTTGGCATACTTTTGAACCTGCTTTGAGCCTGCTCAACTTGAAAATGCCTACTTTCGCGAATGGCAGGTTGAGCAGACTCAAAGCAGGCTCATATCAGGTAAACTTTCATATACTTTTGTAATGTCAAAATCTGACTCTTTCGTGTGTATTAAATATATATACTACCTCAATACATATAAGTTAAGTGAATATAATTCATAAGAAGAAGAATTAAATTTTAGTTGACATTTTCTTTATAACAGTGCGTGTTGTGACAATTTATTGTGTGTTGTTTTAGGTTAATCTAAGTTAAATTAATTTAAGAAACTAGTTTTGTTTTTAATTTAATATAATTATTAGTGTATTATTATTATAATTACGCTAAAGAAAGATGAGCATATAGCACGTGGTGATCATATAGCATATGCTTTTTC
This sequence comes from Acrocera orbiculus, assembly GCA_947359355.1. Lineage (NCBI taxonomy): Eukaryota > Metazoa > Arthropoda > Insecta > Diptera > Acroceridae > Acrocera > Acrocera orbiculus. The sequence continues at coordinate 28,920,242 of OX375757.1, forward strand.
ATCACTATGTGTTATATATTCATCTCTCTTAAATTATTTTTTATAGTGTATAATATATATATATATATACAGGGTGTCCCTGCACGAAGGTTACAAACTTTGAGGGTGGAAAGTAGATAAAATTTCATCGGCAAAAAACATAAAAAGTGGGGGTCTAACTTTTTTCGTTTTCGAGTTACAGCCTTTTGAAGTTTTCAGCCTTTTTTTTTACCCCCACACACTCAATCACTTATAACTTTTGAACCGATGCGCCTAAGAATAAAAAAAAAATAGTTTTTAATAGCTTACAATATTGTTTTATTATTAAAAATGCAAAAGTTGAAAAATAATTACAAATGGTGGAGAAAAAAATTTTTAAGTAGGACCGTTGGTAAAAATCTCGGGCATTTTTTGACGTTTTTCACTTATTACTAAAAAACAACGTGCTTAAGGTTATGTTTTTTTTTCATTTTCTAAAACTATAAGGCATTTGCTATGAAAAATTATTACATTATACTAGCCTAACGCCTTTCCGTGAAGTTGCAATTATCTATTGAAGTTGACCTTGCTTGAAAACTAGATTGATCTCTTCTACCTCTCTTTGCTAAGGGGCCTATAAATATTTTTACACACAGGTAAGATGATTGATTTTTAATATAAGTGCAAGATAACGAAACTGCAAATTAGTTTTGTGCATAACACGATTAAAACTAGTAAGATAATTTACTGTAAGGGATTATTCGTTTTATTCTAAACTTCTCAAATTATGGATTCAAGGACACGTTTTACCATTTCACTAATCAAATTCTGTGGACTGATGAGGCTATTTTCACCAGAACTGGCATAACCAACTTTAGAAATCTTCATGTATGGGCTGAAGAAAACCCCCATGCAGTTAGACCTTCCAGATTTCAACAACAATTCTCAATCAACGTGTGGGCAGCTATAATCGATGATCAACTAATTGGTCCTATTGAACTTCCTCAGGTGATAAATTCATTTAATTTTCTAAATTTTCTGCAAAATGATTTCATAGGTTTGCTGGAAGACATCCCACTTGCAACAAGACGGAAAATGTGGTTTCAGCTCGACGGTTGCCCGGCGCATTTTGGCATCAATGTGCGTCAACATCTTGACGAAAACTTCCAGCATTGGATAGGTAGGGGTGGGTCTGTTGCTTGGCCTCCAAGATCACCTGATCTCACTCCTTTGGATTTCTTTCTCTGGGGGACAATGAAGGAAAGAGTTTATGCGTCTGTAGTTAACTCACGAGAAGAGCTTTGGCAACGAATTCAAGCTGCTGCGAATAATATTCGGACCACACCTGGACTTCTAAGAAACGTAACACGATCTGTAGGACTACGTGCAACCGCTTGCCTTCAAAATCATGGAGGACATTTTGAAAATATGCTTAATTAAATGGAAAATTTTGCTAACATTGTTTCGTTAAATAAAATTATTATAAGGCATTGAAAATTTTTTGTATAGCAAAATTTTGCAACATCTCTTACCTTCAGAAATTTAAATAGCAGTATAAATTCTAATAGAATCAAAAATAGTTATTTTACCTGTGTGTAAAAATATTTATAGGCCCCTTAGCAAAGAGAGGTAGAAGAGATCAATCTAGTTTTCAAGCAAGGTCAACTTCAATAGATAATTGCAACTTCACGGAAAGGCGTTAGGCTAGTATAATGTAATAATTTTTCATAGCAAATGCCTTATAGTTTTAGAAAATGAAAAAAAAACATAACCTTAAGCACGTTGTTTTTTAGTAATAAGTGAAAAACGTCAAAAAATGCCCGAGATTTTTACCAACGGTCCTACTTAAAAATTTTTTTCTCCACCATTTGTAATTATTTTACAACTTTTGCATTTTTAATAATAAAACAATATTGTAAGCTATTAAAAACTATTTTTTTTTTATTCTTAGGCGCATCGGTTCAAAAGTTATAAGTGATTGAGTGTGTGGGGGTAAAAAAAAAGGCTGAAAACTTCAAAAGGCTGTAACTCGAAAACGAAAAAAGTTAGACCCCCACTTTTTATGTTTTTTGCCGATGAAATTTTATCTACTTTCCACCCTCAAAGTTTGTAACCTTCGTGCAGGGACACCCTGTATATAATTTGAGCCTACTTTGAACCTACTCGACCTAAAAAAATGCGAACTTTGGTCAACCTGCTTTGAGCCTGCTCGGCCTGCAACGGGAATTAAGTCGACATAGCAGGCTCAATTTTTGACATAGCGTGAATGTAAAAGTTAAATCTGCTATGAGCCTGCTGAGACTGCTAAGTAGGAAGTTTAAAGCAGGCTCAAATTTTCGACTCGGGTATTTTCTTTAGCATCGAAATAATTGCTGTACTATGAAGGTTAGCATTGCTTGTTTTTCAGTTATTAATCAATTATTGTTAGGAAATTCTAGGTTAGATTTAATTAATTAAGACTATTATTATTTAACTATTTAAAACTATATTAATTAATTAAGCTAAGAATAAAATGGCGCTATGTATTAAGCGACCAATTAGAAATTAGAAATATATTTAAAAAAAACAAAACACTCCCTACAAATTAAGAGAGTGATCTTGCTCTAAAAGAGCAAACTGCACTATGATAAAACTCAAAGCTTTAAGTTAAAAATAAATACCTCCCATATGTAAAGGCATTAGTGTAAGTGCAATCAATCATATGCAAAAAATAATAAACTCATATAATTAAAAATATTACCGCCTCCCAATATAAGTAACTTATAAATTGGGTATAGATTTAATGGTATGGGTGAAATAAGGTAAATTAATTATAATTTAAAGAATGTATAGGTATAAGAAATTAACAAAAAAAAAATAATACCAAGTCAATAAACTGGGTCGATAAGAGTTTTGTTTTGCTAATATAGCATAAAACAATATTGCTTTTGCGACAACAAAAAAATTATAGCATGAGAAAAACATGTATCTCATGCTAGAAAATGCACTATAAAAGAAAGTGTTTTGCTTTTATAGTCAGAGTGTTTTTTGGAGAATTTCCCGACTAGCAACACCAGCTGAAACCGGCTCCTTTTTGCTAGTAGGAAAATATAAAGTTTTTTAAATTAAAGTTTTTAATAAAATCTTAGTAAAGTTTTGTTTTTTTTAAGAAAAAAGACTTAGTAAAATTTTTAACACGTTAAAGTAAATCTTAGTAAAGTTTTTTAAGAAAAAGGACTTGGTAAAATTTTTTAAGAAAGAAATAAAGTTGTAGTAAATTGTTTTTGTAATAAAGTTTTATTAATAAAGTTGTAGTAGAAAAATTTTATATGCGAGAAAGACGTTGAATTATTTAATGAATTATCGGTAAATTCCCAGAAACTGGTTGAACCCGTAAAACCATACCAGCCATAACAAATAAGAGTAGACCAGGACTAGGAACGTTCGTGTGGCGTGTAAACCGAGGTAAGTTTACTAACACAATCACGGCATAAACGCTTCCGGCCATCTGTTAAGGGGCCCAGCGAACCACCTGAGAGTTGACCGGCAAAACCACGTGTATTGCCATCTTAGAGCCTTAAGAAGTTATCAACCACCACGTATCAACAACGATTTCACTCCGACACTCCTCTGGGAGGCCTTGCAACGACACAAAGGTAAGTCAGACAGAACCCCACGGGTTCGCCATACCTTAACCCTTTACAAGAACAACTAACAACAAAAATTTCTTCTTTAGAAAAACGAATATGTTACCCGTGCCCCTACACAACGAGGGTCTGAAGAAAGCTCTGGCCGCCGATCCCAAAGCAGGGGTAGAAAACGATTTGCGCCCCACCCCCCCCCAAATGATTTATTTTTTTTAGATAAATATGGACCCCCTGATGCCGAGAAAAAAAATTAAAAAAGCATATTTGTATTTTAGTTTTTGTAATATAGCAATCTCGTGCAATTTAATTATTATTAATTAATGCTACAAATAAATAGACATTTTTAGTTAATATCTACTACAAAGCTTGAAAAATATTTTAATAAAATTGTCTATACACTCCAATGCAATAAATTTCAGGAATTTTGTAATTCCTCAATTTATTAAAAGTATAACAAAATATAATTTATAAAAAACAAAAATTAACTTTCCATTTTCTCTTTTATTTATATAAATTCAGCTTAATTTTAATATCATATTTTGGTATAATAAATTTTGGTGTACTATTATACCAATTGTCACACACAACAAATTTAGCCTTTCACTTGGTCTAATCAACAAAGTCTCCATACATAAATCTACACACACAGAGGAGAGTACATTGATATGACAGTTGAACTTTTGAATTGCATAGGGTTAATAGGGCAAACTTTGAGATCGAAAAAAACATAGAACGCACGATTTTAGAATTTTTTAAATATTTTTCCCGGCATCAGGGGGTCCATATTTATCTAAAAAAAAATAAATCATTTGGGGGGGGGGGGGGGGGGCGCAAATCATGTTCTAACCCAAAGCAGGACCGAGGCCTATTTCAATCGAGGAGTATAGACGTCGCCAACTGAGGCGCAAAGAGATCCTGCTGAGTCGAACCATACTAGCTTCCACTACCCAGCGGCCATTTCCATCCCTGGAAAGATCCACGCCCGGTGAGGTGGAAAGAAACCCGGAAAAGCCGATAAAGCCAAAAACCAAAAGGCGAAGAGCAGGTGTCCGGGTGCGTATACGCACTATTATAGCGCGCCTCTATGAAGAAATAGTCGCGGAAAAGGACCAGAAAAAGAAAAGGCAATTAATCCAGTTGCTAAACCAGGAAGAGGAATATTCGAGGAGACGTGGACTGTTCAACCAACGCCGGAGGAACCTCAATAATAACAAAAAATAATTAATTGTAAATTATATTATTTTAAAATAAAAATAAAAATGAAACAAGGGAAAAAACATAAGAGCTAGGTGTTTAATTAAAATTTAAATGGGTAAAATTTTTGAATTCCGCTCCTTCTAATTACCTCTGGGTGAACAGGCTAAAGTATAGGTAAAGAACCACTCCATAACATTATTAAACGCGTAATTTATTCCCAAAAATCCATCCGTGTGTGTAATTAAAATAAATGTAATTAAAATAAATGAAAATTTTCCAACAAAAATTATGCAAGATGATTTTTTTTGAGTTTATTATTATATAAAACAAAATGTGCGGCTATAGTGCTTTATTTTTTTTAAAAATACAAATTTTTATGAATAACTTTTTGTTACAAAAAAATGCGTGTATAATTCTCATAGAATATAATTATTTTACTTCATTGCTAAAATAAATATCAAAAAGGATATGTATACCATTTATACAAGACTAATAACGTATGCATGTATGAGTTGAGGTTAATGCATATTGCAGTTTATATTAATTACACACCCATGGATAAACTTTTGGAAATAAACTAAATAAATTCATAGCAAATGGTAATTTTTTTTCCACAAAACGTATATATGCGTCAATATTGTGTAACTTGTTAATATTAAGCATAGTCAAATTTATTACTTAATGATGATAGTTATTTTAACGAATCTAATTAATTATTCTTAAAAATAACTTTAGTTTTTTAATGGTCAACAAAGCCCATATATATTGGTTGAGTTCCCAAAGCGTGGTCCGAAAGGAAAGAAAATAGTGGATATCATTTGTGAGTCATTTTTGGACTGGGATCGAAAAAAAAGAATTTCATAACTAAATTCATCCCAGAGCCATGTGATCGTAATTCCTTCGAAACGTTTCTAATTCAAAAACTAGATGCACCACAAAAATGGCCTGAATTTTCTTGTCTGATAAAAGGGCGAGCTGGTAAGTTGTATTCATATAATAAAATTGCAATCAAACATTAAAAACAACATTTCAATGATATCGGATTTATATAAATATTGAATTTTCTTATTATTTTAGACTCTTATGAAGAAGCATTAGTAAAATTAGAAAATTTGTGTGAAAAAGACGAGTATGCATTTTCAACGAATGCTGAAGTCAGCAAAGAAGACAAAGCTGTACAGCTTAAAGACAACATGAAAAGAAAAATATTGCAGAATAAAATGAGTATAATGCAATCGAAAATGTCTATTGAAAATACAAAAGAAGGTAAATAAAAATAAAAATTTAATTGGTAATGTGAAATTTTAATAATCTTTTATTTTGTTATTAATTAAAATTACTTTTTTCTTATAGATACAAGTATAACAGCTAATGCTGTTATAAATTTTTCTATTAATAACCACAAAAGAGCAAGTATATATTACAAAATGAATTATTCATTTTTTATTTTATAAAGTTTTAATTTCAGTTCATTCTCCGGAAAAAAAGAGTACGGCCGATGAAGATCTCAATAGCCTTAGTACCCACCAAGGGAAAAAATTCAAAAAAGATTCGAAAAATTTGCATTCTGTCGGAATATCAGGTTGTTCAATTTAACCTAATTTCTCAACTCTTATAAATAGAATATTATACTAATTTTTTTATTACATTTATAGATGAAGTAATTAATTATGGCAAATACGCTATAAATTTAGAAGGACTAACAATTACACCACAAAAAGAGAAAAATAAGAAGAATAAGAAAATAGAAAGAGATCAAGGTCAACATCAACATTCGGAAAGCAGCACTGGTATGTACAAACTCATTACTTTAAATATTATGTTTCAAAATTGACAAAAAAATCTATCGTTTATTTGATCGTATATTTCGTATGTAACATATGTAATTTATCAATTTATCAATTTTTTAATTTACAGCAATTTCCGAAGTGAATGAAAGGTTAACAAAAATCGAAAACACTCTCAAAGTAATGCTGGAATTGTTGGTTACAGGAAACCATCAACAAAGAAGTGGGACAGGGCAAAAAAACAAAAATACTTTCAGTTCTCAGTTTGGAATAACACTTCTATGTACAACTGAGACTAAGCTGGAGAGCCTTAATACGGCATTAAATCTTGAAGAATGTAAAGATAAATTTGTAAGTAAAACCCTTAAATTACTGAGTATTTTTATAACAGAATATCTATTACACATGTTTTCAGAAGCTGACATTATCAAGTTTTATCACTACAGATAAAGGAGTTGGGGCATCCTGTAGTGATATGATTAAATTTTTTCATCTCTAGGGCCCTAGCGATGAAATCGACTGCCCAAAAAACGGTAGAAGGGAAAACAAATTTAAAGGAAATGGTTTCAATGGCTGTGATAATAGGTAAGTTTAAATAATGAAATTTAACTAAAAGTTTGTAGGTGTGTTGAAAATTTTGATTATATATTGTATATTTTTACAGATATTTTGATGGAAAATTTCCCTGGGAAGTCAAGAGCCTATGCAGCTATTGGTGCATCATTATCAAATGCCAAGTATTGGGAAGGTCATCGCCGGGACCGCATCAAGGCAACACAAAGTTGAAAATTGACCATTTTTTCAAGAATTAAAATTAAATTAAAGTTAATTATTTATACCATAGGGGGGGGGGGGGAACCTGCGGCCTCCGCGAAGAGTTCCCATATTGTTTGCAGTGGAAGTGAATATGTAAAATATAAACGAAAAATAGATTTCCTTCAGTTCATCGACAAAAATACTTTATTGACGTGACTAAAACTCTTTCACTAATACTAGCTTTTCATATTAACATGCAATACTTTAATGGTTGTGTTATTTTCTAATATCATACACAAGCAAACTTCGTGGGATAAACTTGTGTCAGTATAAGATTGTCATACTACTAGTAGAAGCTTTTGTTACTCCCCATGTCATTCTCTGACTCGCATCTCTCAACGCTTCCCTGTTGCGATCTTCAGCAAACTGTAGTTAACAGTGCGTGCTTATAACAGTTGTTGAAGATATTATTTGATATTTGTTTTTTTATCCATCATGTCAAATAGTAAGAGAAGAAAATTAGGTGTTGAAAACAGAACATTTAATGTACAATGGGAGTTAGATTTTTTCTTTACTGCTGAGAAAGATAAAATGATGTGTTTGTTGTGCAATACAGTTTTAAATACTTTAAAAAAAGCGAATGCAAATAAACACTATTTGACTCATAAAGAACATAAATATTTCGCTTTAGAAGGTGAATCACGAAAAGCTGCACTTCAAAAGTTGAAAAATGAGAAGCATCATCAGCAGGCATCTTTTAGTGCCTTTGTAAATCAAAATTCCGCTGCAGTTGCTGTTACGTATAAAATAGAACATATACTTGGAAAAAGGGGCAAACCATTTAGTGACATTGAAATAATTAAAGAATGTATTGTTGAAGCAGTTAGTATGTTAGATCCAAGAAATGTCGACAAATACAAACAATTACCTCTTTCAAGAAGTACTGTAACAGATCGACAGCACGAATTAGCGCAAAATATAACAGAACTACTTCATACAATTATACAAAATGAAGATGTTTATTTTTCAATTGCTTTAGATGAAAGCACTGATAAAACAGATTCGGCACAAGTTTTATATTTTATTCGTGCTATAACTAAAGATTTTCAATGTTACGAAGAACTACTTGCGTTGGGTACACTAACTGGAAGAACTCGCGGAGCCGATATTTTCGAAAACTTCAAAGAAGTATGTAATAAATTACAATTTAATGTCAGTAATTTAGTCAGTGTCTGCACCGATGGCGCACCTTCCATGAGAGGCAAAAAAGAAGGATTCGTTGCTTTGTTAAAAAAGGAAAACTTAAACTTGAAAAAATTGATATCATTTCACTGCATTTTGCATTAGCAAAAACTTTGCGCAAAATCTACCATTTTGTAAGACACTCTGGATAGAACCATTGCCATTGTCAACTATATTCGCTTAAATGCAATGCGTCATCGTGAATTTCGGCAGATGCTCTCTTTAGATGAGGAAACGTATAGTGTTGACCTACCATACTACTGCAAGGTTCGCTGGCTATCAACAGGTCAGGTTTTGTTAAAAGTTTTGTCTTTACGACGACAAATTATAACTTTTATCAAGAAAAAGAAGAAGAATGTGATCTATCAGATGAAGTATTTCTCAGAAACCTTGCATTTTTGTCTGATATGATGACAAAACAAAACAATTTAAATATTTGCCTGCAAGGTAAAACGAGGTATATTTATGAAATGTGGCAAAAGATCCAAGCGTTTAGAAAAAAATTATCATTTTTTAAAACATTGCTTTGTCGATCGGAAATATCTGCACAACACTTCCCGGAGCTAGTTAAAATGTTAAATGAGCAGAACTGTGAAAATAAAATATTCGATGAATATGTAGGCGTCTTGGATTGTTTAATAGAAGAGTATACTAAAAGATTTTCTGATTTTGACGAGCACACTCCTGCTATGAAACTGGCATTTGAACCACATTTAATAGATATATCCGAGGCTCCTGCAGAGCTACAAATGGAGTTAATTGATTTAGGGGAAGATAGTATCATCAAATCCCTTTTTAACGCTAAAAAGGATCCCATAGAAATCTGGAAAAATGCTGTTCAATATCCATGCCTTCGAGAACATGCTCGCCATTTACTTTCCTGCTTCGGAAGTACCTACTGTTGCGAGACAACATTTTCTCTCATGTCAAAAATAAAAACAAATTTAAGAACGCAAATTACAGATGCACATTTAGAGGATCAATTAAAGCTGTGTGTTACGAAGCTTGATCCAAATATACAATTACTGTCAAAAAAAAAAACAAAGCCAAATAAGTCACTATTTTTTATAATATTTTTATATTATTTTATAAGTATATTATATTTAACATTTTGTAGTATTATATTTTATTTTTTCTATATAATGCAATAAATTGTTAAATCTATAGAAAAACTATAATAATTTCACAAAAGTCACTTTCTTAGGTCAATCAGCTTATGCGGCCTCTCTTATTGCTGCCTAATTTAAATGTGGCCTCTAATGGTAAAAATGTTCCCCACCTCTGATTTATACCATTATAATAACATAGTGAAACAAAATTTTATAACACATAACAGAATTTTTTTCATGAAAACAAAAAGAAAATAAAAAAATATGTTTATTATGTAACGAAATTTTTATTATTGAAAATTATTATTCATTTGGTTATCTGGGCTAGTAAAAATGGAGCCCAATCAGGCACCTCGTTTAATATAAAGGCTATGCCAAGTCAGGTGTCAAATCGGGTGCCAAGTTAGGGCGCCTGTACTGACAAAGCGTCACACACCCAGTTGACACCAGGTCGGGCATGCCACTCTGGCGCCTACTTTGTATACGGGCAAATTAACTGGGGCCCGGTCTGGAGCCCGGCTAGATTTTTTATCAGGATTAATGTATTGAAATTTGACGAATGATTATTTTATTCTCTATTTTAATCATTTCATTTCAATTTCTTGAGAGAAAATAAAAATTTCTCTCGTTTTGAAAATAAATAAGAAATATAGTTCACTTTGACAGCTGCTGTCAGTGTTAAAGAATTTTTTGGTGTTATTAATTAAAACACAGTTTAATTAATACAATAATTTAATATTTTGAAATATTATTTAATTAATATATATTTAAAAATATATTAACTATTTTAATTAAGTGTAAAATTGTTTTAAGAAGTGAGCTCAAGTTTATTTTAGTATTACTAAAATAAAAATACTGTTTTGTATAAAAAATGAAAATGAACCATAGTTATTGTGACCTTTATAAAATTACTTATATAATATGAGTGCTACAGTAAACAAAACTTCAATATAAAAAACTAAATGGTGAGTCTTACAATTTATCTATATTTTTACTTTATTTTTGTTTAGTTCTTGAAATTATTTTGTTCCCTTGAAATAAAAATTTATCTCCAACTTACTCATTGCTTGCTATTTAAAAAAACTGTTATAAGCGTTTGAGGCAAATCGCATTTTACTTTGAATTCCAAAAGAAATTGAGCCCGATTGATTATGGTTTCTTAAAAATATAATTATTGTAACACTTACCTAATATCAGTAACTAAAAAGCAGTTTGTATCGGTGATAAACCGCTTTATAACAAATAAAAGGACGTATTCAAATTCTAAACACCGAGTTAACAAATAGGCTTATATCCTACAATTATTTAAAACTAAAATTATTATGTAAAATTATAAGCAAAGAATAAAATAATTAAAATACAAATAGATATTTGTTATTTATATACAATACTACCCACGTTTAAAGGGTCCTTCTTCAATGCTCTTTAATTTCAATGGGTGTTCAGTTTTCAATAATTTACATTGTAATTAAAGAAATATAATTATAATGCATATTTAATTTTTGAAGTCAATGTGGTTAAGTTCAAAAAATTAAAATTGAGAAAATTAATGTTTTTTAATACATTTATTTTTATAACTTCTGGCATATTATCTCGATTAGAAAAATAAAGACTACAAAAAATGAAATAATACGAAAATCCTTTCAAGACTAAAAGACTTATTTTATTTATAGGGGAGACATTTGCAGGTTAGACAGGTTTTATTTTGGGCCATAACTTTTTAATACAACAAAATTATGAGGACTGCAGAATTAGGAAAGTCCATCCTGGTACTTTATCAATACAATCAGATTTAAATCATTAAATCTTTTAAGTTTATATTTTTATTCTAAAACTTATTCATACTGAATTCATGTTGAAAGTGCTGAACAGTTCGTAACTTTCATACTGAATTCATGTTGAAAGTGCTGAAAAGTTCGTAACTTTCATACTCAATTCATGTTGAAAGTGCTGAAAAGTTCGTAACTTTCATACTGAATTCATGTTGAAAGTACTGAAAAGTTCGTAACTTTCACACTGAATTCATGTTGAAAGTACTGAAAAATTCGTAACTTGTATTGAAAAAGTGCTCTCTCTTCATACTCAAAGTATTAAAAAGTGCTCTCTCTTAATACTGAATTCATACTGGTACTGATGGATCGGGAATTATCTATCAGTATGAGTATCAAATGAGTACCAACTTTTAACGTAAGAGTATATGTAAAACATAATACTGATTTGAGTCTGGTTGTACTGAAAAAGTACCAGGATTAACATTATGAAATCATTACTAAAAATTTCGACTCGGGTAAACAAATAACCGAGATAGAATCCTTAAAAGACATCCAAACTTCAGTAGCATTCCACAATGTCCAAATAATTTATCATTCTCTCATTACCTATATACTCGGAGAAACCCCTTTTGAAAGTCCTAGTAGAATCTGTACCCAGCAACATAAATAAAACCAGACAATTGGATGAAAACATTGTCCTGTTAGATAGCAATAATAACATTTATAAAGAAAAAGTAGGAAATAATTTGAAGAAGAATTTACTCGACATTAACGATGATCGTATTGAGAAAATTTTTAAATTAGAAATAGCATATTGTACAATGAAAAATTTGAACCATAAAGAAATTAAAGAAATAACGCCAGGTATCATTATAACGAAAAATATCGAAAGAAAAACTTTATCCACAATTGTTACAATTTTAACATAAACATAGTGGGCAATAACTTATTAAAATATGAAAATTGCCAAGTAATAATTAATAATAAGTCGTTTGAAAATTGTTATAAAAAAATTCAGGAGATATTTATTTTACCTCACCTTTTCAAAAAATAGTAGAGAACAAAATAATAAATTTAAGAAACTTAGAAGAAATTCATGTAAAAGACATAAGCGACAATAGGAAAAGAATCATTGAAATTGAACAAAAAAAACATAAAGACCATTTTCAAATGTTAATTATAAATTTATCAGTTCTTATAATCGCACTCACGATCTTCTTTTGTGCAAAATCCATTAAAACGCACAAACATAGAATATAATTAAAGGATACTTTGTCGGAGCTTCAGGCTGACGATGCGGGTGTTATAAGAAATATGGAAAATGTAATATGTAATATGGAAAATGTAATATGATTTTCCATATTTCACATAACGACACACTCTTTACATAATTACATTATAAAATTACACTGTTTCCATATAATTACAAATATAAAAAATTTCATAAAATAAAATATATTTCCCATACCTTAAGAAATTTTATTTCAATCATGAACACCTGAAATAATATTCTAAGAGACTCTATAAAATATTTCCCATACCTTCAAAATTCTCAGGAAATTTAATGTCGATCATGAACACTTGAAAAAAAATTCTTAAGAAGATAATTTAGACCATGAGAAATTAAATTATAAAAAAAAGTTATATAAATAGGACAGGTGAATTATAAATGGAGCAGTCGATCTTGAACCGTTACACAATGGTGTATGGTTTGGTTTTGGTATTAACAAATAGTATAAAACCAATTTTTTTAAGTTTTAAATAAATTAAAGTGTTGTATAAGTTTAAAGGAAATAAAAGTTAAATACATTAAATTTTATCAAAGTTTATAAATAATTCTAAAACGATTATTAGTTATAAAATAAGTTAAATAACTTTGGCTCCACTTACATTACAACAAGATATTTAAACAAGTTAAATAAATTAGGTTTTGTGTAAAATAAACACCTGACCAAACTGGACCAAAGCTAACTTCTATTGATGTCTTTCTAATCTCGTAGAGACACACAAGGTTAGAGTTATTGAAAATTACTTATTTAAGAGCGAGCTGTTGTGAATGTTTTGATAATCAGAATAAGTTTTCTAACGTAAAGTAAATTTTTTTAAAAAATTGCGAAAGGCGAAAAAAACAGAAAACTTTGCCCCCACTTTGCCAGTCTGATAAAATTATTTATTGGTTTTTCTTTTCGTAGAAAAACTAAATTCGCCGCCTCCCACAGAGAATGCAGCAAAACAACATAACAACGTCATTTTTCTTCTTCATGTACATATGTAATAACAAATTTTAAACATTTTAAAATATATATTTTTCATGTTTGTTTTATACATTAATTTTAACCTATTTGAGTTTATTTCCACATAATAAGTACTTGTAAGTAATTATCAAATAGATAAGAATGTCGTAGTTATTATTTAAATAGTTTATAATAGTATTTACAAACTAATATTAAACCTTTAACATTAAATCCTTGATAAATATAGTGACTGCGAAGTATATTACTGTGATTAATTGATTTTTTAATGGAATGTCTATTTGATTTAGAATGGCTGCTCGCCGAGAAAGGAAAACAGATCACGGCATTACTGATTTCGTTCGATTAGGCTGAGCAGGAAAAGAAATAAAAATTGAGAAAAACTCTATTGGGAGATTTTCAACCGCATACAGCATTCCCAAATCAAGCTTGGCACGCTACATCACGAAAGGCAACGAAAAATGCCAAGACATTTCACTGCTCGATGACACTGAACTACTCGCATTAGTTCGTACTTGAATACATAGTGAAATGTAGCAAAGCTTATTATGGGCTTAGCTGTTATAGAATTAAATATAATATAATAAATATATGTATATACACATATCTATATATATATATGTATATTATATATATATCTGTCACACGTAAAATAAAACCAAATTTCCTGACTCCATCCATAAGATGCCAAGTCAGTGTAATCTAAACAAAATAATAATTTTTAAATAATAATTTTTAAAAAGAAAAGTAAAATGAAACCGAATTTCCTGACTCCACCCATAAGATGCCAAGTCAGGGTAATTTAAAAATATACATATATTATTTTTAAAACAAACAAATTCTTCGAAAACGATTACTTTTGTTTATGCCTCAAGTGTTGGTTATTCAAATTGCACTTGTGACATAAACAAATAAGAAAATAAAAAATTGATATATTTATGATCTCGTCAGTAAATGAGATCGTGGGAACACCCACATATAAAAGGGTAGTGATAGAATTTTTTGGACAAATGAAATACATTCGGTTACTAGACCTCGACTCGGGAAGTCCTCTCGCAAATTAATGTTCTGATATATATAAAGTTAAAGAAAAACATAAAATCTAAGTGAATATTGTTTTATCGAACATATAAATGATTATTGTAAAATTAAATAGGATTAAATAAAAATAAAAACGAATAAAGATGTTGTTTTATTTATCAAACATATTATTCTTAGCATTTCGGAATTGAAACAATTGGCATACCAATTTGCCCGCAAAATTGAGGTAACCTATCCAGCTTTATGGAATGAAAACGAAATGGCTGGTGTTCCTTGATATTAAGGATTCATTTTGCACCACAAAAAACTCGCATCGAGAACACCGGAATCAACCAGCATGAACTGTGTGAAATTCTTTTGCCGTGAAAATGTGAATGATTTCTTTCGCAATTTGTACCAAGTGTATCAGAAAAATGTGTCCTTCGGTAATGAGCCACACCGAATTTGGTTCATGGATGAAACTGGATTCTCAGCAGTGCCCTAGTAAAGCCGGGAAAGTAATCAATCTCAAAGGACTCAAAAGAGTTGAGCAAATCACGTCGCATGAGTCTAGTGCGAGCACTTGCAAAGAGTGAATGGGTTGTGCCGAAAGGATTAGAATACTATAGAGAAAACTTCCTTGCGAAATCGAAGATTAACTTTAACTCTTTGCTTTATCTGCACAAAATGTTGTTTGGCAAGAAATTAAAAGTTGATTTTAATTAAAAAAAATTATTTTTAACCACACAAAGCTTTTTTCATCCAAAAAACTCTTGCCGATGTGTACCACCGGTGGTACACACCGTCCTCTACGTGTTAAAGTAAAAGTAAGTGCGATATATTAATTAATAGAAAATAGGGAGTTTTTTAGTAAGAAATATTCACCAAAAGGATTTTTTAATAACTAAATTATACTCATTACATATTTAGTATTTAAATGTTAGTAGTTAAGGGGATAATACATCAATTAAAATTTAAAAGAAAAATATATTCGACTTTTCTAAGAATTGCAAAAATTCAACGTACTTCTTGTAGTAGATAACTACAATGTTTTTAAAAAGTATTTTCAAATTTGATGAGCTCAGTTTCTTAAGATACTAAATTGAAATTTTCTACCTCATTTTGTTCAAACAGAACTAAGGTAAGACTTATATTTAATGTAATCTTTAAAAATTTTAAGGAACTATATTAAAATATTAGAATGTTTTTTTTAATTTTTTTCTGATTTTGTTAAATTATTTAACTCACAGCATATTTTTTCATTAATTTCTTCTATTCCAGGTACTTCAGTCAACACCCAAGTATCATCCGTACTTTTCAGTTCTTCACAGCAAACAGGGCAAGTTTTATTATTAACATTCCTAAAAGGCATATATTGAAATATTTTTAATTTTTTTTTTTTATTATAATTAGACGAACCATTGTTCAATACATGGGCAGCAAAAAGTGTGTGCACATGGTAACAGTACTTCTGTTTTACGATCTAAACAAATGCAGCATTCGTTTAAAGAATCATCACTAGATGTATTACTTTCATCATTTTGAAGAACGGCCTGCACATGATCCATTATTCGTGAGGCATTTAATATATTCTCCCCATTGAATTGTGCTCTTTCATCAATAAGCTAAAAATTAACATAAAAAAAAACCATAAATATTTTGTATCAATTAAATAAGACATTATTAATTATAGAGGTTTACAACTCTATTTAACAAAATTGTCTTTTAATGTTTTAAATTCATATGAAACACTCAAAAAATACCTTATTTAAATCTTAAGCTTAAGTTAATAATTTAAAATAATTTGTTTTTATGTAAGAAAGAAAGACTTGACTTGGTGTCTCCATTAGCAACTTGGACAGTGTCCAAGTTGATAATCTAGACACAGCCTGAAATAAGCTAAAATTATAAAGTTTAGCTTGAAAGCATAAAAAAGTGTTATTATGTAAAGCTATTTTCTTTTTAATATTATAAAAATTTGTGATCAATAAATAGAAAAACGGAACTACATTATAAAATAAAAAAAAATGCATACACCATTTTCTTCGCCCGTTGTTAAAGTTGATATATGAGACTGAAATGTTTTAAAAACACACAAAAACTGCTTGAGATTTAAAACTTTGATAGCATCAAGTCTTTTCAAGCTTGGATCAATTTTAACACAAACTACTTGAACTGTTGCTTTCCATAAAACAGTAGAATCTGTTCCTTTTTTGATAACAAATAATAATTGTTTGCCCTGTTCATCTAAACACATTCTTGATCTAAAATAATAAAACAAATTAAAAATATTTTAGAATAAATTATTAATACAAACAGTTTATTCAATTCTTCTATGCAAATTTTGAATTCTTCATAATTTAAAGATGCAATTTCTGAAAATACTCGAACATGTTTTATTATTTCTAAATGAATATTATCAACCGCTGAGGGCATAAGGTTTTCTTTAAAACTATGTGTTTGCCCCATATTTTTTTAATAATTTCAAAAATGCTGTTTTTAAACTCTATTTTTCAATTCAGCACTTTTTAGAAAAAATAATTCAACACATATTTATTGAATCTTTAAATCGCATTTTCTAAACTTTATTGTCAAGGTTATTTTGGATATGCGGCTAATCGAACTTAATATCGTATATTGAAATTCACTTTTCTGTTTTTAATCTTAATAAAGATGCTTTACTGCAGCTTGGCAGTTGAATTAACATAAAAGTTATAGTGTTTTGTTTAAATAATTTAACATTTATTATTATATTT
Organism: Acrocera orbiculus; assembly: GCA_947359355.1. NCBI lineage: Eukaryota > Metazoa > Arthropoda > Insecta > Diptera > Acroceridae > Acrocera > Acrocera orbiculus. The sequence continues at coordinate 28,937,717 of OX375757.1, forward strand.
TTCCCGGCAAACTACTTAATTAGGCAGATAATTGATGTTATGAATATTAAAATAAACTTCTGGTTTTATTTTTAAGTTTATAACAAATTTAGTAATATTATTTGCACAAAAATTTATATTCTAGCCTCAAGTACAAATTTAAAATTATACTTTCTACATTGCGTCTGTCACTTTTGGCAGACATAATGCACGCGGTTCTATGGATGTGTTTCACAAATCAAACAAGTTGGTACTAATTGATAAATATATATACATACATAAACAATTTTTAAAATTTCTACCAACTATTGCAGTTTGGAAAATTTTACTGGAGAAATTTGCTATAATTTAAATTTAAAATTAGTTTCACATTATCCAAAATAAATTTTAAAGTTTTTAATTATTTTGTTACAATAATATATGTATACTTTCAAAGTTAAGTTAACAGTGACATCTAGCTTTGAGAACTGTAATTATTGGAGTAGTGAACTATATTTTTAAATATCATTCTTTTCTTCCTGTGATCTGTCAAAGCTTGCAAGGTAAAAATTTTACACGAAAAAATATCTAAAAAATAATAATAAATCTTGAGTTTTAATTACCTTTCAAAGCATAATAACAATTTTAAATTCTATATAGTTTATTTTGGTGTATTTATTTATAATTTTGGCCTTGTTGTGGTTAATATAAATCCAATTATTATTTACTTTATGTGAATAATTAGTATAATTAAAATTTCTTAATTTTAGATGTTTATGCCAAAGAAGCATAGAGTTTCAATTTATGAACATCTCTTCAAAGAGGGTGTTATGGTTGCTAAAAAAGATTTCAATGCACCAAAACATCCAGAATTGGAAAATATCCCTAATTTACATGTAATTAAAACTTTACAATCATTACATTCTCGAGGTCTTGTAAAAGAACAGTTTGCATGGAGGCATTATTATTGGTATCTAACAAACGAAGGTATTGAATACTTAAGGACATATTTACATTTACCACCTGAAATTGTTCCTGCAACTCTTAAACGTCAAGCCAGATCAGAGACAGCTAGGCCTCGACCAACTGCTATGCCTAGGTCAGATATGTCCAAAACAGGTGAAGATAGATCTTCTTATAGGCGTGTTCCTGGAGGAGTTGATAAAAAAGCTGATGTTGGTGCCGGAACCGGAGAAGTAGAATTCCGTGGTGGTTTCGGTCGAGGTTCACGGCCTCAATAAGTAACTTTTGTAAAATTACTTTAATAAATTAAATTTTTATTAAAATAATATTTCATTAATTATTGTAGTTACAAAATAGGTTAATTTTAGTGAAAATTTTAATTTTATAATTGAATTTAAAACAGTAGTGAAACTATCATTTCAACAAGAGTTCGTTGCTCCATCTAAATTGTTAAAGGGTTATTAAAATCTAAGTTGTTTGAGGTTACAAAATTCGCAGTGATTGTCTATTTATTTAGTTTCAGTATGAAAATGCCATTCAGTTTAAAGAATGGTCAAGCTGCATTGTTTTTTTTCGCCTTCAATTTATCGTATGTCAAAATCCCTCTATACAACATAAGGTCTCCTGTTTTTCTACACCGCCATAGTTTTTTATTTATTAATTCCTTTACATTTTTACAAAAGTATTAAGAAATTCATCGGCGATTATGTGGACTCTTGTATCACTAATTAATCCTGGGTGACTTGGTACATTACCTTTGAGAAAATGTGAACAGCCGTAAATAATTTTATGTGCTTTAAAGAGCGGGTATATAGTTACACTAGTATATATGAATGCTTCCTGGTTTCTTTTATATTCTGTTAATTTGTCTACTTTGAACGTATCAAAAACTTTAAATGTAATGTGTAAAGCTATAATTTCAAACTTTTAAAAAGGTATTGCTAATTGCACATTAAAACCGGCAATATACCAATATATGGCTTAATAGGGGTTTTTGTTTTCTTGTTCGAAAAAATGCTTCGAACAGACTTTTATTAGAAATTTTTGGGTTTTTTTTGGTTTTTTTGTCAATACTTTTTAAATGACATTAATTATATTGATTTTAATTGATTCAAAATATAAATAAAAAGTAAATATATTTCAAACACGTCAGTAGAGATTAAAAGGTCATGTTAAATTAGCATTTTCGACAGCGTTTTTATAGGCGCTTTTGGAGCGCGTTTATATTCAGTATTGACTCCAATAAAATTAAACATTTTTTAGAAAAGTATAATTCGTAATTTTTAAGTAACTTTATTATATTTATAGCAAGTCAATTTTATATGATAAAACTAGTTAGAAAGCATAAATTATATATGTATTTCCATTCAAAATGTCAAACAATTATTTCAGTAAATATATTATTAAATATAACAGTGGCTCAAAAACGCTGTCGAAAGCCTTACCTACACACCAAGTAAGAAATTGTCCATAGATGGATTTTTGTAACTGGAAAACATGTTCTTCGAATAGGCAAAGCAAGCATTTAAACCGGGTTGGGTTTGAGAAGTTGTTAAGAATGTTCGACTTTTTCCCCTCGTCTTCAACTTTAACTTTTTCTTATAATTAAAATTCTATTCTAGTAATTTAAAAATTATGCAGAAAAACAAACAAGATGAATAAAATCATAGAGTATAAAAAACATCCTAAAATATTTTATTTTCATTTTTGCTGGCCAAGCCTGTTAATATAGTTTAAAATAAGTAAGTAATAAGTACCAAAGGCGCATATCAATTTTATTTAAAAAAAACTAACTTAAATTTAATAATAAATTATTTATTTTTCGCTCTGCAGCGATATCAAGTTTTATCCACTACACGAGTATTATGGATCTTAGGTAGTCGAATATTTATTCAAAAATAGAAAAAAATATATTAGATTCTTAAAAAATAGTAAACAAATAATGTATTAAAGTGGTATTCTGGTCTAGAAAATTGAAAAAATCGATTTTTTTTCATATTTTCAATTATTGAATTTTTTCAAAATTCAAATTAGTTTTGGAGATATAGCTGTTTTAGTGACGTATCGCTCATACTGCGCCCAACTTTATCCGAAAATTTAAAGGCATTTTTCTCGAAACTACTTTTTTCGAAGCGGTCGCCTTGATTTCTCAAGTTCTCAACAACCCCAATTTTGCGAAAAAAATTTTTTTTCAATTATCTTAGTTCCCACCATAGCGGTATTCTCTTAGATTAGATTTTTTACTTTAGATTACTCAGAGGGTTAAAATCGTGGCGACCATCGAGCACCATTTCTTTTGCACCTCCACTTCATCAGCCTGTAACTTTCTGGATTTCTGATTTTTTTCAATTTTTGTTTTCGTGTATTGTTTAGGAATCAATAAATATTATACAAAATAACGAATACTGAAAATATTGTTGGTTTTTTTTATTACTCCTCAAAAAGCACCTAAAATTCATGTCTCTAGAATACTTCCTTAAGTTAGTTTTAATTCTTTGGTAAAACCTTACGCTCATATAGTACAATTTTTCTAAGACTTATAAATTTTTAAATATTCCTTTTGATAATATTATTAAAAAATAAATTTTTTTATATATTTTCTTAATTTGCTAAAAGTACCAAATGCAACAGATATTAATTTCGGTTAATAAATAAAATTATTTTAATTACTTAAAAAATTATATTAATTGAACTATTAAATTCTTGAAATCTCAGGAGTTGAGCCTAGATTTTGCTGTGATTCTGTAACAACAGTCCTTACCTTTCTTTTTATTGAAAAGCAATAACTTTCTACATTTGCTATTGGGATTTCGAAAGTTAAGTAAAGAAATACTGCTACAGACAGACTATAACCAAAATCGCTCCAAACATTTCTTATCTAAAACAAATAATAATTAAGCCTTTAAGTAAAAAAATTATTTTAATTAAAATATACCGATTCAAAGTCTGAAAAATGATTGCTATTTTTAATTAATCCACCCCTTATTGTTTGGACAAGAAAATGCGATAAATAAATGCAATATGTTAACCTAGAAAATGGCTGCCATAGAGAATGTGATAGAAATTTATCTAGAATTCCTCCATAACCATTTGTACATGCAAATATTATCCAAACTAAAGCGATTGCCCATGAAACTCGTGTCAATGATTCACTGAAAGCACTCTGTAAAGTTGAAGGTGAACTATCCTGTTGTTGAGCTCTGTAAGGTCCAAAAATTATTGCCAGAATTGTAACTAGGGATATAATCCAGCCTATTGAAACAATTAGCTAAAAATCCATATTTTTTTATGCATTTTAACAAAAAACACAAATATTAAATTTTAATTACTTTTCCCAATTTTGTGCGGCTGCTTTTGGTTTTGTACAAATAATATCCGAAAAGTAGACCAATTAACCAAGGTCCCATTCTTGTATGTGTTGGATAATAAGTTAAGCGCATGCGTTCCATCATTTCCGACAGTCTGATAAAATTATTTTCAAATTATATTTAAAGGAAACTTAAAAAATTTCGTTAAAGTTTAAAAATTTAAGCATTCCAGCTAAAAATATTTAAATACTTAAGTTATTTTTTTTTTTATCCTTATCACGTTTTATAATTTTAAGTTCATTAATTGGTTTCTTGCAAATTCAAAAAGATAACATTTTAACATAATTTTGTTTTTAAAATTAATAAAAAAACTTCACTTAAAAATATATTTTTAAAGTTTTTTGTATTTAAATTTTAGCTGTGGTTAGTCATTTGGTTAGTATATCGATTGTTATAAAGATTTGCATTTTTTACAGGCATTTAGACTTAGGTAGGTAGACTTATTTGCCTTTCTTTGATTGTTAATAAATATTAATTTACAAATCATCGTAAATTTTTACATAATTGATTTATTAAAAGAACAACTGTATATGTTAAAACTGTTGGAATTCTTCCCTCCAAAGACTTATACGTAAGCTTAATTTAAGGAGACTCGTTCTTAACTTAGAACCTCTCTAAATATCTTTTGAAATATAACCTGAATTCACACATAATCAGACAATTTTATAAATTTAGAATATGCTCACATCCTGGATCTCTTTAGTTTTATATTATGATATAGAAATATTACGGATATTAACGACAGTTTTAAGTTTTTTAAACAAATTATTAAAAAAATTTACGTATGTTTTGTGCGCAAATATTTTACTTTTTTATATAAAGGAGGCAAGAATTGAAGTTTAGAGAATATGCAGTAGGTTATGGCAGATTAATTTTGACTTTTGTTTCGTAATAAACGATTTTTTTGTTATTTATTAAACAGCTGAACTGTGAAAGAGGACTAAGTTTACATAAATTTGTAATAAATTTTTCAATTCAAATTTTTTATTTATTTTTTTCGATTCTTAAAAAACCTTTTTTGTTATTAAAAAAGAAGAAAAATGGCCGATCGAAAAGCAGTTATTAAGAATGCTGATATGAGCGAAGAAATGCAACAGGACGCTGTAGATTGTGCTACACAGGCCCTTGAAAAATATAATATTGAAAAAGATATTGCTGCCTATATTAAAAAGGAATTTGACAAAAAGTATAATCCAACATGGCATTGTATTGTCGGCCGAAATTTTGGGTCATATGTGACACACGAAACTCGCCATTTTATATATTTCTATTTAGGACAGGTAGCTATTTTGTTATTTAAAAGCGGTTAAATATTTTCATACTAAATATATTGCATACTAATTTAAAATGTCCTATAGAAAAATTATTTGTAAAGCCTTAATTTTTATTATGTAAAATCTTTTGAATTGTAGTTTAAAATTTAAATTACATTTAAAAAAAAAAACTGTAATCAAAAATTTGCCTTTTTTTGAAAAAGTTTTAAACTTTAGTATTATTAACTTTTATATTTAGTTAACTTTTGTCTGAAGTAATATTAATATTACTTTATTTCTTTAGTAAAGAAATATTATTTAAAACAAATAGTTTGTTTCTTGTGCGAAAAGAAGGAACTTTTTGGAAATTTTTAAAAATATTAATATTTAAAAATAATTTAAACTTGCCCTTTGCCCAAAATCTGCATAGAGAAGTCATTTAGCATGTAAGTCGTAAATGTACATGAAATTGATAGAAGTATTAATAGTACAATAACCCAGGCAAATTTTTTCCCCCATTTGCCTAGTGGAAATAATATTATAGGAGAGAGAAAAAAAAGTTGTGTATCTGTCGATAGGTACCATGTATGTCCTAAACACTAAAAATATAAAAGTTTATATTTGGGTTAAGTAAAATTAAAATTTTCTTTAATTACCATTTCATCTGGATTAACATAATTTTGAACATAAAGTAGAGACGACCACCAATATTTTTCGCATTGTGGTAATACAGTGTTTAACGCCACTTCCCAATATGGTGCAGTTCCTATTCGATGCAACAATGTTACTGAAAAGAATATAATAATCGCTAAAACAGGTGTCAGTCTTATATAACGGTGGATATACATCTTTAAAATAATATTCTTCTCTCTAAAGAAAAATTTTTTTAATTAAGATATAAATTAATAATAGTTCTTACTTTCGATCTTGATATTTAAATACTACCCATCCCACAAGAAGTCCGCTGAGTAAAAAAAATGAGTCAACTGAAACTGTAGCACTTATTAGACACATGGAAAAATAGGTTTTTTGCCACTGAAATTTAATATTAAATTTAATTTTATGATAACTATAATTAGAGAAACAAAAAGAAAATATTTAAAAAAATTTAAATAATTTCATACTTTTTTATTTTCATTTATTTGTTTTTAAGGATAGAAGTTTCAAAATACATATAGTAAATTTGTATATAATTTTTAGGTCCACCTGATTAAATTAAAGTTGTCAAATAACACATTTGGTAATGTAGTAAAATTAGAGTTTTTATTCAAGGATACTTTTGTGTGCTGAATTTTACTTGGTAACTGGTTTGCGCAGGTTAAATTGTGTATTTGTCTTGTACAACAAGTGAAATATCTACAAGAAATCCTTGTTTTTAGCCAAACTTAAGCTTTTATATAACATAAAAACCCTGATTGATCTATAAATTCATACCTACAAGACCTACAAACAATATTATACGATCCTTTATAAAAATTAACAAATTAGGGGAATTTTAAATATAATATAAAAGTTTTGGAATCTCAGAATTTTACCCAAATAAAGTTGTGAAATTACAAAATTTCAACGGATAAAATGCCTCGTGTCTTCAACGTTAGGTATCAATATATGTGAAACTAGGAGTTTTGATTAATATTTAGACTTCAAATAGTTTATATTGAAAAAAATATTCAACAGTTGCGCAAAGTATTAACTTCTAAAGATTAAACTATATTTTTTTAACTATATCACCCGTAAATGAAGCTCATTCTCAGTTCAAAAATAGTTTGAATTTATTATAATGTCATTCATCACTGTCTGCTTGACACATGTTTAACTTTACTTTTTGATATTGAGGATAAAGAATAGGTAAATGAACAATAAGGAGAAAAATTACTATTTCATTTGTGATGAAAGAAATTTGAAAGAAAAATAATAAAATATTTGTCAAGCATAATAAAAGTGACTATAATACAAACCTCATTTAAAGATGATAAGTTAATAATTGGATCAGCTATGGTGACAACATAACTATGTCCAAAAACCACCCAAATCAAAGAAAGGCAGCGTATCCCATCAAGGCATCTTAAAAAAAAAGGAAAGAAATTTGTTAAACTATTTAAATTCTTGAAAATATATCAGCAAATTTTTTATTATAATTTAGAAAAACTGAATTTATATTCACCTTAATACATCCGGTGAATATTTATTACTTGTTTTAAAGAGTTTCTGAGCATTTGTAGGAATTGAAAAGCTAACTAGAAGTGGATGTGGCTGTTCTAAAATATAAAAAAGTTTTTTTTAATTTATTTTAGACTAAATGATAACTAAAAATTACCTACTTAGTTCGAACTGAGCCGCTAAGTCATACATAGTGCTCGCCAATAATAATATACAAAAACAGGCAAAAAATACTCTAGAAATAACACAAAAATTAGTTTTCAAAGAATTTTCTAAAGATATAACAAGAATTTTTACATTGCAAACCATTCAAGCCCACTAAACTCAGTAGTTTCATTTGTGATGCAATCACTTCTAGTAAAAAATGGTTTTTCCAGAAAAGTCATATTAAAATTTTCTTTAAGAAATGTATTTAAGTATGTTTGTAGCAATGTTACATTACAGGATTTTGGAAAACATGTTCCAAAACTTAGGTGGAATCCTTCATTTTCAAATGGTAACAATCTGACTTTATCAGGAGGTGTCATAGTATAATTGATTGGTATTGTTGCTAAACAATATTTTCCTTGAATTTCTTCGTCGTTATCTCCTAAAGTTTCACTGATTGATAAACATTCATCAAAGTTACCTAATTCTATAAGATTTCCATATAAAATACCAGACGGAAACTTGCCCCAAGAGTCTATCACTAAAAAGAAAACATTAAAATGTAAATTATAAACTAGAAAAATTTTCTTATGAAAAACTATGAAAACATGATAAATTAGCTTTAAACCAAAATAATCGTTACTATTTTTGAGAGCTAGAAAACTTGGAGGAAATTTTTTTTTACGTAGTTTTACCACTAGGCTATTATATCTGTTTTTACTGAATTATACCATGGATAATATCATACAACCTCCAAAGTAAGGCTTGAATTAGATTTTTTTGCCTTTAATCTACCTTTTAGCAAAAACTTGACTGATATTTGTTAATATAACATTGTAAATAAAAATAGTAAGCATAAGTTTTACTTGTTGCTGTAAAAATGAAGCAAACTATCACCAATTATTATACACACTGTACCTTTTTTGGTCCGAAACTGTTAAATAAAAACAATTTTTTTCCTATTTTTAGTTTCTTTGTTGCTGAGTACCTGAACCGGAAGATTTTTATTCAAATAAAAAGGGAAACTTCGAGCCATAATATCTTGAAAACGCTCTGTGTACATACAGTGCAGGAAGCAACTTTAATCTCAAGGTACTCTTTTAACGTTCGCTATATTTTTGATTGAAGAATTTATTTCAAACTTGAGAGTAGGTATTTAGTCATAAAACCTATTTAAAGTAAATACCTACACACACACATAGTACTAATTACCTGCAAAATGTAACTCTGGTAAAAGGTAATATAACCTGATAATATTTTTACTTCGAAATCAAATATATGGGAAAACTCATAAAAAATACTTTGAGTCTATAGTTATATCCAGCACTATATGCAATCAACTAATAAAAAATTAAGATTTGGCAAACTTTTAGTCTTTATAAATAACGTTTTTTTGAAAAGTCGACCACCCTCTCTGGCTAAAAGATCCTCTGAAAAATATTCCTAAGTTTTAAACATTTAAGAGTAACATGCGGTTAAAAAAGACCGAGACCAGCAAAGTAATGATGTCTCGAACGAAAAATTCTTATTATTTTTAGGAAATACTTTTGCTGTTTAATTAATCATAAAAAATAGCAAATTTTTTTGCTTTGATTAAATATTGCTTTTTGATTCGAAAAAAATGCAATTGAGCATTATATGTGCTTGTATTGAAAAGTATTATTGCAGTCTAACTACATCTTAAGCAGTAGTTTTTTTTTTTATTTTCTGAATTTCAACCAAGTCATACAGGCAGAGAGTATGCAGAATACTTTGGCGGTGAAAAGAAGCAATTGTCAGAGAGAAGATTGAAGAAAATTTACAAGGTACTTTTTTTGGTTGGTAAATTTTAAAGATATAAATCATCTGTGATTATTACATGCTAAACAAATAAATGGTGCTAATCAGTCAAAGCTGCAAAAATTTAAGGACGTCAGTTCTTAAGCTAATGTTTTCCATATCTTAGAATCTATAAGCTACATTATATAGTTGCTTATGCTGCATTTATTTCTCTAAACTCTCTTAATTAAACCATAAGTGATTACTTTTTGTTCGGAAATCTAAAAGTATTGAAGTAGATGGTAAGACTGAGAACTTAAACCTTGTAATATTTTATTATATTTATCTTTTTATGAGTATTAGCAGCTAAAGCAGATAACTAGATTGCTTACTTTATATTGGTAAAATGAGTTGTAAAAATAACTATTTTAGTTCATCTAAATTATTTTTTCCTCTTGGATTAGAGAACTGTTTTTGTTATTTTCCTCTTCATGCTTATTGTTGGATATTCTTTCCACTGATTCTTTACAAAAATTATTTATACTACACAAAATTTTTTTAAAAACTTTATTTAATGACATTCCTATGAAATATCTTAAGATATATAAACACTGATAGTTAGTGGACAAAATGTTCGAATTATTTATACGAAGAAATAAGAAAGGCAGATGTTGTTTTGTCACTTTAAAGAAATTATTTGATTTTTTCAAATTTTCAGTATTAAAATAATTACAATTCGCAAGAAGAAAAGGATGTCTTGTATTAAAATGAATATAAATTCAGTTTTTCTAAATTATAATAAAAAATTTGCTGAAATAGTTCCAACAATTTAAATAGTTTAACAAATTTCTTTACTTTTTTTTTTATTTAAATTTTAATTTTTAATTGTCTGACAATCAATTAATACTTTTTATGATTTACAAATTTTTAATTGGAATTAATTATTCGATTGAAACAATAAGAAAGGCAAAATGACAGATCTGGGAAACCGAGACAAATTGATGCGTCGGCTACAGTTAAAAAACTTTTAGATTACAAGGATCAAATAATTCTACCAGGTTCTAAAGTGCTTACTAAATACATTAATATTTGGAAAAAAGTTTGGGAGGAACTTTTAAATAAAAAATCACCCTTTTCTCTTAGTTCATTTGTGTGCAATAATATAATTGATGTTCGTGATTTGTTAAACAAATAAGAAATTTCCTTTTGAATTTTCATCATTTTTAGCTTTCGCGCAGTTCAAAAGGGTTTTCCCCTTATTGCGAAAAAACTGTTAGGTATTTTCCCGGAGCATTTAAATAGCACTTAATTATGTAGTAGTTTTTATTAGGGTTGCATGGTGCATTTTGTTGGCATAAAATGGCTCTGCTACCTTCAAGAATAGTAATTCTATCTACTTATTTTTACCACTTTACATCTAAAAAAATGAAATTTTATTACATTTTTTCATATAAATAATAATACATATTTAATATACTATTAATAAAGAAGAAAAGATTCAACTTTTAAGCAAATCTTGACGCAATTTTTCAATTATTACAATAGACTATAACTCATTACATTTTTGTTTTTTGTAATATTATTGGTTTGTATATCTTTTTTTGCAAAATTATACTTAAAAATTGATTAAAGCTTGAACCTTGCCACTGTTGGATTTTTGCTTTGTTTTGAAAATATAGAAAAAGAAAAAGTAAAACAAAAACTACTCTCTGCTTTAATTCATGTTGATTATTTGGCAGACTTGATCAAAAACAATTACTATAAAACTTATTTATAAGTATAATATAACAAAAAACTTTTTATTCCAACTGTTATTCCTACTCTAGAAAAAATATGTCTATAACTATAAATAGAGTAAAATGAACGTACTATTTAAGCGATTACTTACTTTGTAATGCCCATTTTTCTGAATTTTGTATTCCCATAAGAAGCTGTTTAAGTTGAAAATAGCACAAGGTATTATTATCATCTAAATATTCTACAAACTCCTTAAAAATATCATTCTGGAAATTAATAAAATTTTGTGGTATTGTGTGATTGATAGTTGCAAAATAATTTTCGGCATCACTAATTCCATACACTACACTAATGTAAAATAAAACAAGAAAATTTTTCATATTGTTTCTTAAGTTTTTATAAGTACCCCGTTAAAGAGGGAAAAAAAATATAAACTGCTTTAAAATTATTTAATTTAGCTTATATATACTTAAAATATCACGTCTATCCTTAACTAAGGATGATAGAGCATTTTTCGAAAGTTTTTAGTAAAATATTTAACTATGATTACGTTTAATTTGAAGAATTATACTCATGGAAACTTATCGACACACACAAATAAAATTTTAACTGAATTTTGACAGTGTGTGGAATGATCTGCAAATTTTAAAAGCACAATCGCTAGACAATTGTTCCATCTAATCAGATGATAACTCTTATGATTTCGTTATATCAACAAGTTTAATATGTTTTTAAGGTTTGAAGTATTTTGAATCAATTGCTTTTTCTTTTTTTATTTAAACCAAATAAAGATAATTTTTTATTCAATATTATAATATTTCAATATTATAATTCACTAATACATCATATTTGGAATTGATAAAATAAATGTATAATAATATAAGCCTATAAAGTCTAGCTAAACAATTTTTATATCATTAAACAATTAAAACATTTTTGTCTTTGTACGATAAAAATATGGGACTAAAATAAAATTGGAAGCTTATCTCTAACATAAATATTATCAATAAATTTTCGTAATGATCAATTTCATGATGTATTACAACTACTCAAAATGTTATTCACATCTAAGCTCAAAGCTTTTGATTGAGTCTTAAGATTGGGTAATCGCATTTTTGCTTAAACAATTAAAACCACAAACAGATAATTTTTCGCCCTAAAAGAATTGCGGATCTTTTTAAATTAATTTATTTCACCTTCAATTTTACTGTGTTTTTCATATCAGATAAATAATTCACAATGTTATATAAATAGTATTTTAGGATTTTTCATGTATAAATAGAGACAACAATTTCAGTTTTGTGAAATTATTTTAATTTTTTCAATACAAATTCGTTAGATAAAAGTAATTATTTTCAATGTAAAATTTGGAAATTTTCTAAGACCATGTTTTTGATGATAAAATTTTTAAATTAATTTTAAAATTTAAATTAAATTATAAAATTTTAATTATAAATTTTAAATTATAAATCATTAGTTTTATAAGCAAAAACATTCATTCGCATCATACGAAATGAATCTGGTATGAGCTTGCTATTTAACACGTTTAACATTTATTAAATTAATCAATAAATCTCCATTAAACCAAGAAAAACAGTTTTTGTTGTAAATTATCGACTTCATCAACTAAAATACCAACAATTATTGCAATATTCCTTTAATTTTTCGATGACTTTTTGTGCAAGCTATTTTGTTTTAAAAGAGGCATTTTGGGCTAAGGGCTTCATTAGGTATTTGCAAAAGCAGCTGAAAACTTAACTTACTTATCGTTCTTAACCAATTTTAACATGCTGTATTGTCTTTGTTAAACAGCATGGCTTAAAATCGATATATTGAACAGGTTTTTTTTTAATCAATTCATTGTCATAATCTAATATTTTCTGCTGTTCATACGGTAGTGAATGAAGGGAATACCATGAGGAGTCCAAAATACAGAGATCATAAGCTTGGAAGTCACATTTACGGCTTCAGATGACCAAAATCAACGGCTTTCCATGGCCTCTTATTCAGCTGATTGTTTATTTATTTGAGTGTGTACAAATGGATTCATGACATATGTATAGAAAAGTAAGAAATTCATATAATTCCTTTTGAACTTAATATTAATTCACAAGTTAATTTAAGGATTTTTCCAAACTATTTTGAGGATTTTATTATAATGTCTTTAATTAATACTAAGAAAACGTTGATTTTAATGGATTTTATACTTTGCTATAATTGAAACAATTGAATATTTTTACTCTTTTACTCATGGGTTCATTTTACTCAAGAACTTTTGTTAAAGACTTCTTTGAATTTAGTTCTATTTGAACATATGTAATGTCATCTTAAAGATATGGTGGTAGTAGCCATGAACTTTTCTAATGATGAGTATCGCAGTAATACAATTTTTTATCATGTCCTTACGCATGAATTCATGCAAGAAAAACTCTGTGAAAGAAGGCATTTTGTCATAGTTTTTCAATAATCCTATCAAAAAAGACCTATTAAATAGCTTATTAAATCTTAAAGGACCCACTTCAATCCTACATTTAAATATTTTAACAATATGTAAGTAAGAATATGGTGGCACTAGAGAAAGGCCTGTTAAGTTAATTATTTAAGCGTGACACCTAACCTTTTTAACTTTAAAAATGTTTCATTTTTTAACGATATTTTATCACGACAATCCCTTTATGATCATTAATAAAATAAATATAATGGCAATACTTTTAAACTGCTAATACAGAAAATATATTTAGTGTTAATAGTTTTAATAGAATAAGAACTTTGTGTGTAAGTAACTCTTAGTTTTTTAAGCTTTTTGTATGAAACTCAAAAAAAAAAAGTATTTTTTAGTGAAAATAATTACTAATATTTCAATCAAAAAGAAATTAAATAATTTTCATATATTTTAGAATGAATTAAAATCATTTTCGTTTTGTATGTATTCCAAATTTATTCAATTTGCATAGTTGAAAAGTTCAATCAATTGGTTTAATGACATTATCCAAGAAAAACTATAATTTAGAAGAATTTGTCCAATTGCAAATTCCTTTTTAAAAAATTCTTGTTTTGCATTAATCCAAAGAGAAGAAATGATCCTTATGTATTAATGTACGTTGATATTAACACATTAACATATATATACAGATTATACAGATTATATATACAGATTAGGCTGTTGCGTCGGTTGTTGCGTCCGGAAATATGAAAATTTTGTTATTGAGTACAAAAAGGAAAAGTCCAATTTCTAAAAATTAAGTGCGTGCATTGATATTATTTTGTAGAACATTTGTTGTTTTATGTAGGTAATTTTGTACTCTATATCATTTTCATAATTAAAAGAGATTATTGTAATTTAATAATAAAATAGTTAATGTGTGCAAATTTTAAACTTAATCCTCTAAATTGCTTTGAAATCAATCTAAGATATACTTATGTGCCTACATAAAGTTTCGTCTGTTTTTGCAAAATTGATTTTCTGTTAATAATTAACTGGCCAGATCACGGACTTCAAATGATTTTATTCCACAAATTCATTTTTCCTTAAATTATTTTCCTTTAGGATTAGGAAACTTCTCATTACGTTAAAGATACTGCGAGTTAAAATGAATATTATATAAATCTCTTAAAGCTTTACGAGTATATTAAAATGTTTTGCAAATAAAAAACCATAAAGTTCCAAGTTGTTCGTGTATATTCTTTTGTAAATATTTTTAATAATAAAAATGATAAAGTATAATCAGTTAGCTGTTTATTAGCATTAGTAAAGGCAAAATATAGAAAGCTTTCACTTTTACGACACATAAGCGCAAAAATATTTACACGTTATTCGTGTTATGCTGCTTTTTAAACATTGTTATCATAATTATATTCAAATAAAATTTTATATGCAGTAAAAAAAAATGAATGCATTTGACTTATTTAATGGAGAATCTAAATGAATTGTCATTTGACATCTTTCAACATTTCAATTACAAACACTATTTCTGGTGAAATGTACGTCTCTTTTCTTTTTATTTCATTTTCCAGAATTTTTTGAGACATAAAATTAACGTGCTTGATTGCTTTCAGAAGTGGTAAAGCTAAATGATTTTCGAAAACAATAAAACAACTCTTGGTATCACTAATGATCCTCATTTGTGCTAAATATCTTTCTCTAGAGCATCCTTTTAAAATTAGTAAGCAGCGATATCAGTTGCAGAAGGTCGAATATAGAAAATGCGTTGGATGCCGAAAAAGCGAAAAGTCATGTAGTTTGACCATCGTGTTTCTCCAAAACACTTCGCGTGTAAATTCTGTAACTGATTAACGATAAAAAAAACTAAACAGTATAAACATAAAGGACTAATATATTAAAGTTGTAATTAAAGGAACGGCAGTAATTTACATACTAAAATATAAGAGACATTATTTTGTTTTCTAAATGAGGATTTTACAAACTCCTCTTTTTAGTTATAACAAATTGAGGTTGAATTGGGTTTTAGAAATTTTAAGATACCTTATTTTTTCAGTGTTCCTTCTTTAAAAGAAGGATGATAAGAAACTTTTAGCTTATAAAAATGGATTGGATTGGAAATATAAATACAACAACTTTTGAAAATGAATGCTGGTCACAATTGGTACAAGTAATGAAAGGGGTCACTGAGAGAAAGCTTTGGGCCCTTAAATGTAAATAAACATAATTAATATTTATAAAACTGTAGAATTTTTGTTGTTGTTTAATTTCAGTATTTGACTCATGGGGAAGATTTCCTTCAGGCGTATTATTTGATCACCGTCAATCATTTGGCAATTACTTAGAATGTATAGATGTTATAAGTGATTCTAATGAGAATCATACAGCGATCCGAGGCCGATACTGTATGTTATCATATAATCTAGAACTACCAGAAATTTTGCCAGAAAATATAACTAAATTATCCACACCTTGGTTTTCAACTGGAATTTGTATACCAAACGCTTGTCAAGCAAGCGATATCAAATCAATTTTTTCAGAAAATTTTAATGAAAGTATAATTAACTTAGATGTTCCCGATGAATTCTGTAGGAATTCAGAACCAGATCAATTTAATTCTTTACAATGGTTTGCTGTGTAAAATTTGTTATTTTTTTTTTTAAAAAATAACTTATTAAGAATTTTCCTTTTTTTATATTTCAGGGGAATTTTCACTCTTTTACTTATACTTTTATTACTTGGAACAATCTACGATATTTGTCTGAGTTACCGAAAAAGTAAACGAACAGAAGTGTTAATAATTTTAATAAACATTTATTTTTGCAGAAAAAGGAAACCCAATTTTACTATCGTTTTCCGTTTTAAAAAATTCAAAAAGGTTATTTGATGTTAGCAAGACTAATTCAGTAAATAAAATTGGATGCCTTCAAGGAATTTGTAGTTTATCTATTATGTGGATAATTTATGGACACGCATACAGCTTAAACTCATATTATCCACATATTAATGTTCGCGACATAATTGAGGTATGTGATTTCAAAATCAATTTTGTGTATATTTTGTTTTAATTTCGAAATAAAAAAATAAGATGTTCAGGAAGGAAGTTCCATAAATCATACCCTAGCGATATCCTGTAGTAACAATCCCCTATAGTAACTTCTTTTAATTAACAACTAAAAACAATAACTAACATGAAAGCCTACACAACAATTGGAAACAATAAGGAAAAAATTAGATTTTTCTGTTAGTATTTTGTATTAAAATTTCGTTAAAGAATTTCATGATGCCATTTAAAATGTTCAACCTAGCCCTCATGTTGAAAACCACTATACTCAAACTTTACTCAAAAAAACTTAAAAAGTTTATTCTCTAAATATTTTATAATCCTTGAAATTGTTGCTTAGGATTTTCATATAAATTTAGTGATCTTTAGAATGAAAATAATTGCATAGCCTTTTTAATAAAAATAAATATTAATGAAAAACTTTTTTCTAACCAATGAAATGATTTTTCGGAAGAAAGTTTCCTTTACTTAGTTTTGCACATATGATGACCTTTTTAAAAATCGCTTGACCGATAAGATTTTCTAATAATAATAGAAGTGTGTAGAAAAGCAGAACAGCATGCTTTATTTTATTGATAAGATAGAAATTAACCTTTGGACAAAAGGCAAGAAAAAATTCACTCAAAAGAGAACGGTCATGTCTAGTGTAAACACATTTTCTATATAATGACAATATATGTACTTGAAAAAGCCTTAGGTGTGATCCATGATTTAAGTCTAAGTTCGATTTGGACTTTCTCTATTACAAATAGGTAAAATACAGCATATCTTATTTAATTTGTGGGGGTAGTAAAGTATGTTTTTTTTTGTATTTTTTATTGATATATCACTTCCCAAGATTATTCTGTGAAAATTTGAAAACAATTGAAATAAAACTAACGGAGATATACACTTGCAATTCTTTTGTTTTATGTATTTTACGCGTTTTTCTCACACTTAGCTTTTTCAAAGTCGATGAGCTCTGTAACTCAAAATCTACTGAACCGATCTTCTTGAAATTTCACACACTCTTCCTTTACATAAATTACGAGGTAGTACCGTCGAGTTTTTCTTTTTTTTTAAAAGTTAACGAATTTGAAAAATCAGTATTTTGATTTCCGAGCCTTGTAAAAAATCGAAAAATCAATAAAAAAACAAAAATTGACAGTGTTACTTGGGGAAACTTATTAACTAATCAAATCAATTTGGATTTTTAATTTCAATTGACCCAGTAATGAGTTATGATGTTCACCGCGAATCAACTTTTTTTTGAAACGTCTGCGAGATTCGCTATCATCGGCTAATTTTTTAATATTTATTAATGAAATTTTCACAGAATATTCTTTAAATATTATATAATTATACTGTATATATAGAAATAAATAAATATTAATTGTATCCTTAGAAAAAATTGTAGAAAATATGCTTTTTTTCGGCCGAATTAACTTTACTACCCCCTTGATTTAGATAGAAAATTAAAGCTATAATAGAGCTAGATACTCGTAATATACTTGGTTATAACATTATGGTTAATGGTATTTACAATACAAAATAATATCCTTAAATATTTCTAATTGTAAGTAAAATTTAAATTCAAGAAAGTAGCCTTTCTTCCATTAGGTTAAGAATGCAAGTACAATTAATGAGAAAATCAATAATGTTTTGATGAAATTTTAAAAATTCTTGCTTTAAGTAGACGTTTTATAAAAATAATTCATCATTGTGCTAGCAGCTCTAGTTAATCTAATTAGGAATTGACTTTAAAAAATTTTTTTATATTACTTGTTATGCTTAGTTCAACTCTATTGTGTCTTTTACTTTAAATATCTATTTGGCATATAAATTTTTCTAATTTTATTGCAATCCAGTCTTAAGATTTCAACACTAAAATATACATTTTTTATATTTTAGTACGAAAAATACTTAGCTGCAACTATTTTGTTTACATCGGAGTTTGCATATGAAACATTTTTTCTAATGAGTGGTTTTTTAACTACCAAAATTATATTTAACTTAATGAACAGGTATTTTCAATTTTATAGATTTTTTTTTATTATAAAAGAATTAAAAGAAAATCTTTTTATTAATTATAGAAACAAAATCAACTTTGTCTATATAAATTTGTATCGATATCTTAGATTAACCTCTGTATTAGCTGGATCAATTTTGTTTACAGTTGCTTTTACAATGTACACAAGCTCTGGGCCTATATGGTTCAAGCAACTTGAAATAGTAGAAAGATGCAAAAATAGTTGGTGGGTTACCCTCTTATATATCCAAAATTATTTAAATCCAAATAATATGGTATATATTAATTTAATAAAAAGCCTATTTTATTAATTCATATTAATTATAGTGTTTTAAGCATTCATGGTACTTAGCAGTTGATACACAGCTGTTCCTACTGGCACCAATCATATGTATACCTCTCTATAAATGGAAGAAATTCTTTTGGGCAGTTGTTGCTCTATTATCACTTGCAATCGTCTACATATTTTCAGTATATATGATGTACAACTTTTCCATGAAAAAAATGATTCCCGAGTAAGTATTAAATATAATCATAAAGCCCATTAATGGACTTATATTTTGGGATTTAATAATATTATTTTCAACTTAACAAATATTAAGCTCATAAAAAAACTATTTAGTCACTATGTGATGACTATAACAGAAATTATATTTCTCAAAAAACCCATAACATTAATATATAAGTAGCAGAATAAGTTTAATATCTCATTACAAAAGTTTAAGTCCAAAGCATTTTTAAGTCCAAAAAAATATTTGAATTTTTTATTCAACTTTTATTTTATTAACTTATTAGAATTTTAATATTTTTGAGCTTATTTTTACACATTCTTTGAAAGAAAAAAAGATCCCATTCGACCAAAAACACAAAATTTCTTAACTAAATACTCCGGGTATATATTCTTAAGTTTTTATACAACAATTTCAATTCGAGTAGATAAGCTTGGTTAATAATAGTTTTATTGCAAGATAAGTTAAATAATTATTTTTGTAGTATAGTAATGGTTAGCAAAATGAGAAAATTAATTTACACACCTACACATACGAGGGCAATTTCTTGGCTGTTTGGTGTTTTATTTGCGACAAAATTTCAAGAATTAGGTGCTAATAAATTCATCAAAAAAAGAGTATGTACAATTGATCAATATTAAAGTTAATGTTAAAAATCATTTATCAAAAGTTTGTAATTTTATTGGGATGGTTACTTGCAATACTAATAACATCAAGTATAGTTTTTGGATCCCATGATTCAAGTTTATCGGATGCTTTAACAACAAAATTAGAAAGTTCTTTTTGGGGTGCTTTGAGTAAAATTGGATGGTGTATTTCAATCTCATGGATAATATTTGCCTGTCATTACGGTTTTGGAGGCTATATAAATTCATTTCTTTCACATGAAATGTGGTTACCAATGGCTCGCCTTAGCTATTGTATGTATATTATTCATCCTTTAGTCCAATATAGTTTTTTGTTTAGGCAAAAAACGGAAACTTACGGTACTGAATATGGGCTGGTAGGTATCATAAATAATAATAATTAATCTTTGATTGATAAAATTTAGTTTTTATTTTTAGTTTATACAATATTGTGCATTTTTAATAATAACCATATGTTATTCAGCTGTAGCGTTTCTTGCACTTGAATCACCGTGCATTGGAATTATTAAATCTTTAGCCGAACAAAAGATGACCTCAAAGCAAATGAATTCGAAAGACATGTATAATATAACATAAGTGACCAAATTTATATTTATTTAAATTCATAATAATGAAAGTTTTAATATTATATAATTTTGTTATTATTTTTTGTTTGAATCATTTCTTTTTTTGCTTTTAAGTAAATCAAAGTAAAAACTTAAATAAGAGTAAGTTCCCTACAAAATTTTAATATTTTCGAATACATCAAACAAATAATGATAAGCCATTAAGGCAAAAGGTAATTTAAAATAAAAATATTAAATTACCAAATGCAATAATTTTTCCATTGGTGAAGTTTTTCTATTTATCTTTGTACTCTTTGTGTATAGACTATATGAAATTACAATGATAACTCTTGGATTTTAAGAACATTTTCAGTTAAATAAATTCACTTTTCAAATTTTGTTAGAAAAACGTCCCCCAAAAGGTCATCTTACAGTACTATCCTGGTTAGCTAAGCTTTACTCACAGCGACGTTAAAAAAATTGAGCTCTTCTAAAATAGTGAAAAATTAGGTGTAAGAAAGTGAATGTCAAATAAATTTAAGTAAGTTTTATATGTAAAGTTCATGATTGCATTTGGATGATAACATCTTCAATAATTTCCGGACCACACGAACTCTAAAAATCAGATGATTCCACAAAAACAAAAAACAAAAAATAGAAAACATTTTGGGGCTCATTAAGTACTTTTGGATGGAGTATTTCTATTTCATTAACAATATTTTCACCTCATCTTGGTTTTGGTGGACTTGTGCATTCATTTCTTTTACACGGTTATGGTTACCGATTATGCCATTCCTGAAAGTTATTCCTCTGAACTGGAATGTGTAAGCCATATGAAGTTTTAATTAATAAAGGGTCTTATTAAAGTCTCGTCAATTTCAATATTTTGTAGTTTTGAAGGTTTTTGATTATTACAACAATATATTCGATTTTTTTATGTTTAATTATGAAATTTGCATATATGTATGTAAAAATATGTGAAACGTATATTTTTTAGTTGTAATAGATATTTAATACGGTTACTTTTTCTTATTTATTAAGATATTTACTTAAATTTCATCTGATGGACTGGATCGAAAATTTGAACGAAATAGTTTTAGAAAATGAGCTATGCAGGTCTCAGGTAAAACAAGTAATAGAGGCACTCAGTGAACGAAAGCAATGGGCTCTAAAAAGTAAATAGTAAAATAAATAAATAAAATACATACTTAATTATTTATAAACAATTTTAGTGTTGGACTCTTGGGGAGGATTACCTTTAGGAATATTTCATTTAAATCGTTATACTTTTGGAAATTACGCAGAGTGTTTGAATGTTACCAGTGAAGCGAATGATAAACATGATAAACTTTAACTTGAAACAGCCACTTAGCACAATAAATAAAATGAATAACACTTCTGGGATGTTTTGGTTATCAAGTGGAATATGTGTACCAAACAGCTGTGAAGCAGAAGATATTAAATTGATTGCACTTAATATCTTAAATCAAATTCAAAACCAAAGTTAGTTAGTTTTTCTTATTAGCATTGAAAATTTTTGCATTCTAATTTTATTCTTCTTAAAGTTTTTCAATTTCTGTGCATTTTTATTAATTACAATGATTTTCTCGATCATCGCATTTTTACTAATTGAATCACCCTAGATATGTCTTACAAGAATTATGACAACACCATAACGCAAAAAACCAATGAAAGTTCATCCAGAGAAATTTATTCAACACAACCTGACGTAAAATAAATGGCAAACATATTTTAAAGATTTACTTAAGTCAGTTAAATAAGAGAGATATGAAATCATTAAAAATATAAAAATAAAACATATTGTTTATTTTTAAAAATTATTTATTATAATATGCAACATTTGTTTATTTTTTAAGGTTAATATTCCACTTTCTTTTATGAACTTTATAATTTAAACATTTGTTTATTTTTTAAGGGTAATATTTCATTTTATTTTATGAACTTTATAATTTATAGCTTGTAGTATGATTTTATTAATAAAAAAGCAAAAGGAGAAACATAATAACAAACGGGGGAAAAAAAGATTTTTAAGTAGAACCGTTGGTAAAAATTGCGGGCATTTTTTACGTTTTTTACTTTTTTCTTAAGAAGTGGCCAACATAAGTTAGTCCTTTTTCTTTATTTTCTTAAACTACAAAGCGTTTCCCGATAAGTTGATAAGAATTTTCTACCTTATTATCTTAAAGGGCTTATTAATTTTTATCACACCCAAGTAAAATTATCTAATTGTTTTTGAAGATATCAGAATTTCTTGTTTTATTATAATTTTTCAAGGAATAAAATGTGAGCAAAAAGTTTGAAAGGCTGTAACTCGAAAACGAAAAATGTTAGACTCCCACTTTTGTGTTTTTTGTCGAATTAATTTTATCTCTCTTCTACCCCAAGCGTTTGATTATACAACCTTGGGACACCCTGTATATAAAAATTAACTGAAATTTGTCATTTGATACTTTTTAAAAGTATCTCAACTCTTATCTTTATAATAAATAAATTTAATTATTTTAAAATTTTAAAATTAGATTTGCTTTTATTATAATGTTTGTGACTGTATACTGTGAAATATATTATGTCAGCATTTTTGAAATTAATTAGGAGCATTCAAGCTATAAACAAAGTTGTTCATTTGAAAACTGATTTCTAAGCATCTGTCTGAGGATGTTCCATTTAAAAGGGATTTTTTTGATAGTGTACTATACACTTGGAAATTTTCAGATAAATCAAAATTATAGTGTTGTACCTGCATTACCTCCAGAATATGATTACATTGTAAATGCATTCAAACAAGTGGCTGAATCGCAAAATAAAAGCAGCTTGTGCTATAGGCACAAGCGATATTTGAAGGTTTAACAAATTTCGAATTATGGGCAAAGTAAGTTAATAATTTAGACATAATATTAATAAACATTATTATAAAAAAGTATTATAAAAAGAAATTCTTTAAAGTATATTCCTACTTGAGATTGTTTTTTCTTTTTTCTGAGTTCAAAATTCGTAATTCGTTGCATTCAGTTTTCTGAAGTTTTTCTCTCATATAAAATTAAAATTAGTTTATTAAATATAATTAATGAATTAATATTTGAACTAACTGTATTAACATCAATTGTCATGCACTCCCAACACAACAAAATTTATTTGAACTTGGTTGGATGATTAGAAAAGATTTTATTAACAATTGAAGGCTTTTGAGTAACCTGGTAGTAGCAATATAAAAATTGCAACAAAAATTGCACTTTTTTATGTCCATGGATTTATGGAGAAAGAAAAAGAAAAATTAATGTCTTTTTGAATTTAAAAATACAAAGTTAGATATATACTGCTGGCTTTTTTGAATTAGTCAAATAAATTAAACATAATTTTATTGATATTTACTTTATTCTTTATTCAAAATATGACTGTTTAGTATTCCTATGAGTAAAGTGATTATAAATTGTTAATAAAAGTAATTGTTGGATTTTTAATTATGTAACTTGCACCTTCCTACTTGAAGTAGTGTTTTTTCGTGACATATTTCATGTTTTTATGAAGAAAAGCACTAGGAAATCTTTTTCACGTTTTAATGTTTTGATTAGGATCAAAGAGTATTTAAAGATTCTGAGAACAAATCATGATAATCAATAATGTCTTTATTTATGAAAATTTTCTCCAATGCTAGATTAAAAGAGCTTTTAACATTTGCGAGTGAATCCTATTAAATTTCTAAGTATTAGTGCTACCACATTTAAATTCATTTCCCACTTAATTTGGAAATGAGAGCAAAGTACAACTTTTGAATCACAATCACAAAAAAACTCGGTATTAAATCTTCGAACAGAGTGCAGTGATGAAAATGAAAAATCGTTTAATGTTATATAACATCGCAAAAATAATTAAAGATTCTAGAAATCACCAGAACCATAACAACTATTAAAATAACAATTAAAATAACAGATAATCAACTTAATCAACAATAAAAATTGAGGACTGAAAAGTTAATTAAAATTTGTATCGTTTTAGCGTTGAAAGCAAGAAAAGCCCATTTTTAAACTTTTTCCTTGCAAAATTTAATTACTTTAACGCGAAATTATTAAAAATAAACAATACCTGGATATATACGTACAATTTATTTTTAATTATTTTCCATTATTATTATTTTTAATTGCATTGCACTAGATTTCTGTCACGAAATTTTCTTTTGGCTACTGTTGTCAAAATTAAGATTAGTTCTCAGTTGAAAAAAACTACTTTAAGGCAAAGTTTATTTTTGAAGTGTTGATTTAAAAATTTTTGTTTTTGTAAAAGCAGTGAAAAAATGAACCCAATGGTAAGCTAATAAATTGAAAATTGATCCTTGGTGGACTTTCTTTACTTTGATAGTATTTTTATGAATTTTAAGTTTTGTTTTTGTTTTTTTAAACCAAAATCCCATTGAAAAATGAGCTTTTGGCTAGAAATTTATTTTTTATTTTTCAGATACATGTACTACATTAATGAAGTTTGGCCGTTAACATGAGCTTTTCTTATATTGTAATATAGTAATCAAATGTGATCATATGTAATAACTTTGAATATTGAATATATTAGAAGCTTAAATTTATCAATTGAATTTGTGTTTATTACAAAAAAAGCTTTTATTGTTCAAAGGGTTAAAGGAAAATAGTGAATTTTTGACAAAACCTTTTCTATCAATTAAACTCTCATACAATCGGTCTATATAGGCACAATTTGAATTAGTAACTCCAAACCTCGATCACAAGTCTCTACAGAACAAAAAGAAAGTGAAATAAAAGTCTATAAAATAGTGACTAAAAACGCTAAGCCCCGTTTCCAAAAAATTGGAATGAAAATTTTGATTGCTTGCCCATTTGCACTTCTTCAAACTTATTCCTAAAACAAAATGATTTTTTTTGAATTTATTCTAATTTAAAAAGTGTTAAATAAAATTAAATTGTTTATGAAAATTTTGTACAAAAAAATAAATTGAAAATCTATAACTTTTCAAGACTAATAACATAAGTTTAGTACCTAGGACTTGCTTGCATTCCCCGTAGTTATGAATTGTATTGATAAATCCTTACCAAAATTTGATAAGTACATAACATTTTCAGTTTTTATCAATAGACTGGACTTCAAAGGTGAATAATACAAACCTAGAAAACAGGCTATGCTTGAATCACTTAAATTATTTAATAACAGGAATTAAAGAGCGAAAACTATGGGC
This sequence comes from Acrocera orbiculus, assembly GCA_947359355.1. Lineage (NCBI taxonomy): Eukaryota > Metazoa > Arthropoda > Insecta > Diptera > Acroceridae > Acrocera > Acrocera orbiculus. The sequence continues at coordinate 28,963,492 of OX375757.1, forward strand.
ACTGAAGAGTAAGTAGTCATTGAACATATTAATTTAACTTTCGAAACAAAATTATCTTTAAATCAGTGATTGATTCCTGGGGTGGAATTCCGTCTGGAATATTTAATTTGAACCGTAAATCCTTTGGAAATTATGGAGAATGTTTGAACGTCTCTAGTGAAGCTAATGATACTGAAGAAATTTTTCAAGGACGATACTGCATGATTGATTATAGTCTAAAACTGCCAGATGATAATGAAGTTTTCGTTTCTCGTCTGACTACTGGAATATGTGTACCAAACAGCTGTGAAGCAAAAGATATCACATTGATTGCTCTAAATATTTTCAAAAAAAATCAAAGTCATTTTATAAATGGCTTGGATGTACGAGAAGAAACCTGTAGTAGTTCAAATTCAGATCAATTTGGCGCTCTTCAATGGACTGCAGTGTAAGTCGATCATTCTTGTTTTATGCTTAATTAGTATTGTTAATTTTATTTCAGAGGTGTTTTTATGATGTTGATTCTAGTTTTAATTATTGGATCTATCTATGGTGTCATATTAGATCAGAGATCAGAGATCGGTATAAAAATAAAGACTCCAAATTAAAAACTACATTTTTTTTTATAGGAAAAAAGAAATCAGTTCTATTATGCTTTTCTGTTTTTGAGAACACAAGGAAATTGTTTGATATGAGCGAAAAAAATTCAGTGAATACAATCGAATGCCTAAATGGGATTCGCAGTTTATCAATGATTTGGATAATTTATGCTCATTCATTTCTCACTCACAAAAATCAGCCAGGTATTAATTATGCTGAAGTAATTGAGGTAAAAAAATTATTCTATAAGCCCATTACAGATTATAAAAATAATGCTATATAATTCGAATAATGAGGTTCAAATGAGAAATAGACACGTTTCGCTTTTCATTCATTGTCAGGCTATATTTTATACATTTTGACTTTTGTTTTAATATTTTTGCACTTATCCCAAAACTCGATTGTTTGAACTGTGTTTTGAAGATATTTTGTCGGAATTGATATCGATTATAACTCATCGACTTCATTTATTTGGGTCACAACTTTCGATCAATGCCATTCAAATTGGAAGATGTGTTAGTATGTTTAACTTAGTCTATGAGAACTCCAGCACAAATGTATCTGACTTTTTTATTTGTTAGGCTTTTCTAACAAAATCGCCAAAATAATAACCGCCTTGTGTTCATTTGACCACTAAAATTTAATGAAAGCTCAAAATACGGGATCAGGAAAATATTGCAAAAAAGACTGAGAGGTATCAGACAAAAGTTGTTCGCTTTTAAAGTATTACAAGAAAATAATTGTCTTTGTTTTCTTTTTAAAATACTAAATTAAAATAGAAAACTATTGTCGCTTGAAATTTCTTTTGATATTTTATAAACATAACATAAATTTGGCATGAGAGCCTTAAACCATATCTAATTTTTGAAAATTATATTACTGGTATTATCACGATATAGCTTGAGAAACAATCTCCTGCATTGCTTCCAATTGCAGCCGAGTTTGCTGCAGATACTTTTCTTATGATGAGTGGTTTTTTAACTACACTAACAATGTTCAAACTCTTAAAAAGGTATTCGTCATATTGAAGCTATTGTTTAGGCTTATTTCAAAAACTTTTCAATTACAGAGGAAAACCAAGTCTTTGGGTTGTAAATGTTTACCGTTACCTTAGACTGACTCCTGCTTTAGCAGGAACAATATTATTTGTTGTGGCGTTTACAATGTATTTAAACTCAGGTCCCCTATGGTATCAATCCAATGTTGGAATAGGCATCTGTAAAAGGAACTGGTGGGTTACTCTATTGTACATTCAAAACTATTTGTACCCCGATGATATGGTAAATTGTAAATTTAAATAACGTTTTATGTTTTTAAATTATTTCATGAGTTTTTCAGTGTATGGAGCATTCGTGGTACTTAGCAGTTGATACTCAGCTGTTCCTACTATCGCCAATCATATGTATTCCTCTCTATAAATGGAAGAAGTTCATTTGGGCTGTTGTTGCTCTGTTGGTACTTGCAATGGCTAATATATTTGCAGTATTCATAATTTACAATTTATCCATGAATTATTTTTATGCTAGGTAAGTTAATCCAAACTTTCAAGATGAATTATCCTGAAATTTAAATAACTTTTAGATGAAACAAACTCAATTTATTCTTGCTTTATTCTAAGAGAATTGGACTTTACTCAGAAGAAAATTATTTATATACCAACCCACACACGAGTAGTATCTTGGCTGGTTGGGGTCCTATTTGCAGTAAAGTTCAAACAATTCAATTCTTCAGTAACAATAAAAAAGAAGGTACGAAAAATTTTGTGTTAAATTTATGAATATTCGTTTCATTCTTAAAGCCAATGATTGGAATGGGATGGCTGCTATCTATATTGATATTATTAATAATTATTTTTGGACCATACAAACCTCGCAAATCGGGTGCTGTGGTAACAACACTAGAAAGTGCTTTTTGGGGCTCATTATCAAAATTTGGATGGAGTCTTTCTATCTCATGGATAATATTTGCTTGTCATAACGGTTTTGGAGGTTATATAAATTCATTTCTTTCACACAGAATGTGGTGGCCAATTGCTCGCCTTAGCTATTGTATGTATATTATTCATCCAGTAATCCAAAAAAGTTATGTTAACTCATATGAAACTGAAACTTATTTCTCCGTGTATGAAAGTGTAAGTCACACAGAGTTTTGATTAATAAAAAAGCTTTTTTTAAATTTTTCCAATTTCAAGGTTTTGCGGTTTTGTGGGTTTTTGGTAATCACAACAATATATTCGATTATTGCATTTTTAGCTCTTGAATCACCTTTTGTTGGAATAGGTAAAATTTTGACAACACCGCAGCTAAAGAACTCAAGAAAAATAACCTCGGAAAATTATATTCAAAATAAAATATGTGATACAAAATGAAACGTATTGAAGTTGTTTGAAATAATTGAAGATCAAAATTTAATATTTCAATAAGAGTATTAATTTTATTAATAGAGTTATTATTTATTGTATAGTTTTTATAGTAAGCATCGAATTTTGTTGATTAATAAACTTACACTATTTCACTTATGGTCATAAGGTTTTATTAGGTACATTTGCACCAAGAATTTATTTGAGACTTGTCATAATTTTTGCAAAGAAATAAAAAAAATACAAAGCTGGGGCATTTAGGAATGTCTATCTGTCAGGAAGTAGACCCAACTTATTTTAGTCGCACTACATTCTGATCCTCACTACTTCTACGGGTAATATTTTGAGTATTGATAAGAAAATATTAAATCATGAGAGAAGGCAAATAAAATCGTGGTATGTATTTCAAAGACAGGTCAGTAATAGTTACAAAGTTCAATAAATATGTTATAAAGCCAAGTTAGTCTAACATGCGCTATCCTGCGATAAAAAATTTTATGTCAAAATATAAGCGTGACAGATATAATGTAATAAAAATATTTTGTAATATCAGTTAAAATCATCTAGAGTCTAGCAATATATGTACATATATTAGTTTGGTTTTTAGGTTTAAATTATGTTTAATACCTTTTCTTATCACGAAAGCTTATTTTTAGTTAAGTTAGGGATATTGAAATTATTATCCCAATAGTAAATCTAAGAATTGGTCGTGGGTAGGTTTATATTTAAAATATATTAAAATATTTGTTGAAAGTTGAATTGTCGTTAAGGAAAATTTTATTATGATATAATTGTACGAAAGCAGGCAATAAACTTTAGAATATTTTAAGTGGTGTCAATATTTTTACTCAAAAGTGATTTTAAAACACTCAGCTGAGTTTTTTTTTATAATTATCTTTTTTTACTTTTACTTTGAAATTCTATAAATAAATTCTATAAATAAATTTCACTATTAAAATTCTATTTTAGAAATTTGGTGCTTTTTTAAATAATTTTTCTTTAAACTTTTTATAAAAGGATATTTCTCAAGGTATCAACTAGAAGATTTGTTTTTTTTTCGATGTTTAAAATTTGGTAGCCTTTGGAAGCCAAAACATTGAGTTTCTCTTAAAACAATCGACTTATCTATTATTACAAAATTAATAATTATTGAAAAAAACAAAAGATACCTGATGAAATATCTGAAAAAATACTTTATTTAAAAAAATTAAAAAAACTTGATCTTTTGAAAATCTTAAGTAGATCTACTCCTTCAACCTAAAATAGTTTAAAAGTAGTATACTTATGTTAGAAGTACAATTACACAATAATACTCGTAATCGTAGAGTTTTAAGAGGGACTTGCAGACTCTAATGCTTACAATTTCACAATTTAAAGAAAATAAAGTAAAATTAAGAGCGTTAAATGTCTTTAAAAATGATAAATCTAAAAGTTCTCATAAAAGAGAACTAGATATCAAGGATGAAAATTAAAATATTTGAGAAGTTGGGGAAGCTAGCAGATTGATAATAAATGGAAGCAAGAGAAAATTTTTTATTGTCCTGAGATTAAAAAATTATATTGTAATTTGCCCAAAATTCACATAATTAAGGAGCGTCTCACATTATTGCCAAGGCTTACGTTTTTGCGCAAAAGAATTTTCGGAAAAATTTATTTAACTTAATTCAGTTTAAAAATTACCTGTAAACTAGTTTTCTTTGATCAAAATTTTCGTATGAACTTTTTTTCATGAAAACTTTTATAGGACGTTGTAATAGATATTTATTGCGGTTACTTTTTCTTATTTATTAAGATATCTACTTAAACTTCATCTGATGGACTTGATCGAAAATTTGAACGAAATAGTTTTAGAAAATGAGCTATGCAGGTCTCAGGTAAAACAAGTAATAGAGGCACTCAGTGAACGAAAGCAATGGGCTCTAAAAAGTAAATAGTTAAATAAATAAATAAAATACTTGATTATTTATAAACAATTTTAGTGTTGGACTCTTGGGGAGGATTACCTTCAGGAATATTTCATTTAAATCGTTATACTTTTGGAAATTACGCAGAGTGTTTGAATGTTACCAGTGAAGCGAATGAGAATGATACAGTTATTCAAGGTCGGTACTGCATGATAGACTTTAATTTGAATCAGCCAATTAGCACAATAAATGAAATGAATAACACTTCTGGGATGCTTTGGTTATCAAGTGGAATATGTGTACCAAACAGCTGTGAAGCAGAAGATATTAAATTGATTGCACTTAATATCTTAAATCAAACTCAAAACCAAATCATATCAAATTTAGATATTAAACCAGAAAATTGTCAAAACTCACAACTAGAACCATTTGGTTCCCTTCAATGGATAGTTTTGTAAAATAATATTCTAAATAATCTAAACTTTTTGAAACAATCACACTAATTTCAGGGGAGTTTTCATTGTCTTGATTTTGTTAATACTTGCAGGATCTATTTGTGATGGTTTCGCTAGGCATAGAAAAGGTTCATATAATTATGGTTTTTGTGAAAGTAAAAAATATATTAGTTGAAGTTCATTGCAGGTCAAAAAAGCTCCGTGATGTTATCTTTTTCAGTTTTAAGAAATACAAAGATGCTATTTAATGTTAGCAATGGAAATTCAGAAAGTATGATTGGATGCCTTAATGGAATTCGATGTCTGTCCATGATGTGGATTATTTATGGCCATACCCATCTGTTTAATTTAATTTCCTCATACGTTAATTTTGTAGATGTATATGAGGTCAGAAAAGTATAAATAAGAAGTAACTAATGAAAAAAGATAAATTATTTCATAAAAAATTTGGTTATTAAGTTTTTGAAAAATATGTATACTATTTTTAACTCAACGAGCTTACGGTGGCGATCCTCTCTATAATTAACCGATTCAATTTAAAACCAGATTCCTAGAGCTTGCTTGAAACAAGAAATATCTCGAAGGAAAAACTTAATTGAATGATTGAGGTTGTAGAAATTTTGTAGAATTTACCTAATTTAACTTACGATTTCTAAACAACAAAATTTATTCTCACTAACGCCTCATACTTTATTGAATTACCTAAGCTTCTGGGATTATAGTTTATGTAACATTTACCTCAAACAAAAAAGTTTATGCTTGATTTATTCCAACTAATTGTTTGCTATTATAAATAGATTATTTATCGGAAATAATTAATAGATAATTTTTTTGCTTTGTATTTGTAATATATTTAATTTCAGGTAAAATATAGAAGCAAAAAAATTATTTTCTGGTTACCATCTCAAAAAATTGTATTGAAATTTTGTGGAAATATTAGAGAACATTTTTCCTTTTTTGATTTTTAATATCTTTTTACGACTTTACAACTAAATTCTTTCTTTTTTTGAATATTGTAGTACGAAAACAAATTCACTGCAGATTTTATATTTACAACAGAGCTTGGTGTTGACTCGTTTCTTGTGATAAGTGGTTTTTTAACAGCATTAACAATGCTTAAGATGTTAAAAAGGTAATCTCTACTGATTTAATATCTATGAATATTTACAATTAAAGAAAAATAAGAGTATAAAAGTGTTCAAATATAAAACTAACATACAACAAACTGCTTTATTAACATAGCCTTAAAGTTTTTACTATTAACATTCTAATATATTTCATTACAGAGGAAAAATCAACTTTGTGATTATGGATTTAAATCGGCTACTTAGATTGACTCCACTTTTAGTAGCAATAATATTATTTGTGGTTGCTTTTTTGAAATATATCAATCCGGGACCATTAGGGATACGGCAAACGCTATTAATAGAAACTTGTAAGCATAACTGGTGGTATACTCTGTTATATATACAAAATTATCAGGAAACAGAAAAAATTGTGAGGAATTATTTCAAACCAAAAATTTTTTAATAATTTTAATTGTTATTTTTATAGTGTCTCTTTCATACGTGGTATTTAGCGGTTGATACTCAACTTTTTCTACTTTCGCCAATTATATGCATCCCTCTCTCAAAATGGAAAAAATTTTTTTGGGTGGTTTTTAGTTTGTTGGCAGTTCCTATTATTTACATATTTACAATGTACATGTGGTATAATTTTACAATGAAGAAACTTGTACTTGCGTAAGTGCTAAATCTCTTTTTTCTTGCTTATATTCATTTAAAGTAATAATTATAATAAGTTATTGACACTAAATGTTTAACACTTCAAATGCTATGAAAAACAAAGAAAAGTTTTGTGATAATATTGCGTAAAAATAAAAATACCGGCTGATTGCGAGATGGTTCGGTAAAGTATTAAGTAGTTTGCGAAGATTAAAGTATCCTTTAAAAATGCGGATATAATAAGTTATCAAGTGATCTAAAAATATGCAATACTTATTATTTTTCTTTAAAACAGAAAATTATTAATTGTTAAAATATTCCAATTAAACTAAAAGATATTCCAAAACTTTTGTATTCTAACATTTCTTATATAAAACTATCAAGCCAATATTTACACAAGCTAAAAGTTTGATTTTATACTTTTAAAGAGAAAAATATTATAATAACTATATGGAGAAAATTCATATACCAACGTATTCAAGAGGGGTTTCTTGGGTGATTGGTGTCTTACTAGCAGCAAGGTTTAAAGAATTAGGTACTTCCAAGATTACCAAAAACAAAGTATGTAAGATGTAATTGTTACATTCATTGTTAAAATTTTCATATATAAAGATAGTAATATCATTGGGATGGCTGGTAGCTATACTAATAACATCAACGATATTTTTTGGATCACGTTATTCTAGTTTGATTAGCTCAAAGACAACAACATTAGAAAGTGCTTTTTGGGGATCTCTAAGCAAAGTCGGTTGGTCTATTTCTATTGCATGGATAATATTTGCTTGCCATTATGGTTTTGGAGGGTATGTAAATTCGTTTCTTTCACATAGAATTTGGTTACCCTTTGCACGTTTAAGCTTTTGTATGTATGTGCTTCATCCTTTGATTCAAACAAATTTTTTACTCTTAACAAAAACGGAATCCTATTTTGGTGAATATGAGACTGTAAGTATTTCTTATTGGCATTGAAAATTTTTGCATTTTAATTTTATTCTTCTTAAAGTTTTTCAATTTCTGTGCATTCTTATTAACTACAATGATTTTCTCGATCATCGCATTTTTACTAATTGAATCACCCTGGATATGTCTTGCAAAAATTATAACAACACCACAACGCAAAAAACCAGTGAAAGTTCATCCAGAGAAATTTATTCAACACAACCTCACGTAAAATAAATGGCAAACATATTTTAAAGATTTACTTAAGTCAGTTAAATAAGAGAGATATGAAATCATTAAAAATATAAAAATAAAATATATTGTTTATTTTCTGTGATCGTTTTATTTTTAAAAATAATTTATTATAAGCAATTTATCATAATATGCAACATTTGTTTATTTTTTAATGGTAGTATTCCACTTTGTTTTATGAACTCACCTATATACAGACAAGTGTTTTAAAACAATATATAAAAGTATTTAATAGTCATCAAAATATCAATAGTTAAATTTTTAGTACTGCTTTTATCTTCTTGATTGTATATTTATTTAAATTTTATGACTAGGAATTCAACAACATAAAATTAATGTTTTTTATAGAAAAAATTATGTTATTTTGGTTGTACGTGTTTCTCCATAAATTCATAAAAACCTTCAAATTAAGCTATTTTATTCAATCATATTGGAAAAATTTACACTACTTCTTTTATAAGAAGTGGTGCCATATATTTATATTATGACCTTTATTGCATTATATATTATGACCTTAATTTAATAAAATATATCGTAATTAGAAATGAGATATGAATCTACAGTAATGACACATTAATAAATAGAGCAGTAAAAGCAAACGGAAGAAACATCACATCAATGCCGCTCAAAAGATAAGGTGCAGTTTAATGTTTACTTTGGCTGTGGTACATTTTGAATTTTTTACGATTGAAGAATTATTATTGAATAAAAAATGTTAACTAAAAGCTTGGAGTTTTTTTGATTATAATAAAAGACATAAGATAAGAGGGAAGATTTGTGGAAAAATAATTCTGGTATTCCGCACAATGGTGATGCAATTTCTCACAAAATAATAATTGTGACCGAATACAAAGTCAAATACTCGAACATTACCATTAAACACTCACCATATTCAATTGATGGAAAATCTCAACCTCTAGGATCTGTTTTAAGTTATTTCATGAACGGATGCGCTGTTATTACATTCGTATTGCACCCAATGTGAAAGAACAAAAATCAGCTATATCCCTGTAATCAGTGGCGGATTTGGGAATAAGCCTTGAAGTAGTGGACTATTTTCTTTAAAAAATTTTCGGATTTTTAACAAAATATAATTTATTGTATAATTCTATTGAATTATAGTCTTTCTGGCGTTTTTGAATTAACGCTAATATGTTGGAATAAACACTAATATTTTTAAGCTAATATTGTCTATTAATAATAAAATTTATTGTCTTAAAACAAATCTCGATAGTATCGATAAATCACAAGTCACGAGTATGACATTACTTAAGTGTATCCAAATGTGGATATAGCATTATGTATTTTCCTCTGCATTCCAGCGATTAATTGTTCAGGAGAACGTTCATTTTCAACCTCAAAATGCGTTGAAAGTTATTTATAATCAAATACTGGCCAGGACAGGTTAAATGCTCTATCACAGGGCTTCCTAAACTATGGGTCGCGAGAAATTGTTACCTAATAAATATATCATCAAAAAGTATTAATTTATCTTCCTTGATATTTATATGGGGTCGCCAAGAAACTCGCAATCATAAATGGGGTCGTGAATGAAAAAGGTTTGAGAAGCCCTGCTCTAGCATTATTAACAATTGAAGTATATCTACTAGCAAAAATGGTTTGTGAGGAAATCACTACTAAGTTTGCGAATACAAAAGCAAGAAAAAAGTGGATAAAGTAGTAAGTTTTTTTTTAACTAAAACTTTCATTTCAAAAATAATTATTTATATTGAATTAGTAATTAATACATCAATATAATCACTTTGAATATTATGAATAAGCACAAATAATTTTAATTTTAAATCCTTACTTAGATAATTCGAAATTATTTTGAGTTGGGGCGTTTCAACTGTTGGGCCTAAGGGCCATACAGGTGTCCGTATGAGTGACTTTGCTTATCATTTAATTTCTACATTATTTTATATTTTTTTCTTTTTTTTTATTTATTTATTATTTATTTTTTTTTATTTTTTATTTTTATAACTAGAAACTATTCCTTATGTGGTAACAACTTAGTTGAATTTTACCTTATTTTTGGTATGACAATTTTGGTAAATTATTTCATTTAAAAGCTTTAGTTATATATTCAGTGTAAATCCTATAATATGTGTTTATCTATAAATAATTGGAAGAATTAAGATCTATTATTTACAGATATTTACAACGTGGAAATCTTTAAAGTAACTACTATTACTGATTACAAAGTTACGATGCTTAAAAATAGGCAATAGCTGGTAAGCCCAATAATATACAAATTCTTATTTGAGATCTTAATGCGTAGTTGCACAGTTGTCGGCGTTTTAACATGAAATAATTATTTTCATTTAATCCTCAAATTATCAAAGGAAAGGGAGACATTCAATTTTTTTGATTTATATGTTTGTAACCTTTTTTGAATTATTTTCTTTTATTGAATTATGAATGTTTTATTATTATTATTTTCAATAATAATATTAATATTTTAGGTATGGAATATTCTCTTTCATCTTATTTTTTGTGGTGGAACAATTAGGTGTGCATGTTCTTTAAGTAAACCATAATAAACTACATATATATATATTTATTCATATGCCCATATATGGTGTTTTGGTTACGCGTTTTTCTAGGCGTTTATTTTCGCTTCCAATTGTTTTACTCCCGTGGTTTATAAAATATCGTTCCTTAAGGAGTAAACTGCAATAAAAACTATATTCGTGATTAAGCTTAACAAACTTTAAAGTTTTCAAATTACTTAAAATCATTTTTTTCTATACAATTAATTTGATTTTTCCCACATTTTATGATTTATCGTAACATGGATTTATCGTAACATGGATGGTTAATGATTAATTATCTTTAATTATATTTTTATTTAAAATACTACTAAAAATTTCTTGTCAAATTATCATTTAATTATTTAACTTTTACTAGAGATTGAATGAATTATTTGATATATATATAATTTAAAGATTAAGAGAAAGATCATATAATATTATTTTATCTGATTCAAATGTTGGCGGTGGTAAAACAAATGTCAAACGAACAAATATATCCTGATTCTCTTGAAAATATTAACAATGATCAGTTATCTGAAAAACACAAATAATGTTTAGATCCACCATTACGTTTTTTTAAACTGAAGACTGTTGTGCGTCATTTTTTTGTTATTGATCAGAAATTTATGGGATTCTAAATAAAGCAAGGGCTGCAAAATAATTTTTGCGGTTTTCAGATCGAAATAAATGTTAGACAGACCTCTGTCAAAAATTAGAAAAATTTTTTTGACCATTCAATATTATCACATTGAGTGGTATACAGGGAAAACATCTTTAAATATTTTTACAATTTTTTTTATATTTAAGAAGAAAAAAAAATCAATAAATAAGCGAAAAATGCTGTTGCTTAAGAGTTATAATAAGACTTTAATTTATATCGCTTTTCGATACAATTCTTTTGGTTAAAATGATATCCTTATCCAAATCAATTTATGTTAAAGAAAAATAGACAAAACGGCTGATATTTGAATATTGTACTTTTCTATTAGATATATATGTATATTTTGTTTAGTCAAATGAACTTTTTTGTAATATTTTTGTAACATTAAAATTTCCGATGTTTACTAATTTAACAAAATATTTCAGTTGAGCAAGCAATAGTCAGATAAATGCGATATGTAACATTTTGTAAACAGTTTTTAAGTTTTCTCTATTTCAATTTTTTGCTTTATTAATCACAAAACGAAAGAAAATTTATACACCTATTGGAAAATTCCTTATTCATGTAATATTTTTATTATATTTTGTTATGAAAATTTCTTATCGCCATTTTTCCCAAAAATCTTATGTTATTTAAAAAAAATTTAACTCTTATTAGTCATGCAGTAAGCAATCTTTATTGCCTAATATATTTCTTTTAAAAATCTAAATTATTTTCAATAAATTTTCTCTATTTAAATTGAAATAATTACATAATTGACACCCGGTGTTTCATTGTTTTCACAGATGCTAAATGTTCCGGATCAATTCTACTTGTTTCATTTTCTATGGAACAATGGAACTATGGGAAGTTCTTTTGAGAATTATCCCTTCCGTTGATAATTTAAAATTAGGCTATATATTGTTTTGTTGTTGCTTGAAGACAAAAGGGATTTATAATTATCCTCATCGAGTTTTTAATAATTACTGATTTCTTTTTATTATTGCCGTCTATGCATTAACAAAATCAAAACTAATATTTTCGATATTAAAAATCAAGTTAGAAAGAACTTGGAGATAAATCAACAGAATTTAGGCCTAAAAGGAAGTCATCAGTATAATCAACAATATACTGTTTGGCATAAGTTTTTTTGTTGACTTAAATAGTAAATTGCTGATTTATTTATACAACAGTATATATATATATATATACATATATTATATATATATAAGCTGAAATTTTATATTTAAAAAATGATTTCAAAAATCAAAATCCACTTTCTAAGCGATGTGTGACTTAATTATATTCCTACTATTAGGGTTGCTCAAAAACCTTCAATTGTTAATAAACCCTTTTCTAATCATCCAATCAAGTTCAAATAAATTTGTTGTGTTGGGAGTGCATGACAATTGATGTTAATGCAGTTAGTTGAAATATTAATTCATTAATTATATTCAATAAACTAATTTTAATTTTATATGAGAGAAAAACTTCAGAAAACTGAATGCAACGAATTACGAATTCTGAATTCAGAAAAAAGAAAAGACAATCACAAGTAGGAATATACTTTAAAAAATTTCTTTTTATATTACTTGTTAATTAATTAAAATAAGAAATCTACTTTACAAGTGTTGGAATTTGCGTGTGCTACTAAGAAATTTTTTTTAATGCGACTGAATTAAAGATTCCCCAATTCATAATGAGCACTGATTTTATTAAGAGGTCGCAGATGATGGTTAACGTGTAAATTTTTTTATTAATAAAATTGAAGGGATGATATTTTTAGAGCTGTGAAGGCGCCAAATCGAAGCATTGAACTTTAATTATTGTATTTCTCTATGGTTCACTGTCAGCATCTTATTTGTATCATTTCAAAATTTAAAGAGCTTTGCCGGTGATTATTTAAGGTGGGTAGAATGCATTATTTGCTAACAGTTGGAGGTCAGAGCACTGATAGATTAACTCTTTGAAGTTGTATTCAAGTTATATACATATATATCTTTTTTGTCAGAAATATGAAAAAAAATTTAAATAAAAACAATTATATTAATTAAAATTTTTGTTTTTGTTTACTTATCTTAAGGCAGTAGAATTTTGATGTGCTCGTTGAGGATGCTACGATGACATTTTGAAATAATTGAGTCTTTAGGAAAAATAATGAGCTTAGAAATGGTTGGTTGAGTCATAGTATAATTTGATTTGATTGTGGGAAGCAAATGTAATATCATTTGTTGTTTATTTTTGGGATATTAAGTTTTGTAGAGAATTCGGGTTATTTATTTGATTTAAAAAGAATTAAATTAAAATGTGAATTAATAATTATTATTTTGGAAGCTCAAAATGAAATATTTCGTTATGGCTAAATTAAGTTTTGTATGAGTCTTAATTGAAATTACGTATCGAACACTTTGAACCTAAAGAAATTGTATAAATTTTTTGAAGTATTTATAAAACCAAATTCTTTCAAATTGTCAGAAAAAAGTATTTTCTACTAATAATAACTCATTTTTCTATGAATATTTTAGTTTGTTTTAATGTCAAAATCTTTGCCGCCCAGATCAATCAATTAATTTTAATAAGACTTTTGATTACAATCATATACAAAACTTTTAAATCTTACGATCTAATAGTGCTGAGAGATACTGGCCCAATAATAAGTATATAAGCGCCTATTCTGGTGTGACAGTATAAAACCTACGTTCACAAAGTGAGTAAGTATAGTGCAAAGTATTAACGATGTCTATGTATACTATAAACGCAGCTTATTCCCAGCTACCGAGAGATTGGATGTGAATACATTATGTACTATGACAATTTTATCATTAGATTTCTATTTAATTAAAGGAAAGTAACGTCTACTAAGAAAATTTACTTTACAATTAAGACTAGCGTAATATAATTATATAGTATATATAAATATTATGTATAAGAACTATACAACAATGCAGTTGGTATAATTACAAAATAAACAAAATAATTACAATAATTATAATCATTAAAATACTATCAATTAACAAAACAAACAATTACCATATACACAGGTCAAACTACATTAATAAAAATAAATAATCAAATTTATAAATATACTACAGACCCGGTCGCGCGTTGCTGCAGCTGCGATATTATTCAATCACATAATATATTAAACCAAACTTTGATCATAGTCAAATCAATGTTATCTAATGATAAAAAAAAATGTTTGCTAATCTAAAAACTAATAACCACGATTATCCATAATCATACCATCAGTTTGTGATAATTTAACACCATGATCTGTAACTAAATCAAATAATTCACGTGGTGATGCACGTCTTGAAATTTCGGAATCACGTAATATTGATGCTGGTATCGAATATAAATGATAACTAGATAATGGACAATAATAAACATTTCTTTCATAAAAATTATTTTCAAATTGTGGTGAATTAATTGTTAATGTATCACCGGTTTTTGGATCATAATATGGTCCTAGGTCAATACCATCAATATGTATTGAAAATTCTAAATATGTACCATTAATTGAGAAACCTGCTGCATTTCTAGCAGCACGCATAAAATTATTTTCACGTATTTTCAATGAACGTTTTAAACGTCTTGAAAATACAACAATACCAGGATCAAGTGCACTGTTATCAGTTATATATGCATATCCTCCAAAGGCATCATACATGACAATTTTATTTAAATAATTTTTATTTTTCGCAACATCTTCAGGAAATTCATAGCGTAGTAATAGGGCTCCATTTTGTTTAAGATCCAAAAGTAAAAGTTTTGGAGGACAATTTGATCCTATAAGATCTGGAACTAGTAAAAAAATTAAAATTTTATTTTATTTTTTAATTCAAATCTTTCAAATGTTTGATAATTTTTTACTAAATATCCTTTTTTCTTTATTATTATACTTTTCAGTAAGAAGCAAGAAGGACAATTAAGAGTTAGGTCACTACAGTCAATCTATACTAACATAAGCTTGTTGTTGTTTTGAAATGAAAATTTTAAATTTTGCCATGTTATGAAAAGTCAAGAAAACAGGAATACTTTTAACGTAAAAAAGAAGTCAAAAAATAAAACAAATGACTTAACTTTTCCCCGTATTGATCTTCTCATGGAGAAATTTTAGAATAAAATCTAATGTTTAAAATTCTCTAAAGGCTCAATTTGAGGTGGTAAAACTCTTCAATATCACAATATGAATATAAATAACTAACAACATCAGTGCGGCTTAAGGCTACCGATATTTCATGACTTCACCAATGGCTAAGTTTTCTTGAAACCAATTGAAATTTCTTTCCTCAAGCTTTATGGGGTCACAAATTTGGATCATTCTCATTCTGCACCCTGTAAAGATACTATTTTCGCTTACTAATAGTTACTTGTCGGTTAATTTTTACCGCAAATGGGTGACAAAAGTACAGGTTTTATCATATATAAAGGATTCTATGCATATACAAAATTTACATTTTTAATTTTAAATAATCGGACAGAAAGACGGGAAGAAAGGTGAAACTCTAAAGCTCGATAAACTTCATTCTCATTAATTTGAATACTCTCGGAGTATCAGATATAAGTTGCCCTTCGTTTCACTTGGAACATAAAATATATCCTTTATTCTAGTCAATCAATTAAACTTTTTTTGATTATTTCTTCCTGAAGCATTACTACAAACTGAATTGGTGTCAAATTCAACCCAAAAATAAGAAAATCATAACTATATATAATTTTCGGTAATTTGCCATGCAGAAATCAGAAGTCATGCGATATCAACGGTTTTAAGAACTTACGTTATAACCGTATCAAGTACTAATATTTATTTAAGTTTTTTTCAAATTGAAAGCATTGTAATGTAATCAATAAAAAAATATTTAGTTTTACTAGGTTCAAAGCTTTTAAATAAAAATAAACAATATAATGACTCATTTATATGAAAAAGTTTTTAATTAAACATAAAAAGTTCAAAAAAATTAACAAATTTTCAAATCGAATATTATGAACAAATTATTAAATTTAATGCATTAATAATAATTAATATTTTATCGTTATTATTTTTAAGTTAGATTTCTTCCTTTAGCGAACAAATACTAACACTTTTTGATGAACTTATAGTTCTAAGACAGTATTTATTTTCTTTTGAAATCTTTATAGAATTTTGTTTCTCAATTAATTTCAAATATTTCTGCTTTTATTTTGATAAACTTGATTTAACTTTATAATTCCGTTTTTTAGGTGAATAACATTTAAAATAGTTCAAACCAGATGAATTTTTCTTATAAAACTGATTAAAAAATATTCGATTTAATATTCCACATATTAAATTATGATCTCCACTACATAGAAGAGGTTTTCTAGTCTTTTGATTGTATTCATCAGATTCATTTGATTCAAAATTAATATCTAATATAAGACGACAGGATGATGATTCATTTAAAAATAAATTTAATTTATCTAATGCCGAATCATATGAGGTTTGATACTCTTGAAATTCTGTACTTCCTGTGCAAAATCTTACAAAAATTTCACTTAATTTATTTCTGTTTAGTTTTAAAGCAATTGTCGGTGATTTTTTTGGTATTTCTGTTATACTTTTAACAACTTTAAGATGTTGTGTTTCATATTTCTGACATAAAAATGATCTTTTTATAGCTGAAGAAGTCTTGATGTTTTAAATTTGAAAATAACATAACCATTTCCAAACAAAATTTCAAAGGCACTTTTACTAGCATCTTTAAATATTGTACATGACATAAATACCATTAATATTATTAAAAAACTTTTAATATAATTTTCAAGACATATTGTATCTGATTTTTTACCAAGACTATATTCTCAAGCAATTTGAATGTAATCTCTAATCGATCTTAAAAAAATTACATTACAATCACAAATCATCAAATCATTTGGTTTAATTCATTCTTGAATTGTTTGATATATTTTTGGTGCCTTTACAATTTGTTCAATTATCCAGAAATAGGATTGTAAATTTTTTGTATATAAATTTGTACAGTGACTCATAAATCCGCCACTGCCTGTAATTCTTAATGTTTTTTATACAGCTTTTAAAAGATTGTGGCCTTTTATACTTTCCAGCAGCCTAGACTTCTAGTTTAACCAAAATACCATATTATGGTTATGTAATCAGTTTTTATAAGTAATAATTCAAATATTTATTTAAAAAGCATTCTTAAAGAATTTAAAATCTTCGATTAGTATGCATGAAAATCTTGAAAACTTTATTATCTTAAGACCTTCCAAAATACAATATTGAAGGTTAGCCTTGTCTCAAGTCTACCAAATAATCATAAAAACTGAACTTTACTTCATAATACACACGTAAAAAGTGCAATGAGCATAAATTCATTATCACTTCTGCTGATTTGCAGAACTCTCATCTTTATAAAATATTTAATTATTTTATTGCCTTTTAGAATTAGATTTGCTTTTATTATAATGTTTGTGACTGTATACTGTGAAATATATTATGTCAGCATTTTTGAAATTAATTAGGAACATTCAAGCTATAATCAAATTTGTTCATTTGAAAACTGATTTCTAGGCATTTGGATGGAATGTCTGAAGATGTTCCATTTAAAAGGGACTTATTTAATAGTTATTATTATTCATAGTGCACTTGGAAATTTTCAGATAAATAAAAATTATAGTGTTATCCCTACATTACCTTCAGGATATGATTACATTGTAAATGCATTCAAACAAGTGGCTGAATCGCAAAATAAAAGCAGCTTGTGCTATAGGCATCTTCAAGCCATATTTGAAGGTTTAACAAATTTCGAATTATGGGCACTTCAAAGTAAGTTAATTTTCTGATTTTATTTAAATATTTTCACATAATATTTCATTTCATTTATAAGCTTTTTTCATTGTTCCTTTTTACATTTTTTAAAAGCTAAATTTGCTTAGTTTTTGTTAATATTAAGTTAAAATTTAAGTACTTAATTTTTACTTTTACTTAGTACTTAAAATTTTATTCAAAATATATTTGAAGAATTTTGGAAAGAATGATGGATACTATGATAGAGTCCACTTCGTACAAAATACAACACCTTTGACAGCCGGTCAAACATTTTCAGCTATTCATCTCATTAGAGCAGACTATTTATAGAACTTGTTTGAGCAATATTTTTGACTTGATAACTAAAAACCAAAAATACCATTTTTCCTACCTCAAATTTGTAAAATACTACTTTTTTATCATTACAAAATATACAAAAAAAAAAAGATTTTGTTTTGAACTCAAACCACTTGAACACCCAATTGGAACGAAGTATAAAACATGTTCGCTGTCGTAATCTTTAAATAATAAAATAAATTGAGGAGAAATGTCATGGGATCCACCAAATTGTTTTACTTATTAATTGCAGAAATTATACACTAAATTAAAATTAATCAACTCTTAAACCATTCCAATACAAAAAAGAATTCATTCTTCCATCCTTTTGATGAATATAAACTTGGAAAATGCTTAAGAGGGTGACTTGAAAATGATTTTGAGAAAAAACCAAATGTGTATAAAATGAAAGAGATTCCACGATGTGTTTGAGTTTGTTGGAATAACAGTATGTAAAAAATGTAAAATATCAAGTAATTGCTAAAATAACATTACTTTTTGTATCGTCATTTTCAGAAATTAATTTTATTGTTAATACGTAATATATTTACTTAATCATATCACATTAATTTTTTTCCTTTTGGCACAAGAAAAATAAACATTTTAATTCTATACTTTGGAAAATTTGTTTTGACTTTATTAAATAATATTGAAAAGAAATTTGCTTAATATTTATTTTACTAACTAACAACTCTGCTGTTCCCGAGTTAATTAATTCCAAAGCCTGAAATTTCATCCATTTGAGGAATGGGGAGGGTATTAGTATTGAATTTTCATTTTTTTTGGTTAGCGTATACCATGCGAAAATAAATGTAAGCATAAAAAATTTCAAATTATTTCAATGGTTTTATTTAAATAAAATCATAATTTAAATGACGAAATATTTAAAAAATATCTGCCAAATTTGAAATCAAAGGCACTATGCTTTGATAATAATAAAAACATAACAAAACTTTTTCTTAAAGTCAAATCTTACCTAGGTCAGCCACAGCTGCTGATTCACTCCGAAAAATCATTTGGATAAAACGTCTACTTAAAGTAGAAATTTTCAAAAATTTATCAAAAAATTATTGATTGAAGATTGAACTTGCAATCTTCACTTTCACTTAAAAAACACTGAGATCCTTGTATTTTACCGATTGAGTTACCCCATAGGGAAATCATACATTAATGAGTTTCTCTTCAAGAAATTCTTGCGTGCTCAATGATGGAAAATTGCATAAGTGAAAAATTCACATAATTTCATTTATTCTGGAGCTCCCCTTACTGAAAATTTATTTTACAGCAATTTATAGCAAGAATTCTTTAAAGAGAAATTCACGGAAAAAGCACCAGTGACAAAATTCTGCGAGAATTCTTCAAAGAGGCTACTTTTCGTTCCCTTTTCCCTCGAGAAAGCTGTCTTTAATTGATGAATTAGATCTCCTTTTCATACTCTATACTTTATACTCTTCAATTTTCATTACAGACTGCTAACATTCTATCTAAAGTATTAAAAATTATTTGAAAATCAATTAAAAACAATCTATGCTTTGACGAGATATGATCCAAAGGTATGAAGGTAGAGCCTAGAATGTCGGCAATTTGTCGACCAATTGTTTTTTCTGAAAAGGAATCTGAAAAAGATATCGTTTTTTGAATCTGAAAAAGAATCTGAATCTCCCATATAAAACCAAAATTATTTATTTAAATTTAATTAATAAATTAATATTTGAAAAAACTGTTTTAACATTAAGTGTCATCCACTGCAAGTTTAAAAAAATTTATTTGAGCTTGAGTGAAAAAAGCATTTATTTTTAATTAATATAAAAAGGAATGAGATATGATAAATTTTTAATGATTTTCACCTAAGAGACTTAACATTTATTGTTGGAAATATATTTAAAAAGCTCTCAATTTTTAGGACTGCATTCACCGTATCTCATTTTATAAGACAAAATGTTGAATACCTTCGATTTTTCATTTATATAAAAATCGGTAGAAATATTTTAAAAATTATTTTTTAAATATTTTTCATTGAAGGTAAATTTCCATTCTTTGCTTTTCAAACATGGATTTTGTCAGGAATATTGTTAATTGCTTGAATCAAAGATTTTTCAGAGGAAATATGTTCAAATATTTCTATCCCAAACAAAAAATTTTTTTAAACACTAATTTTAATAATCTTCTATTTCCAGTTGTTGATTCCTGGGGGAGAATTCCCAACAGTATTTTGGAAGGAAATTCCTTCAGTTTTGGTAATTTTGATGAATGCCTGAAAGTAACAAAAGAATTGAAAAACAGCAATGAAGAACTAACCACTCAATATTGTTTGCCAACTATTCTTGTTGATCCTAAATTAATTTATCCTGATCTGGCAGATATGTTTGAAAATAGAAAACTAGGAATTGGGACTTGTTTTCCTGCTGAATGTAATGTCAGTAATATACAAATAGTAATCCAAGATAAGATTTATAGCAACTGGAACTTTTCAAAGCAGTTAATTTTTGATGATTACAGTTGTTATTCGAATGAAAGTGAAGATTTCAATACTATAGAATGGTTTGCAAGGTAATCAGCTATTTTAAATAGAAAAATATTTTTATTAACTGATGATTGTGTTTGAATATTTACAGTATTTTGTTTTCCATTATTGGTATTTTATGTGTTTTAAGTACTATTTATGATTCTATTCAGCAATATCGTCAAAGTATGTATAATGATTTATGATTAATGCAAATTATCTATATTTTTAGTGAATTTTTGTAGAAAATTCAAATCAGCTTCTAATCAGCTTTTCACTTCTAACAAACGGTATGAAGCTCTTTAAATTACGAGAAAAGAGATCTGTTGATGGTACAAATATTTATTTATATGGATATTTATTGCTATTATTACATTGATTACCTTTAAATTTATTAATTTTAGAAATTACATGCTTGGATGGAATGCGCTGCATTTCAATAATGTGGGTAATATATGCGCATTGTTACATCATCATGATGAGTGATATGTTCTATAATCAATTAGCTGTTATTAATGTAAATAGTTTTATTTTGAAGTTATTTTTATATGTAATTTCATCTAAAGGATATTACAAACATTTAAAAAATCATTCTAGTTTTACGAAGGAAATTTTTTTACTTTTGGTACCTAAAATTTAATGAAATGTTAGCTATTCTGATTTCTTTTCTTATGAGAGTGACAGTGTATTTGTATATATGTGTATATGTATGTATTATTCGAATATTTTTTATTTGTAAACCCATGAGAATTTATTATTTCTATTTGCGTAAATGCTATTATCTAATAGAGTACAACCAATCTAAATATATTTTTTATATTCCTACTATTAGCTTGCATAAAAATCTTCAATTGTTAATAAAATCTTTCCTATTCATCCAATCAAGTTCAAATAAATTTTGTTGAGCTGGCAATGGATGACAATTGATATTTATACAGTTAGTTCAAAAATTAATTCATTAATTATATTTAATAAGCTACTTTTTAGTTTTATATGAGAAAAAACTTCAGAAAAATGAATGAAACGAATTCCGAATTCCGAATTCTGAATTCCGAAAAAAGAAAAAAAATCTCACTGTATGGGAATGAATGACAAATAGGAATATACTTTTAAAAAATTTTCTTTTACTTGTTTATAGTAAAGTATTGTATGAACGTAAGAGTTTCTTCTAATTTTTAATATTTTTAAAACTTTTCTGACAGATGTGAATTGTTTGTTTCTATTACAGGAGTAAGCACAATTCATTATTATCTAAGAAATTTTATTTTATTCAAAAATATTTCATAATTTTATGTGTATATAATTAATAAAATTCAAAAAAAAAATTAGTATAGTAAAATTAATATAACTAATAATAGCTAAACCTTGTGCATAGCTAAAAAACTACAATAAAAGGAACATCGTCGAATAGTTTGTTCCAAAATTTATGCTATCAGTGTAAAAACACTTAAATTACATAAAAAAAATTTGAACAAAAACTAGATAAGAAAAAGCCACATAGCTTTTTTCTTTTTGAAGCTTACAATTCTTTCTTCTTAGTTATAATTTATTCATTTTTGTTGAAATCTGAACATTTTATTTCCTTACATTCATTTAATTTTAAATAATTAAATGTTTTGTATGAAATATTGCCTAACCAATCATAAATGCATATAATTCTTACTTGATAGTATGAAATAAAATTTATCCTCGATCTCCTTAATAAATTCAAATGAATAGTGAATAATATAATAGTTATTAACAAACTTAAATAAAAGTATAAGGTTGAGGGAAAAAATATTGAAATTGCATGAATTCTATTAATAGTAAATGATTAAAGTTTACGGAACCTGTGAACATTATATTAAAATCAAAAACAACTATTAACAATTTCAAAGGATAATGAATAATAAATTTTGAGCAACAATAAACAATCACACTCTAAAGACTCTCTACACTTGTGTCAATTTTTAATGACGATTTTTTTAGCTAAATGTTGATTAGAACATTTAATAAAGAATTTAATATACTAAACCCTTTTATCATGCAATGGTATTCATTTTTTGTCTATTCAATTGAAAATTCAGATTTTGGTTTGGTTTGGATTTATGATTAAGTCTGTATTCTTTTAATAATTATAGTGCTTTACTACTTTTGACTAACTCACAACTTTCAATGTGACCGAAATATAGAAATAAAACGAAAATCTATGGATATTTACAAAAATTTCTCATAAATGGTTTTACTTAAATGAATAACTAAAATTTTTCTTCGAATCTAAGTTTATATATTTACTGAATAATCTTAAGCATTCGTTTCAAAATCATGGTTTGATGCTGTTCCAATAAAAGTTTTGTTGGATTATTAAGAATTCCAAAGTTTGAGTGATATTGCATGGTCTAAGAGATTTTATATGGAAATCTTTTGATTTTCTTAAAACTTGTGGTT
Source organism: Acrocera orbiculus (assembly GCA_947359355.1). Classification (NCBI taxonomy): domain Eukaryota; kingdom Metazoa; phylum Arthropoda; class Insecta; order Diptera; family Acroceridae; genus Acrocera; species Acrocera orbiculus. Next base: position 28,986,931 of record OX375757.1, read on the forward strand.
TTCTAACTAAAATAAGATTTCTCATGGAAGTTGCACCGGAACAGTATTAAAATCAATTCCAGTCCTTTATATTTCGTTTATTAACAAGGCTAAAATAAATGAAGTAGTCTATTTTTTTTTTATATTTGCCCAGTTGGCGAAATTATTATTGCCTTTAGTGCTAATTATATTTCTTTTATTTCCTTTCTGTATCACTTAAAACTATATTCTTTAGAAAAAAAAGATTTTTAAAAAGTCTGATTTTTATTTTAATCAAAGATTTTGAATTTAATATTAGTTTTTCATTTCAGGCATCCGAAAAATTTTTATTGATGGTAATTTTCAGTGGTTCAATTTCTGTTGATACGTTTTTCCTTATAAGTGGATTGTTAGTTATCTGGTTTATTATGAAACATTTAGAAAAAGGGTAAATAAGATTATATAATTTTAAAAATTGTTTTGAATTTGTCTTTTTATAGGAATAGATTTAATATACCTATGATGTATGTGCATCGATATTTACGATTAACGGTTACATATGCCTTTGTAATTTTGTTCACACTTTCATTAATGCGTAGATGTGGTTCAGGACCAAATTGGAATTATTTTGTTGAACTTTTTAAAAAACCTTGTGAAGACTATTGGTGGTCTGCACTTCTTTATGTTCAAAATTATGTCAACCCAAGGGATGTGGTAAGATTTCAATATTTATAAAGTAAATTATATCGAATAATAAAATTTTTTTTTAGTGTTTGCCATATTCATGGTACTTATCAGTGGATACTCAACTATTTTTTTTATCACCTCTAATTATTATACCTCTAATGAAATGGCATAAAATAGTTAGATGGATTCTTGTTATTCCAATTATTGCATCTATGGCTACTGTTTTTGCAATCTATATGATTAATGATTACTCTTTCAGATTTAATAAAGAAGGGTAAGTAGTATAGTAAAAAATTTTCTTAATAAAATTTCAAACATTTTTTTGGGATATTTTTTTTATAAACTTTTCTTTTTCAGACAAATTTATATGGTAGATCGTGCTGTTGATACCTATTATCCTACACATACAAGATTCTCTCCTTGGCTAATTGGAGTCGTTTTTGGATTTTATCTGTTTCCTATGAGAAAAGAACAAATAAAATTACCCAAGGTGAGAATTTTTAAATTTTGAATAACGCTTTTTTAAAGCAAATTATTGTATATTTAAATATATACAGCGATTAATAATTATGGGCTGGATTATTTCGCTAGGAACAATGATAGCTGGAATTTACGGCCCTTTTCCGGCATTTCAAAGAACTGAAACAGTTGAGGGCTTAGAAAGTGGTCTTTTTGAATCATTAAGAAGAGTGTCGTGGGCAATTGCTGTTTGTTGGGTTATATTTGCTTGCATGCATGGCCATGGAGGATTAATAAATACATTCCTTTCATATCCTCTATGGCAGCCATTTTCTCGGCTATCATATTGTGTATATATGCTACATCAATTACTTCAGGTTATGTATATGGGAAGCCAAAGACAAAATCTCTTTCACACGGAAATGGAAAAGGTGATTTGAATCAATTTATTGACTTTCATTAGCTTTAATTATATTAATTAATGAAATAGATCAAATCGTTTTGGGGAGATTTAGGTCTATCTCTTTTGGCAAGTACTTTATTACATTTGGCTGTCGAAGTACCCTTTGGAAACATTGAAACAAATTTATTAACACCTAAAAGAAAACCAAAAACTATTGAAGAAACAGTATCGCCAGGTAAACTAGTAAATGACGAATTTATTCGTGAGTATGCTAATGGTCAGCGGACGCAGTTTTAAAGATAATATTAAATTTAATATAGAATTTATTTAGAATATAACAGCAATAGATCTAAGCATTTAATAACTAAAATATTAATTAAATAAGATAAAATTACAATTCATGAGATATTTATATTTTGAGCAATTGAAATTTTGTATTAAAAATTATCAGTTGAGAAACATATTAAAAAATTTTAAAGTTTTTTGTAATAAAAAACAAAAAGGTTTTTTTATTTAGTAAATGCTAAATAATATGCAGGTTCCTTTTATTATATCTTATGTTATATAAAAATAATGTAGAGAAATTGATAATGCAATATGCAATGTGTTAATAGAGAAATCTCACAGAGCCCATACACACACATATGCTTACAAACATGAAGGCCATTTCAAAATCAAAAAGTGCAGAAAATTTTATTTTGCATGAAATTTTAGCTCTCATATATCTTTTTAAATAAAAAAATCTTTAGAAGAAAAAACTTACATTAATTCATCATATTGTTCTGGCACTTTTTTTAAAGGTGTCAAGAATAAATTTTTCTTTTTTTGTAAATAACATCCTTTATTGGATATGTGCAGATTTGCTGCACCAGTGCTCAGCTCCTAATTTGCTATTTTTATATTTCACGTTAATTCATGAGGCTTGACACGTTTGAGTCTCCTGGTTTCATTTGTAATGTCCAAGAGTTGTATGGCTTCTACATTGCTATATCCTAGTAATCATTTTTCGTGTTTAACAGAACACTTCTGTATCACTTGGTTGACCCATTTTATGTTTAAATCCTTCTGGGCTTCATGATTGCTCGCATATCTGTAAGCATTAGTTATTATGCTCAAAATTTGTTTTGAAATCGTTGGATTCAATTCTGATTGGTCTGTTTTGTGCATCCCCATAACTGGATTCCATACATCCAAATCGGTTTGATAAATGCTATATAAATCAGTCTTTTACAGTAAAGATTAAGTTGGGAATGATGTCCTATTAACCAGTACATTTGGCGCTGTTTGAGTTTTATCTTATTCCGTACTAGTTCCATACTTGAGACCCAGCTACTACGAAATTGGTAGGTGTTGACAATTGTAATGTAAAATATAAATCAGAAAGAAAATCTGGATTCAATTGAAAGATAGAACCTGAAATGCGTATTTAAATAACAGTTTTATTAAAACTTGCTGGAGTTAAATGCTCAACTTTAATTCTATGATTTATATTTTAATATTCAGTCGTAATTTAGCCACTGTGCATTGTACCTTTACAAGCAAAGGGCTTCCTTTTATTCTTTTAATTTTTGATAATAATATTTTTGGTATACTTAATATTTTATTGAAATACTGGCTCAAATGGTTTTAGAAATTATTTAACAAAGAAAACTTTTGCAGGTATGCAAAAACTATTAATATTTTATTGGTTTGTTGAAAATACTATTACAGTTTTCGTAAGGTATGCAATAATATTAAATATTATTACCCTGAGCTTCTGCAATAACGTCTAAATGTTGGTTGTTTGATTGAGAACATAAATATTGTTATTAATTAATTTAGGTATTAAAACAGTTATATGTACACCAAAACTTGATTTAAATTGATGTAGTCCTCTGCTAAAACTTCTTCTTTATCTGCTAAAGACAAGAAACGTAAAAAATAAATGTCGAATTCTGTGTTAAAGAAATAATAATAATTAATATACATACAAATATACATAATATAAAAATACTTTCATAAATATGTTAAGAATATCTTGGCTTCAAATAAAATATTTTTTTATTTATTATTTAATGTAAGAAATGCCATAATTTTTACGTTTTTTCAAATAATCTTAAGAATAAAATGAAAAAAATAAAGAATACAGTAAGCGTTGGCGGGTTTTATTTAGCCATAGTAAACCTTTAAGAGTTTAAGTAATCAAACCGGTTTAGTTGTCAGATAACTATCTGACAATTGTCATTACATTAATTACAATAAAAAATTTCAAGGAAGATAAACGATAAAGTCAAGATAAACGGAAGCACAAGGTAAATAGTAAAATTAATTTTGATAAAGTTTCAAATATTTTAAAATATTTTTTTCATCTCCAAAGCACTCTTTAGAGTATAAATTTTTCTTCGCTTAGACATTCTGTAAAAAAGCTCTCAAAGATCATGCTTGAATCCTTGGCACATCCTTGTTATTCTACATAAGGAAGTTTTTTCAAAAGATTATTTAAATGAAACATTTTGAAATAAATAAGTTAGTTCAAGCGTAATTTAAATTCTAAATATTAATTTTTGAGCTCCTTAGAGTATTTAATTTACAAAAAACTAAAACTAAATTAAAATAAATTCTTTCTCAATTGAAGGAATACCATTTTTAAATGGAAAACAGTATGGAAAATTCTTTGGAATGGCAAAATAATTGCTTTAATTTTAATGCAAAGTTGAAGTCTTTATTTAAAAATCAATTCTGGACAGATTGTACGTTTTGGGTTGGAGAAGAACCTAATTGTCTCAAAATTGATGCGCATAAATTGATACTAACTGGCTTAGATCCAAATGCATTCTATACAATGGTCAATTACCTTTATACAGATGAAGTAACTTTCAATTCAGCAGGAAATGCTTGTAAGGTATGGACTGTTGCCGAAAAATACATGATTTTTCCACTTGAAGAGCTTTGTTTTAATTACGTTTGGGAGAATTTATCTAATGAAAATGTATTATGCGTATATAATCAAGCAGAGCTATTTATGAAAGAACAACTGCTCAAAAAATGTAAAGAGGTAAATACTAACTGTACCAAAATTAATCATGGCTTTATTTAACGTTTAATAAAATGTTTCAGACTATTCACTCGAATATGTCAATATTATTGAAATATCCATACTTTATTTTAGAAACAAACAAAGATTTGTTGAGAGAACTATTTCAAGAAAACAATTTAAATATTTGTTCAGAGTTAGAATTATTTAGTGCATTGAACTCTTATAGTGAAAAATATGAACTTTTTGTAAAAACTACAAAATTTTCAAAACTTTTAAAGAAAACTCCGAAACTAAAAATGCATCCAAAAACCGAAGAATCAGAACCAGAAAAGGAAGAAGCTATTGAAATAAAGGAACAGTTTATTAGAGAAACTTTAAAGCATATTCGTTTTTTAACACTAAAGCCAAAGAATTTTCTGAAGGGGGTCCACTTGATTCAATAATATTGACCGAAGAGAAGAAATTAGGATGTCTTGCTAATATTTTAGGGGGAAATTCATACACGATACCGAAAGGATATAGTTATTCAACAACTAAACGTACCAAACTTTCCACAAATACTCATTTGAGAAAAATGTATACCCAATCATTTCCAAGTCCTTTCAACCCTTTTCTATATGATCCATATAAATGGGGGCATTTGGCTAGTTTTGAGGTTGACAAAGCAATTTGGCTTGTAGGTATGTTCAAAAATACAATAATAAAATATTCGCTTTGCAGTTATTACTTTGAAACATTTTTTTTTTTTATTATAAATGCATTTTTAAAACCACATTAAATTTATGGTTGAATCATAGTATTCATTACTTTTATCAGTTTAAACATATTTTAGACCCTAACATTGAACTATTGAAATTTTTATTTTGATTAATTCAAAAAACTTAAATAAATCTTGGTTAAAATGAAAAAATTATTTATAAATAAAATAACACTCTATTCTCTATTCTCTATTTGCAGTCACATAGGAATCCATCAATCAATAATATCAGGTTGTGTAAAAATAGTTGTGTTATAAAGCTGTCCGAGAATCCAGTTGGATATAGGATTTCTTTTATCTTCGAAAAGTGGCTACAATCCCTCTGCATTTTTTAACTTTTCCTTGTAATTTCGAAAAGTTGTGAATGCGAGGTATCTTCCATAGAGTAAATTTTCAGAATTTAATTTGTACCTCACAAAAATCATAATCACTTGTTGAGTGTGATTAGAAATAGTATAAAATTTATTTATAAGAGCAAGAAAATGAAAAAAGCTTTACTACAATGTGCACAGATGATTTAAAATCAGAAAAACTGATAGTGATGAAATTGAAGTAATGTTACACTTTTAAAAAGGATCGCTTTCAATTTTTAATTGTCTATTGCAATGCTTCGAAGCTTGAATTATGTTAATTAAATTCAAGTAATTAAGTTTTTAAAATTTAAAAAAATAAAGGACATGAAGTCTTGAAAATGTTATTTTTACTGTTAAAAAATTTCAAAATGCGATTTAGTCAGGAGACAAAGCATTCAAAATAATTATCTCATAATCAGTTTGTCCTGGGGCCGGATTCTGTCTCAGGGAAAAGTGATAGTAACAAGAACTGTTTTCATTATCATAAACATTATCACTTTTCACCATAATGCGATTCTGTCTTGATAAAATCTGCTAAGTGATAAAAACAAGTGCTGAATTGCTGAGTGATAAATTCTTGCTGTCAAATGTGACAAAAATATTTGTAATTTAGAGTATTCTGTATTACATTCGTATTCTGTATTTAAATCATTTTATATTAAGGTAAGTTGTTTATTTTCTAATAGTAAACAATAACTCTCGTTATGTTTTACAGAAAATTCATAGGATTCATAATTTTGAAAAATAGAAACCATGAGTTTGGCGGCTATATATGTATGTGAGGCGAAATTCACAGTATAGAATAATTTGGTTTGCTCTTTTTTAATATATTTTTCATTTCAGTAAAATAATTAAGCTATTGTGAAGGAGATTGCAGGATGCCTATGGAGTGGGTGTAAAAAATCTTTAAGGAAATTTCAAAATCTTAGAACTATTCAAAATAACGATCACCTTAATATGAAAAGCATTTATGGCTTTAGGAAAAACTACTTAAATAAAACATGTAACCCAGCAAATTATTCTAAGAATATATGTAATGTGATTTTGAAATAAATGTGAACGATTAATTAATAATCTTTAGAATGTAACTTTTAATAATATTTAACCTAATCTGCTAATCCCATAATTGCACCTTTTGTGAAATGTAAAATTAAATAAATTATTCAAGATAATAGAGCAAAAACACCATCCAAAAGCAAAATAGGATTATTTTAAGATAATCTAACGAAAAACAATTTAAAACAAAACTTAAATAAAGAACATAATTTTTTCTCAAATTTTAGTTGATTTTCATAATTTTAAATATTGATTTCAAAATTTTTATTCGTTTTTAATAATTTTTATTTATTCTAAATGAAATTTAATTAATTATTATATGAGTAGTTCAGAAGTCCAAAAAATCCAAACTGCATTCATAATAAATAACACATGCGGAGGCTATTAAAAAAAGGGTTTTTTGACCAGCAAAAAATGAAAGTATGAGTAAATCCCTTGAAGACCAGGAAATATATTATTTATTCTATTAAAATTTGCAAAAATCAGAAAACATGAAAAAATGGACTTATCCACATTGGCTTCTGAGCGACTCATATGTATATTATAGGAAACATTTTGGACCTATCATTCGCAAAATCAATAAGTTATTCCAAAAAATTCAATAAATGATTTTTTTGTTCTTGTGTCGGACGTTTTCCTCTTTGAACATCAGTTATTTTGTCTAAAAAATACATAAATAAAACATAGCACAAGCTTTAATTTTAATATAAAATTGCTTACCAAAATTTGTCCTTCCTTATTATTTCCTTACAACTAATATCTTTCACTTTTATACTAATTTTACACTTATGGAGTGAATGTAAAAAATCCTTATGGAAGTTGCAAAATCTTTGAAGTAATCAACATAACGATTATTAAATAATTCTCAGAAAAACTACTTCAATAAAACAAGTAAGACAGCAAATTATTGTGCATACAATAAATAACTTTTGTAGAAATTTTTAAATCTTAGAAATCATTATCCTAACGATCCCTCTAATATTATAATAAGACATTTATTGTTCTAGGGAGAACTACTTTAAGAGAACAGATAAGGCAGCAAATTATTCTAAGAATATAAAAGGATTTTAAAATAACTGTGTACCAATAATCACCAATCCTTATAGTGAAATTTTTAACAAGAACTAATCTAATCGCCCAATTTGATAACTGAAATTTCTATAAGCACATAACACTAGTTTGCAAATTAAAGGAGTCATTCTACTATAGACGCTTGAAAAAAGAGCCATTTTTAAGAATTTTTTTTAAAGTTTTTATTAAAACTATTAACATAAAACTCGATGGACCATCCAAAATAAAAGAAAAACAATTTGGATTAAATAAATGTTTGACTAGAATGCAAACCTTAAATTCTTATACATATATATTTCCTTAAATAAAAAACTGGCAGAGGTTTTCAGAAAAAATTGAAAAATTCCAAAAGTAGATGCAAAATGCTATAAACTTTTGTAATCAAAAGAAAAAATATTTCAAAACAAAACTTAAATAAAGAATTAAAGGCAATTTTTTGTGAAATTTATTTAATTTTATTAATTTTCATTTTTGTAACAAATTTTTAGCGTTTAATTTTGCATTTTAAAAATTTTTATTCGTTTTTAATAACTTATCACTTCGTTATCACGATAATTTTTTCAGTGATAAAATAATCCACCAAATGATAAGTTTCTGGCAATAGTTTTCATTATCACTGCAACTTAGAATCACTCTCGTGATAAAATATGTCAAAATGGCAATTTATCATTATCATTATCACTTTTCCCTGAGACAGAATCTGGCCCCTGGACATGGTGAAGTTTTAAAAGCAAATTTTTTGAATAATTAAATTAAATTATGAACTGAGGAATACAAACTTCAAGCTTGAAAGCTGGTGTAATTTTACAATCGAACTTTAACATAAATTTTCTACCGTTTACAAAGAATGATTAAGTTTCTAATTTCTCATTGTCACTTTACTCAGGCAAAGGACTGAGGGTCTCCAAGAGTTAAGTAATATTAAGTTGACGCTTCGTGTCAGACTTTCTTTATTTTGATCTTGAGATACTTGAGATACTAAGAATTTCAATTTTTACCACTGGATTTGATATTTAGAATTTGTGAATCATGAAGTTATATGTTTATTTGTAGATTTATTTAATTTAAAATAAATGAAAATCAAAAAAAAAGCAACCCAAATATTTTTATTTTGTCGAATTTTCAAATTAGATGAGTAAAGTATCTTTAGCCACTACTGCTGGGCGGCAGAAATGTCTGAACAAAAGTGTATGTGGGTCACTTTGTGTTTCATAATCAGGGATTTCATCAGTATTAAAACCTATAATAATTTTATTTAAATTTTCCTTACCATATCATCCAATAATATAATTACATCTTTTACAAAACCAGTAATAAAGATTTTACAAACTCAAAAATAAATCATTCAGTGTTGGTGACTGTAACTTTTCTTTATGCTTAGTCTGCACAAAGTAATCAAAACTAAAAGTTTTTATTTAAAGACAGATTGATTATATTTCAATATAAAAAGTTTCGGTGATTTTTTCTTTGGAAAGTAAAATATGAATATCAATTGAGAGCCAAAAAAGCAAAAATTTTCTCAAAACCCAAAATTTTTATAATCAGCTTAAAATTTTTACAGAATATTTTTAAAATCTGTCCATTTAGCAATACAACCAAATACTACTTTTTAAATAAGCCATTATAATTTATTTACAAAATTAAAATTAAAAAGAAACTATGAAATCAATTTACAAAATGAAGAAAAAATGGTGGCACTTTTATCTAATATTAAATGGGTCAAAAATATTTTTTTTTTCATTGTGTTTTATTTTTTAAAATGTCTGCAATTTGGAACATTCTCCGCATCTTCACAGGTAAGAGTATGTTCATCAAAAACTTTATCTTCTCCACAAGTAATTAAACGTGGATGTCCTTCAACACATGTTATAAGACGATGACAGTCTCCAGCAATTGGAAATCTTGGGAATGGTAAAAATTTTGCAGCTGGAGAATGTGATGGTATACTTGCTGGACACTTAAAACCGATAACAGCTTTCAAAATAAAATATTATTGAAATATAGAAATAAAAATTATCTAGAACAAGAGTCAACCTTCTGGATTACATGATTCTAAAAGTTGATCAGGCCAATTACATCCATGGGTTCTATCATCATATACCAAACCTGGTTCACATTCATTTTGAAATGGTTCTCCATGAGCACATTTAATAAAACTCGTTGAGCATTCATGTGAGATTGGATATATACCAAAACTATATTCACAGCCTGGCGATGATAATGGTTGTGCTATATAAATGCATTCCTATTAATATCTGAACATTTTTTATTTATAATATTAGATTAAACTTACGATCAACAAATCTTTTTCCACAATCAACAGCCCAAATGTAATTGCAATGATTATGAACAGAACCTTTTCCATCAAAGAGAAGTCCATTTTCACAAGTTTCGACCGTTAATGTTCCATTTGTACATAAGAAAAATTGATGACAACTTTCTGGATGAGCATATGCCTTTAGGAATAATTTACTATAATTGGAGTCATTGTTTATTTTGAATTCATTTACCTGTACTCCATATTTTTCCGGACATTCAGGTGATCCAATTGCTGCTGAATATCCTGAAAATTAGGCGTTTCATTTATTTAGCTGATAAGAGTAAGAGTATTCATATGTGACTTTTAGGATTCTAATGCCTTAGCTTGTGAGCTTGCAAAAGAGCACTTACTTTAAGATAAGTAAAGCAAAAAAAGGCTCATACAAATATCATGTGAATTTAAAAGATTTGGCATATAATCTAAAAACTTGTCAAGGAAAAATTGTGTGCACTTTCAATATAAACTTTTTTTATAACAAGGGAATACCAGCAAAATAAAAAATATTCCTGGTTTTTATGAGTCTCATTGTTCCTGAACAAGTAATGTACACCACAAAAAATTTCCTTTTCAGTTTTATTATGTATGATAATAAACAAAACAACAAGTGGTATTAACTAAATGAAATAGAAGCACGTCACGTCTTTTATTGTTAGTACTACTTTAAAAAATTTGCATATGAATCGAATTTAAATTAAAAAAACAAACTAATCAATTCAAATTATATGGAACCACCTGGTAGACAGTTAAAGTAGCTTCATAAGGTGAAACTTTGAATTGATCTTTGCCATACTTTGTTAATATTTGCTAATAGCAATGATGAATATTATTATTGTTTTTTTTAAAACTTGTTTGATTTTTACGAGTTGACTTGAAATCTGCGGGTTTTATCATTGTCTTTTTCCTGACTTTCGCCATAATTCAATGATAAACTGAACATCAGTTTAATAAATTATTGTCTGATTGGTGGATAGTGCGTTTGTATCTTCGCTTTCAATTTTCTTTGATGTTGACCTTTAGCAAAAACAGAAAGTGATGTGTTTTTTTTTTCTTATTTACTATTTACATAAATTATAACAAACGTTTATTGACCAAAATAATTTACTGTCAGTCGTTTGATATTATCTCCAATATCCTACGTTTAAAATATATTTCAATCTACTCAGACTTTTTTTTTTAATTTGCAAGAAACAAAAGAAAATTTTTTTATATGTTTAAAAAGAGTGAACGATATCGATTTCAATAAAAATAACATATTTGTTTCCATTTTTATAAAAAATTATGAAAAAAATTTAACATAGTTACACTTCTACTTTTTACGGAAAAACTAGAAATTTTGTTTTCGTTTCAAATGCTCCGTACTTATTTTAAGTAATTTTAATAGTTTATGTTGCTTGAAACTTTGAAAAGTTTTCTAAATTGCTGCCAAAGAGAGGAAAATGCTGGCCTAAGGGAGATAATAGCAATATCAGATATTGGGAATAATTTTCAATTCTAGGTATTTCCATTGGGGAGTATAATAGATCTATAGACAATAATGTATTTTTGAAACCGGGATTATTAAGAAAGGGAAAAGAAATGGAAAAAGATTAATGCACTTTGACCATTTAAATTCTGTATAATTAAATCAGAAAAATATCATGCTATTTTGTCAAAATATTGTAGCTTTTACTAACAAATACCTGTAGGCTATTTTAAATCATAAGCCAATGACAAATCTTGCTTTGTGAAAAACATAAAAATTAAGTAAGCATAGCATGATACCATTTACTGCAATTTTATCAGCCTTTAATTATGTTTGTAAAGGTCTAACAATAAAAAATAGTAATTGTGATGCCTTCAGGCTACTATTTTCCCACTGAGAAAAATATCTTGAGTTACATAGTTAAGTAATTTAAAGTCATGTAGATATTATGTAAGATACCTATGAATTATTTTCATAGTAACACTTCTTATATTTTTACTGAGTTGATGATTCGCGTTTTTATTGCTTCTGATCTAATTTTCACAGTCTGTTAAATAGTTACCATTATTTACTTGAATGTATATCTTATTAAGTAATTTTTCAATTTAAGGTTTCAACTATGAACATATTATGAATATTATGAAATTTAAGAAAATAAGTAGTTTTTAATTATATTTTCTTTTGAGATAAAAATAGATCAAAGGTCATCATTACTTGATTTTAAGCGTTATAAATACTTTGATTGCTTTTAGCATATAAATTCAATATTTTTGTTTTTTATTGCCTTGTCAATAGTTTTTAATTTGCTGTAAAATGTACAAATGTGGTTAAATATGTACAGGTATTATTCTGGATTTCAAGCACACGAAGACACATTAATCACATTAATTGCTTTACATATTTTTTAACCAAATCAAATCAACGTAAATCTAAATTGGATTAAAAAGCAAATATGGAATATCATGATTTTATTTTTTCACTTTATGTTATGCTTGAAACTTTCCGTTTAATGTGCAAAGAACTTTTTTTTGCATAAGTCAAAAATTAATTTTAACTATAGATCTGACCAATCAAGTAAAAACATAAAGGAGGTATATTTATTATTGATGTTATAAAAAAAGTAAAATAGTTGTTTTACTGTTTAATGGGAGTCAGACAGAGAAAAACTCTTTTTTCTTGTTTAGAAATTCGAAAAAATCAATTTTTTTTTTATTTGCATATTTTCATAGTTTAACTCTTTACAACAATGTTCTCAAGAGAATTTTTCCAAATTCAATTAATTTTTGGAGTTACAGCTCATTTTGTGAAGGATTTAGTGCTTAGTATAGTTCAGTCTTTAAAACTTTAAACGCCTTTTTCTCGAAACTACTCTTATAGAAACGGTGTTCCTGATTTCTCAAGTTTAACTTAACCGATTCACTTGAAATTTGCCACAAAGATTCTTTATAAGCCAGGCTATTGCATTATGAAGGGTCTTTTGGTAATGTTTTATTATATTTTCTTTTTTAAATTCCGAAAGTCGAAAAAAACAGGGAAAAAACTTAACGTTTCTTTCAAACTACCACCATTTTGTGAAAAAAAATTTTTCATAATGCCATAACTACATTCTTTTAGTTGAATAATTAAGAAAGATTTTTTTCTTCAGAATACTAGAAAGGCTGGAATCGTGCACACCAGGACACAACCTTTTTTCAAGAGCCCCCTTTTGCCGGCCTGTAGTATTTTCAATTTTGATTTTCCTTTTAATATCATTAAATTTTTATATTTTCGATACATCAATAAACAAAAAACAAAAAAAGTTTTGCGAAAAATATTTATTGGTTCTTCTTTTATGGCGTACGAAAGAACACCTAAAATTCAAGCGTCTAAACAAGATACGAAAAAGAAGCAAGATTCTCCTGCATATGTTGCTAAAATTGTGAAAGGGTTAATTTTGTGGATCATATTTTTTAACCACATAGCTTCGTCATTTAAGTAAAGTTCTAAAGTTATAATTATGATACATCATTCAAAACTCACTCTCAGGATTCCACTACATACGTTTTTTACTTTTTGAAATGCCTTTAAACATATTTTACTATCACATTGGAACTTTGAAATTTGGAACAAATAGCTGGCTGGAAAATCGGTACTTCAAGAATCTATCACAGAACATATAAAAAACTATGAAAATATTTTTCGTGTTGAAGGTTTCTTAACGCTCAGTCAACTTGAAGATTAGTTAATCATCAGTTATTTCTATAACGCATGAAACACTTTCATTTTTCATGGTACCAATTTGTAATTAAACTTAGTGATATTATTTACCTTTCCGTTTTTAAATATTATTCATTCTTTTGTGTCCATTCAATGGTATGAAATACATACTATATTTCTCCTTTTAGTTCATTATTTGTATGAAATAATCAAAAATAGAAGTCTATTTCCAAAAAGTTTTATATAATTTTTATTAAATCCTTTTTAGTCATATTTATCCTCTACCTTATGTATTTATGTCAAAGTAAAATTAAATAGCTTATCACGAAATATTTAGATCCTGCTAGAACTGGGAGTGTGTTAAATATCCAACAACATGTTTTTAATACCTTAAATCAACTTTTTTAATGACAGTTAACAAATAGACCTGGCAACATGGCAATTTCTTTGAATATAATGAATTATCATGAAAGTAGGTGATGGCATCCTTATTCAAATCTCAATAGCTCATCTCAAAGAAGATAAAAATCCAGCTGCAAGGTTCTATTATTGTGGATTCTACTGAATTGGCAAAACTTTTTTTAATATATTGCATTGTCATAAGAGCAATTTACGATTTTCTAATTCACTTCTCACTAACTCATCCTAAAGTAGGTTAGAATTCAGTCAAAAAATTCTATTATACTCGTGCTCAGAACTGAGGAGGTGCAACTTTTTTGACAAAACTTTTTCTACCAAATTTATTCTTATGGAAACAGTTTAAGTAAGCAAATAGCACATTGGCAAGTTTTTCAGACATCGATCTACACCTCCACAAAAGAAAAAAAAAGTTAAATAAAAGTTTATAAAAATACAACAAAAATCGAATTTTTATTACTGTGCTTCAAAACATTCGTGTAAGTACAGTCAACATTAAATTTCTTTCCACATTTGTGCCAGTTCCATTTATAGCGGTCACTACTACTCAGCCTAGACTGAACTTAAACTTTCAGTATTTTGTATGTTAGAAAATGATTTTTTCATAATTTATATATTTTTTTAGTAAGTAGAAGCAGTGTCATGTAATATTTCTATGCATTCCAAACTGTGTAGCCAATTATAATAACTCACTTTGATAAATGATTTTTTAACCGCTCAAGTACACTTATAAATCTATATTTATTAGTGGGAAAAAATTGAAAACACCTAAATCTAAACTCTTTTAAATTTGAGGTTTTTTTAAAAAACAAAAAACTAAACTATAACTTCTAAAGGAAAATAAAATTTACAGTGAACTTTCTACCTTATTTTCTGTGATTTTATACTTTACTTTAATTTTAGCATCAATATATTAAAAGTTTTAAAATTTAAAAACTTTAATTCTTCTTATAAAAAAATGTTACTATTACAACTATATTCACTAAAATTCAGCCTGCACTACTTTCATATAAACTCAACAGCAAAAAAAAATCAAAAAAGAAATAGAATTTCGCAATCATTTGCAAAAATTTTGTTGTAATATTTGTGAAAGTACTGGTAACGGCCTACATTTACTTTGGGTTTACTACAGTCCATATTTAGCTACTTAGAAACGATAATTAAAATAATTTTTTTATTTTTATGATCAAGAACTATGCTTAAATAAGACAACAAGTTATACCAGATTTATCTTAAATTTATGCAACTGAAAGTGATTTGCTGGATAATTTATAATTTAAATTAAAAACCACGTGAAAGAATTGCAGCTTTCTTAAAAATCACAAAAATTTTGAAAAACTAACAAATAGCTTCCGAATAATTATAGATACCAAAATATAGTATTGGGAAATTTGTTTTTTTTTAGATAATAATTAACTACTCACCACTAGCTATCAAGGCTAAAACTATCAAAACGATAGGCTTTATTGAATTCATTATTTATTAATTTATTTTTATTATTATTTCTTTTTTTATTTTATTTAAAACTATTCACTTTGAATTGTAAACAGTGTTAAATATACGGCAGCTAAGCTGAAACTGAAAGGAAAAGTTTGAGAAATACAAGAAGGAGGCAATACTTTGAGTGCTTTGGTGTAAACTCCAATCCACGTAAAATTGCTACCGTCTGGTGGTTATTGTAGATAGTTATCGGTGATGATCAATTACATGATATTGTTATGTAGTCACTAGCTATAATCTTAAACGTAATATTTATTTAGTTTTATTTAAAAAAATTGTATTCAAGAAGCTTACACATGAATGGTAAAGCCATTTTAAATTAATATATTGATGCCAGCTGTTACATGTACGAATTTAATATATCAACAAATATCTTACCATGAAAAATTTGTTTCATATAATAGTTAATTTTTATTTTGGAAGTAAATTTTAAGAAAAGAATGACCTCTTCTGATTTCAGCAAATTACAATAGTTAGAAAATTATTAAAGGGCCTAATGATTTTTTTACCATTTCAATTGCAAACTGCTAACGATGAAGGTTCTTATTATTAATTTATCCATAAAAATACATTAATGCTAATGTATTGTACAGTCAGTAAACCTTAAACTGAGACTAATATCTCAAATTTAAAATATATATAAATTTTTTATATTGAAATCTGCCTAAATTTTATTAAATTGGAATTTAGTCTTAATGTTCATTAATAAATATCAGTGTACATATACAGGGTTAGGCACTTGAAGTGTTACCAATTTGAAAGACTGTATCTTTTTTGTTTGAAATTATTTTTTATTGCACAAAAGGACAAAAATTCTGAAAACATTCCAAAATTAAACAATATTTTTAGTTTTGCTCAATACGACCCCCTTTTGCCTTAATTATGGCCTTGAGAGTGTCAAGAAAAATTGTCCGATACACAAACATTTTATGAACTTTCAGGTATTTGAGCTGATTTTCCAGCCATATGCAATGCAATGACGCTATTGCGTTTGAGTTCCATCGCGAATTAACTTTTTTTGAATACAATTTCATGAAAATCAATCAATAATACTTAAACACAATATAATGATGTTTTATTAAACTTTAACGTAGACGGTTATCGTTATTGGTTTGACAGATATACCGTTGTGAAGTTGGTAAAACTTCGAGTCTCTAACCCTGTATTTTGGAATTAAGAAATTTGTTTACTAGGTTGAGGGAATTAATAACATGTCTATACTTTTAGGATGTTATTTTCACAGAAAAAATGATTGACTTTAAGAGATGACTTAGCATAAAGCCTACCAAGGAAATTCTTTTGGAATTAGGTTGGAGTGTGAATTTTTGTTATCC
The DNA here is from genome assembly GCA_947359355.1 of Acrocera orbiculus. Classification (NCBI taxonomy): domain Eukaryota; kingdom Metazoa; phylum Arthropoda; class Insecta; order Diptera; family Acroceridae; genus Acrocera; species Acrocera orbiculus. Next base: position 29,003,920 of record OX375757.1, read on the forward strand.
TCTTTTGGCAAAGAAAAATGCATTGAAATGAATTTTGTTATTTAATATACTTATCTTAAGGTCGGGTTTAACACTAAACGTACATACATACATACTTACATACATACTTACATATGCGAATTTTTTATCTGGTGGTTTGTACTACCGGTGGTGCAACACATCGGATATAGTTTTATAGATGAAAAAATGTGGTTAAAAATAATTCTTGTATTAAAATCATCTTTTGATTTCTTGCTAAACAACATTTTGTGCAAAGCACTGCCATATAAAACAGAGTACGATTTTCACTGCCATCACATGAAGCGAAATAGGAAAAACGGGATTTTCAAATTTACGGACTTTGTCTCAAAAGTTTAATCTGGGAAGTCTATTGAAAACCTTTGGATGAAAAATTCCTCATACAAATGAATTTTTAGGGATATGAGAGTAACGGAAAATCCAGGACAACTAAATCTGGAAAAAAATGTTGAATATACAACAATTTGCACTTCTATTGCCTGTGATTTGCAATAATATTTTGAATTGTATGAAAAGGCTAGTTGTCTAGATAAAAAGTGGTTCCAAACTGCAATCCATGATTTTTAAACTCCAATGACAGAAGAAGCTAAAGAAATTATTTAAGACTATTTATTTTGTTATTTTACCAAATTGAAGATGTTCCATTGAAAAAGTAAGGCTGTCTTTGATACTTATAAGCATGAAGAGTACTTCTCAACAATCGTTCATTATATTTTGTTTAAGTCTTTCAAATTTGAAGTCAACGCTCCATGCATAATTTCTTCAATTGTAAAAAAAATATTATGATGATTCTATATTGAGCATGTGTAAATATGCAAAAAACTTTGCTTTTAAAACTTTTGACACTTGCAAATTTGAAACAAACAACTTTATTTTATCTTTTAGCTGTCGCGAAACACACTTGGCTCCAATATTGATCGAATTAGGAAAGTTTATTACTTAATTTGAAATAATTAACAAGTATCATTTTACTTTTGTTTTTTTTTTCTTTGCTTCTTCTTTTTTGAGTTTATTGTCATTTTTTCTCTTTTTCTAGCTTTTACTATTGGTTAAGCTCTTGGACATAGACATTAAAGTAAGATATTGCTCCAGTAACAATAGGCAACACGTTCGATATTTTAAATAGAAATATGTAACTAAGCCCGCATAAATTTTATAATTTCATTTGTTTGCTGCTCAGTAGCCATATTTTGGACATAATTTTTGACATAAGTTTCCAGGTAACATCGAGAGCTTTTTTTTTGTAAAAATTATTAATTTTATAACAACAAATAGGTCGATTTTTTAAGCGAAAATCAGTATTTTGACTTCTAAAGGTTACCAAAAATGTACAAATTAAAAACAAAAAACAAAAACCCCTCGATGTTACCTCGAAAAACATCTCCTTTTATAAATAACTTTTGATTTTTTTGTTTTAGATGATTCTGTTGAATTGTGTTGAACACCGTTAAACCATTTTTCTGCAAGGCGCTTCAAGGCATTCACTGCCACTCACTCACTTATTAATATTTTTAAATTTAAAATTTAAAAAAATATTATTCAAATATTGTGTTATTATATAAAAATTAAAAAAATAAACTAGAACTACCTGTATCGCCAAAAAAACATGCCTTTTTTGAGCGAATTAACCGAACTCCCTCCTTAAAGTAGTATTTTAACTATAACTACGTAAATGTGATTTAATTGTGTTCAGATTGGAGATTTAAAAACTTAGCTTTTGCCTGCTATAAGCTTATTCTTAATTTTTATTTTCTAATTTAATAGATTTCACGCAAAAGTTTTGTCATACTTTGCTTGGTTATTATTAATTCTATTTCCACACAAAAACTAGTTTTAATTCAATTTGAAAGTAACTAAGCTATTCTACTTCAACAGCTTCAAAATTTGGAATATAATATGTACAGTAAATTTATTTTAATTTTTCCATTGTGATGTGTACAAATGCTGTTTACGATGCTTTACATCAGAAGGTTAGAATTACTAGTTGGTTAGAATATCCTATTAAAAATAATAAAAAAGATGTTTTCTTTTAAAGCTAAAGAAAAAGTTAAAGACAAATTAGCACAAATAGCAAGAGAAAAATTAAGTTTAGTATCTAAAGAAAAACAGCTTCAGCTAGAAAGGAAAGAAAGGGCAGCAGATTTTTTAAACACCATCAAAAGTAAGTAATACCAATTTAATTTTAATTAACAATATGCAGTAGTATTATAATCGTAATTTTTTAGTTAATTAAGTTCAAGTAAAAGAACCCCGGACACATAATACACAAATACCTTTAGTTCACTGCATAACTGATGATTCTGATACATCTTCGGTTTATTCAGTTCCAATTATATATATTTTTTTAAGTGAATATAATTAAAAAATATCAAAAGCTTTCTGTTAAACATATTTATAATCAGGTTAGTTGTTTTTTATTCTATCTATCAAATTTTATTCTCAGAAATGTTTTCTTAAAAATTTATCAATTCATTATTTATATTTTTTTGTATCATTCAAAAAATTTTAGTAATAATCATGTCTCATGTCTTAATTACGTTTTAAATTTATTCTAAAATCTAATTTTCTAGTTTGGTTATATGTTAAACAAAGATGGGATTAATCCATGCATTGGATTAACTTGAGTCTGTTCTACTCGTTTTGATATTTAAATACTACATAAAAAACTTGTTTAATAAATCTAATCTAATATGAGTTTATAGTTTAGTATAAATAATGGTAAATGATGATATAGTTTTCAATTTCAAGATAAACTTTATTGATATGATAATTAAGCTTCACAAGTATTTACTCTTTAAAAATATATGTTAACAAATATAAAAAACTACGATAAAGAAGTGCAGATCATATTGGAAGATTGATGAAAAATCTTTCTTTTTCTTTCATGTTTTTGAAGTGAAAACTCCTAATTTAATTTTTGAATTTTTAAATTGAATAAACAAAAATTACAAAAATTAAGAACGGAAAAATTATTATGTTAAAAAAGCGTGTTTGAAATTTTGCTAAAAAACTAGCGTTTTCCGATATCACCAAATAAATACTTTACTTGTAAAAAATGATTATTTTCAAAAAGTTAATATTTTTATTTTCATTAAAAATGACGTTTGTTTCTATTAAATAAAAATTGTAAGAGTTGCATGCAATCAAATTAAAAACCAAAATCATTACGATCGAAAGAAGTTATAAAACATAAAGCAAAAGCATAAACTTATAATTTTTTAGACCTATCGCGAATTTTCAAACGAATTCAATGCAATTAATTCTTTGGTATTAATTTTGGATGTTTTAAAAGTAATATTTAAGTCCCATAAGTATTGTAAATGACTTTGTGAAATGGTAACTTATGCCCCGCAAGTTTAGCCCACAGGGATTACGGTTAGGCATAACTTCAATAAAGTTTAGGTGACCTGCAATATTATAATTTAATCTTAATTTGTTCGATATTGTAAAATATTTCTATGGAATATATATTCGCACTTACGGCATTGTCATTATTTTATAATTAAGTTATATATTCCCCTGGTATAGTTGGTAATTGAGTAGTGTTTAGATAAAATATAAATAATAATAAATAAATGTTAATAATAAAATAAAACAAATGATTTATTTTAGATTAAAGAACAAAAACTACTCAAATACACAAAAAAATTAAGGTAAACCTTTATTTTTTTAGAAAATTAGTTTAATTATTAATAAAATTATTTTAAATAAAAACTGAATTACTAAAGTATTTAAAAATAATTAGATCGAAATACAAATCACAATAATTTTTAATAAATTTTATTTAATAAGTAAAGTAATCGCTTTATTCAAATATTCAGTTGAGTAATGAAACTATAGATTAATTCAAAACTACTTTATAAACAAAATATTTTAATTACTAAATATAAATTTTGAATACCAAACATGCTTACTATAATTTTATTAATAAATAATTAATATTAATTATAATATGTAATAAAAGTGGATATTTTTTTTTATTTGCAACTTAATTTACCATTTCAAAATACCTGGACAATATTTGTCAATAAGTGACTGATAATAAGGCCATAGGCTATCTATATCAAGACGTTTTTGACTTTTTGTATATAAATCGTAATTGCTGGAAAAAAACAACTAGTTAATTCCTTATATATTTACACATTTTCGTTTAGTTATAAATTATGATTGTGGCAGAAAACAAGATAGTAATTAGAACTTTCAATTGAACCATTAACTAATGAATGAAAGGCTAAATTTTTGAAAATTTATGCAAGAAAGAATCAAATTTAATGTAATACAATTGATAATTATCTATTTAAAATTTTCGCTTAAATTTAAAAATAGTATAATTAGGTATTAAACTAATATTTGTAGCACTGTTATTGATTTTTTCTTTTAGATAAATTAGAGGTAAATAACTTACTTGAATATCAAAACCCATTTTCGTGTATCCTCATCTTTTGGTTCACAAAAATAATTATAATCGCCTCCAGTATGCCAGGGATAAAATGAATGAAATCTAATTATATTAAGGCCAACTTCAGGTGTAGTGCAATTATTATGTTTTAAAACATTGTATAAATATTCATCATGTCCCCATGACATTAATAATTTATCTAATCCACATTGTTTTGAATACATTCCATATTTAGTGTTATATTTTGGATTTTCACCATCTGGATTACTTATAAAACTATCTTCCCAATAGACAATACTATTAGACCATTTACAGCCTACTGGAAATGTATCACCTACAACAGCCCATTGTGGCTCATTATAAAATGCCATTACTTTACCAAGATCATGAATTAATGCAATAAAATGTAACCAATCATAATTTGGATAATCTTTACGTGCTTGTTCAGCTGTCTGAAATGCATGAATTATATTTGGTAAATTGATGTCTGGATCTGATTCATCAATCAAATCATTTAATTTTTCTAATGCTTCACGAATAGTTGCTTGGAAATGATCAAATTTTAACCATTTTTGTCGACATTCTAAATATGAAAAAAAAAGAACGAAAACAAAAACTTCAAGTTTTATTGTTAAAGATAAAAATTTAACTAAAAATTTTAATTGAAACATTTAATGTCTAATATTAAAGGGATAATGAACAAAAATTTCATAGTGATAAATTTCGTTGAATAAAAAAATACTAAAGAAAATTTGAAAGTTTGAAAGGAAAACATAATACATATTCAAAATATTTATTAAGTAAATTAAATATGAAGCTGATTAAGCTGATAGACTGCCAAGATTCGGCTAGAATCTTTGGTTTGCACTTAGCACAATATCTTTTACTTATTATGTATACTCGAGCACTATTTAAATAACTGGTGCAAAGATTTTCAATCTAAGTTATGGACTGAGTCTACTTACCAACACATTTTTCATGTATCAGAAAAAAATCTAAATCAATAAAAGAAAATGGGAAGTTAGCATTCTGAGTATTCTGAGTAAAATAAAAGTACAAATTCCAGGTATCAGATAGAAAACAGTTTCGACAGTGTGAATGGTCATGTTGTTATGAGCAAAGCGTCTTTTCCTTTAACAAATACTTCAAGATAAGAGAAATGAAATTAGCTGAAGTAATTTTTCAGCTTTGGCAAGAATATGTATTTTAGAAAAAAATAATTTTTAGATTATACAAAGAACGAAACACCAATAAACTATTTTTAGAACTTAAAAATTTATTTCAGACTATAAAACTTACTTTTAACAAAATCAACTGTCTGATTTAGATGCATCAATCGATAAGCATTTCGTACTCTTTCTTTTATAAAATTCTCCTTATCAATTGAATAATCACGAAATTTTGAAATTGATTTAACAGCAAATTTTGCTTCCGGGCGAAATAATTCCGAAGGATCAATAATATCGACAGGTCCCTAAATTTAATAAATTTGAATAAATAACTAAACACAATATGTTTTCTTTTGCTTACTGTATCAAAAATTTCCATTTTACAAAAAATTAAAAAAAATATATTCACTAAGGTAACGGCTTAACAAACAAGCAAGAATTATAATTTATTTGACCGCCAAGAGATCTTCACAGGCTCACTGATGCCATTAAATTGTTTTGGGTAAAATGCTGATTGGCCTTTTTATGATTATTAGGGTGGGCACCCACTTTCCCACTTCTGTGAGTTTTGTATGAAAAATAACCGGTTTTGCTGTGAGTTTCTGCTGTGTGAACCCACTCTTAGTGCCCATATCTCTGCGGGTAAATTTGTTGACATCATAGACTCACGCTAAGTTGTTGATTCTGTTCCCCCTCAAATGTGTTAATTTCAGCGTGAAATTCATGTGTACGTCATTTTGACGTCATGAATGTTACCCGCGGAGATATGCGCACTAAGTGAGTGCCCACCTTTACAGGGGTACAAGACCGTAAAGATTAGCTTAAAGACAACTTTTGCGTTGGTTTTGTTTTGCAGATAATTACCACTGTTTACTACAATGACACCTATTCTTTGTTGGCACGTGATTAATTTTTTTTTGTCAAGCAGATCTTTGGAAAAAAAACTAAAATATTAATTTTTTATTTTAAAAATTTCAAGAATTTATAATTTTTGCTTTTTCTTCAGCTTTCCATTTAACCCCTTGAACTAGCTCCTCATAAACTTTCTTTTATGTAGGTATACCTATATAAATTTAAACATTCATTTAAATGTATGAAAAAAATATTATTTTTAATAATAACAAATTATTATGGCTACAAAACCGTAAGTTTCTATGTCAATCCCTCCTCTCAAAACTAAGAAAATTAAATTGTCAGCTTGAGCAATGCTAACTGAAAATAAATTGCAGGGTTAATTGTATTTTTATGGCATGAATCTATGTGAATTTATTATTAATAGCAATTAAGAATTTTCATTAATTTAAAAATAATAAAATACTTATTAAATTTTGCTTAAAGAACCTAATTTCTTTTACTTTGATTTATTTGCAATCAAAGCTAATTTAAAAATTTCTAGGTCAACACATAGATAAGAAACGAATTGATTCGAAAAGAAAAACCTACATACATTGATACATTTATAGGCACCTTTGCAGACGACACTGCTATACTTGCAACGGAAAAATCTCAATTTAAGGAAACTGAAACGTTACAACTAATGCTTGACAAAATCAGCAAATGGACAGAAGACTGGAAAATAAAACTAAACAGAGGCAAATCAATACATGTAACATACTCACTGCGCAAGATCGGTGCGAACTTGTTCACATATCTCAATGGTGAAAAAATCCCACATGCTGACCCACCTAAATACCTTGGGCTCTACTTGGATAAAAGGTTAAACTTGAACAACACGTAAAACAAAAGGCGAGGTAGATAAAACAGTTAACATATAAGCTCTACTGGCTCATTGGAGAGTAGTCCAAAGTGAATTGAGCATTAATCCAAAGAAGTCAGAATAAGGTTCTTCGCCTCATTACAAATGCGTACGAGGAGCTGCATCTAGACCTGAATATACAACGGGTCGAAGAAGTAATATTCGAATATGCCATCAAGCATGAGAAGAGACTGTTATACCACTCAAACACGGAGGCTATCCTACTAATGGACACACCGATAAAAACAGGCGACTACAGAGAAGCAAGCCATAAGACCTAACACTTGGAGACTGATCAATAGATAACATCTCAGATACACAACAGTAGCATAAGCATTATAATCTAGCATAAGTTAACATGACTAATAAATTAATCATAATTAAGATTGCAGTAAGCAAACAGTGAAAATAAAAAAAATAAAAAATAAATTTACGAACTTCGACTCTTATTCATGTACTCCCTTAAAGATGGACAATTCTAGCTAGAAAATGTGATTTATTATTTTGTATTTTGATAAGTTTTGTTTTTGTTTTTCCCTTGTTGTTAATTTTGTATACGAGTACTTATCAATATAGTAAAAATTCAGACATCAGTAATGTCTCTGTACTAAACAATTAATGGCAGTATGGAGGGGAAATTTTGAGTAAATATTTCTCTTTCGGCAATAATTTGACAGTGAATAATTGTAGAGGTTACGTTACGTCAACAATAATTATTATGTGGAGGAGCCATGGAAGGTAAGAATTTTTTAATTTGAAAGGATTTTGAATTATTTAATTTTTTATTTAACACAAAAATTACAAAAATTAACACAATTAACACAAATACAACAAAAAACAACAATACAATTCTTGACAGATGAAATATGTACTCGTACTAGGGTACTGGGTACTAGGTTCAGTGAAAACGCACAAACATTTTGCTAATTTTGCTATCATTCTGGAGCAAAGTTATAGTGCTAATTATGCTGATATGTCGAATTTAACAAATGGTGTACGTCAAAATTATACTTGCTGTCTAGATTAGTGATTTGGACAGCGGCTTTATAGGAGATTTTATATGAATTTTGAGGCAAGTTTACACTCAGAAGTATATTGACTGCAATTTATCAATCTTTCCCAAAAGTATAATTTGTACCTTTCAAATAATTTTATTGCATTTATATATATGGGACATTCTTTTTGATCGACACATTTTTGATTTGGCTGAATTTTTTTTTACTGTTTTAGCAATGAAAAAAAGATATACGTGTTTGTGGATTTTCTTTTTATATATTGAATATTTTAGAAAATGGGGGGAGGTCAAATTTTTGAGAATTTCGTGATTTTGGCTTGAAGAGTAGTTTTAAAAAATTCACAACTTCTTTTATTCTTCTCTGTTTATTTGTCACTCTCTGCTAATCTCGTCTTTCGCTTGTAGAAATTTAAATAAATGCCTACTTTGTTGAGTAAATTTTACATGCCTACTAATTTTAAATAGTTTAAATTCACCACAATGTCAAACAAGAGAAGAATTTAATTGGATCAAAAAGTTATCAGGGATTTTTGAAACTCCATTTTGCTTTGATCCGTAAAATTAGTAATATTATTCTTACATTGATAAAATATTAATATTCATGACTTCTATAATAAAATCGGCAGAGAAAGAACCTATCACAACCCAAAATCAAATGTGTGAGAAAAAGAATGTGAGAAACACTATGATAGAAATTACATCATCAACGCTAAGAGCAGAAAAAAGTCCTTAAAAGAATACGCGAGAAAATAACAGAGGGAAATAAATCTTTTAATATTTTATGCGTAACTTTAGCTTAATTTAAATAATAAAGGCCCAAAATAGAAATCTGAAGATTCGTAATCTCAAAGAAACTCAATATAAAAATCAAAATTTTTTATATTTGAATTTTAGTATTCTGTGCTGAGTGAATTAGTCACTATATAGTTTCAAGCATACAAATATTCTATCTTGTCAGTTTTTCTTATAAATTTATTGGCTCAAACGTGTGAATTTCAGATTTTAATCCAAGCTTCTATTCAAAACATCCAAAGGTAAAAGTTTAAACGAAAAACAAAAAAGTCCATACAAAAAGAGTCTTTTTTTTATTCTTTTACTAAAATTTAAGCAAAAAATTCATCAAATTTTATGGCTTAGTATTTAAGTAATACTTTTTTATTTTTACAGTTAGTTTTGCTAAATTAATTAAAAACTTAAAATAGATAAACATATCTCAATGTCTTAGAGTTGTATTCATATTGTTTAAATCCTTATTTTGAAGCCAAGAATTGGTGCTGTTTTGTGTTGTTATCTTCATACTCTCTAAAATTGCTTTTCGATGTTAAGATCTCTTTCGCTAAATTAAAATGAAAATTGATGTCAAAATATTGTAAAATTATTGCAGCATAAATTTTGTTTTTTAAATAGTAATATTAGAAAAAGAACAGATTAAGCTTTGAATTTATGAAAATTCTTAGATACGACTTTGTAAGAAAATTTTTTGTTACTCTTTTAAAAGGTTGAACAATAAAATTTGTTTATACTTAAATTTTTGATTAATTAAGCCAACTTCTATGGACATATTTAATAATTTGAGATCAAAATTATAACTGCAAATTTAAACTTTTTTTTAATAATTGATTTTTTCAAATTTATCATAAGTTTTTGCTTTATTTAACAAAAGTACCCCTGATAGCAGTGCAGACTATAATTTGGGGTTATTCTATGATTATGATTATGTATGGGTAATAATTACAAAAATTTTTCTAATTGCTAATATATTCATATTTTTTTATGGTGAAAATGCTTCACTAATACTTTAAGAAACTGTTAAAGGATTCTGGTTTAGATACAAAATTGTTTATTTAATTAATTTTGGAATAGGGCTACACTTTTTGTAACCTTCAGTACAGCATAGATTTCACAAGCCAAATAGTTTAAAGACCTTTTCTTTTTTGTTGGCTTTATAAGAATAGGCATAAATTTCATGTTGTTGAAAATCTTTTCAAGTAATTGTTCAAGCTTATAAATTTTAGTATAAGAAAATATCTTTAACTAAATTGAAATACTTTAATTGGAATAAAGCTTAAATAAAAATCAAATTTATTAAAAAGGAAATAGAATAAAAAACAATAAATACTAAAATAAAATAAAACTCACCTTAAACATCGATCCATTTTGTTACATATACATATATACATCATCTTTAGTAAATTTTTGCCTTTTTTTAAATTTATACATTTTTCAATTAGTTAAAAGTTAAACTTTACAAATTCTAAGATAAATCAGTCTGACGTTTATTTAAAACTGCCAATATTTACAAGCTAGTTAATTTTAGTGTCAAAATATAAATGTTAAAAATCAAAAAGCACGGATCTTAAAAACTTAGTTACTAAATTCGAGAAAAACAGGCTTTAGTTTTGAATTTTATATAGTCAGCTAAAAAACTTTTGAGTTAGGGAAATCTTTTATCGATATTAGAAGTCCATTTTTTTAAATAAATTTATATATATACAAAACTTCATTATGTCACAGGTGCAGAATATCTTTTTTTGAAATACTACAATAATTATACATTTGTTAATTTCTAGGTAAATATGAATTTACGGATGTTAATGTATAAGTACAATTAAGTAACCACGGCATACCCTACTGATATGCATAATAAACAGTTTATGTTGTTATGTTATTCTTCATTGCATTGATCTGAGTAAGATTTATGAGTATAGTGTTCTTAAATTTATAGTAAATTATTATCAAAATTCTTGATGTCTTTAACTGCGCCGTTGGTTAGTACTGTGTATAACTATAAGACAGCTTTAAACGTTTGTAAAGTTTTATATACAAAAATTTTTTTTTAGATCTAGGATAGAAATGCTGTTCAGTTTTACATAATTAGAATTAGTATAACTTATTGTTAGAACTTTAAGTTAAGAATACTAATAGTAATGTCTGTACTCAAAATTTATAAACCTTTCAACTCTTATGCATCTAAACGAAAAAATAAAGGAGGTCAAAAATAAGGGAAAAAAGCTAGATATATTTCAAAAATACTTAAAGATGATCCAGTTAATAAATAGTCAAAATATAATATCTGGGGTTTTCATGTCAATGCGATATTTTTAAGGAATAAAAATAAATGCCAAGATATAATTGACACAATTTCAAATTAAAGCACCAGTAAGAATAGAGATATACTGATAGAGAAATTAGAAGAATGGGAACAGATGAAAATAAAAATTAAATATAGAACAGATATGAGTCGTGGTTCCCTTAGGACTCAATAAGATAAAGTACAAAATTCACATATATAGTTGGAAAATATGAAAAAAAGTATCAGAAAGTGAGAAAGAAAAGAATTTTTTAATAGAGAAATATAAAATTATTTACATTTTTGGTGCAAAAATCTAGTCCTATTCAAACATTTTACGAATTAACAAAGAAATGAATTATGAATCCTTGATAAAAAGTAAATTTGTATGTTTCACCCAAATCCTGAATTAAATTGGTAAAATGAGATACCAAAATGCTTAAAAAGGCAAAAACTATAAAATTTAGACTATTGATTTTTGAAGACTTTTCAAATCTTCCTGATAATTCAAAATTTATTACAAAATTTCTAGTTTAGTTGTTTGAGAAAAAAAATAGCAATTATATAATTATCCAAATAGAATTGATGAACATAATGGTTTTTTTAAAACCCATTTTAGCCGTGGAACAGGAGACTCGAAAAAGTATGCACTTAAGTCTTTTATACTTTTTAGCCCACTTTTAATAAACTTATTTCAATATTGATTAAAAATTTGGATATTAGTCAAAGATATTTACAAAATGTTTGACAAAAAATCTGGATACTTTATTATAGTAAACATTAAAAAAACCAAAATTATTATTACTATTATTGTTATTAGAATTAAAAGTGTGGACAGTCGAAAATGTAGTAAAAATGTAGAACAATGAACTACTGTAAAACTTCAAAAAATTCCTAAAATAAATTAAATTTAAGAGAATTAAAAGAGAGCTCAAATTATTAAAGATTTTGGGAAAACACAATAAGCCGAACCCATACGCATTTAAAAAAAATTAAAATACATAAAGTTAAAAGATAAAAGGAAAAACAATTTTTAGCAAAAAGTTTGTATAGTTTGGTAAATTTTTATACAAAAGATCATTTTTACATACATTTACTTTACAGAAAATAAAAAATAATTTTCCTATTTGATAAATAAAAAATCTCTTAAAAATTTTTTATCAATTTTGAAAAGAGAGTGTTTAAAACTAACCAAAAACAACAATTCAATTAAGTATTGCGTTAAGTAAATGAAAATAAAATGAAAAATTTCAGTCATACTTTACACTCTCTTGTAACAATTTTTTGATAAAATAAAATAATCAAAATAAAATTCTTTTTTAATTGAAATAAAAAAAGATATGAAAATTAAACAAAACAAAAAAAAAAATTTACACAGATTTAAAAAATTATAACCTACACTGGAAAATCAGTTTTTCAGTTTTTGTCATCCTTTTTGTACCAATCTTCACATCCAGGAACATTATCAGGTGAGTCACAACGTTGTGATTCCTCATTGTAGACTTCACCAACTTGACATCCAAGTAATCGTGGATCAACACCATTTAAGCATACATAGAATTTTTGACAATCAGTTGCATGAGGGAATTTTGCATGTGCAATTTGTTGACCTGTTTTATCATTTGATTGTTCTTTTGGACATTCAAAACCATCCTCAAGTTTACCTATTTAACAAACAATAAAGTAAATAATAATGACAAATATATTAATATAAATTTTTTTTGAGGGTATACAAATACATAAATTTCTAAATTATGTATAACAAAAATCATTTGGCAGTTTTGGGTTATTTTTCAAATTAAAGGGTAGAGAAAGTTTTCAAACCAAAATAGACTCATTAGTTTGTAATTAATAATAATTGATCTATTTATTGTACTGCAATTTCCTCGTTAATAACTTTTTGCTTCAAAACAATTTTTTGTGACTATAGCTTTGCTCTTATGTCTGCTCTTCAAAATAAGGTATAACAAAAAATATTAAACTTTTACGAAAAGACACAAAATATCCAATCAGAAATGATCAGATAATCATGAAAAACCTCCATTTTACTCTTTGAAAGATAATCTTGATTATATCCTGAAACAATTTATGTTCTTTCTTTATAGATAGGAGTTGAAATAATTGGAATTGGAAGTAATTCTGCCCCATGCTCATTGAGTTATATTGTCTTTATAATTCCAAAAAAGTCCGAAAGTCTCTCTGAGGCTTTTCTGTTCAAACAATGTCAAAGTTTCAGTTTTCTTGTTAGTTTTTAATTAGTATTTAAAGACCTTTTCCTAAACTATTTAGTAAAATAAAAAAGAAGCAATTGAAAACTCCAAGGTATTGATTTTTCTAATAGAATTTCTTAAACTTTTGACAGCTTGTGTCGTTTTTATAATATTTTGAAAGTCCAACATCCTTTTATCCAAACATATCTTTAATATTTAAAATACTTCTACTCATATATGGCGCGATATATTTAATATTTTTGGCTTCTTGTTTTCACTCAAGGGAATTGTGGTAGTACTTAAAAATAAATTAATATTTTCGATAAATTCATAAGAAAATATATTTTCTATTGCAATTAATTTCAAACCTATGAATTTATTTAAATACCAAACGAAAAATATGTATGAAAAAATTAACATACGACTTAAAGGTGCACATCCTTGACGACCAGCATTATCAGGCCAAACACATGTACCAGTGTATTCATCAAAATGTAGTCCTGTTGTACATTCAGTTCTAGTATATTCACCTTCTACACAATTATAATAAACATTGCAAACAGAAACATCAGGATGAGCAAAGAAACCATTACGACGGGGACAATAAGTAGAAGTCCCACGTGGTGGCTCTGTAGAAAAAAAAAAATTTTAAATTTGTTCTTCATCGTAATTTTTAAACATGAATATAAGGTACAATTACTTACGAAGCTCTGAACGATCACCACAATCAACATTAAAAGGTTGATCACATTTATTAATTTTTCTAATCAATGGATCAAATACTAAACCATCAGGACAAATTTTTTCTGTAGCAACTCCATCTTTACATTCGAAAAATTTATCACATTGAACTGCATCGGGATACTGGCCATCTTTTGCAGGACATTTAAAGCTTTGAGCATCTATAAAATTTAATAAGAAATATTTTTACATTTTTAAAATTAAAAAAAAATTAAATTTTACATTTACATTTTATAAAATTAAACACTAGCACATAAACTATGTATGTATACTCCTTAACTCCTTAATAAATATGTTTCAAACTGGGACACATACCCAGTTCACACTTTAGGAAAATGTTAGGAAAATTTCTAACTTTGTATCAGAGATCTCTAGAACTTTTCTCAAGACAAAAAATTCCAAATTATTTTTCTTTTCTAATTTTCAGCAAAAAATACTAGATTACTCATGGTACCAAGGAGTGGAAATTTTAAGTAATTTTGCAAACTTTCTTTCAAGATTGGCCTCACACGAGGTCAGGCTTTAGCTACACACAATTAAAATACACCAGAAATCTCACTATATTTGAATTTGATAATATATATTGGTAAGATGCAAAGCGAGAGACAGTAGAATTTTTGCCTCATGTAAGGAAATGAAATTTTTGAAAGCTTCAAAACTCTGTATTACCTTTCACCGCTCTTATTATAAAACTAACAGCTGTCGGCCTGGTGTGGTACTTCCCATTAATTGTGAAAATAGGATAAATCAATTTTTTCAAAAACAAATAATAACAAATTCTTGACTAATCTAAAAATACTAAGGCCCAGGAAAAAACACTTCTTTTTATATTTAGAACGAAAGGTAGTATTCTCGCCTAATATTTTGGCCACTGTAAACGTGCTATAAAGAGCCAAATGAAATGCAAGAAATTTCTACCTCACGAAGAGATTTGAAATTTTTGAAAATTTTGTTACTCTGCCCTAGACTGGTACAAGCCAGGTACAAGAATCAAAAACAATATATAATGTAGTTAGATAATAGTACTTTAGGGTGACTTTTTATTGATTCAATAAATATATAATCTAGTTTCAGTCACAGATTCAGGTCACAAAGAAAATCATACTCTTATTCTGTTAAAGAAATGTAACAAAAAAAAAACAAAGCATATTTTTTTATCAGTTAAAAAGGAAATATGATTCAAACGTTTAGAGTATTTTAGAATTCAATTATTTGTGTATGATATGATAACAATAACAGGTAACTAAGTAAGTAATAAAATAATACATTTCCACTACTTGAATGCTCTAAATATATGTTTGGTCAGAGAGATTAATTTTCTTTTTATCAAGCTCATATCAAATAATACTCATACCACAACTTTTTTATTGATTGAAAAATAAATTAAAAAATCTTAATTATTATTAGAAAGTCTTGATATCATCATGTTTCATATTGTGATTATAAGAAGTAGGACAAAATAGATGGTAGCTAAGGCATCATTGAGCCTTCAATTATTTTTTTAAGAATACTCATTAACTGCTAAGATTAATAAGCACGTGATCTTTGCTTTTTTCATATAAATAACTTAAATATAATTTAATAAGCATGAAACTCATTTTTAGTATAAAATTTCTTCTAGTTTTTAGTTTTCAAAATGATGAGCTCAATTTTATGGGCTATGCCAATAAATATAAAAGTTTAATAAACTCATACGTAAGTGGGATTCTATAATTCTATACTTTTCTAGTTCAAAAAATTGAATTTATTCTATGTGAGTCATAAAAGTCATAACTAACGTTGACAATTGTTACCTATTATTTTTTATACTTTAGCAAACCAATGAAATGTTGGGCTTTTAATGACCTCGGTATGAACTTAAGATCAGTATTACTTGTAGTGATTTAATATTGTTCCCTCTTAATTAAATATTAATTAAATGTTACAAGGATAGTATTAATTTATTTTACCTTGAACTAAGTTACTCAGACTCTTTTACTGTTTAAGTAGGTCAATTTTGCAGAAATATTTTGAGTCTTGATTATCGGGTAAGCTTTTTTTTATTTTTTTCAGGTCTCAAGAAATACAACTTTTTAGCTTTAAATGTAATATTGACATACAAAAGGCTACATTGGAGAAAATATGCGACAGTTGTTTCGTTATATATGAATTTATGAGTCTTACAACATATGTAAAAAGTTTATTGAAAAAGGAGGCAGAAAATAGTCATCAATATTATCCCAAATGTACAAAGTAACTAATATAACTGAAAAGAAGCTCTATTACATTAACGATTGATCGACGCTTTTCTTAATCAGATCTTAATTTTTTAGAAAATGAACTTAGTCAATCCAACAAAAAGGTTAATTATTGAGGTAAAGGTGTTAATAACAAAGGTTTAATCCAAGTAATTAGTTTTTTTCTTTGGTTGTTGTCATTAAGTTTTACCAAAATTTTATTAATGATGCAGTAATTTAAAATCAGAATTTAGTTACTGTTAAATTGTAGAATGAAATATTTCAAACCACAATCTAAAGACTTCATATCGGGATTATTTTCAAAAAACATCTATACCAAAGATGAAAAAATAGAGAATTCAAAACGAGGAAATCTTTAACCACATAGTCACCAATTTTAAGGTCAATTACTTTAATCTTAGCATCACGTTTGTGATACTTTATCTTTAATTTTGGGCTAAGAAAAAAAAATTTCTTTTAATTACCGATATCTGACAAAGCACACGAAAACTTTCTCTATAAAGTAAAAAAGTAATAATAAGATAAAAAAATTTTATTAGCTGTAGTTGATATTCATTAAAAAGTCATCGTGCGTTTGATTCGTAATTTTACAATCACTTCTTTTCTATTTTAAATATTTGAATTCAGAAAAGAGAAAAAAACCAAAACAAATATAACATTACTAAATTTAACCTACGGGCAAATGTAATTCTTTTAAAGAAATAACAGAACAAGGTTTCATGACTACAAAGTAATTATTAAAATTAAAATCAAATTCGCGGCCATAACAACTTTCTAAGTTAAACATTTTGTCACTTGACCACTTTTCTTAGGTTAACTTTGTGCATGTATTTAACATTTTTTAACCATTCTATCCGAGATTGAAACAAAATGGAAAGTGAATGTCTCAAGGCGATTAAGAAATCTTTTAGCTAAAGTTTCGCCAGTTTTAGAAAAGGTGGCAAGAAACCAATTAACAATGATCGTGGGATGAATACTATCTAGCTAAGACATAAAATGATCTCTGGAGCCCGGTATTGACGTAATATTTTATATTATAAGCTTTGTTTAAGGTGCTTTTTTTCTTTTTGTAAAAAAAAAACCTATAACAAAAAGATATGAAATTCCAGAAATGTTGTTTATTTGAAATTTATAAGGTGACAGCTAGTTTAATTAATTTATTTATATTTTTTTGTAAATTTTGTTTCATATAGTTTAGTATACAAATAAAAAATTATTGTATGTTGGTGACATATGAGTAAAGACTGTGTAAAACAGCAACAATGCAATACCTCAATCATAATTATTCTATTTGTCGATAAAATAATCGCTTGTGGTAAAATTTCTTACAATTTATTTTTTGCTATTCAAGTTCAAAAATTTAGAAGCTGAGCTGAAGATAACTTTTAAGACACTTCAATTTTTGTAATATAAATATATATACATAAAGCATCAGTAAATGAGTCTTGAGGCTGTTATACGGATGCCATTATTATGAACTTCATGGTATTTTATTCATCGACTACCTTGATAAAAGAGAAAATACCGTTGTTCTGTTTTCTGTGTAATTGTTACACTTGATGCAAGAAATTTTAATAAAGATGGCTCATTAAAAAAGACAAAAATGCTGTTTTTTTCGAGAAAAAATTTTTCAAATCATTAAATCTGATAGCTAAATTACATAAATTGAGCTTCATTGGATAGCACTTATTTGGCCATCAGTTATTCATATATCCTAAAAAGAATATTCCGGAGGCTTAGCTTAAATGAAGAAGTAAACACTGAAATTAAATCTTAAGAGATTTCCAATAAGTTATTCTACATGGCCAATAAAGAAATTTTAAAGAAGTTTTGTAATGAATATATATTATCATATTGAAGAAGAATAGGTTGATAAGTTAGTTTTGGACTTATTTACCGATATATTGTGACTAAGGCTACAACATCCATATCTAATAGTATCGTACTAAATTTGAAATTAGACTCAAAGAATTGTTGCAAAATTCAACTTTTATAAATATATCTTTTAATCGATATCCCCTACACCAAAAAAATGACCAGAAAGCAAGATTTGATTATTATTTTTAGCCACTGAGTTTAGCTAAACAGAATTTTTTTTGAATTTAACATTTTAAATATTTTCTGATGTCCTATGAGATAATTTATATATTTTCTATTTACTTTTAGTTTTAGTTATAAGATGGTTAATTATAATTAACACATCACAGCTTTTGTTACTCGATCTTATTGCTTCTAAATTATTTACTTTTTAGTTGGGTAAGGAGCTGTATAAGAAAACTTCCGAAAATTCCATTGGAGCTACCTATGAACAAATAAGTTCATTTCGAACTGTTTTGATTGGCGTAAAGCCATTTTGATTGAAAATTTTTGTTAATTTACTCATGTTTCTTACGTAATATCAATTTAATTTTCAAACAATTATAATTTCAATGATTTTAACACCAAAATATAATTATTATTAGTTTTTTAAGGGCAAATTTTTAGTTCGAACTTATTTCTTATTTAACTTCAAACCAAATATTTTCGTTGCTTCAAAGCCATTAGATATTTAAATTAGTATGAAAAGAACTTTAATTTATGGTCTCTAGAAAAAAATAAATTTATCGATATATTGCATGAATAAAAAACCAAAAAAAATTTGTTGCATTCAATATTTCATTCAGTAATAATATTCAGTGAGTAATAATTATACGTCATCGTGTAGGGATTTATATTTCTCCTTATTTTTTTAATGGAATCGAATAACAGTCTAACATTATATAAATAATAATAAAAACTAACTTCACTATTTTTCATTCTAAATAAAGCAAAAATAAAAAAGCAAGAAATATTATATTTTTGGGATTAATTTTATTTAAAAAGTTATTAGTAATTAGTAATTTTATTAATGGATTATATGCCGTATGATAGGTGCTGTTTTCAAGCAATATTAAAACTACTGCAAAATAGTTGATTAATTATTTTTTTTTAACTATATATAATAAAATAAATTTGCCACCATAAACCGATGAACATTCACATTTGAATAATTATAAAATGCTTCCTCTCTATTTCATACAACTACTCGTAAGTTAAGAAGTACAAAATAAGCTAAGATGTAAATTACTTTTTATATTTTTAAATTTTTGCCATGAATTTAATTTTCTTGTATAATTCAAATATCTGTTAATTGGATATTATCATGTATATTTTTACAATATTTTATTTTCAATGAAAACTTTTCCGGGGATCAGATTAAAATGTTCAGAGCAATTCCAAAAAAAGAAGTCTTTCACTAACATTTCAAAAAAGAATAAATCACGTTGTTTATTTAAATTTTAAAAAATAGATTAATTAAAATCGAAAGATTATTTATAAATAATTAAAATACCACCTTTTATAATTAATTTAGAATTTTCGCTATAAGTCTTTAAGAAAATCACCAAATTTTTCTATTAAAATATCAAAAAAAGTTAGATCGTAATTTATGATCCTCACATTTGACTATACTAAATAAACCAACAAATTTAATTATTGAAAACAAAATTTTAGTAATTTTTTGTTTGTTTTATCTTGTGAACATTTTAATTGAAAAAAGTTTTCAATAAATACTTTAGCAAAATATTTTAAAATAAAGCACAAACAGTTGTCATAACTAAAGAACAACTAAGCAACAAATACCGCGAACGCTTCCTTTTAAAGTTTCACTTTCGCTTCAATAAACCTTTCGGATATGATAACCAAAAAAGGTAAAAATAAATAAGAACAAAATAAGTAGATATATATATATATATATACATTTGTTCATTTACTGGTAATAATATATTTATATTTAAATTAAAAATAATAAGAAAAAAACAGCATTAAGTAGAAAAGAAAGTAACACTCACTGCAAGAAATCACAAGCGAAGCAACAGTGACAACACAAATTACAAACTTCCTCATTTTGAAATTATATCTCGTATTTGACCACAAATATAAGTGTTATAACTTCTTTTTTTTGTCTTTATTTTTTTGAAAAAAAAAAACAAAACTAAATAAATAAAAAAGATATTATTTTTAACGGTAACTTATAAGGCGGAGAAAGTAACTATTGGAATAACAAGTAATCTCCGCGATGGCTTTTCTTAAACTACAGTCAATTGTGGGGCGACTCTCACTTTTGAAGACTCCCTTCTTTGATGTTTTTTTCTTGTCTGGTTTCATGTCAATTAAAAAGGTGAACATAACCTCCGAAGATTCGACTGGCTCACCTTTGAAATTATTTACTTATTTTATTTTTAATACTTATGATATGAACAAGCATTCACATATATATATATATATATATATATATATATATTTATGTTTTCTTAAAATAAAAAACAGGTATAAAAACGTTGTATAGGCCATTAAGTATGCAGACTTGTTGTGTCCAATATTAAATTTCCAGATTTTGTAACAAAAAATCAGCACAGCAAAAAAAAATAACAAAATGAAATTAAAAAAAAAAAAAACATGAACAGGAAAGAAATGTCAAAGCTTAGAAGTATTAAAGAAAGTTCCAAGAAATTTGATTTTGCCGTACGGTTTGCAATTACCAAAGAATTGAAAGTTATTTACGTATGTGCCCTGTTTTGACAAATACGACTAAGGGCAAAATGGAAAATAAAAATTACGAAAATTGAAGATATATACACATGAAATTTATATTTTTAACAGTGAAGTGTATTTTTTTTTATTCATACCAATAAAAAAATATGAAAATTATTAGTCAAAATTCGACAGTTAAGAATGCTAGTGTCTTTTTAGGTTTCCAAGGTGCGTATTCATGGTTTGTTAACCGGCTTGATTTTTAAAAATAAAAATTAAAGCCGCTCCAAAGGTCATTGATGTTAAAATAGCTAAATTATTTAAAATTATTCGCTTTATTTTATTTATTATTGTAGAAGAAATATTTTTTATCAAATACAAAAAAAGCGTAAGGTCATCGATCCACATGTTAAGGTATTATTTGTATCTCTTTTAAAATCTTAAAACTAATAACAAAACACCTAAAATGGTGTTTTTAATAGGTTCTTTTTTAGGATCTTATGAATATAAAAATGAAGAAGAAAATAATTTAAATTGATCTACAGTAGATAGAGAGCTCATTTTCGCAACTTAATAAATTTACAATTTAGCAGAGTTTCGATAGCTACTATTAAAATCACCCAGCAATGTCGAAAATTTTTAATGGAACCATTCACTCTAGTTTTTGCCATATTTTTTTATTTTCCAATGAAGCATTTTACTTTTTCTATATTATTCACATAGTTCCTTAATGGAGCTTTATTTTTCATATAGAAAGGAAAAATAAAAGTTCGTTTAAATTAAACAATTTGTTATTTCAAGCACGGAGGTTGCTAAATAAGAGATCAAAAATCCTTAAAATTGCTCTTAGGATCGTAAGATAAAGTTATGTGGAATAGCTTATATATTTAAGGGATTAGAGGCAAAAATAAAACACTCTTCTATTTTAAGCAAAAAATATGTTAATTAAAGCACAAAGTGATATTTCGGCGAACAGTACTCCTAATGACTGCTACATTTGAAACAAAAATTAATATAAGGTTATTAAGAAAACAATATTCTAGTGTTTTCAAGCAAAGAATTAGCTCACAATTTTAACTTAAAAAAACAGCCGATGATGTAAAATAAAACTTTATTTTCAATGAAAAAGACCGCTCTTTTTGAATTACAAAAAACAAAATATTAATCATTGTTGTAATTTGTTGACACTTCACCTTACCATCCCCAGGCAAATGGTTTTATAGAGCGTTGGCATCGAACTTTCAAGGCAACTTTATTGAGTTACGCTTGTAATTCTTGGTATACAAATCTACCTTTTGTGCTTTTGGGCCTACGGACAGTTTTTAGAGAAGAATTTCATGCGACCCCAGCAGAGTTGGTATATGGTGAGTCGTTGAGATTGCCTGGAGATTTTGCTAAAGAATTGCGCGAAATTTTTTCTCAGATTCGTCCAGCTACAGCTTCAAATCATTCGTCCAATAATTTCTTTATATTTAGGGATCTCGATTCCTGTGCTTTTGTTTTTGTACGGGCTCCAGTCAAATTATCACTTCATTGTCCGTATGAAGGTCCATACCGTGTTGTTTCCTGAGGCCCAAGCTATTTCACCTTAGAGATAAAAGACAAAGAAGTAAAAGTTTCTGTTGGCCGTTTAAAGCCTTGTTTTGTTTTACAGGATGATACAGCGTCAAATACTACCGCTTCTGTGTTTCTTCCCTCTCAGAATACAACCATTATAAAAGTACATCAAATATTCCAAATTTTACCCTTAAGATCTTGAATGATATTAAATAAATAAAAATTTCCCACTTTGGGGGATATTTAAGAAATTTTATTTAATCAACCAAGAAATGCAAGAGTAAAAAATAAGCTTTTTGGAAAATAACTATCTCCATACTGTAATTGTCAAGTTTTTTTATTTTTTTATTTAATATATAACATCTTAAAAATATTGTGCCAATACTGCCAAAGTTATGAACATTTGAACGTCCTTTGCTCTAAAGCAAGAAGGGAGTAAGCGAAACTTTAAAACGTTTTCCTGAAGTTTGTTATTTTAGAAGTCGGTGTGCATGATAGCTCAAAATCTACTGGACTATTTTGCAAACTACTTTTTCACATATTTTACCATGTAATAAGAGAAGCTGTTTCCTTTCACTTAATAACTGTACAAGAACAAATATGTCGATTTTTTAAGCGAAAATCGGTATTTTGACTTCCAAAGGCTACCAAAAATTGAAAAATCAAAACAGAAAATCCTTCCTTGTTACCTTGAAAAAGATCTCTTTTAATAAATAAATTTTTTTATTTATTAAAATTTTTCGTTTGGATAAATCGTTAAATCTTTTCTGCAATTTTAAGGCATGGGGCTTGCATTTCAAAACAAACCTGTAAGTTTTTCTTAGATTAAGGAGGTTTAAGTTATTTAAAGGTACGCAGCCACTATACATTCAGTAAAAATTTCTTTTAGATATATTCAAGACCATCTAATTTTGTGTTTCATATAACTAAAGTTGTTTCACAATTAATAAAGGTAAACTTCTCTATAATTCAGTTTACATTATGACACAAGCAAAATATCTTTTACTTAGCCTTTTACTTCAACTACTTATTAATACTCTTTAGTGTTGAATATTTTTAGTATCGTTTCTTTCTCGAATACAGCACCACAATGAGTTGTTTCCTGAAGTTTAATGTCACCATCGCTTACAGCAAATACAATGTTTCCGTCATTCTTTTTAATGAAATTTTCTTGAAACATTAATTAATGAATGTCTGCAGTTTTTCAACTGATTATTTAGTTTTTTTTTTGAATTATTGAATTAATTATTTTGAAAATTGCATTTAGTAAATTATATTTTAGTGCTACAAAGGTTTTATGTCAAACATTTTAGTTGATTTTTTAGCTCAAGGACTTAAAAGTTTATTCATTTTCAATTTACAGTTTGTTGAAAAGACTAAGGCTGCCTGTAGAGTGCCGGCTTACAGCCGAGCTGACGCCGATTCCGATACCGAAGACTATAAAGTCGCTATGGGTAAATCAATAGGAATATGCTCAAAGTGTTCAGAGTGCAAGCCAAACCAAACCAAAGATTAGACTATCACAATGGGAATCGGTGTCATCTCGGCTGTAAACTCGGCTGTAAACTCGGCTGTAAGCCGGCACTCTGCAAGCAGCCTAAGAAGTAAGACTTCTGTGACCTGAAAAATACAGTCAATGGGCAAGAGATAGAAAGGATATGCTTTTGGCTATGTAGCTGGTGAACAAACTTCAACTCATTCATAGTGATACAAAAATTATTACTAATTTGTCATTAATAAAAATTACGCCAGTAATTTTTAAGAAAATCAATAAAGAACCAGATATTTCCTTAACAATAGACAAATTAAAGAGCTTGCCAAAAAAAGGTGTAGTGATTCTTATTTAGATTTCTTATATTTATTATTAAAAGAATCCTTAAACATCCAGAAAGGAGGCTAAAATAATTATTTACTTGTGGAACTTCACTTCCCTTGTATACCACTAATATTCGAGAAATGGGAAATACATGTGTGAACATTTTTCAAACAACATGGCATTGTAGTCAGTAAATTAAAAAGTAGTCTTTGCAAGAAATACACTCCAAACGTCATAGTAAAAATTGGTTAATTAGACATGTTAAAGAAACATCCAACTGCCAGTCATTAAATTGAAAAGAATAAATTAAACTTTATTTAAAAAGCCTATATCTAAAAAATGCTGGCTTAGAAATTCGATATTGGAACAGTTAATTTCTTTATTTTTTTGGGTTAGAGAGGCTGGCTATCGATAGAACCACTTCATGAAGCTTTCACTAAAATGATGACCATTATAATGTTCAATAAAAGCGACAAAGAAAACAACCTATTCCTTTTAAAAGTACTTGTATAAGATCTAAAAGAGGCAGAAAAGGTATTAAGATGAAAATGGATAGCATATTTAGTGTTTGATGCAATCGCTGCAAAATTATTCCCCTACGCTACCAAAAATGACTGTCAAGGTTCATTAATGTATAACCTTCAAAAGATAATAAAAAAGAAAGCCAAGCTATTTTCATTATTCATCATTTCTTTTAAAATATAATTACATCTTTAAGTTGTTAGTAGCCGAACTTAAGAGCGAATAATGACTACCTATAGGGAAAGTTTATAATTATAATTCCTTCATCCACCCATATGCAATGCTTAATGGACTATTGAAAGATTTTCAACGGGTATTTTACGAAGCAATAAACTATACTAATTAATCTAAAATATATTTATCAGGAAAAATGTTTTATCTTTCTTAACTTTGAACATTTCATGCAATAAAGATAAGGAAACAAAACAAAAGACTTAATAAGGTAATTTCTAGGCAGCCAAAACTCATGTTAACGATGACTATTAGAGTTATATGCCAGGTGGTAATTTGACTTTTGCTGTTATATAAGGGTGAAATATGCACAATCAATTTTATCCGAAGTACAAGAAGCTGTACCAAATACTTAATTGGAAAAAGTTCTACGCTAGTTTCTATTTGTAATCTAATTAAAAGGAGAAAAAGAAAAAACACAATGCGAGTTCTTAGAGATAATCAAGTTCAGTTTTCTGACACATCTCTTTTTGAAATACAATTAAATTTATCACTATTGGGATCTTTGTAGTCCAATGGATCTTAAAAATATTCTTGAAAGATTATATTTATTTCTGGCTGTCAAACAGTACCAGCGACCTTGATAGCATCGGATTCAATATTTTTAGTTGAATGTTGTTCCAAGAAGAAAAAAACAAAATTCCTTTAATTAACGGAGTGTAAAGAAAATGATAGTCTTACCAAAACTGGCGCAAACAAGTAATGTTATGTCAGCTCACAGTCTAGTATTCTCATCTCTAGATGAATAATCAAGCAGTATTTACTAATTTTAAGTATTCTATTCTCAATCTAACAAGCCCTGAAATATGGCAGGAAAATGTACCTCTTAAAATATTTTCGTAGTATATCATAACTTGGAGTCTTTTCAACGCCTATTAAAAAGGGGGTTGAAAAAAGCCCTAAAAAATATGATGAGTTACAGGCTTTGTAATCAGATAGAAGTAACACATATCCCGACTAGAAATTAGTTAAGGGAAACCTGAACTTGATCCGGATTGGATCAGGCTATACTTAATTAAATGCTTTGGATCAATCCTTGCTCAGGAATTGATCCAGAAATATTTACTATTGCAGTCCTCTTCAGAAAAAGACTTCGATAGCTTAAGATAGCTTAGCTTAATAAGGTTTTGCATATTTCACCTGGATCCGTACTGGGTCAAGATCTCTTATTAACGTCTTAATAAGAGACCACTTTTAAGGAAAATAATAATAATAAATGAAAATCGCGATAAAATCTCAATATTTCATTAATAAATTTTAAACATTTTAATAATTTTTAATTTAATGTTAATATTAATAAATTTTTATAAAAAATATAAGCCTTCTTTGGTTGATAACCTTTTTATTAACCTGTTATTAAGTTTAACTTATTTGTCTAGTGACATAAACCCGGAAAACTTGGTACAAACAAGAAATTAAAAATATCGAACTTTTTGATCATATTTTTATTTTAAAATCAAATTTAGTTTAATTTTTATATCAATTCAATTATAATTTTATTAAGTTCATTATATTACTAATCGGTCAAATTCAAATTAAGAATTCTTTGCCAAACTTGATTTTAAATGCAATACTTAGCACAAATATTTTTTTACTATCCCAAAAACTTATTTAAATTTAATAGTGTTAAAACCAATAAAAAAAATAAAGAATAGTTATTTATTTTTGATGAATAAAAAATTTGCGATAGTTTTTACCAAGGTAATCTTGTTTCGTGAAATTTAATCACCAATCAAATTACTTAGACAGCTGGTATGAAAAGAATGTGACTCTATTTTAATTTATAAAATTGTTTAAAAATCCATGACTTTTAGAAACAGGTAAAAAATTGTACTAACAAAAAATTCAACTAGTCAAGTCAAGTTCTAGATTATCGTCAGTTAACATATAAAAAAAGCTTTAGGCATAGTAAGTGAAATTTTACATTTATGTTTTTTATATTATAATTAGAGCATATCTGAATTATGAATATCATAGAATTAGTTTCATGGATAATACTAAAATTTCTTGATAATTTCTTTTTATTATCTTTTTGTTGTTTTATTTATAAATTTTCATGCATGATTCATCAGGGTAACAATCATGTCCCAATCAAATAAATTTAAAACAAAAATTTGTTTCAATTACAAAAATAAATTAGTTCTCTTTTTGTATTCGACAATTTGTAGGAACTAAATAGCACCGCAGTCACAACTTGCAATTGTTGTTTGTTCAAGGTTTCATGTGCAACTTTCGCTTAGGTATTTTATGGGAGAGAAATTAAAATAAAGAATGAGGGAAAAATAATAAAATAGACAAAATGGAAATTACTTCGGGAATATGTATATTTGATAAGAGTATGTCTTGAAGCTTTTTTTTTCTCTCAAATTTATTGAGTAATTAAAATAAATGAGATGGAAAAATTCAATAGAATTACTAATATTTTAATATTGATGAAAATTTTTTTGTACATATATATATACGAGGGCGCTCCCATAATAATTTGGCCTAGCATGGTTCTGTTAATGATATAATCAATCGAAGCATTTATTAGTTTTCAATTTATCTTCCCTTTATTTCTACACACTCTTTACATCTATTAATTAACAACGTTATACCACATTTCGGTAATGCCACATTACTGAATAGCAATCTTCGTAACAGCAGCAGTATGCACGGAAGTGTTTCCATGAAGGAGCAGTTTCCCTTTGTGTAGCTTTCCACGACGTTTCTCTTTGATACACTATCTCACTTTGCATAGAAGTAAAGCGTAGTACTTGCTATTAACAACAGCATTACATTCTCTAAAATCAACCATTAGTATGCTTTTACGATCTCAAAAGACTATGCATATAATCTTTTTCGTAGACAGCGGTATCTTAGCGTTGATTGGCAGCTTCTCTCTCTTGTAATGCCATTCCATCAACTCGCGCTTACTTTCAGGATCAGAGTAAAGGACCATTATTTCATTTCTAGTAACTATGCGCTCGACTGCATCTTCTTGACCTCCAACACATAGTTCCAAAAAAGCTTCCTCACAGAGTTCACGCTCTTGTTTCTGCGCAGAAGAAAGAAGTTTCGGTACCCATCTTGCACTTATTTTGCTCATCTGAAGGTTGTCATAATTAAAATTTATTGTTCTCGTTTTGTTTATTTAGATTCTATTATTATTAACTAAAAAGAAGCACGTCAATACTTATTCTTAATTTTAACTAACAAATATCCAATAAAGACGTTAAAACAAGTTATCTAGTTACAAAATGATCGTAAAACCTTTTATTTAATTTTCCACCAAAGCTTCAAAAAGAAAAAATTATAAAAATGATTTTTGGTATCAAAATTCTTAACTATTAAAACGCTTAAATGCTAAGTTTTAAAAATTAAGATTTTTCGTTTTCATATCCTAAAGTCTTAAAAAATTCTGATTTTTAGAATAATTATTTTGTCTTAAATTAATTACCTGAAAATATAACCAATTTTTAGTCTTACCAGTTTTCTTCTATTTCAAATAGTTTTTATTAGAATATTTTATTATTTGACTGGTTTTAACTTTGTTACTAAGACGATAGAAAATTGAATAGAAACCAAAAGCAATTATCATTATTTGCTTATTTCCCAAAAAATTGGGCAGTTAATTTGTGTTGCTGAAGCTTGTAGCTTTTCTCCGAATTTTTGAACAGAAAAAAATTCTGAATTTATAATGTTAGGACTTTTCCAATTTAAAGTAAAATGTTAATGGCCTCCATTATAACATGTATAAAAAATATTAAAACAAAAACTACAAATATTAAACATCTTTTTCAAGATTTGATTTAATCATTTGATTAAATAAATTGAATTTTTTTTTCTGGAAATTTGGCCAATCAATTTTTTTCTTGACCTTCAAAATGCAGATTTTGTGAAATATTGTCCCCATTAATATAACCTTTTTTTGTTAAAAGATTTGGAATATGATCAGATTAATTTAAAAATTAGCATCCTTCCCTTTTTTTGTTATATTTTAATCTTAAATATGTTGTTTTTTATTGTTGATTATATGGTTTTTTTCAAGTATATACAAAAATAAAATAAAAAGAAGAAAAGTAATCTCTTTACATATAATCTTATAGTATCTCAGCTAAGTTGTGAATTTAAAAGTTATTTATTTTTATTTTGAAAAAACATGAATAACTAATAAAATATTTCATGGCACATTACAATAATTACACGTAATTTTCTGCAATCAGTCTGATTCTAGTTGAAGTTAACCAATTCCAACTTGGTTTGAAACAAGGGGTAAACTTTAGCTCTAAATAATTTGAATCTCTTAACACTTAGTCGTCAGGACAGTATGTCTTAAGACGTACTAAGAAAGCCAAGTATGGAATCTGAAAACCTATTTAGAGTGTCAGTTATTAAATCTAAAAAAATAAGGATACTACAAGTGATCAAAAAGGAAACTTACGCAGATGTTTTTGTTACTCGAACTCACGTTTACGCAATTTTTGATAAAAAAAAATTTAACCCAGCCCAAAGCTTACATAAATTTCAAAAACGAGATCGTCATTCCAGGACCGGATTATTTCATCATAATTGAAGGAAATATATATAAAACAACAATTTGTGTAGGTTTCGATAAACTACGGTGGCTGTGCTACTGAATATTAGCAGAATTAGTAAAAAATTTGGGAGCTATAATGTTAAATTGTAGAAATCGGTAGCTTTTTTTTATAAAATGCTATATTAACAAGTATAATAGTTAAAATAATAACTTCTTGTACTTGAAAATTAGTTCAACCATAATATAATTAAAAATATAAGTAAAATAGTATTTTGAAAAAAGGTTCTGATGGATTTGTCCTTCAGATTTCCAGCACTCTTACTCGTAGCTTTCCTACTCACTTACGCTTTGAGAATGAAGCATCTTTTTCATTTGACAAGTAACTGGCATGGGAGGGTTGGAAATAGGTTTGAGAGATGTCCTAGCTCTTGCAAGCGAACTGTTTCCATAATAACATGTCTGGCGGGGACCACAATAGATTAAAACTTGTCGCAGTGCAATTTGTCCCCCTATGGACTCCTACAACTACTACTCGTAACTTTTCCAATTATAATCAAGTCTAAAAAATCCCATCTTTAATAGGTATCTAATTCAAATGTATGTAGCAGAAAATATAAACTCATAAAAACAAAACCACTACACAAACTAAACAAATGTGTTACCCTACCCTCATAAAAAGCTTTTAAGAAAACATTTCTCTTTATTTATTAATGATTAATAAAAAGAATTGATCAATCAATTTTGACTCACTTATTATTAAGTTAATTTTTCCGGAACCATATCTAGCCTAGTTGCTGAATCATCATCTTGTGGCTCCATAAAAACAAATTGATCAAGTTCATTTTGTTTTCGAGCTGTTTGATATGTATTTATTCTTTCTGTATTCAAGCCTATGAGGGTGCTTAAATTTTGCCGCCGCCTTCGACCACGTTCTATAACTTCATTAAAAGATAAAGTTTCAAGCTGTTCTTGTTGATTCATAAGTTCAGTTGCATATTCAGCATAATCTTTATAACTTTTTGAATTTTTAATAATACCTTTAACTGATTCAAGTATCATATCTGCATGACTTAAATCATCTTCTTCAAGTGGTAAAAGTCTTGCACGAACTTCTGCTATATCCTGATCGATGCGCAGGAAATTTTCCTTTAATGCGATTTTCTTCATATTTTGAAATGCAACATTTTTTTTTTCCAAAAGTGTTTCCTTACTTAGTTTAACAGGATCAATTCGATGTCGGGCCATTAATGCTTGAACCAGATGGCGACGTTGTAATTCCTTGTATTTCAATTCTAATCTTTCTTCGAGTGTGGTTTGGGCTAATAGCCGTTTCTCATAGTCTAGTTGTCTAAAGATGATAAAAGAATTAATATTTAACTTTTTTTGTGTCTGATATTTTTCTTTTAATATTGCCGCTTAAATAGAATTCTCCACTGAATCTAAGTTACTTACGTTTCTTATACCTATGCCGCCTTGGTTAATTTAATAAAATCAAACTAATTTACTTACTTTCTACATTTTAGAAACATTGATATTCTTTTAAGGTAATATTTAGTTAAACTTTATAAAGAAAAATTCCACACAAATAAAATTTTCAAGTTATTAAATTCTATATCCAAAGAATGTTATTTTAGGTAATTCCTACCTTTGTTTTTCATCAGCCTCTGCTTTCAGTTTTTCTTTAATGGCATCTACACGTGCAAATTCTTTTTCCTCTTCTACCTTTTTCCTAGCAATGTGTCTTGCTTTAATGAAATCAGCATTTTTTTCACGCCATTTTATTTCCCAATTTTTAAGAAAAAGCTTTCTTTCTCTTTCCTTTTCAACATATTGTTGAAATTGCTAAAAATTAATAAATACTAATTACATCTAACAAAACTTAGAAATGACTTTCCAATAAAATTTCAGGAACCAGATTCTTTATTGTAGGTTTTAAACAACCAAAGGTAATTTCAAAGAAAAACTTTACCTCATGGAAAAAAAGACACTAAAAACAAAGCTTAATCTTATATTTCGGCATACTTAAAAAGGAGTTTTTGAAAATTTTTCTTCCTCGTACCTTTGGTATATGAAATGTCATAATTTTAATTTGGAAATTAAAAAAGAGCACATCACAAAGACTATAGCTTCAGACTGTGGAAATATTTCCGTCTCTCAAAATCTCATAATCTGCTATGATGAAAAAAGAAAAATTATCAACAGAAACTAAGGGTTGGTGCGTTTAAGTCAGGAATTTAAACAAATATGATGTTTCATCACAACAATTCAACGAGTTGAAAATAATAAAATTTACCCTCTAATTGTTTCTGTGGATGCCATATTTTCTAAATTTAACTTTTAGTTACTCCTAAATATTCTCAGAATTTGAAAAGATGTTCCAGAAAAAGCAATTGGGTTCAAATAAAAAAGTCTACGCTAAGGGCCTTATTAAACGCAAAATTCCAAAAAAACAATGAAAGGAAGCTTTATATTGGCCCCTGCAGGCTTAATTACAAATTTTTTAACTATAAATCTCTAGAAAAAATACAATTAAATACAAATATAAACCTTATAGAAAAGTAAGTTAGATTTAACACAATGCTTTTAGAGTGACAAAACTAAAAATTTTTAAAAAATTTTATTAAATTTAATTTACCTCTTTTTCATTTAGCACAGGATCTGTATAACTCGATGGTATTGAAAACATTCTTAGATAACTATTATAATCCCCAAGAGCAAGTGCCTTCTTTTTCAAATTCCAGCCACCTTCAGACAGAGCTGTAATAATACTACCACCAAATGCTTCTATCTGGCAAGCATCATCGGTTCGGGCTAGACACATATACAAAAGAAAATCAGTAATTAAAATTTTTTAAATATAATTTCACACCAAGAAGATCCCAAATTTCGAAAGTTCCATCAATTCTTGTTAAAAAAAATACACATGGACGTTCTTTACTCCAAACAATATTTGTTATAACTGCTGGTCTTGCCCTCCATAAAATTGGTGTCCAGAGAAAATCTTCTAACCATATAGCAAAAACATATTTACCATATGTAATAAAAATATCACGACAAAAGCAATTTCGAATAATGTCAAGTATTGGTCCATCGTGAACATGTCCATAACATTTAGGTGCTGCTGCTTTAATTTCTTCAAGAGGAACCTCATCTGGATTAATTGCATCGAATCCCTGCCAAGTAACTTCCTGTAAGACTCCCATTGTTGTAGCGCATATATATTTTTGACGAAAATTTTTCGAATGTTTTGCTTTGACCTGAATCGGATTCTTAACTTCAGGTTGATCAAGTGATGAATGACCCAAATAATAAGGAAAAAATTCATAAATTGCATCATCCATAATAAATGCTGTTAATGGTTGATTAACTTTTATGATATATTGTGGTTTTAAGACTTTGTCATATTTTTTATATTCAGATATAGTCGCTGCTAATTGTTCAGGAAGATCCGATTTCATTTCATTTCCTCGTCGCCTTTGATCAACTGGATTATCTAGATTCCAGAAAGCTATAGTACCATCAAGTGAAAGTGTCGCAAAATAACGATAAGTATTAGTACTATTTACATATGTTTGTCCAGTTATAGAGAGATAATGATGTTGATCAAGCCATCTTATAACACGTATTGGACCTGTCTGAGATGTTTTTAATGCTGAAATTGCTGTTGGACATATTAAAACTTTTCTATTTAATGGCTTAACCCATACTAAAAATTGTTTAATAATATTTCGATGACGGATTTGAGATGCTGATAAAATTTCTTCTTCATCAATATATTCAATGCTATCTTGAAAATCCCAAAATATTATTTGGCCATTACAGGCTCCACCAACTAATAAATGTGAATCATAAGGACAAAATGAAAGACATGTTATTTCTCGTGGAGATTCAAATTGTAATTTATAATTTAGAGCATCATTTAAACACCACATTAGTATTGTATTTGGTTCTAAAACTGTTGCTTGTGGGGAAGTTTTTGGAATTTTTTCTACATTTATTAAAATACTCTATTAAATATTTGGATTTACATAAAATTTTATATGATACTATATCGTACCTAAAATATAGGAGTTTATAGTAGTAAATGTATATGAAGCGACTAATAGACCAGTTTTAAATGGATACCAAGCTAAAGAACCCACATATCGATTAACGCTTAGCGATATATCGGCAAAATTCACAGTGTTTTTCAGGGTTGGAATAATGTACTGAGGCATATCCTTTTCAACAACCAGCATGTAATCCATTCTATAAAAATAAGTAACATTTAATATGCTTTATATAATAAATTTCTGTAAAATCAAAGAGCAAAAAATAAGATAGGCACATATATCTAATTAATACAGTGGAAATGTGAGTTTTAAGAAGTTCTATTATAGAGTAGCAGAATCAGATGCGGATTTATCTTTTTGTCACCATAGGCAAATAACTTCATGGTGTTTCCCATCCCGAATACACACAAATAAATTATTTGAAAAATATTTTAAATATTCAAAAACTTTTTGTTTCATTAATTTTGCTTTTGAAATTTTCCTTCTATTTAGCTTTCGCAAATTTTGATTGAAAAATGTTCAATGAGCAGTAGCGATAATGCATTCAATCCGTTTTGGCTCATACAGATTCTTAGATAATTTTCCATAATAATTTATAACTAATTTACTTTTCCATAAGCGAAATAAAAAAAACTACACCGAGTTAAATGTAGAAAACAATCGTTTCCCAGAGCAATTTGTAAGGGCAATACACACGCATATTTGAAGTGCTATATATATCAATATTTGTATAAATTGATTGAAAATTGTTTTTTCTCATCCATTTTAGTAAATGACTTGAAAAATTTTCTTTGTTGTTGTTATATTTGCATCAATTTAAATAGTAACAAATAATACGAGAAGTATTCTTAGTACAGTTTAAAATATTCAATCAAATGATGAAACATTTAAATGATTTAAATGGGTTCGATAGTAGATTTTTTTGTCTTTATTTTTAAAAAATTTTTCTCTGGCTTCAATATTTTGCCACCCCCTAAAATCTGCCACTCTAGGCTGTAGTTTCGTTAGCCTATGGGCAGCATAATCCTTGTATATATGCTTATAGTTTAGTAAACAGTAGTAGAGATAAAATGATTTCCAATATAATACCAACATATTTTGTTGTTGAATTAATTGAATAATTGCTTATAATCAAGGAAGAAAAATTAAAGTAAGCCCTTTAACATGAAAATGTTCTCAAATAAAGTTAATATTTACCTGCATAAATCAATCTGATTATAGTCAAGAATTTTTAAAAGTAGATCAACTTGCTCCGATAGCTCTACAGTTTTCTTTTTAACTTCAATTTGTTTTTGTTGGGCAGAACCTTTACCACTTGGCTTTTTCCCGTGTGGGTGCTCATCATCAGAATTATCAAGTGCGTTTTCTAAAAGTAAATTATTCAATATTTTTAATTTTATTTTATAATTTATTATACCATCAGGAAATATCTCATATAAATATTGTGACCATGCATTTGTCGGAAATGGTGGATCAGTTTGCTGCGAAAGATCCACTTTTGGATTACCCGATTGTATAGCAATATTCATACGTTTTCTTGTGATATTTTCATATTTATTAGTCCCAGGTACTAGTTCTATATATCCATCACGGACATCATTAGCAAATCTATGTTGAAATTTTGCTTTTGAACACGGACGTGGATATTTACTTTGATATTCCACATCAATTGCACCAAATTTTTGTAAAAATTTTTCTTTTATAATTTCTTTTTCACTACCAGCAGATTTCCAGCAACGTCCTTTTTTCACTAATGCTCTTTCCGTTAATGCACGATTATATTCTTCAATTTTTTGTATAATTCTAACAGCTTGGGTGGCTGCTTTGTCATTTTCAAATGCAATAAATGTATCATTTTCTTCGGAAAGTTTAGCAATATATCCAATAAGGACTTTATCCTCTAAATCTAATTTGGCGAATTTTTTTTGTATTTTATCACCATTAATCATTGAACGAAAAACAGCGTCACGTAAAGATCGCAATTTAACTTGTTTCCATGGAAATTCATCACTTACATTGATACCAACCTCTAATTCAATGTCTCTTTGCATTACGACACTTAATTAAGAGTGTATAAAATTTATGATTTAATATTAGTTTTAGAAAAAATAGATAGCTTACTCCAAGACAAGCATATGGCCACCAGGTATGTGAAGAATTTCATCCCATGCCTTGTTGCAATCAAATTCTGCTACAAATATTTCATTTTCATCCTCAGATATTGGACAATCGTCTCTGGATCAGAAAAAATTAATTGTTTAAAATTAGTTTTTATTCTTAAAAAACTTACTGCTTTCGTTTCTGTTGAACTTTTTGAGCCTCTACTTGTCCTTTTCTTTTTTTTGAGGCCATTATTTAAAAATCAAATTAGGGTAACAGAAGCTCTTCTGAAAAGATTTGTTATTTATGTTAAAATATTGATAGCTGATAGCTCAAAACCTGTATGATTTAATATGCTAAAGGACGCTTAGAGGCCTAAATCTACACTTTTGCCGATATTCAATCTACACTGAAATTTCAGAAAAAGCGTACCTTTAAATCGAAATATTGCTGAACAGCTGTAAAACTTGTATTGCTGGTATAAAGAAACAAAATGATATTACTATAATCCTCTGGACAATAGAGTATACAAAGCCTCACAAAATATGTATACTTTAACATCCTTTTGATAGCTACACAAAGACTTTTAATTCCATGTCATGTTAACTGAAGAATTTTTTTAAATACAACCAAAAAAATCTTAAAAAGTAGATTAAGCTGAACCATAAGTATCCTAACATGAGAGTAGTTATTTGTGATCTTCACCAAATTTGAAATTTTTAAAAAAAAAAAAGACTGTTAACTGCACTTAGATGGTAAAAAACGTTAATATAACATTTTTAGTCAGGTCTGGCAATGTGCGACGATAAATTAATAAACTGCTAAATGTTTAAAATTGAATTCAAGATCGAATGTTTGTATATCTCTCCTTGTTTGATACCATTTGATCTGAAATATTAATCAAATGCAAATAGTTCGTGGATTTTACATTAAAAAATTAGCCACTATCCTTTACACTGCGGATAACTCTGCAGAAGGCGCTACAAGCAGTTTTTTTGAGTGCATGAAAATCAAGTTAACCAAAGTTGTATTATTTGATTTTCTTTTAATAATTAAAGCAATATCCTACCTTGAACTATAATATTGCTGCTCAAATCGATTTTCTTAACTCTTTTATTTTTTGTATTACAAACATAAACACAAAATTTGGCTTTATTATTATTGATTAAACATATTACAATGGCAGTACTAAGTGAGCTAAAATAGTGAAAAAGTTTATAAAAATATTTTTTTTTAGTTTGACATTCGAAAATACAGATGTCACTGTGTGAATTATAATGGTGAATGACACAGTGTCAGAAAAGTGCTAAAAAAATTTCAAATATTAAACAAAAAGAATAAAACATTATTTTGATAATTAATTTTAGAAGTAAGCATAATTTTATGAGTTAAAATTTTTTTGGTTTATTAAAAGTATGATTAACATACCGAAAACTTGATTTTTTGCATAAACTTTATTCAAGCTATTTTATTGATTTCTTATGAAACTTATGACAAATTATTTATGACATTACTTGGTATTCTAATTATTTCTGACAGAAAATAAAAAACTGTTTAAATCATTTTATATTATACATAAAAAATTTTAGGTGACGTATATAAATTTTTTCTTATTTTTTATTTGTAAAGAGAAAATGTGATAAAAATCATTTCAATCATATCAGATATATTATATATTTTATTTATCTTTCAGATAAAATCTTGAATAATTTCATTACTCTATTTCCCCTTATTATGAAGAAAAAGATTCATTATTCTTACGTTGATGATGAAGAAAAGCACTGAAGTTATGGCCTTAAACTTGTTAAGCTTTATTGTTTTTTATTTTTGTGTAACCTGCTGTATTTCCTCCAATTATGGTATAACAATTAATCTGATCATTTTTTACCGGCCACTCGGTTGTTTCATATTAATTCTAAAGCAGTCTGATCGATCGCGTGGCCAATACATATAGTTCAAACTAATTCTTCTTTATAAAACCTTAAATGAAAATTTAATACTTCTTGTTCACAATCAACTCGTTGATCGGAAAAATCAATGTTATAATACGTGACTAAACTACTACTAAATTTATTTGCTTGAATCAAAATTTGTTTTAATAAATTCAATTTTTCATGGGTTTAAAAATTTCAAATACATAATTTAATTTTTTTCTTTAGTATCTTATTAAATAGTACGATATATCTAGAATATTCTACAATAAAACTTCTAATCAATTAGAATAAAAGTCACGCAGATAAAGCCCTGGGAATTTCCGCCTATTGTCTGCCGTCAGCCTGCGTCGTCGGAAGTAGATTTTTAAGTAGGTGCTCGGTTGTTATTTGTCTTCTTACGCATCTCTTACTAAAAAAGGAGCTAATTTTTAAATATTTTTGGTGATTGCTACTTATTGTGGCACAAGTTTTTTTGACGTTATAAGTGTTCGTTGTAAATTTTTACCGCGATTTTTTTACTAGAGCATTGAGGTTTTAAATCTGAAAAGCCTCATAGACCTCTTGGCCAATGATGATCCGACGTTTACCAAATTTTTTGAAATATACAAAAGATTAATTAGAGAAATATTGTTTAAATCTTGTTTATTAATAAACTAATTTATTTTAGGATAAAAAAATGGATAGAAAATTAGAATTAGAACGTAAAAAGGCTAAGCTAGCCGCATTACGTGAAGAAAAAGATCGTAGAAGACGGGAAAAAGAAATGAAGGATATGGAAGAAGCAACTGGACGTGTAGGTACAATTCATGAAAAAGATCAACGAAGGTAAATAAATGAAATAATTATCAGTTAAATAAATAAATAAAAAACATTTTCACAGAGATTTAGATGAAATGCTCTCATCTTTAGGTGTAGCTCCAGTATCTGAAGTACTGTCATCATTATCCTCAGTAAATTCTTTAACGCCAGACAATTCAAATAATCAAACACCTGATGGTAGCTTACAGCCAACTAGCTTAAATGGATTTAAGTAATTTAATTAAATTAATCAAAAATATCGTAAAATATTTTAATATATATTTTTATTAAATATTTTTTTTATAGCATTAATCGTAAAAAGTCAGTAAACCTTTGTGTTGTAAATGTACAACAAACCAATATTCCACCTAAGGAAACTGTAACTTATGCAAAACAAACACAAACTAGCAATAGTGGAGGACATGAACGTGATGGTGGGTTATTTTATTAATTTATGGTATTTTTCAAGTTAGTTTTATATAGTAATGATACCGAAAAAAAACCTCTAAAAGGTTAATCTTTACTATTAAATACAATTTAATTTTAAAAATTTATTTTTAATACTAATACATTGCATGAGGGTAAAATATTTTGTTGGCTTTTATAATTTTATTTTTCTATTCATTACTTTTAGAATAAGACACATGACTATAAGACAAAAACTCATCCTACAAGGTTGATTTAATTAAATTATTTGTAAAATGAACATTTAAAAAATTTTCTAAATTCTTTTGTTATAATGCTTGGAAGGTTATTTCAATTTTAAAAGCTATTCATTTTATATTCCTTTGAACTGTTTTACTTGAAAATTTTCAACATTTAATTTTTTTTTTTAACTCTTAGCTTAAATCTCTGTAAAAAAAGGGACCAATATCTTATCAAGCTTAAAACTTAACATAAATCAGGATTCAATGCTATTCCTGCCTAAAGTTTAAATACTAAGGTATAATGTATGGCAAGAATGTTAAATCCGACTTTCTCATTTTTCTCACTTCAAGTCAAAGAAGCCCAAAGTAGTTACAAATATTTCGATTCGGTTAGCTTTGACATAAATCATTTTGATTTAATTGAAAGTTAGCATCTAGCGTTATCTGAATTAGAAATATTTGAAGCGCTAAAAAGTTTAAAATGGAATAGGTAATGAAGAGAAACAAAATTTACCGTTACGCTGTCATTTAATGGCTATATTAAAATTAAAAAAAAAAAAAGATTTTGTTGATTTATTGAATTAACTAGAAAATAATTAAAGGAATAAGTAAAATATTGAATTTTGGTGAAATAGCGGCATCTCAAAATGGAAAACTTGTTTTCTGAGAAAAATATTTGCCTCAAAATGGCACCACTAACAGATTGAAATTTTGTCGATGTGTAAATACATATATTACAGCCATTGTTTCTTATCGGTAAAAAATAATTCAAATTTTCTAAATTTTATATTATATTTTACCCTGTCAGCGACCGGCAGAAACACCGCCTAAACGAAAAGTACAGTGTCAGAAAAACAATAGCTGACATGGTGTTTCTACCCATTCCCCAATGGGTATTAACGTGTTAACGTGTTGATGGCCCGCGTTTGAGTGTTATGCATTTAAAATAAACATTCTCCTTCCATTTAGATTCAGTCAAAGGATAAAACCAAAAACTAAATCAATTGAAATAAGAATA
Organism: Acrocera orbiculus; assembly: GCA_947359355.1. Classification (NCBI taxonomy): domain Eukaryota; kingdom Metazoa; phylum Arthropoda; class Insecta; order Diptera; family Acroceridae; genus Acrocera; species Acrocera orbiculus. The sequence goes on from OX375757.1 coordinate 29,044,280, forward strand.
GTTGAACACATTAAAAAAAAATTAAAATAAAAATAGCTCCGGATAAATTTCTTGGCTTAAATAAAACTTAAAAGTTTGCTCTGTTTTTGTAAAATCATAAAAGTTTTATTAAATTTTTCATAAGGTTTATATAAAGGTGAAAATTTTCTAATTGAACATAATATCTTCTTCGTTAAAGCATTTTTAATAATTCTTATAAATAGCTTCGTTTTTCTTTCTCTTTTTCATGTAATTAGAAGCAGTTTTCATCTTATTTGTGTACACATTTTATTTAACTTATTTTTTAAGACTCCTTATATATAATGTTTATGTTACCTGTGTAAATAAAATCGTTTGGTGGATACAATATGCTTAATCTCCTTTTACAATTAGCTTCAGAATGTCACACATATAAGATTATTGTTTTAATTTTGTATATAGAAAGCCAGGGGCGTAGATAGAGATGGGATCAGGGACATTAGTCCCCCCATTGGCTAATAATGTTTTAGTAATAATTGAAAAAGAAAAAAAAACTAACAAAATTGTCCGCAATCATATCCCCCCCCCCCCATCACACAAAGCTATCTACGCTCCTGTAGAACACACAGTTAGTTTTCATGATTTTCATCATTTTTTAAAAAATGATCAAATAGGAAATAAAATTTAAAAAAAAAATAAAATAACAAATACAGTTCTTTCTTGCCATTCCTCACCTTTGTCAGGATATATGGAGGATTGGTGGAGGCCAAGAAAAGGTATATATTAGATTGAAAATATTTAATAATACCAATTTTTAGCACAATATCACTAAAATAATATAAATTTTATTTTAATTATTATCTAATTAAATTTTTTTTTATACCTTAAAATTTCTATTTTAGCTCATGCCACGGATTATTACGGTAAGTCTGTGTTTAGATACAATAAACTAAATCATTTTTATAAAATAAATAAAATCAAAATCACGTAACGTTTTTATCACGTAACTAATCATTTAATTATTTCCTTTTTTGTTTATGTTTTGATTTAAATGTTTTAGTTTTTACATGAATTTTGGATCTGTTATTTTACATTTTGGTAAAGTTTAATTTCTCCACCCATTTTTCTTTTATTTCTTAATAGAGATATTTTAAAATTAATTTTAATGAAATTTTAATTAATTATTTAAAAAATTTTATTTTTAAAAGAATTAAGTAAGAGAAACGATTTTCTGTGGTGTTAGTGTTTCCTTTTCAAATAATTCTCCCGCTTTTTAAATATTTAATAAGAAGGAAATTTTTGAACGATTCTATAAGATTAATTTTGTGATTGTCTTTTTTTTTTGTTTTATTCATTTCATGTGTCTAAACAACATTTCATATTCGCTAAAAAAAATCATTAATTATATATATATATATATATATATACTTTTACATTTAAATAATAGATATTTCAACAATTATTGAACCAAGTTTTAAAGAACAGTTTAAAGGTATAAAACCTCCTTTTATGGGTTCTGAATTCAGACTCTCGGATTTTTTGGCATAAGTATTTTTTGATTCCTAAAAAGTTATAACTAGGCGTGAATCTGATTTTAGGAAGAAATAAATTTAAAACTTTCAAAGCTTTTATTAATCTATTCTTTATGCAGGTTTTTTGCAAGTGGCAATGTTCCAAACGGAATTATATCTAATTTTTTAAATAAAATACCACTTAGAATTTAAGTTAATCATAAACTATTTTTTAACCTAAATATCTGACTTTTGATGTTATTTTAAACTCATTTTATTCTATTTGTTATATTGATAAATAATTTTCCTTTGTTTTAAACCTAATTTTTGGATAACAATCTTCTTTAAAACTGCTTGTACGGTTTCTTTAGGGAAATTGCATTTTGAGTAGCGCATAAATTCTTCGATTTTATAAAGAAAATATTTATTTAAAATAGGTATCCCGGCTATTTAAGCATTTTAATATTTTCAGTTACGTTAATGGAATAATAATTTGTCCCAGTAGCAAAAGGTCATGAAAGAGAGACAACAAGCTATTAATCATAGTGCCTACTTTTTTTTTGGAAAAATAAATGAATTAATTTCCAAAATTCAGACACTTAAATATTTCCTGCATTAAGTGACATTTAAACTTAAGTATGATGTCTGCTTCCTGTCTTCTCCACTAACGATCCTCTAATTACTGTCATAATTTTCTTTGAACACCCCCCTCCCCCACTTTTATTTTAATAGGATCCTAAAAAGTTTTCTATTTTGCTAAAAACTGTTGTTACGCAATTAAAATATTTTTTCAACATCCATTGCTTATCAGGTTCTACGGCCTACAAACACTGACAATAAGTACGCAACAGCAGATCAGTTGTAATTCAAATTTGTCAAGACTTATTTTGGCGCAAATTGAAAAATATAGAGTGCAAAAACAGGTGTCCATTTGTTATTTGATCATTGCTTTTTCTCCTTGCCAATTATTGGATTTAGTCGGTTTTTCGTCTATAATAGTTCTTAAGGATTTTATAAAAGGCTTTTTCTAAACAACCATTCCATTGTATATAGTTTAGTTTTTTATTGCAGTCTATAATTAACTTTTTTTAAATTACGAAATAATTTTAGAAAAGCAATTACTGTGTGAGGTTTTCAATTTCACAGAGGATAATAATTCAAAGTCTTGCTTGAACAATTCTTTCAAAGTATAAATCATAAATTTTCTCTAAAAAAATATCAACGGAAATGTTTAATTGCTTTTCTCTTGTTGAATATCTCCTTTCTGTGTTTTTTAATGACCAGTTTTAAAAGAAAATGTATATGTATTTCAATGCTCCAAACGCTTTTTCACACTATATCATCCACTCAAAATCACTCACCCTAATAGGTTCCACAGCTTTTGAGAAGATGAAATTTAATTCCGGTAATAATTTGTTAATCAAAAAAAGACTTGTCCTTTTTTCACAAAAATTTATTTATTGGCTTTTGAAAAATCTAATTACAGAAAAATGAAGATTATAGAGGAAAACCTTTCTATTTAACCTACTAAACTTGGTTTTTTAATTTGTTGTATGGCTGCATACTTATTAAAAAACAATTTAAAGCATATGAAAACTTCAAAACATTACAATCATTTTTCTTATATCCAAAAAAAGTTAAAATTTTTAAAAGTCATTCATTTTTAAAGTCATTCGGTTCATTTTTTCATTGCGGACTAACACAATTTGGACAAAAACTTTCAATGCAAAAACAGGAATAGCCAAAAATTATTTATGAAGATTTGTACCTTAAAATCAAGCCTTCTAGCCTAAAAGGCCCATTTAATCATCCAATATTTAATAGGATGACTTGATTGTGTTTAAATATTGAAGGGACAATTTTTATATTAATTTGACAGGGATGAAATGTTGCGCAAAGAATTTGAGCAATATTTTATGCAAATATGTGTTGGTTAAGGTCTCTCTTAATAAATTTAAAGTTCTTACTATCATATTAGGCCAATAACTATTTTTCTTTAAAGAAAAACAATTTACTTAATTCATTTTCATTTTTTTTGAATTTTCACAATCCAAATAATTATTCTTTGAATTTTCTTTCTTTTTTTTGTTTTTTTTTTGGATTTCTAAAACAAACAAAACAAATTACAATTGAATTAGAAAATATAAAACGATTATTATTGTCAGGATTCTTTACTTTATTCAAGTAAAACGAGAACAAATTCTTTTTATATTTCAAGATGAATACAATCTTAATCCGGGTTTAGAGTGGGAGGATGAGTTTACAGGTAGGTAACTACTCTTTCTCACTGCTTTCGACATGAAACAAAATAGGAATAAATAATTTGTTCTTTTTAATAAAAAACATATAAAAGCCAATTGAAATTTTTGAATATTTGTAAACTTGATTATGAAACTATTTGCTTTTTCGTTTTTTTGTTTTTCTTTATTTGATAATCAATAAAAAACAATGTATATTATTATATGTAAATTGCCTTTATTAATATTTTAGCATGTTTTCATCATTTTCCTGCTTAAAATTCTTGCATTTATATAAAAAGTCTTTAATTGTTTGTGCATAACATTAGTTTTCCTTTTAGCTTGAAGTGTTCGTTAAATTACTCAAATTCTATATTTTATAACTGCATGACATTTTAACAATAATATTTAACCATATAATAATATTGAAATTAAATTTTTATGTTCTACACATGAATTCCTTTTGAATATATCGTTTCTTTTATTTTATTTAGAAATTTAAAAATAAATTTTTTGTGAAGATATACGAAATATGAAAAAACAAAAAATTTATTTAAAGAAAAAGTGTTTTTTTATAATATTTTTTTTATTTATAAATATTTTTCATAAATTCACTTGGATTCAATTATTTTTGCGGGTAACTAAAAAATTTTTTAGTGAAATGTCCAGATATCTTTTTCCTCTAATTGGATATAAAAAGGAATTTAACTCTTTGACCTAGGATTTTTTTTTCTATTTCGGCATTATTTTGAAGCTCTCTCTTCGTTTTTTCACAGTTTATTAGTTACTCTTGCCAGTGGCAAGGACCATCCCTATTATGATTTAATTAAGATGCTTTCAAACGAAAACTGGTAAACAATTTTAGTCCTTTAGAAATTTAATACTTGAAAAGACATACGATTAAGGCTACCCACAGAGTGCCGGCTTACAGCCGATCTTACAAACGAGCTGACACCGATTCCCATTGTGATTGGTAGGCTTGCGCTCTGAACACATTGAGCTTATTCCTATTAATTTACCCATAACGACTTTATAGTCTTCGGTATCTAAGTAAGATTTTTTGTAATTAAATAAGAGACTGCAATGCTTTAATGAAAAATAATTTTCTGTTTTTGTAATCTAAGCCTTTTTATTTATATCATTTGATTAAAAAATCTTACAACAAAATTATAATAACTAAAATTAAAGTTAATTATAATATTTTTTACATTAAAATCATGAAAAAAACTATTTATTAAATTTAAGATTTCAATGTTTTTCTTTCACTTAATTTGTTATTTTTTTTCTACATTTAAAAATATTTGTTTTTTTTATACATTCCACATGTTACCAAAAGAAAAATTTAAAACTGCAACTTGCTATTTTTATATTTTATTTTATTGCTCTTCAATTTTAATTCTTACCTAATAAATATAATAATTATCTGAAATTTTCTTTTTACTTAAACCAAAAGTGGGTGGAGAAATATAAATTAAATTTTTTTTTAATTTTGTTTAAGTAGCATATATTCTATCATTTTTTCTTATTATATTTTTAAATAATTACTCTTCATGTGAAGACAAAGCAAAAATTTAGTTATTGGAAATTTCATATATAAATGGAATTTTCCCATATCTAAAATTTTAATTACTTTATTCTGTGGCTTTAAATTTTAAATTTTACATCACAGTAAATCATTTTTCATGGATATAAATTGCACAAGGTAAATATTGCTTGAAATTGTGTGTTTTGCTTAGTTTTACAATTAAAGCTGGAATATTTTTTGTTTTATATTTAGATACAATTATAATAAATTGTTGTTAATAATCAAAAATATGTTTGACTTTTTTATTATCTGTTTTCTGTAGACGAAATTCGTTAGTTTTGTTTTCAATTTTTTCACAAAAAATATAATTATTTAGAAAAATAAAAATTTCCCAAATTGATTGTTAAAATTTGGACAACATTTTTTTAGTTTAATTGGGCTCATGAAGAAATTTTTCTAATTTCTTAAGCCATGCCGAATTTGTGTAAAATATCAATGAGTAAATAGTTTGGGTGAAAAATATAATCACAATCCCAGTATAAAACAGGGCACCAATGTATTTCTGACCTCTGTCATAGTTTTTCAAATTTACTTGGCTTTTCGTATACTTTTTTTTTGTAAAGGATTTTAGGTATGAAAATTAAAGGAAAATTAAATGTTAAAAAGCAATTTTCTTAAACAATTGTATTACAAATTGTTGGTCAGAGAAATGATCCTATTTATAGAACTTTAGTAAGTTATTTATTTGTTATTGCTAAAAGGCTTATGTTGTTAGTCTTAAACAAATAAAGTAGTATTTTTCTCCAATTAACTCGAGGATATTTAATATTCATAAAAAATTCAAATTATACTTTTCAACTAAATCTTTATTTCAGCTAGAAAATCATTATACATTTTTAATCTCATAAAATTTAAGCCATAACCCATTATAACTAATATACAACTAAAATTTGCGAAATTTTACTTAGCCTAAATCGTTTTTCATATTAATTTAGTTTCCATTTGGCGTGGATATTTTTAGCAATTCAATAAAATTATATGAAACCTGGAAATCTGAATAATATATTAAAAAAGTCAAATATAATCTCTTTTGGAATGATTAATTTAAAAACTTAAGTTATATACAAAAATAATTAACATTTTATTACATTTAAAAGATAATTTTTTTATTTTATAAAATTTTTATAATAAACTTAAAATAATTTCGGTTACAAGAGTTTTTGAAATCCAAAAATAAAAAAAATAAAAAATCCTGTTTTGTTGAATGTCGCTTTTCTCTAGCTTTGTTAGTTTTATACTTAAACAGTACTTACTTATGCTGATGCTCAAGGAGATGACGAAGAAAGTTCACTACCACACTTGGATCATGGATTTCATTCTAAACTACCCCCTGGAATTTTACCTCATGGTTTACCAACTGTTAAGGAAGTTCCACCAGCAATTACACCACAAGAACATAAAAAAGAACAGGAGGAAAGAAAAGAAAGTACTGTTGTTGTTTTTTTTCATTTAGTAATAATAAAATTTTCTATAATTTTATTTATTTTGAAATTTTAGTAAAGGAACTTTCTGAAGAACAAAAACAAAAGATAATACTTTCGGAGGATTTTCAAAAATTTATCATGAAATCTAGTAAAATAATTGAACGTGCTTTGTCAGAAACGACTGATATTTATACGGATTATATTGGAGGATATGCTGACGATGAAGTGAAGTGAGTTTCTGTTTAATGTTAATTTTTTTTAAAATTATAGTTTCACTTTAAGAGGAGATAAGGGATAAGGGTTAAAAAAAACCATTGTTTTTGCGATTTCTTTTCCAATGATTTAGTTAAAGTAAAAATATAGAATTAATTTGCAAGTTATTTAATAATAATTTTTTGTTTGTTAATTTGACTTTTATTTGTTTAACTGTTGTATTTAAGTTAAATTATTGTCTTTACTTGTTAATTCAAAGCAGGTTGCTATAAGGTAGAAATTAAGGAACTTCCTTTCTAACGGATGTACCTAGACATCTGATTTACTTTTTTGTTTATGTAACCTGAGAAGAATATTTTCTAGTGAATCATAGTAGAATAGTTTTTATTCCAATTTATTGTTTATTTTTAAAGTGTTTCACTTGTGGATAGTAGAGATTTCTTTTCAGTCAATGACTCTGGTCTTCTTTAATGATGGAAAATTTAATATTAGCCATTCCTGTTTTTTCTCCGTGTTAGATATTTCGGCTCTCCTTTTGAAATATTAAGAAATACATACTTCCCCAAGCTAATATCCTTTATATTTATTAACATTTAAGACACCTTCTTCTTGTGATCAACTTAATTTTTGTATTTATGTTTAACGTTTTGGCCCATAACCACGAGTATGACTCGTGATAATAAATTTACGCCATAAGCGAAGAGGACAAATTTGCCTTACGAGAAAGAATTTGTGCCATAAACGAAGAGCACGAGTCTGACTCGTAGGAAAAAATTTTTGTATAAGCTTTTGCGCAAGTCTGACTTCTGGCAAAGAACTTGTACATAAAATTATTATTTGCTCCAAAACATGAATGTTTATTTTATAACTCCTTTTAATTCAGCAAAATATACATGCCTTGAAAACAAAAATTTTACGCCAGTTCGCCATAGGCAATAGGGTTAACTGAAGTTAACCTAGAAGATTTGAGCGCTAAATGTTTACCCGTTTTTCTTTAATTTTGTTTATAAAAATTTTTATTTGAAAAGAGATCAAATAAAAATATCAATTCAATTCGATGCAATGAATCCTTTAAACATCATTATCTTTATTAATCATTAATATAAAATTTATATTCATAGTAATGAAAAATCAAATGCTCAGTTAGCATTAAATCGAACTTTTTACTGTGATCGATGGTCTAAAAATCGATGTGTTACATCAATGGATTGGTCAACACACTTTCCTGAATTAGTTGTTGCATCTTATCATAATAATGAAGTAAAAAAATTTTTGTTGTTTTTCTTCTTTTTTTTTACACGATTTAACATTTAAATTTTATTTTTAAAGGAATCTCCCAATGAACCAGATGGTGTTGTTATGATTTGGAATACAAAATATAAAAAAACTACACCTGAAGATATTTTTCATTGTCAAAGTGCTGTGATGTCAACATGTTTTGCAAAATTTCAACAAAATTTAATTCTTGGTGGTACATATTCTGGACAAATCGTTTTATGGGATAATCGTGTACAAAAGCGAACACCAATTCAACGTACACCCTTATGTGCAGCGGCACATACACATCCTGTTTATTGTCTTCAAATGGTTGGAACACAAAATGCTCATAATGTCATATCAATATCCTCAGATGGTAAACTTTGTTCATGGAGTTTAGATATGTTATCAGTACCACAAGATACTATGGAATTACAACAGAAACAATCTAAACCAATTGCTGTTACTTGTATGGCATTTCCAAATAATGAAATCAATAATTTTGTAGTAGGCAGTGAAGATGGTTATGTTTTTTCAAGTATTATATAATAATTTCCTCTTATATTTAAATATAAAAAAAAAATTGTGTAAATTTTTTGAATTTTTAGCTTATCGTCATGGTACTAGAGCTGGTGTTGGAGAAATATATGAAAAACATTTTGGTCCAGTAACAGGAATTTCAACACATTGTAATCAATCATCACCTGATTTTGGTAATTTATTTTTAACATCTTCGATTGATTGGACTATTAAACTATGGAGCTTAAAGGTAATTTTGCTTTAATTTTTAGTCTATAAATTTTAAGGTTTTAAGATTTAAAAATTTCAAATAAATTAATATTAATTTTTCCTAAAATGTTTTTAATATTTATGATAACAATTAGGTAAATGCTTGCTCTGACTTTCCTGAAATTTCCTGCTTCGTTTCTGCCTTCATTTTAGAAATAAAAATCTGAAAAATTTTTACCAAGGCTGTTAGTGTTTAATATAATCTAAACTATTAATGACATTTTCAAACACTCATTCCTTAAGGATCAAATAGAATCCAAGCGGTTGCCGAACGAAAGCGGTGACAACAAAGGAGAATTCCGAATGAGCTACGCTTCCGTTCCGCAACCGCGTGCATTGTGTTTGAGCCTTTACGGCTTGGTACAGGAAAGTTTATGCTGTTTAAAATGTCTGTTAATATTTTTCATAAAATTCTAATTAACGCTAATTAAATGGCTGTAATTAACTTTTCAGCCAGAATACTGTCCTTCATTTGAAAAATGTTAGTTTAAGGTTTGTTGAAACTAAAATTTATCGTCCTGACTACATCGTGCATAAGATACCACTAAAAAGCAATTATAATGGTGGCTCTCTCACTTTTTCTTTGATCAATTGTTTGCTAGTTTATTTTCTATTTGTATGTCAGAATTTGTCAAAGAAATTAATATTTATTTTCCTTACTAGCCGTCCTAGTCAGGTTAGCATTTAGAATATTCATATTTGGTCAAACTTTTTATTCATAAAACAGAATCCCAAGATATATAAAGTTCTCCATTTGCTTCTACAATTATGGATCCTTTTATATTCTTTGTAAAGGTTAGCGTTAGGGAATTGTGAAAGTCGCTCTTAATATTGCTCCAACTTAGTGCCAAGGTAAGTTCGATTTCTTATTTTGCTTTCATATTATAAAATTTAATATTGATTTCCTTGGTGGTTCCTATTCCTATTCATCTGTTTTGTCATCAGACATCAATCTTTACTCAATCCTAATGATCTTGTTTTATAATTGCTATATTTCCGCTATCAATTTCAGTAATACACAAGACTGAAAAGCGGACAATTTGAAAGATTTTAAATATTTTTACATCCCACATATGCTAAATTTTCACAGGTCTTTAAATATTTTATGTAAAATATTTCCTTTATTTAATAATTCAATTTAAAAGATTTTTACACTCATCATTTCAAGTATAAATGTCTTTTATTTTTACAGGACAATAAACCCCTTTATTCTTTTGAGGATAATTCTGATTATGTAATGGATGTAGCTTGGTCACCGATTCATCCAGCCTTATTTGCTAGTGTTGATGGTGATGGTCGATTAGATTTATGGAATTTAAATCAGGATACAGAAGTACCACAAGCTTCTATTATTGTTGATGGTGTGCCAGCATTAAATCGCGTCTCATGGACACCATCTGGATTGCATGTAACAGTCGGTGATGATACTGGTAAAATTTATGTATATGATATAGCTGAACATTTAGCACATCCAAGGGTTGATGAATGGTCCAAATTTAGTACAACGTTAAACGAATTAAAGCTAAATCAATCTGATGATATGTAAATCTAAATTTTTGTTTTTTTTATTTATTATATCGTAAAATTAATATTAAGTGTAACTAAATATTAAAAAAGACTAAATTTTAGCTTTATATAATTAAAATACATTATGTTGCATTTAAAAATGCTATGAAATATATTTAAAAGCGGTAATCGTTGTAATCAGCTGCAGTAATTAAAAACTCGTAAAATTTACTAATTTTTTTAAGTATCCTTAAAATTATACACTACAAAGTGATAATAATATTTAATTTATGAGAAAATATCGTATTTTCTTTCAGTATACATAAACCTGAATAATAAAATTATAATTTTTATTTTGTGTTTCGAAAGCCTTCACTTTTAAGCTGCTTTATATACATAAATAATTTGTCTGGCAACAAAAAATATTTAGCAACCAGTATAATATTATACATATAAATAATTATTTTAATTATAGACTAGACTTTAAAATAAGCTTATATAAATATTTATTTAAAATTAAAATAATAAAACTAAACATCCTACTTTTCGGATATACATATCTTTAGAGGAGCTCCTAGGTTTTTAAACCTCAGAACTGCACTTTATAATAAGATTTTGAAAAGGTTTAATAAAATGGTCACTTTTTAGAACTTGCAAGTTTTATTTTAGCTTTGGTGAAAAATGGGTATAAGAGAGATAGAGATGCACAAAGCAGAGCGATCCAATAAGAAAAAATTCACAATAGATCTCAATTTTCTATGTCTACAGGCTGTAGTTACTACACATTTCCAACCAACTATGTACACAGTTCTCCATACAAAAGTGGCTTTCTGTGTAGTTAGAAAGAGTGTACATCCGCCTGTTTAGTAAGGGTATTAGTAGAAGCTAGCGATGTTCCCCTGCTTATTTTTTAGGCGAGTTCCTTATGGTTATTCCTATGTAAAATATAACTCGTACCTCTGGTATTTATGAGCATACACAATTTGAACTTGCAAAGTTTAAACTTTAGATAGAGTTTTTTCTTTAGGAATCTTTCAGAAATTCTAAACTTTCAATTTTGTTGAAGGAGTAGAACATTTTTATTTTTCAAAAATAGCTCCACATACATTCATAAGCTACACAAATCAACAACCAAAATATTTCATGTATCTATCATTAACTAATACTAGTGTAGATCGGCCTCTAATACTTTGATACTTTCGCTGTTTTACTAGAAGAATATCTTACAGATTTAAGGGAGTGTTCTGGTTTAAAAATTCAAGAAAATTGAGGTTTTTTTGTATATTTTCATAGTTTAATCCCTTAAAAAAATGTTCTTAAAAGGATTTATGGAAATTTAAATAATTTTCGGAATTACAGCTCATTTTGTGACACATTTAAGCTCAGTTCAGTACAGACTTTAAAGCTTTTAACTCATTTTTTAAAAAATTCTCAAAAGCCACAATAATAAAATAAGTATCGTAAATCTCTAGCTATTTGTCTAGTCTAGACTTTTTTTTCTTTTTATATTGATTATAAATTTATTCATATTTTATAATTTCGAAAGGTTTATTTTAAAATTACTAAACAAATAAAAATCTAAACTCTAGATTCTATAACAAATTAAAAAGTTTTTCAACATTATTTTCTTGGGTTAAATTTGAACTTGACTGGTATAGTTACAAATCCACATATAAAGCAAATTATGTAAATGTAAATAGATAAAATAAGAAATTTTAATGAAAGGATATTGATTGTTTACAAAATTTTTTAAGGAATAATTTAATTTCCTTCTTTGTATTGTTAAAAATTATACAAAGAGGTAACCAACATTTTATGAAATTTTGCAACTTTATTTAATTTGAATGTCACAAATTAAATTTTTATTGGGTTCTTCGTTATTATTTTTTCTAAGAAGAACATACTAAAGAGCTTTTTTTCTTTTTTATTTACTTTACTTGTTCTAAAATAGAAATGTTAAATATTTTTTTGATTAAATACTTTTTTCCGTTTTAGTTATTTAGTCAAGTTTGTGTAATTTGGTCAATTTGAGAAGCCAGTATTATGTATTTTGTGTCTCTGTATTAAATCAATATTATTTATCGCTTATATTGTTTTTTATTTATTAAATTGCTTGTGGCTCTTTCTTTGTAAATATTTCAAGTTGTTTTACTTTGTTATATGTGATTAGAATTCTATTTTTAATTTTAATGTATATGTTGCTTCGCTTTTTATAATCCAATTATTTAAATACACCCTCTAACATATGATTTATTCTCAATGTGTAGAAGAATTTTAATTTAATATATTTTCAGACTAGGCTGGAATTATGAAAACTATTGGACTCGGGCTAATTTAACTAGAAGGTGTAGTCTTATGTTCAACTTTTAAAAATTTATTTCGAAAACATAATATATAAAGAATATACTGTGAAAATTTCAAACAGAAATCTTAAATATTAACCAAGTTATAGTAGTTAAACGAGAACACTTCTTATACTAAAATATGTAATCCGTTGCGAAAATTTTAAATTTGTTTTTCTCGGAACTATTTTTTTGTACTTAGTCTATATTTTATAAAATAATATCTGACAATTCAATTGATTAATTGAAGATATTTATAGCAAAAACTAAAACTACAATGCAATTATATTTTGTCTCAATTTTCATAAGAAACATGATTTTTTAATTTTTTTTCTACAAGTCCGCCATTTTGCTATTTTTTCAATAAAATAGTTTTATTCTAGCTACAGCCGAAATGATAAGCATGTACATTGATTAGCTATTTGTATTTTTTGCTTTAAAGAACCACACATGGCTCCATACGTCCGGCTAGCCACTTATCTCTATATTTAAGCTAAAATTTTCGCCATACATAATGCCGTATAAATAATGTAAAATAAACTCAAAAATATTTTTAGTGGTTTTTAACATATCAATAATATCATATTTCAAAATGAAAATTATTTTTTATTTTTATTTTCTGATAATTTTAATTATAATTGAGATTGGAACATAAGGCTACACTCCTAAGTTCTTTCATCTATAACAAATATCCTTGATTCTAAAAGTTCTAAAACTATTTTTGCATATAAAAATTTTGTATTATTTTGGCCAAAATACTAACCTTTGCTCCTATTTCGTCTATTTCTAGACTAGCAATTTTAATCTGTAAAAAATTTGTTATTGTTTCTTCAATCTAGCTTTCACAATTGTATACAAGGACGTATATAAGGGGGGGTTTTGGAGGTTCAAACCCCTCGCAATGTAAAAAAAGCTTTACATTTTAATTAGAAATTTAATTGCACTAGTTTAAATAATGCGAGTGTGTGCATCTCGAACAAATTTAAGCCTGCACTAGTAAAACGCAACGGTAAAACATATAATGTCGCAGCTGTTGATAACTTTCAGTTGCTTTTGAAATTTGAAATAAAAACTAATAATATCGTAACATGGATTTATCGTAACATGGATTCATCGTAACATGGATTTATCATAACATGGCTGATTAATGATTAATTATCTTTAATTATATTTTTATTTAAAATACTACTAAAAATTTCTTGTCAAATTATCATTTAATTATTTAACTTTTACTAGAGATTAAATGAATTATTTGATATATATATAATTTAAAGATTAAGAGAAAGATCATATAATATATTATTTTATCTGATTCAAATGTTGGCAAGTCAATCGGTTCTTTTGGTTCCAGTAATAATTCAATAATATTTTTACTTCTATTTTTAATATTTTGTAAAACTTTGAGTTCGTCATATCTATTACCTTTTTCTTCAAGAAATTTCAAAAGTTGTGGGAAACCTTGTTCGATGACGTACGAGTGCAAAGGGTTAACTAGTGTAGTAAGCTAAGTGAACTTTAACGTGTACTATTCAAAAATATTACTCATTATCCGTGGGCACAAATTGCGCTGACAAGTGTCAGTTTAACTTATGAAAAAAAAAGTTGTTAAAGTCCTTAAAAATAAAATTCATAGTAAAATGATATCTAAGTTTTATTTGATGAGTCAAAAAAAATGCCAAAGGTTAAATAGAAACCCCCCCATGTAACAGTCATAGCTACGCCCTTGGATGTATAGTACGAGACGAGACCAGCAGATGTCATTTTTATGATTTAAATGATTTTCAGAACTATAGAAAATTCTATTTTCCTGGGTATGTATTCTCCATACAAAATTTCCGTCATTGTATTGTAATAATGAGTATAAGCCTCGGTGGAGAATGGGTATTAGCGGCACACAATTTAGCGCTAAATGCTAATGAGTCCATTAATCTCCACTGAATTGGTATATAGCCTGAGTCAGCGACTAGTTTAGCGCTAGCTTGTTAGTTTTTCAGAGAAGATCCAAGGAACATTTCAATTCGGGAAGAATTCAGTCATTGAATATTAATATTTTGTACTTAAAGCAAATAACAACGCATAAATCACAAATAGAACTACCACTTTGGCATTTTGCTTTCTGTCAAATGAAAACAGTAATATGCTAGTGAGTCCTTTTCGATTGGTATTTAGAAAAACTCTCCATTTTTACTGTGCTAGTCATCTCCACACGCTAAGCGCTAGTGAGTCCCAGGCATTAGAATACTAGGGCCCAGTATAAATACGTCTTGTTATATGTATAGCAAAAGGTAGTTCTGCCCACTGTAAGCATTATATAAGATTTTTAGGGTATTTTTATTATATATCTCTTGCTAAAGCTTAAAACAGGGATGGCCTCGTCTGATACCGTGAAATTACTATCAAATAATTCTCAAAAGGGCAAGTTCGAACAATTGTTCCCACGATTTATTTAGTTTTCTTTTCAAAATACTAAAAAACAATACTAATTTTGAGATTAGTTTTCTTGAGAAAAGTACCAAAGTTCTACCATACAAAATTTCATGATCATGAAATTGTCAAAAATAGTCTTGAATACTTACAAATTTTTCAATTTTATTACAAACTTTTTCTAGAAAAATGCCATTAAATAATTTTTTCCAATAAAAAGATGATGTTTAACTATCTAAATATCTTAAATAAATTAGCAAACAAACCCTTAAATATTTATTTGACATAATATAAATAAAATTTTAATATTTCTTCAAAAAAGTAAGTAAAAAAATAATTGTTTTAATAAATTTTATTTTACTACTAACATTGCTTATTCCTATTTAAAAATTAGCTCAAAAAACACTTCATATCATTAAAAACTTTTTTGTTGAATTATGTAAAAATTATATTTGAATAATAAATTTAGGGTTCCAGTGTTCTATCGCCAGTAATTCCATTATCATTAGTTGTACTTCCTGCTTTTATAGTAGCACAAAAATCACCAGACGAAATATTTGTTAAATATCCTTCGCTTTATATCTTAGCATTTGGTATGGTTGCTGCAAAAATAAACTTGTTGTAAGTTAATTATAATCAATTATAAAATAATTATTATTTTTTTTTAAATTTATTTTTATATATTTTTAGATTGCACATATGACAAAAAGTGAAATGGAATACTTAGATTCGGGTCTTTTAGGGCCACTTTAATTATTTTTAAATCAATATTTCAATTGTTTTTTTACCTGAAATAGGAGTTTTATGTTTTGCATTATCATGGAGTACACAAGATTTGTTTAGATATCGTACACAGGTAAAATTTTCAATATTAATTATAATAAGTATAGTATCAATTTATTCTTTGACTTATTTACTACTTGTGATAATTCATTTTTCAAATATATAAACTATAGTTCTTCAAATGTATGAAAAACGAGATCAAATTAAAAAAATCAAAATTACATTTATTTTTTAATAAAATTCCTAATGCAATAAAGGGATGCCATTCTGAATATTTAATATTAGAAGTGTTTTATTTAACCAATTCTGTTGTTGGGAAAATATAGAAAGCAGTATGGATTGAATCTAAAAGAAAAAACTAGACACTCCAATGAATTATACCACAGATTTTTATGTTTTTTCAAAGCTAATTATTATTATATTGAGTATAATTGGATTGTCCAAATGAAAAACGAGTTTTTTATTTATGTTGCAAACCAAGCTTTCTTTCATGAATTTTTTGAAATAATTTATCTCTGAGTCTCCAACTGTATTCTATTATTATTGTTTTGTTCTTTTTAAAGTTATAGATAAATAGAATTTCGATGGTTTTCATTTAAGTTAGTCATAATTTTCACAGTAAATTACAAAGACTTTGCCTATATAAATGCAGAACTGCCGATTTTCATATACTGTTTTGAATATTCAATTTCCTACACATAATAGTAAATTCAAGTTTAGACATAATTTTTTTAAAATAAATCAAAACATTTTCATTTAACAAAAGCGGAACTCTTCTTGCGTAAAGCTTTTTAATCATATTTTTTCTTTTTAAAATATATATTTAACTTTTTCTCCTGATATGCCTATTGTTTTAGCTAATTTACACTTTGAATTAGTGATCATTTAACAGCATATTATGCAACTTTTCGTTGGCTTCATTGGTGTAATTTTTCATTGTTTTTATTTCATTTGTAAAAAGGTGGATTTCATTTATAAAAAGATGATCTTCATTTGTAAAAAGATGAACTTCATTTGTAAAAGGGTGAAATAAATTTAAAAAACCCGTATTAATTTCAATATGTACAAATAAATACAAAAATTTTTTATTCATTTTAGGTTTGCTTTGAAATATGTGATCATCTGCACATAAAAGTATTTAGTATACCCTATCCACCAATAGATGTAAAACAAACAAATTATGGAATTTCTACATCCTTAGTAAGTAATCAAAGTAATGGTAAAAATGGTACTCATGGACATCAGTTTAGGAAACAGTCTAAATCCAACAAAAGGCAACAAAGCTCCCATTAAAAGATGATAATCAGTATTTATTTAGAACTAGAAGCAGAATCATGGTATATCATTATTTACTTATTATTTACATTAAAACTTTTTTCTTTTCTTTTTTTTCAATGAATTTTTCAAAATTTCTATTCTACATTTATTTGTAAAATAATAAAAAAACAAAAAAGATGAAGAATTTGTACTAGCGCTTAAAATATAAATATTCCTTGTGTTTATTATAAGGCAAACTAATAAATATTTCTCATATTATTCATTAAATCTTTTATTTCTGATTTAATTTAACAAAATGATTGACAAACAAGATATTGTGAAAAATCTTTTCATATTGTTATATGGCAATACCATTTATCTGGTAAATCTGGGGAATTTAAAATTATGTAGCTAAAGTAATTAGTTTGTTTGAGCATTGGCGTCCTTAGCTGAAAATTTACGGTTTCAACAAGTGATTTAGAAAACTTTTATAATGTTAATGATGTTTTAATATTTTTGTACAATTCTACTAAATAGTTACTTTCTAGTTGAACTGTAAAGTGGCCTCTACACAATCGCCGTAGCACCGCGAAACCACGCCGAACTCACGCCGATACCCTGTCCACACATTCGTGCGTTGTTTTGACATTTGACATTCTTTTATCATAATGCACGAAATTGATGTTGAAACTGCCGCCGCTGCTTTGTACTTTATAACTGTTTGTCATGATTATATAAATATTAATGATTTAATATTCATTTGTCTTAATTTTTTTTATAGTTTGACAGTTTCTAAAATTAGGTTATGTTATAAATTCGTGTGAAAGTTCGTCTGAAAGCGAAAAATTACACGTATCACCACCGAACCTATGCCAATACCCCGTCCACACAATCGGCGAGCTCGAGTTCGGCGGTGCTACGGCGATTGTGTAGAGGCCCCATAATACTCAAACAATGTTTTTGTCTATGAAAATCTAGAATAAAACACATTTTTCAATTTTACAATAGTCGTAAAGAGTTTTGGGTGTGTTTCACAAATCTAGTAAAGTGCTAAAAGTACTAAAATTGCTAATTTAGGTGAGAGAGGTAAGAATAATAACAGTTCATAAATGAAATGAATTATGTCAAGTGTCAAGTTGGCATTAATTGCGGCTCCAGTTAGCTGTATGACGATATTTCACTACTTTATATTTTATATTAAGTTTTTTTGATAAATAATAAAGGTAATAAAAATATTACTAAATTGTAAAATAGTTTTTGATCGGAGCGAAAAATGCACAAATGGCGGCTAACTCTACATTTGACATAATTTTTGTTTAGTTTATGAACGCACTCTCATTTCTCTCATTATAATTTAGCACACTTTTTAGCACTTTGATAAGATTTGTGAAACACACCCAAAATTCACTATATATAAAAACCTTCATCTTGCATTTAGTGGAAATGTCAGAACATTTAAGGTCGGTTCGGTTTAAATTTAATTGTTTGTGCCTGATTAATTTTTTCATATATAAAGAATCATTTTTTCATTAATGTAAAGCTAAAAATCGTATTATTTTAAATATAAAATTTATTTTTTGTATTAGTGTCATTTATAATTAAAATAAATATATAAAAAGATCAAATATGTGTTAAAAAATATTTCTAGTGTTTGTGGTTCTTGTTTTGACATTAAAATTTCGTATAAATTATAGATATATATATTATTATTTTTAAAATGTAGATTTGTATGTGAAAGCTGTTAAATGGAGTCAAGAAGAATTTTTTGTTTTGGTTTGTTTTTTTATTTTATTGGTTTAATTATCAAACTAAAAAACATATATAAACATATATCTTTCTATCGTGTATCTTTCTTTGTTTTTCTTTTTATAATTTTCAGTGTTTCCTAATGGGATTACACTTACTCCAAATGAGAAATTGTTGCTAATCAGCGAACCAAGTACTTCAAGGATCGCAAAAAGGTCCAAAAGAAATTTTCATCGATGGTCATTCAAATATTTTCTCTTAATCGTTTCCAATAATTTGCTATGTACGCTAAGATTCATTAAGTAGTACTACTTAACCCTTTGCAATCGTGAAACGCAACCGTAAAAAATATAATGTCGCCTATACGACGACATACCGTATATATTTGAAAATTTAATTAAATTTTCAATTTATCAAATATCAAATTTATCTAGTTTAGCTGAATCACAAATACTTTTCGAAATTTTGTATTAGCTTTCACTCAACTAATCCGTAAAAGTAGGAACTTCATTTAATTAAAACTTGACAAATGTTTTTTAAAATATATAACAGTTCTACCCGCCTAAGACTTTCTCATAATCCAAGTAGAGGTTTTTAGCTATAAGTTATTTTAAGTTTGTAAATTACAATTAAATTATAATTCTTTTATTTTCTTTTAATATTTTCAGTGTTTTCCATTATAACCTACGGACAAACGAAAATAAAATGCTGTTAGATGAAATTCATTTTGCGAATGGCATAATTCTTAGTCCAAATGAGGAATTTTTATTAATCGCGGAAACAGGTGCTTCAAGGATATTAAAATATAATTTACAGGGATCTAGAAAAGGTCAAAAAGAAGTTTTCATCGATGGTCTACCCGGATTACCAGATTATTTAACTCCAGATTTGGAAGGGTTTTAGATACCACTTGTTATAGCAGGAGACAATGCTAATAAAGAAAACAGATCTTTTTTAGTCAATAGTACTAGAAATACATATTTCTAAGTTAAGAAGATCTTCATTTTCTGGAAACGAGTGGAAACTCTAACAAACTTTCCATTGCAAATTTCGTTTAAGTAGAGTACATTTTATTACAATTATTTAAAAACTCATTCAAATAATAAATTATAGCAACAGACAATGATAATCCAGCATTTGGTGCTGTAGTAGCACCTTTTCCAATGCTACGGTGTTTTATTTTACGTCTTTTTGCTTTGTTTGAACTTCCATTCCGTCTAGTAAATAACGCTTTTCCAAACTCATATACTCAAAAAGTGTTACATTTTGTTGGCCATTTTGAAATGGCAAAAATATTGTTTCCCAAAAGGACAACAATTTTACGTGCTGATTGGAATGGAAATATTATTGGTTCATTGCATGGATTTGATGAAACAGCAGGTTTTGTATCACACATGCTTTGGAATTAGGAGATAGTTTATTTTTGGGTTCACCATTTAATAAATTTTTGGGTAAAATTAAATTACCTCGTGGGCCACAAATCAAAATAAGAAATGCTAAAGTAGAAGGAATGAAACCAATAATGTCTGCATCGGGTACAGAAAAACAAACTTCTGAATCAACCCGAACTCAAAACCTATTGAAAGTACAACGCAAAAAACTGTGCCAACAATCACTACTCCAAAACCTACGACTAAGTTACCTAAAACTATTACAACAAGAAAACCTGAAATTAAAAAAGAATCAATTCCAACAATGACGTCTACAAAAACACTCAAACCTAAAACAACAACGGCAAAACCACCTTCACAAGCAGATATTCCTGAGCCTACAATTTCGAAGCCCAAAACTGCAACTACTACCACGACGCAAGCAACGCCGAAACCTAAAATAAGTGCTGCAACAACGACACCTCCACCTAGAGCATCAATTACATCAACAACATTTAAACCTCAAGTTCCGCCAACCATAAAACTACAACTTCTAAACCTACTCAACGGAAGCGTGATGTTCCAACAGAACCTGCACGAATTAATGAGGATTATGGCAGGGACACTAGACCACCGAAAGCGCAAAAATTGAAAGTAATTATAAAAAGTGGTGAGCAAGGAGAACTATAGATCTCACTTACCGGGCACACATTAGTCAGAATAAGTAAACCTTAGGGGTTATTTTTTATTTATAAACTGGTTATAGTTAATTTATTTAAAAGAAATTTCAATAATTCTGTTGATACTTTAGAGATTTTGTACGATTTGAAATATGCATTGTTCTTGAATGAGTGGAATTGAATGAAACGTATCTATTGATTATGAGATAAATTTAGGTCTTTGGTTAAAATAGATTGACAACCGACTAAAATTATTCTAATGTTACCATTGTAATAATTGGTAGCATCCGCTCTATCTGGAGTCCAGACCAAGGTTGAGCTATTTTTCCCAACTTCCCAGACAAATTTTGTAAACATAAAATTGCTATATTCCTGAATTTTGCTTGTTGTTTGCGAAGTTCGCATACGATAGATACATTTCCAAATTGATTTTTCTGTTGTTATAAAAAACGGAATAAAATAAATGGAAGCAAATAAACTGTAAGATAATAAATTTAGGTAGAATATTGTTCCGCAAAAAATTTATTTACTGTAGATATAGGCCTTTTGGAGTGTTTGAGTCATAATCCGTCTGGAGGAAAGAGCTAACTGACTGAAGAAATAAAGCTAATTGTTTCAACGCCATAATAAAGAACCTTTTTTCGATCGTTTAATTATAGTACATAAAGAACGGATGTAAGCCAAAACTACAAAACAGTATCTCTTTTTGGATTAAAACTCTACAAACTACTCTCTACTCTACTGGTAATCCAGGTTAATACCTTAAAATGCGCTTTTGCATATTTGGAAAAATATATTTGGAATCTTTCATTTTAAAAATTTCAACACAGAGTTTACAGTAAAGTTCAGCGATTTTTATATTCCTATTATAAATCAATCAAGTTCAAATAAATTATTTTGAGCTGACAGTGGATGAGAATTGATGTTAATATAGTTAGTTCAAATATTTAATTCATGAATTTTATTTAATAAAATACTTTTTAGTTTTATATGAGAGAAAAACTTAAGAAAAATTAATGAAACGAAATCAGAATGCAGAAAAAAGAAGAAAATATCTCACTGAATGGGAATGAATGAGAAATATAAGTTGGAATATACTTCTTTTTTTTTATATATTACTTGTTTACAATATAGGAATTAATCTGCTAAATAATAATATAAGACCATAACTGGATCATACAAAAAAAAACCTGTAAACAATTACAAATATGGATATACTGTAGAAGCAATGAAACTGTCAAAAAAGATATTCAAAACTTGTTACTTGTTAAAAATTTTTTGTTTGAATTTCAAGAAAAAACAAAACAACATTACTATTATGACCTTAAATACTTAAATTTTCCTAACTAAATATAATTGTGCTTTAAGTACTATTCGCTTAGTTCTTCATCACCTAAATACGAGCTTTTTTTATATCTTCGTTTTTTAAATACAAAATTATTTTGTTCTTCTGAATTTGTAAATTCAATCTTAAAAAGCAAGCATTTCATTAATTTTGAAAATATATTATTTAATATATATCTCATCATTATCACTTATTAAGTTTTCATCGGCTTTTTCTTTATATTTTCCTTTTTTTTTCTTTTTGTGGTGGTACCCGTGAGCCTAAAACATTCCCTGGACAGGTATAACTTAAATGGCCACTTTCTCCACATTCAAAGCATATGCTTTTATCCTCATATTTTCTTCTAAAATTTGAAAGTAAAACAAAATGTAGCTGTTTTGTTTTTCTTTGTAAAGCTATTATAAAAACTAGAAGCATTGAACAAACTAAATCTTTCACGAAAATAAAATAAATATTGATTTTAAAATACTACGAAACAAAACAACAACAAAAGTTTAAATATGATGTGAATCGTCGGGTAATTTCGTTTTCTTACAATAAATTCCTAAGATTTTATTTTCAATTCAACAAAATTTTTCTAAATAATAATCAGTTGATTTTTAAGCAAAATATCTGAAGATTTACCATTTGAGATATACTAGGAAGTTTTATATAAGTTTCCTTTTAAAGTTCTTTATATAAACTTAATTTTAATAATTCCTTGATAGGCTTGCTTAGAGTGTAATTCGTATCGAATTGGATTTACTAACAGGTTGTTTTCTATGCCTTGATGCTAACCAACTGAACATATCATATTCGGAACGTTTCTAAAATTGTTCACAACGTGCTGCACCACATTGATTTTCATTAATATCTTCTTGATCCGATGAATAAATTTTATGATTTATATTATTAGTTTTTTCATGATATTTAGGTATATATTTTGTACATTTTTCAACACCTGGTAGCTGTTCAATTAAATATTTAATAGCATTTGTTTTTAGACCAAGCATTTGTATACCGCACATATTTCTTTTTGTTCATTTAAATCAGATTTTTCTTTCTTTGAACAAATATTTCGATTAATTTGATTACCATTTTTATTACAATCTTCATTTTCTAAAATTTCTAATATTTCAGAAATTTTTTCTTTAACCTCGGAGATACTATTGATGATGATGATATATTATCATCATCCTGATCACAAACATTTTCATTATTAATATTATCTCCAAAATCAGTTGTAATTATTTGTGTTTCAGTATTATTTTTGATGCTTGTATCATTTTCCTAATTTATTTAATTTTGTTTATTTACAATTTTTGTTTTATTATCCTTAACGGAATAATCAATTTCACCTGGACTATCAGATTTTTTATTATTTTCAAAAATATTACTTTCTTCTTCATTTTTAAGTATTTTTAAGTGTTGCAAACATCCCTTTCTTTTCATCATTATAGTTTTGTTCGTTATTGAATAAGTTTTTAGAATCATTTGAGCGATTTCTTCGGTATACTTCTTCCTCCTCATTAAGGAAGAATGGAATCGTAGCATTGCGTGTAATTAGAAGTCTTTCTTTGTAGTTAACTATAGCATCTAGTTTGACTAATACTTCACTTCCTATAAGGCCACCGAATTTTTATGAAAGTTATACTCTAAAAACTTCACATGAAAATGTTCTGATTCTTTGAATTCCTTAAAAATAGGAATGCTATAGCATGTATCGATCTGAATATTTCTGTCTAACACCTTGATCTGTCGAATAGGACAGGGTAATTCCCGATTATGGTTAAAATTATCAGAATTAATTATGCTATTCTCAGCTCCGCTATCAATAATAAATCGTAGTACTCGGGAATTTCTTTTAACTTTTATGTAAGGAAGTCGTTTAACGTTAGACAAATGAATTTCTTTCGGGTAACTATTTGTGTAGTTTTCATTAACCGAGATATCCATAGCTTCAGATGGATTTTGATTATTTTTATCTGGTCGTTTCGCATAACTATGATTGCTACCATGTGTTCTACGTGTTTGGCCGCTTGAGCCCTGGTTTGTTTCACGCTCTCTTGGGTTTGACCAATAACGTTTCTCTTGATGAGTAGTTTTATCAGGAAAGTTGTTGTATTTATGACTAAACTTTTGGCTATTTCGATTTTGATTAAAACCATGACTGTTAGGCCGAAATCTATTGTCTGCGCGATGTATTGGTTTTGTTTGATTTGAGTGTGGTAAATCATTACAAGTAAATTGGAGATATCCAAATTTTGCTAGTAAATCAAACGCATCATCTAGGGTTTTTGGATCTTGACAACCAATAAGATTCTTTGGTAAGGGTGGTAGTCCCTGTGAAAAATTTCAAGGCCAGTGCGTGATTGCTTGAGATTGTCTCGGCATCTTCTTCATTATTTAGTATGCAAGCATTATTTATTCGACACAAAATGGCAGATATTTTGTTGTAAAAATTTTCAACTGTAGTATCACATCTAGCAAGTCTTAGTTCATCGATCAATTCAGAAATAGGTGTCCGTTCTCCATGACTTCTAGTTAAAGCTTTTTTCAGGTCTGACCAACTCGTAACTGTACCTGTTTTTATTATGGTCTCTTTGGCTTTCCCTACAATCTTATCCAAAATATATCCGAGTACTATTACCTTACCCGCATCATTCAAAGTTTCAATAATCGGTATAAACGACTCTACTCTAAATAAAAAACCCGCTAAATCATATTTGTTACCGTTGAAGGGAGTTATATAACTTATGTTTTTCGCAAGATATTCGAGTGTTGAAAGACTTTCAGCACTCATTTTGTTTATTGCGATAAAAGTTTCAAGTAAATTCACAATAGAATTTTATTTTTATTTATGCTTAAAATTTGTTTTGAAGATTTTTTTTTATTAACTTTGCTGGTGATAAACTTACATTTTATAATTTTGAAGGTTAGATTAGTATAATTTAAATTTTGTTTTACAACTAAACATAGCCCAAAGATTAACCAATTTCTTATCAATTATTAACCAATTTTACATTTATTTATCATTAATTATCAACTGTTAAAAGTAACTGTCAAATAATTACTTTTTACTCTTTAATTTTTTTATTTAAATTTAAAACACAAAATACTTTCCTCGAAAAATTAATTAAATTAAGACAAATTTGTTGTGTGTTTTGTTTTCTTCAAACAAATACTTTACTGTAAATTGTGGTGTCTGTTGCATAGCGGTACCTTTTACGTTCCCGTTGCTAATGAAGTGCTGTTTTCCTTTCCTTCACTTTTTTTTTTTTTCGACTGCGCCAGTAATGAAACTCGTTACTTTATTCATTATAATGTTTTATTTAAAATACAACAGAATAAAATATATTAGTTTCCAAACAATAATTTAGTTCTTCATGTGCCTTTTAGCAACATAACCACAAAATAACAATAACAAAATGTCAGAGTAGCTATAAAAGTGTACTCGACCGTAGTCATAATACAACTGCTACATTCAGTGAACAATCGCAGAGCAAGATAGGAAGTTCGCTGAATGGCTGAAATGTCATAATTAGGGCTGCCAAGTATTATTATATGACTATATTTTATTTATTCAACAATATTCACATTTGAACAATTTATTTAAAAAATCTTAACTTTACTACAAGACTTATACTAAAAAAGTACATAATAACTTATTTAACTATTATTTTAATTACAAATTGACTAAGCTTAAATTAAATTTAACATCGAATAAAACATAGTTACATTATAAAACGTTTACTTGTTTTTTAAGAAAATTAAAAACATATTTAAACCAAAAACTAAAAATTACATTCCCTCTTTCGTACCCGCATGACTTAACAAAAGTATAATAAAAATCAATCTGCCATTTTAACTGATACATATGAAACTTCTATGCGTTATACTGTAATAAAATGTATAAAATACACGAATTGCTTACGGCTTCATTCTGTAGAATCAAATATGAAGCGATTCATCTGTCATTCTTTTAGCTTCTGATTCCAGATTTCCGCTGGGTTTCGATAGATCTTAAGTCTAGACAAAATCCTAATTATACAATTTAAGAACTAATTATTTCTATGTAGGCACATGTACCAATTTTAAATTTTAGTTTTAATATTTATTTATTCATTGGACTTAATATTGAAAATGTCCCATTACTTACTATTTAATATGTAATTTTCCCTTTTTAATTATTTACTATCATTATTATTATTATTTTAAACAATTACAATCAAACTTAAGCTATTTATTTATACAAAAAAGACTATTTTTATTTAAATAGTTTTGCATCTTTTAAAGAAACATATAAGATGTGGGAATTAGTACGAATAAAGACAGATTAGTAATTATTGGGTAAATGGTAGTAAAATTGTTTTAAATCAAGGTACGCCAATCGTTTACATAACATACCTTTCCCCCTTGAGGAAGAGAATCCCTGCGATTAGTGAGGGATTCTCTAAAAAGAGTGGTGAGGGAATCAAAATAGCTAGAATTTTAAAACAATATCAAGAGAAGAAAGAAAAATATCTAAAATTAATTTTTTAAACTTGCTTTGAAGTAAAAAGAAAAGAATCTTACATCTTAAGAGGTAAAAAGGCATAACACTTAAGGTGTGACAAGGCCAAGAAGTTTAAAAATTTTGGAAAAGAAACAGAAAAGCGGTCAAACAGAAAAAAGAATTCTCTTAGTCGCCTCGTACGACAGGTGAGGTATACCGAAGGGTTTTTAGACAAGTTGTACTGACATTATCTCAGGTTTAATGAGTGTCTTGGTTATGGGTTTCATGGATATGTCTTCGCTTTCTGAGGTTTTGGAGATTTTGGGCGTATGAGTTTCAGTTAAGATGCTAAGATTGACATTGACGGGTGGTTGAGTGCTTTTTTTCTTTGGAAATTTCTTTCTAAATTTGTATATGACAAACGCAATAATGGACAGGCAAATAATACTTGTAGAAGATATTGAGAGAGTGGTTGAAATATGTGTTGGTTTGTTATGGATTGATTTTAATTTATTTTGAATTTCGCCTAAGGTTTGGGTACTTTGATGTATAACTCTGTTCGTATCATAACCTGATAGTACTTCGACTGACTTTGCGTCAATGGTATCGTTTAGAGCAGTTATATTTAAAGGGAGCGATATGTTTACCTGAGGAAAATATTGGGGTTGAATTATGTCCACCGTGATACCATTACTCTTTGATAGAATAAAGTCTTGTCTCCAATTTTTACTTGGCAGACTTCGAGGATTTTTAGTAATCCCTGATTGTTCAATTTTAGAGTGTTGTAGGAATCTTTGCAAATTATTGATATAGGGGTTAGTTCGATAAAAGCATATAACCAGACGTTTGGTTCTGCCATTTTTAATAATAAGTTACCAGGAGTTGATTGAAGTTTTAAGGGACACTTGAAGGTTTCAGCTTAATAGTGCATTCGTTTGTTTTAGCGGCTAATATTATTAGTGCCTGAAGAGGTCCTACGTAAGTGGTGAGATTTAAGGTGTGTGTAAGTCATGTGAGACGGCTAGTTTCGGAAGGGTTAAAAAGAACAAAATTTTGAGCTTTTACATCAGTGGCGAGGTTGGAGTATGCAATTTCTGGTATTACTGAACGATGTCCGAGTTTTAGGATAATTCACTGTGTATCCGTTAGCTCAGATACGGTAATTAGATCACATGAGCTTAGCCCCTAGTTTTGGAAGAATTATGTAAATTAATAAAACACAGTTGGTTAAATTCTTATTAACTTTATTTTGTTTGTTTTTTCTTTTGCATAAGATAATTAAAAAAAAAATCTTACTCACCTGCTTAGCGCGTCTCCAGCGCTAAGATAAATCACAAACCAAAATTTATAATTAAATTTTTTGTCACAATTTTGCACTTTAGAATTAGAATAAAATAATTTCAAATCGATACTCTGAATTTAGGATATTAATTTTGGTCGATACCCAAAATTAAACAATGAAATCCAGATCGATACTCTGAATTTAGGATCTTAATTTTGGTCGATACCCAAAATTAAGTTGTAGATAATGAAATTCAAGTCGAAACCCTGAATTAGGAATCAATTTTGGTCGATACCCAAAATTAATTGAATAGAATATTTGGACTATTTTGAATTATTTTGGTCGATACCCAAAATTATGGATGCAGATCGATACTCTGCGAGGAACTCATGTGGAATGGCATGCGTGTAGCAAGTGCAAGCTATTTAAACAAAATTAACGGGATTATGAAAACTGTATATTTCAATACAACTAATTGACAACTAACTTAATAACTAAATATAACATAACATGTCATAATTATGATGACATACTTATTAAACATGACATAATTATTACATGCTTCCTTTTTTTAAATTTGTTTTTTTTTTATGTATATCCATATCTTAACGGCAGCCTAACTTCTCTACCGCTTCTTGTTTTATAGCAATTTCTTAAATTAAAATCTCCACTCCTAGTTGGTATCTGAGAAATATTATTGCTATCATTACTTTCTCCAGTTGATTCCTCTGCTTGAATCGAACTATCAGAGCTTGAAGAATGATCATTTGATCTAGTTATCGGTTCACTGATAATGTAATCATAACCATCATCACTCACATCCTGTTCAGGCCAATTGTTTTCCGTTTTGGTAATTAAACGTCTGTTTCTAAGAAAATGATTTCCAGCATTATCGACAACTATATAAGATCGCTCATTTACTTTCCTTAGAATCTTACCACGACTCTATTCCTTTCCATTTTTTTTAAAAATAACGGTATCATTCTGTTTTAATACCGGCAATAATTTAGCATTACGGTCAAAATATTCCTTCTGCATTTTACGCTTTGCTTCCAATTTATGGTTTATCTCCTTTTGCGTAACCTTGTCTTTGTATAACAAACTTTCAGATATCGGCAAATGATTTTTGATTAAGCGGCCAAAGAATAATTGTGATGGTTTTGGTTTTGGATCTAAGCATATGCGAATATCTCCATTTGGCTTCTCAACTATTTGTAAGTTATTTACCCAGTCAGTTGGATAATCCACAAAACTGATAATTTTTTCCTTTTCCATTGCATCTAACTTTCTTTTTAATACTTTGCGTAAGCTTAAAGGAATACGCTTTTTGTAGTGCACAACAGGCACAGAATTTTCTTTCAAGACAATTGAGAATTTTCCTGGAATTTTTCCAAGAGCATCAAAAATATCTTTGTTTTTTTCAACAAACTTCATAGCTTCATCTTGGCACACAAGAGGCAGCTTGCACTCTACTACATCAACTCGCTTGATCAATCCAAAAGCTATACTAGATTCCAAACCTAGGATAGGTTCATACGAATCATCTACAACCAAAAAACTAGCAGTATAATATCTCTTCCGGTTTTCATCAAACCATTTTAATTTTACTTGGCCAACAATTTTAACCTGATTACCTCCAGAGTCAACTTCACTGCTAAGAACAAATTTCGAAATTTTGACATTTAATTTTGATAAGAATTTTAGAGGTATGCAATTGGCATCTGAGCCAGTATCAATTTTAAATTCTATTATTCGGTTCTGAATTATATATCTTTTCATCCATCTAATTCTTCTGACTGACATTTCATTTGGTATACGGGTGTGATTACTTACTTGATCCACTCTTACTCCTTCAGCATTCTTCTGAAATTCACAATTTTCTTCGTCACTCCAGCTCACACCATGAACATGTTTATTTATAGTCTTTTTTTCATTTACTTTTTTCTTCTTTTCATTAATTAATGAATTTTTGCAAAGTTTTTGAAAATGTCCAATCCGGCCACATAAGTGGCATTTAACGTTTATTGCTGGACAAACATGAATGTGTTTCGTATTAAATGCTTGACCACAGTTAAAACAGGTACGCTTAGCGGCAATAGCCTGAACAGCAACAGCAACAGACATCACTTCAACCTGAGCTGTATCCCGGCAATCAAGTAGTTGTTTATTGAACGACGCAGCCTCACAAATCTTACATAATTCAATTATTTTTGCAAAAAGCATTTCTTTTCTATCTAGTAATTTCAGCTGCAATTTTTTATCGCATATACCAATCAAAATACGATCTCGTAACATTCTATCAGCATAAGACGTTTTACACGTTGAGCACTCGAACTCACAATATTTTATTTGTGCTCGAAGAGAAGTTTCAAACTCAGTAAACGTCTGATTCTCTTTTTGTGTCATCCGATTTAGTTTAAATGCCTCCACAGCTGCATTTCTCTGCGGCAAACAGTGCTCATCAAATGCTTTGATGACTTTATGTAATGTTAATTTCTTTTCGCTACTAACCTCCTCTTCCTTGTTTATTTCTAACGTTGTATCAAAATCCTTGTTGTCTGCAAATAATACGTTGAAAATTTCCATACCCCTTTTACCTATCAACCACAAAAATGTGGCTATTTGATTTCGTTCATTTTCCTTATTTTTGCTATTCGCTATCATGTAGACTAAAAATTTCTGCTTCCATTCTGGCCATTCTTTGGCAAATTCTACACCCTCCAATGGTTGAGGTAAAGGAGATTCCATAATAAATAGCTATTTAATTTATTTATTTATTATTAATTTTACCACGCAATTAACTTCTGACACCATGTAATAAATTATATATTTATTAATTTATTAACATATTATATTTTATAATAACTTCACCTAATACAACTAATTGACAACTAAATATAACATAACATGTCATAATTATCATGACATACTTATTAAACATGACATACTTATTACAAGTATATGATAATAGCTCTCGTGATTGTAAACAGGATCAGGTTCACGCTTTAGATTTGAAGGGATGTCTGCAGTAAATCCAAATAAACAATCCATGGGGGTTAATTTAGTACCTTCATGTATACTATTGTTGTATACGAATGCGGCTGTGCGCAAGAATCGATCCCAGGTTTTAGGATTTTCATCTATTATAGTACGTAGATATTCTATTAGGGGACATGAGCACGCTCTAGTGCACCATTTGATTGAGGATGGTACGCTGAGGTTCGAAGTTTTTTAATTTTCAACAATTTACAAACACCTTTAAATAGTTCACTGAGAAAGTTTGCACCTTGATCGGTGACAATTTGTTTAGGGATTCGATAACGAGTAATTATTTGATCAAAGAATATTTGAGCGATAGTTTGTGCTTCTGCGTTTGGGATGGCATACCAGTCAACAAATTTAGTAAGATTATCTTGGAAGGTTAAAATGTATTTATTACCAGAATCTGTTTCTTCGAGGGGACCAACAATTTCTAAATAAATTTTGTCAAGAGGTTTTTCAGCTATCTTGGCACACAAGAGGCAGCTTGCACTCTACTACATCAACTCGCTTGATCAATCCAAAAGCTATACTAGATTCCAAACCTAGGATAGGTTCATACGAATCATTTACAACCAAAAAACTAGCAGTATAATATCTCTTCCGGTTTTCATCAAACCATTTTAAATTTACTTGGCCAACAATTTTAACCTGATTACCTCCAGAGTCAACTTCACTGCTAAGAACAAATTTCGAAATTTTGACATTTAATTTTGATAAGAATTTTAGAGGTATCCAATTGGCATCTGAGCCAGTATCAATTTTAAATTCTATTATTCGGTTCTGAATTATATATCTTTTCATCCATCTAATTCTTCTGACTGACATTTCATTTGGTATACGGGTGTGATTACTTACTTGATCCACTCTTACTCCTTCAGCATTCTTCTGAAATTCACAATTTTCTTCGTCACTCCAGCTCACACCATGAACATGTTTATTTATAGTCTCTTTTTCATTTACTTTTTTCTTCTTTTCATTAATTAATGAATTTTTGCAAAGTTTTTGAAAATGTCCAATCCGGCCACATAAGTGGCATTTAACGTTTATTGCTGGACAAACATGAATGTGTTTCGTATTAAATGCTTGACCACAGTTAAAACAGGTACGCTTAGCGGCAATAGCCTGAACAGCAACAGCAACAGACATCACTTCAACCTGAGCTGTATCCCGGCAATCAAGTAGTTGTTTATTGAACGACGCAGCCTCACAAATCTTACATAATTCAATTATTTTTGCAAAAAGCATTTCTTTTCTATCTAGTAATTTCAGCTGCAATTTTTTATCGCATATACCAATCAAAATACGATCTCGTAACATTCTATCAGCATAAGACGTTTTACACGTTGAGCACTCGAACTCACAATATTTTATTTGTGCTCGAAGAGAAGTTTCAAACTCAGTAAACGTCTGATTCTCTTTTTGTGTCATCCGATTTAGTTTAAATGCCTCCACAGCTGCATTTCTCTGCGGCAAACAGTGCTCATCAAATGCTTTGATGACTTTATGTAATGTTAATTTCTTTTCGCTACTAACCTCCTCTTCCTTGTTTATTTCTAACGTTGTATCAAAATCCTTGTTGTCTGCAAATAATACGTTGAAAATTTCCATACCCCTTTTACCTATCAACCACAAAAATGTGGCTATTTGATTTCGTTCATTTTCCTTATTTTTGCTATTCGCTATCATGTAGACTAAAAATTTCTGCTTCCATTCTGGCCATTCTTTGGCAAATTCTACACCCTCCAATGGTTGAGGTAAACGAGATTCCATAATAAATAGCTATTTAATTTATTTATTTATTATTAATTTTACCACGCAATTAACTTCTGACACCATGTAATAAATTATATATTTATTAATTTATTAACATATTATATTTTATAATAACTTCACCTAATACAACTAATTGACAACTAAATATAACATAACATGTCATAATTATCATGACATACTTATTAAACATGACATACTTATTACAAGTATATGATAATAGCTCTCGTGATTGTAAACAGGATCAGGTTCACGCTTTAGATTTGAAGGGACGTCTACAGTAAATCCAAATAAACAATCCATGGGGGTTAATTTAGTACCTTCATGTATACTATTGTTGTATACGAATGCGGCTGTGCGCAAGAATCGATCCCAGGTTTTAGGATTTTCATCTATTATAGTACGTAGATATTCTATTAGGGGACATGAGCACGCTCTAGTGCACCATTTGATTGAGGATGGTACGCTGAGGTTCGAAGTTTTTTAATTTTCAACAATTTACAAACACCTTTAAATAGTTCACTGAGAAAGTTTGCACCTTGATCGGTGACAATTTGTTTAGGGATTCGATAACGAGTAATTATTTGATCAAAGAATATTTGAGCGATAGTTTGTGCTTCTGCGTTTGGGATGGCATACCAGTCAAAAAATTTAGTAAGATTATCTTGGAAGGTTAAAATGTATTTATTACCAGATTCTGTTTCTTCGAGGGGACCAACAATTTCTAAATAAATTTTGTCAAGAGGTTTTTCAGCTATATCTGTAATTACCATGGGAATTTTAGTAACCCGTGAGATTTTCATGGTTTGGCATTTTTTACACCTTTTGATGTATGATTTTATGTCACGGAACATGATTTTCCACCAGTATTTAGGACGAATACGTTTATAAGTTTTAATAACGCCTTGGTGTCCTCCTTGTCCTTGGGAATCGTGATAATCTTTTAAAATTGTTTTTACCTCGTTGGGGTTTGTTATAATTTCTACTTTTCGTTTTGTTTAACTCTGGTGGTGTCGGGGATATGGGCATTTCTTCATGAAGTTCAGAGGGGGTTGTTTTTTCTTGAGATGACTGTACAGCTGCCGGGCGGGAGTTAAATTTGTTTATAGGGCTTTCAATAGGTCCTTTTGGAGTAATTGATTCAATTTGAGGCCTTGTGACCTAGTGATAACGTTTAAAGATTTAAATTTTCGGTGTTTTATATTGGGTAATACTGGGTCGCCTAGAAATATTGGTTCAGTTGGATTCATTGAATTTGGAGGGATTCGGCTTAGTGCGTCTGCATTTGTGTTATACTTGCCTGGCTTATATTCGATGGTGTATCATGTTCAGATAATTTATGGTGAAACCGAACTAAGCGGGTAGTGGGATCTTTGACGTTAAAAATACCTTTTAAGGCTTATGGTCAGTGTATACTGTGAAAGTTCTGCCTTGAAGATAGCAGCGGAAATTATTTATAGCCCACACTATGGCAAGTAGTTCTTTTTCGATTGTAGAATAATTTCGTTCTGCTTTATTGAGGGTACGACTAGCGTAGGCTATAGGTTGATCTTTTCCGACCTCCGCCTGTGAAAGGACAGCTCCTAAAGCTTCACTACTAGCGTCTGTGGTAAGGTTAAAAGGTTTTGAAAAGTCGGGATATATGAGAAGAGGTAGTGAGATTAATGACCTTTTAATTAACATACCATACCATAAATATTTTATTGAGTCAAAAAAATTACATTAGAATACATTAATTCCTTAAAACTAAGGTACACAAAAATTTTAGTTAAATTGGCCCGTAAGGAGTTTAAGCATTGGCAGAATGAATTCCTTTAAGAGTGGGGTTACTGTGTAAGGCAATTTTTTCCAAAAATTTGTGCGTGAGTTGTAACTGATAAGTTAGAAAAGGAGTAACTTTTGACATAGCGTAGAGTACGTTGTTGGAATGCCATTTCCCATTTGGACGACGGTAGAGATTAGTTACATTTCTAATGAGCAGTCTTTCGAAGCACAAAAGTTTGTTCGCATGTGAGGGTGTAAATGTAAACCAAACGGGGAAGGCATAACCCAGGTTGAGTCGAACAACGGCTTTGTATAGTAATAGTTTAATCCAAGGAAGCCAAGACTTAGAGCATAATAGAAAGGGCTGATGCCGCATGATGTTTTATTCATGGCGTGCTCGACATGTGAATTGAAGATGAAACGTTCGTGAAACCAGACTCTGAGCTTTTTTATACATTTAGAGAAGAAAATGGGCAGAGAAAATAGAGACTAGTGTTCCGATCTACACTGAGCGATGGTGTCTCTATGACACTTAGAAGAGGGATTTGGGAAACAAATGAGTTTGCATTTATTGACGTTTACTTTAAAGCCCCATTTAAGGAAGTACCCTTGTAGCGTGGGAGTAAAGCGGTTAAGCTTATTCAAAGCAACATTGGGGCAGTAGCCATTAGACATAATAAGAATATCATCCGCATATAGGATGGTCTGGAGGTCTAAAAAACTATTGTGTCCTAAAGGGAAATCATGCAACATAATGCAGAAAAGCTTGGGACCCAGGACCAAACCCTGAGGGACACCAGACACTGCTGGAAAGAAAGGTGAAGAGCAGTTGTTTAGTGAGACACACATTAATCTGTTGCTTAGAAAATCAAAA
Organism: Acrocera orbiculus; assembly: GCA_947359355.1. NCBI lineage: Eukaryota > Metazoa > Arthropoda > Insecta > Diptera > Acroceridae > Acrocera > Acrocera orbiculus. The sequence goes on from OX375757.1 coordinate 29,079,913, forward strand.
TTAATTTTTATTAGGGGGTGCGGGCAGGATATATTAATGAGTTTAAAAACTAATCCCTTGATCCAGAGTCGATCGAAAGTTTTCTCTATGTCCAAAGCCACGGTGCAGTGTCTATTTCTGAGATTTTGGGTAATGTAGTTGTGACCGACTAGCAGTGCATGACATGTTGAGTGGGCACTCTGAAAACCGAACTGGTTGTAAGGGATGATTCGATTAAAATCAAGAAAGTTGTCCAAACGAGAGGCTATAACCTTTTCCAGTATTTTCCCCATGCAAGAGAGGAGAGAGATCGGTCTATAATTTAGTGAGCTGTTCACGTTGGATGTCTTAGGAATAGGGATTATGCGTGCAATTTTCCAGGCTTTGGGAAAATACCCGTAGTTCAGGCAGTTGTTGAATATTAAGCAAAGTAACGGAGACAGTGGTGCTGAAGAATTTTTAAGCACATGGTTGGATATTTCATCCACGCCTGCCGATTTAGAGTTTTTGATCGACTTAACTGCAGCTAACACCTCATCAGGAGTACAGAAAATATCATTACCTTCATTGGTATTGGCTAAGAGTTGAGCGGAGAAATTAACAATACTAGGAGGGTAATGATCAATGAATTGTTTAATTCTGTCGTTGACCAGTTGAGTGACGCCAGGGAAGTGACTTTCGCTCTGAGTTCCAAAAGAGTTAGAGTATATTTCAAAAAAGGCACTGATTTTATCCTGAACAGTTATAAGCTTAGTTCAGTTATGCGTTAGAGGTTCAGTGTAAAGTTTTCTTCTGGAAAGTTGTTTCCTTGCAGTTAACAAATCAATTTCTTTCCATGGGTTATTCCCTGGCTTAATTTTTTCTAATCTAGTTTTAAATGAGAGGCTTAGGTCAATTTTAATCCTATCCCGAATCAAGACAGTGAGGAGTTTAATCTGATTGGCCAGAATGAGGTATTCCGAAGAGTTATTGTTAAGGTGTCTGTTGAATATTTTGTTTAATCGTGTCATCCGACGGCAGCGGATACGTATGAGTTTAGTAATGAAAGGTTGAATATATTGAGAAAGCCCTTTGGGGGAGAACGATGATTTTTTGGTACACGAGCGTATGCTATCCAAAATCGCCGTAGAGGTTTGCTGTATAAGGGCGTCGATTTCCATCAAACAAAGATTTCTGTCAGCCGGGGCGTCAATATTAGTAAGAGAAGAAGAAAGCTTTTTACGAAAAGACTTCCAGTTGATGTTAGCTAAAGAGTAGGAGTGGTGCGTTTTATCAAGATGGAGTGTGTATGAGAATTTATCACCAAGCTGTAGGGAGATCCCCTTATGGTCAGAGATTGAATAAAATGTGTAGCAGCGTGGAGTAGAGAGATCAAGCGTCGAAGACCAAGAGGGGGCTGTAAGAAAAAAATCAAAGAAAGAGTCTGAGCGTGAAAACGTGGGCGAATTCGGAATAATGGGCAGGCAGGGCTGAATTATTGAGCCAACGTACTATGAGGCGACCATTGTTGTTATTGAAAGTGTCTCCTAGCTGAGTGCTCCGGACGTTTAGGTCACCACCCCAGATGTAAAAGTCAGCCTTTTCACTGAGAAGTAGGAGTTGATCAAGGTCCGCTATAAATTCGGGGGGAGCATTGTTCGGTACATAGATGGAGGCCAAGATAAGCGAAATGGAGGCGTCATTCTGTGACAAATGTATATTTATAACTGTACAAGAAATGACTTGGGGGTCAAAATTGAGTTGCTCTGCTTTAATTCGGTAGTCTAAAATAATGGCGGTACCCCGAAATTTATCATGCCTATAGGTCTTTAATCCTTTCAAACCGAGAGTATTCTTGGGGGAAAGCCTGGTTTCAGAAATAAAAAGGGCTAGAGGTCGGTGGTGAAGTAAAAGGTTCTCTAGAGTGAGTATGCGATCTTTAGAGATTAATGAGTTGGCGTTTAGAGCTATGAACTTTCCGCGGGGAGGGTTCATGGTGAGGAAGTTGAAGCAAAGGCAGCTAGAAAATCGAATGTAAGGGAGAGAAGAAAGTTTATCTTCACAATTTCTAATCCTAGTGAGAAAGTCTCAGATTTGTATGACAAGTGCTGCAAGAGAACAGCCAAAAATAGATTCTATTTCGTTAAGGAATGTTGATATCGTGTCAAACTGCGATTTGGTGTTTGATGCATTGGGGAGATGGGTAGAAGTTATGTGATGTGGAAGAGTTGATGAGGATTGTAAAACGCTGGCATAGGATTGCAGTGGATTAATTAATGAAGTAATTAGGTTGTTATTATTATTTTGTTTAGTGAATTCACGAGCCGCCGTTTTTTCTCTAAGGCTTTGTTTGAGCTTAAGGTGTTTAATAAAGATGGGGCATTCTGGAGAGCTAGCTGAGTTAGTCTTGTCTAAACAGTTGGCTCATGCAATGGGAAGAGGAGTAATAGAAGAGTTGCCTAATCTGTTAATGTAATTGGGGCAATCCTTAAGAACATGCGGTTGCGCGCAGATCATGCATGCAAGTTTATTGCAACAGTATTCAGCGGTGTGGCCAAAGCCTTGGCATCTGAAGCAGCGAGTGATTCTTCTATCAAGAATTTTCTCCCACGTAACTCTTTGATTGAGAACCGCTTTAATTTTAGCTAGATCCTCTAATTTTCCGGGTGGGGCAGAAGAGACAACGAAAGCATTGAGTTTTATATCTTCACGGCGGGTGCGAGGGGTTGAAAAGGGAGATACTTTGATAACCTTTGCTGTGGGGTATATGGTTTTAAGAGCTTCAAGAATATCTCCCGTATTCTCGTTATGATCAATTCGTTTTAAAAGACTAGAAGGTCTCTTTTGGGAGAAAGGGCAGAAGGTATGGGTGTTAATGGAGGACTCACGAAGAGTTAGTATGGTTTTGCGGTGCAGCTCTATACAGTTGGACCGCAAAATAACCTTATTAATTAGTATATCTTACTGGCCAAATTAATACAGAGGTATATGTTCAATCAGAAGGTTAAGTTCTGTGCTGAATTGTAAGTTCCTGACTACTAAACATTAATAAATATACGATACACAAGCACAGTGAATAAAATTTTTCAGGCTATATCAGCACACAAGTAATACTATTAACTATCTATACGTTACTTAGACTAATAAGACAAGAATTCAATAAGACAAATTCTAGATAGTATACTATATGTAGTAATTGTTGAGTACTGTAAAATTAGTAATAATATAAATATGATTGAAAGTGTAAGATAAGATATTATAATATAAAATAATATAATATGATAGTTGACTAATAATATTGAATAATATTGAATAATATAAGATAATACAATACTAAGATCAAAAATTGTGATGAAAAATTACTATAAAAACTAATGTTGATAAACTATAAACTTATCTAGGTATATAAGATAGATATTGAATGATATAAAATATTATAAAAGATTAATAATGAGTAAGTATGGGAGAATAACTGCTAATGATAAGATAAATGATTAGATAATAAGTGTTAAAAATAAGACTAGTGCTAAATAAAATTAATACTAAATAATGTGTTGTATCAGATCAAATATTGGTTTGAATAGGCCACAGTCCAATTATAGTCAGGCAGTAGTCAAGCAGCAGAGCGAGCTTGTGTACTGGTCGTCTTATGGTTCCGTTTGTAGTGCGAATATCAGCCACACGGATGAGGCCATCTTTACCTCTTATAGTATTTATAATTCGTCCCATAGGCCATTTAAGGGATGGTGTGTTGTCCTCATGAAGTAGTACCATGTCATTAAGCTGTATGTTTTGGCAACGTTTGTTCCATTTATATCGGTATTGCAGTTGGTGCAAATACTGGGTACTCCAACGCTTCCAAAATTCGTTTTTTATCTGATTAACATACTTCCATCGACCAAGTAGGTTGGCCTTAATTGGTAATGCTGATGCGTCTACAGTGCTGGTGATAGGCTCACCAATCAGGAAGTGACCTGGAGTTAGTGCCGTCAGATCATTAGGATTGGCTGACATAGATGTCAACGGGCGAGAATTTAATATGGCTTCTATCTCGGTTGTGGCAGTTTCAAGTTCTTCATATATAAGCGAGGCCTTTGCTATGATTTGCTGTAACAGATGTTTGGCTGACTTGACAGCTGCTTCCCGCAGACCGCCAAAATGGGGGGAACGTGGGGGAATAAATTTAAATTCTCTTCCCTTCGCGCTGCAGGTGCTGATTATGTCATCCTTTGATTTGTCGGAGGCTAATGTTTCTTGTAGCTCCAGTAGGTTGTTTGCGCCAACAAAGTTCGTTGCATTGTCACAGTAAATTGTTCGGCAATGTCCTCGTCTCGACATGAATCTGCGTAAAGCTGCTAAGAATCCTTGGGTGGTCAAATCACTTACTACTTCCAAATGTGTAGCTTTAGTCGCAAAGCAGCAAAACACTGATATATATGATTTTTTTGGTTTCTTGCCTCGAATCTTAAAATGCGTCCATATAGGGCCGCAAAAATCGACTCTAGCGACCACAAAAGGTCGTGCTGGTTGAACTCGGTCCTGTGGTAGGTTTCCCATTAATTGTGTGAGTAATCGAGGTTAGCTTTAGTGCACTGAATGCAGTGTTGAACGACTGAGCGTGCTAGTATTTTACCCTTAATGGGCCAGATAGTCTGTCGAGATAGCCAGGCGTGTTTGAGCTCCCACGTGGTGATGTTCTAAATGTATGTCTCTAAGCCAACACTTGGTGGCTTAGAGGTGATGGTTATATGATTATATATGGTGATGATTATATGGTAATAATACTGGATGTTTGGCTGCCTGTTGTATGATTCTTACAATAACCTTGAATGATTGATTTAACCCCCATACTGTTAAGGAACAATTTGATGTGGCATTTGCCTTTTCTTTTGTGAGTAAATTCTTGTCTCGAACTGATGTACTGATCGACTGATGTAGCGTATTACGTATGCTATGATTCGTTTAATCTTTCGGAATGAATTTGATGGCCTTATATTTTGGATTATGCTTTCGGATCTAATTACTGTCAGTGTTGCTGACGCTGCTCGTCTTTCACTTTTGAACGGTGTGGGCCATATTTTCTCAGACCCATGTAAAAATTTCGGGCCATAAAACCAAAGATGGCAATTTCCTATTTTCGATGGATCGAGACCTCTGGACAAGATGTCAGCGGGATTGTCTTGCGAGCTGACATGTTGCCATTGATTAGTACTAGTCAACTGTTGTATGACTGATATTCTGTTTGCGACAAATGTTTGATACGATGATGATGGTGAATTTATCCAGCTTAGTACTATTTCTGAATCCGACCAAAGATACATTGTTGAATTTGTTGCGTCTAAATCAATTTTTATGCGTTGAGCCAATTCGGCAGCTAATTTGGCGGCACATAATTCCAAGCGAGGAATGGTTGATGTTTTCAATGGGGCTACACGCGATTTTGCGCATAGTAGACGTACTGAAACGATTTGGTCATTATCTGTGGCTCGAACATATGCTGCTGCTTCATAGGCGCTTTCTGAGGCATCAGCAAAAGTGTGGTATTGTATGGTTTTCGGTACCTTATTGGCAAAAACATGTCTGGGAAACTTCACATTATTAAGTAGTTTCAAGTCCTTACGGAAGTTGTTCCAGTAGGTGTGCAGTTCTTGTGTTAATGCGGCGTCCCAATCGCACTCTCAGCCCATAACCTTTGAAGGAAAATTTTTGCAGTAACCACTATTGAGCCCATTATTCCTAAGGGATCGAAAAGTCTGGCGATGTCTGAATAGGCTGTTCGTTTGGTGATCTTGGCTTTGTCTTCCCATGTGGTTTTGATACAAAAATTGTCGTCTTTAGGCATCCAGGTAAGCCCTATTGTTTTGACGTGATCTTCTATTTTGCTGCAGAAGTCCAGGTGAACTTCTTGGTCACAGAGAGGAATCTTATTTAACAGTTGCGGATGGTTGGCACACCACTTCCTTAGTTTGAATCCTGCTGATAGAAGAATTGATTGCAGTTGAGACTGTATTGTCAAGGCAGCTGAAAGTGAGTTTGATCCTGTGAGGACGTCGTCGACATAGAAGTCTGATTTTAGAACTTTAGCTTTTTCTGGACACGCCTCTTGGTGCTGTTGAGCTAATGTTTGCAGACATTTAGTAGCTAAATATGGTGCAGAGGTAGTTCCATACGTTAAGGTGGACAATTGGTAGCACTTAAGCTCGTCGTCCTGATTGTTTCTCCACCATATGATCTGATATTTCCTTTGATTTTCTTTAATTTGAATCTGTCTATACATGTTTTTGATATCAGCGGTGAAGACAAATCTGTGCTTGCGAAAACGCAGCAGTATGGAAAATATATCATCGTGTATAGTAAGACCCGTTGCTAAAAAGTCATTTAAGGATATGTTTGCCGATGTTTTGGCTGATGCATCAAATACCACTCTCAATTTTGTTGTGCTGCTACTTGGCTTTAATATACAATGGTGTGGCAAGAAGTAATACGGTTTTTGGATTTCTGCTAGTTGAACTTCACTCATGTGCTTGAGAGCTATGTATTCCTCCATGAATTTGTTGTATTCAATTTTGAGATTCTTGTTTTTGGCCAACTTCCGTTCCAGTGCTATGAAACATTGTAGTGAGGTATCCTTGGATTCTCCCAGGATGGTGGGCCCATTGATGAACCTCAGCTCAACAACGAACCGACCATCTGCCTGTCGCTTAGTGGTTTGTTTGAAATGTGTTTCACATTGCTCCTCAGCCTTGGTGAGACTTTTTGCTCTGGGTTTTTCATCTTCCATTATCCACGTTTTTTCGATTTGAGCTTCGAAATCTTTGTCACTGGTATTAATTCCACAGGAGTTCGTTCCCTCTTGCATAGACGTGTCATTAATCATCCCAGCAACTGTCCAACCAAATACCGTGTTTTGCAGTATAGGAGATGATCTGTTAAGTTTAATTTGTCCTATAGATAAGATTCTGTAATATAGTTCCGCACCAATAAGTAGGTCTATGGTTGTCGGTTGATTAAAGGTTGGATCCGCAAAAGGTATGTTGGCTGGAATATACCACTTTGTTATATCAATTTTAGTTGATGGTTGTTGTGCCTTTTTCCGCATTTCAAACATCCTCTACTTGGACAGGATGCTATGCTATGGTCCAATTTCAAGCATTTAAGGCATAAATTGTGTTTCTTTACTTGTACAATTCGCTGTGAAGGCTGCATCTTTAGAAATTTTGGACATATAAATAATTGATGCCCTATGTGACAGAGCGGGCAGAAGGGTTTCACTGTTGCTGTAAGTGCCTTACGGAATGTTGCATGTTTGTGTTCACTTTTGTTGTTGATGCCAATTACTTCCAACGATTGGAATCGGTATTCTAAGAATCCTAAGAAGTCATTGATAGTTGGCATTTCTCTCGGTTTCTTCAAGGATTGTTCCCATAATGAGTTAGTTGATCGATGTAACCTTTTGACTAAGATGTGCATTAATATGGGATCCCAGCTATCTATGTTGATTTCCAAATTTCGCGAGCCTAGTAGAACTCCTGCGTTTTGTCATGAAACGACCGAATTGCAGTAGCAGTCTCCATTGTTATTGAAGATTGAATCAGCAGTTTGTTGAGTAACGCGTTAACTATCAATCTTTTATTTTCGTATCGATCACATAATATTTTCCATGCTGTATTATAATTGGCGTCTGATGTTGTTAAATGTTGTATTAGTTTTTGTGCTTCACCAATAAGGCTGCTCTTGAGGTACCAAAATTTTTCACAGTCCGCTATGGGCTGATTGTGCACAAGCTGTATAAAAAGATTGCGATACTGGATCCATTTGATGTAATCGCCTTCAAATTTTGGTAAATCTATCATAGGTAGTTTCATGACTGGCTTGAATGCCGGTTGAGACAAGGGTGGTTGCTGTGTTGCGCAAGTATTGATCCTTTGTTGCAATGCAAGTAATGTTTGATGCACCATTTCCTCTAAGTTGAAATAATTTTCCATGACCTCCATGACGTTGCCCTTTGGATTATCTGATGCATTATGAAATAATTTTTGAATTGTGTTCCAAAGCTGGGACACAGATTGATTTTTAATGTTAAGATAGTCAGGCGATTGAGACTGATTTTCCCAATCTAGCGCCTCGATATTTTGTTTTAATTGTCGCATTAAGGCTGTTAATAAACCAGACTCATTGTCTTGGTTTGTTTGATGATGATTTTGATGAGGTGGTTCATTCGTGAATTCACGAGGCTTGATTGGTGGAGCTTCTGGTATATTGTCGTGTTTGTATTGTTGTGAAGTTTACTATAGATGATGGACATTTATCCTAGTTCTTATTTTTCTTTAAATAAAATGGAAAAACATCAATATCTTAAAACGACGGGAAACTAGTTAATCGAAAAAATCCCAAACCTTCTGCTAAAAACATGAAGATTCCTAAACCGGCAATTTAATAATCGACTAGGGCAGGGGTCTCCAAACTACGGCCCACGGGCTACATCTGGCCCGCGGACAGATTTTGTCCGGCCCGCGGAGAGCTAGCATACTTGAAAGAAAACTCCTTTTAGAAAACATATTTTTTTAGCAAATTAAATTTAATTTACTGAAGTAATCTTTTTTTGTGTTGAATATTTATTAATATGACATCTACATTGATATGGTCATGGGATAACTACTCATAACATTGTTGTAGGTTTTTATATGCTAACTAATTAATTATTGAAATGTATTCATTAACATTTTATACATTTTAAATATAAAAATAACTTATAACAAGCATAATGACATATGAAATACTAATGAGATTTATGTAATTGAGATTTTCCACTGACAATAGTTTGTAGTTGTGGACTAATTTTACTTGTACCAATTATTAAAAGAGATTTAAGATGCTCATCAGTTAATTTAGATCTGTAAACATTTTTTGTGTACTTCATTTTGGAAAAGGTCTTCTCACACAAATAAGTAGTACCAAAAACAGAAAACAGCCCACGAGCAAATTTATGCAAATTATCAAATTGTGTCAGTGGAAGACACTTATAAAATTCCAACAAAGATAAGTTTTGATATTTGTTCTTAATTATATCACTGCACTGTAGATCAATCATTTCCATTTGAAGTTCCGGGGCTAGGGTTTCAATGTCAGTATCAAAAGGATTCTGAAAAATCTTAATTTGATTCGCAATGGCATCAAAGTCCGAGAAACGAGTATCAAAATTTATTTTCAAAGCATTCAAAGTTTCGATTGCAAAATCGATAGGAAACTCGGTCTCAGTGGTGTGGCTGAATATTTCACATGTTTTAAAATGTGAAAAACATTTACTTCGCAGTTGTGATTGAAACAGTATCAATTTCTTCCGAAATGATTTGATATTAGTGTATAAATCAGGAAGATGCTGTTTTTCTCCTTGCAATCTCAAATTCAGTTCGTTCACATGTTTTGTCAAATCAACATAGAATGCTAACTTCCACAGCCATGCGTTGTTTTGCAATTCAGCAAGAGGGCGATGCTTTTCATTCAAAAAAATTTCGATCACTGCTCGAAGTTCAAAAAAGCGCTGAAGGACTTTCCCACAACTAAGCCAACGTACAGCAGTATGGTAAGGTAAGTCATTTTCTCCAATCTCTTCAATAAATTGTACGAATTGTCGGTGATTCAGCCCAAAAGATCTGATAAAATTAACAGTTGATATGACTGGTTTCAGAACTTCAGACATATCCAAACATTTTCCACACAAAGACTGTTGATGAATGATACAATGTAAGACTATTGGTTTTGAACCACCGTCATTTTCTACAGCCTTTGACACAAGAGCGACCACCCCTTTATCTTTCCCACTCATGTTTTTGCCTCCATCAGTTGTTATACATTTCAAGTTTTTCCATCGAAGGTTCTTTTGGTTAATGGCCATTTCAACTCCTTTAAAAATATCTGAACCAGTAGTTGTGCCATGAATACTATACATATCAAGAAGTTCTTCATGCACTTCATAGCTTTTATCTATTCCTCGAATATAAATCAACACCTGAGCAGTATCTGACACATCCGTTGACTCATCCAAGGCCAAAGAAAACCACTCAACATGTCCATTTTTGTTGAACAGTTGAGAGGATATATTTTCAGCGATGTCTTCTACCCTTCGAGCCACAGTGTTTGCTGACATACTGACAGTTTTTAATAAATTTACCTCTTCGGGGCACATTTCTTCGGCTACTGCGATTATGCATTCTTTGACCATTTCTCCATCGGTGAATGGTTTTCCACGTTTTGCAATTTCAAGAGCCACACGAAAGCTGGCATGAGTTGCAGCCTCTTCCCTAGTCACTAGGGAAACATTAAAGAAAATCTCGCTCTATACTCAGATAGATAGGGGACAACTGATCTTAATTCTATTTGCCTTGTAGGGCAGTTTTTAATGGCTGATAGAGCCAATGTTTTGAAAAAACAAAGAAGTTTTAAAGTTAATAAAAGTAATCTTTATTTTAGCCAATTAGGGCTATTTTCTAAAAAGAGCAACTTACCGGCCAAAGTGGGCATAGGTACTTGCTCTGTACAAACTTAGATCACAAACTGTCTTTCTAACTAAATTATTCCTAAAGGGTATAGCGGGATAAGCATGGCTAAGTGGCCCCTGTCCTAGATCGTGGGACTTTCTTACGTCGTTTATTTATTAAGTCGAACTGTACAATAATATAGCATTTTTAGTGTTTTATCACTAATAGTTTTGAAGATAATTATAAAAATCTTCATAAGTGAGGGGTTAAGAAAAAATTTTTTTTCTCTTGATCTACTGGATCAAATCAAATGGAACTAAGGGAAATTATAGAGGGGCAAAAGTACAACAATATTGATTTTTCTGAGATTTTTAGAGTCATAAAAAGTATTAAAAAAATTGAAAGTTAAAATAAAAAATAGTATTTTCCACAGTTCTATTAAAGTTACACCTCTGTAAAAAAACGTCAATAATTACTTATTAAGCCTAGTTACATATTATTTATTTAACATTTAAATCAAAACACTCGAACCCTTCGAAAAAAAAAAAGTATCAAAGAAGTCATTCATATTTCATAGTAGAATACCGTTTGATTTACACACATTTAATCTTATGCTGTCACTTCCACAGAACATATAAATTCTTCAACAAATGTCACTTCCACAGAACATATAAATTCTTTCATTTTGCGCAGATCGTTTAGCTATTATAACTAGTCATCATCACTATCTCGGTTAACCACTACTGGATAGTTGTGCATCGTAAATAATTTTGATAATATTTGCGCAGGTCGTATTATACGTGACAAATATCGAGCAAATGATAAATAATAGATGATAGCGGCTATATGACAACAGCAACCCACAGTGCGGTTGCCATTGGGACAATCACAACAATAGCATTGAATACTTTGATGTCCTGTGCCGTTAGGAACATAGTCTATATATATACGGTAGACTTTGCGATTGATATGTCTAGATTTTACTTCCGCTTTAATTATATTTGGTGTTTGTTTGACATATTGGACATATAAGTTGCCCTGATCATCCATTACCTCAGCCAAGTATGAAACAGCTTGTGAAAACTGATAACTCCCTGTAAATATAATTTTAAGCTCTTGTTCAGATAAATGCGGAAAGTCTAGAAGTTCAAATGTATTTATATTTTGTAGATTTGATTTTCGTCGATTCCAACGTTGTGTTTTAACTTCTGCAGCTAAACTATTTACTACACTCATTTTACTTTCCATATGTTCAATAATTACTTCGGTCAGTTCACCATCTGAACTTAGCCTTTTTCCATATCGATTATGTAAAAATCCAACTATTTTACATAATATATTTACTTTAGGAAGCATTTTGTTGTCCAAACTGTTGTGCAATAGACGATATTTCTGGACTATCATCCCGTGTACTGCCTCGACTGCCCAACGTAGTTTTGTTATTTTTCTTGAAAAATTCGCTTCTTCTGTTGTTAATTGATCTCTGCTACCTTTGGACGCGGGAATAAGTGCAATATAGCCTTTATTTGTTATATAATTAACTGCATCGCGGAATCCTCGATCGACTATAAATAAGTCGTTTGCTTGTAACAAAGATTTTATGCCAATTGGATCTTCTAAGATTTTTTCCATAATCGTTGCATCGTTTACAGTTCCATAAAAAGGTCCAGCTATATCTACAATGTATCCATTTGTAGTGCATATTGTAAATGGCTTACATAAAATAGTTTTCTTGTGACCAGAGTAGGATTTCCTTTGATAATAATTATTACGACTTTTCTGATGACGTAAATAGGTGCCATCAAAAATTAATATGAGTTGATTTTCACTAGCAACCAACAATTTTCGTGCAGTATGTGTTGTATTAAAAATCATTTGTTCACGAGAAATACAGTTATAGCCAAAAAAATTAGGGAGAATATCTTTTTCAAAGCTTTTCATCACGTCATTGAAGAAATCAGATACTTGTTGTTCGTACTTTAGTCCAAAAACATTAGCAATAATACTATTCGAATTTCCAGTACGTAACTTAAAAAGAAAACTAAAGCTTGTAACACTGTCCTATTACTTGTATTTCTCATAGAAGTTAATAAACTAAGCAATTCTTTAATACTCTTCCACGTAAAACCAGTAAGAGCTTTTAACTGAACTTCAGGCATAGAATAAGATTCTGTTATTCTATCCAGCAATGATGATGTACTCGGTATTGATAGTAAGTTCAAAAAAGAAACAATTTCCTTTTCACTCACTTTGCTAGTATTTGAAACTGGACGTAATAAAGCGAGTTCGTCCTCGTAAAAGTGGTCACTAATCATATGACAACTACAGCAACGAGCACCAAGTGGTATAAAGATATTTTTTTTAACAAACACTTCACAACGAGTTGCAAATGGTATTCTATGGATATCTTTTGTAGATCGACATAATATACAAAACCTATGTGTCGACACAACACGTTGAAAAGGTAATTCTATATAGTTTTCATCAGAAGTAGGAAGACGGAAGTCTGGATCTGAACTTGACATTTCATCATCACTACCGGCACTATCACTATGATCAGAATTAACAGGTACATCGTTAACAGAAGATGTGCTTGCTCTTGTTTTTTCTGCATAAATCAGAAGCCGACACTTGCCACAGAGTATATCATTTTTCGAAATATTAATTTTCAAATAATGGCTGTATAGTTTTGCTTCTTTTTTGTCACTTATTACTTTAATCTTGCCCTTAACTTGATGCACTATCTTATTACACTTTATACAATTTTTACTCATTTTTACTCGAAAAAATATTTTGAAAACGTAAGTAATACAATGAATGCGAAGTAATGAATGCAAAAATATATATTTCGAGCGAAATAAAAAAAGACATGCATAAACGTGTTTTCTGATGTGCGTAATATATATCTTGTCTATCATTTGCTCGATATTTGTTGAAGAATTTATATGTTCTGTGGAAGTGACAGCATAAGATTAAATGTGTGTAAATCAAACGGTATTCTACTATGAAATATGAATGACCTCTTTGATACTTTTTTTTTTCGAAGGGTTCGAGTGTTTTGATTTAAATGTTAAATAAATAATATGTAACTAGACTTAATAAGTAATTATTGACGTTTTTACAGAGGTGTAACTTTAATAGAACTGTGGAAAATACTATTTTTTATTTTAACTTTCAATTTTTTTAATACTTTTTATGACTCTAAAAATCTCAGAAAAATCAATATTGTTGTACTTTTGCCCCTCTATAATTTCCCTTAGTTCCATTTGATTTGATCCAGTAGATCAAGAAAAAAAAAATTTTTTCTTAACCCCTCACTTATGAAGATTTTTATAATTATCTTCAAAACTATTAGTGATAAAACACTAAAAATGCTATATTATTGTACAGTTCGACTTAATAAATAAACGACGTAAGAAAGTCCCACGATCTAGGACAGGGGCCACTTAGCCATGCTTATCCCGCTATACCCTTTATACTTAAATTCTATTGATTTCCGCGTATTCTTAATTTCCGCGTATTATTTAATTTCTTAATATTTACAATTCTTTTTACATTTCTTAATTTCCGTATTTTCTTTTAATTGTGAAAGAATTTACGGAATCTACAAATCCATTCTAAAAATGCTTGGATTTGCAAATTCCACAACTTCTTATCACAAGGTCACTTTCTTTGCTTTACATTCTTTTTCAAGAGACAAAACGCTTTTTTTAGATATTTAAATTTACACCCATTAAATTCTCTTTAAATTAATAATTAGAGCTTTAATTAATCATATGTATTAATTAATATGACTAGGGGGCATGAACTTATATCTCATACAATTTATATTAGTTTATATGTGTTTGTGTAAGTTAAATTTTAATAAAAAACACAATGTTTAATTTCTAATTAACTGTTACTTTATTAAAATTTTTATTCTTAAAATTTATTTAAATTTATTCAATTATTTCTTCAAAAATGAGTTGACTCCTCGAATACTGAAATACGACTGACTTGTTTTTTAGAGTCTCATATCTTAATTCTAAAATGCTTATCTGCCTGCCAGACGCAACGTCAGCAAAAGATATGTGGGAAAAATTGTAGCGGAAATTTGCGTAACTTGATACGCAAATTTTGCAGCATGGCATTTTTAATATCAGCTAAGTTGATATTGCTGATATTAACTTATTTATTTATCTTTTTATGTTGGCTTAATCTTAATGTTATGTTTCCTGTTGATATCGCTGATATTAACTCTTCCCCTCTTAAGTCCAAATGCCCTCATTTGGTTGGTTAAAAAAATGAAGTTTCATAGAATTTAGTCCTATTTATTTTCGAAGTCCTTGTTTTGGGAACTCTTTGAAAAACTAAGGCATCTTCGCTATCTTTATCTTCGGTTTCCTTGGTGATTGTATTTTCTTTGGCTGATTCATGAGATATAGGTGTAGCCTCCTGCGGACAATCTGTTTTGCGCTGCGCTATTCCTGCTTCCTTTAGTTGATTGACTATTTTTATTTCATTCTTTTGTTTAAGCTTCAATAGAAAAAATACTGTAGAAATGATGCCAAATAGGACTATTAGGCTATAACTGATAAACTGGTGTGTCTTTTTTTCAGTTTGCAAGAGCTGAATTTCGTTAATATTATTTACTTGAATTGCTTTTATCATTTCTAGTGACAAAAATTCTTGATATGCCTTTCCTTGTGGATTTGGTTGTAAAATGGGTGGTAAAATTTGGTAAGTTGAAATTTCCTTTGACACGAACATTCTGTCGTTTATCCTCAAAGTTGTATTGTGAAACTTAATAAGGAATGTACCATTAAGAGCATGGGGGATGTTTTCTATAATTATCACACCGCTAAATTTATTGAGAAGCAATATTCCCTCGGATATCTCGTCCACAGTTGGAATATGTTGACTGTTTATTATGTTGCATGAAGAGTTGCGACTTTTTAGCAAGTTTGGTAGGCAGGTAGTGTTACTAATATCTAAAATATCGTGTTGCTTACAAATAGATACATGATTTATAGTCTTACAAATGTTTATCAACCCAAAAATATTTTCCTTATTTTTTAAAATTTTATCGTAAATTACATCATTGGTTATGTTATAGTTTTGTTTGATTGGTTTAATTAACAATTTTTCAAAAATTTTTATAGTAGTTGTTGGAATATAAACAACATAAAATAAACATGAACTATTAGTAAAAATTTTAACCTTGGCAAATTCTAATGCTTCCTCTGGAGTAGCGTATGACAGTTTTTCTGTATTTAATGTTTGTAAAATAAGTTTTATTTCAGTTTTTGACAATAAAATTGAATTGATTATTCCTAGTTTTGCCCAATTAATGGCATGTCTAATATTTACTAATTCTTCCTTAACTAATTTTAATTTATACTGAATACTAAGTGCTATTTGATCATTAAGCATGATATCCTTTTCTTTAAGTGCTTTTAAAATTTCATTTGTAATTTTAGTGATATTATTCATTCTATCATTGTACAATTGATTTATTATTACTTGTTTATTGTTATTTACCAAAACATTATTAATTTTGTCCTTTATAATTTCGAAATCGTCGTGATCGGGATTACCTGCAATCCATTTCCATGCACTGCCGATAAAATTGAGTGATCTTTTAACTTTTTGTGGCTTTAGATTGTCTAATGAATCCTGAATTTGAGTAAGCTCATGGCTAAGGTAAGCAAATAGGGGATGTTTTTGAGTGATTTCTCGCTGGAGAATAGGTTTGATTTCGTTTATAAATTGTTGGTATCCTTCGAGTTCAATGACATGTATTAATTTAAAATTTCCATCTGCAAGTAATTTGCTTACTTGTTTTTCAACCTCATTTTTCAAGCACATAGGATATGGATAAGATTTTGAGTACACGGGCTCATTGACAAATGTCCTTATTTCTCCTTTTACAGTTGTAGTATAAGTTAGTCTTTCATCGGGGTCAGAGAATAACTTAGCGCAGTTTTTAATAACATCATCTAGTTTTTCTTTTTGCTTTGGGCTCATGTGAGATGTTTTAATGTTTATAGTGTATACTGAGTCGGAGATATGCTGCTTCAAGGGCATTGTAATGTTTGGCTGAATGATCATGTAGTTTTCATTTAAATGAATTGTAGCTCCTAGCTGCTTTAAACTATCATTGCCAATAATGCCATCAAAAGAAATAAGATTAGGTAGAACAAAGAATTCCATTTTTTGTTCATTTCCAAACAGATCTATTAGGGCGTGATGAGTTATTTTAATATTACCTCCCACGGAATTGGCATAAAAAGGATTTTCAATTGGTACAGGATTTTTTACTAAGCAAAGTTGAATATAATTTTTATTTGAACCTGTATCAATTAGAAATTTAAGCGTTTTTCCATTTTTTAATTTATGCTCCATGTATGGCAGCGAAGAATTCCTTAATTTCAAAAAATTTATGTTATCAGTAAGTTCGGAATTTCCCTTATTGGAATCATATGAATCGGTATATTCTCTTAGAGTTTGGTCAAAATATTCGTCATGATTTACATCTTCCTCAGTACAATTCTGTAAATCATAGTTTTGCTCATTTAGTTGCTCCGTATGAAAAATTCTTTGCAGTTTGTTTGGTTGATGGATTTGGTGTGAAGGTATTCTTTTATTACCATATTCTTGTAAGCGTGGTCTGTTTTGGTAATTTAGCACACGCGAGTGCAGAGAGTGATCAACATCCATTGGTTCGGGTTTAGGGGGAGGCTTAAAATAGTTTGAATTTGGCCTTGAATTTTGTTGTGGACGCTGAAACTGTTTTGAAAAAAATTTAGGTTTAGGTGGCCTCTGAGGATTGTTCATCAATTCAGGGTAAAAATTCGTTTTTGACTGTGGTATCAATGTCCGTTGTTCATGAAAGTGATTTAGTTTGGGTGGAACGGGTGGTGCAATATGGTATTGTGCTCCTCGAATTGTTCCATGGCTATGTTGTACGCGATAGTGTACGTTTTCTAATTTTAGGCATAGGTGAAGAGCTTCAGGTAAATCAGAAGGCTCTTTCATACTTAATAATCTAGGAAGATCTCCTTTAAGTCCCCTTATGAACGTATCCAATGCTTTATCGCGATACGATTGAGTCATTATATTCAGAGACTCTTGGCTCATTTCCATTGAAGAAAGTTTGTTCAGGATCATTGATAGATGATGGTACACGACTTGGTAAAATTCTGGAATTGTGTTATTTCTTTGAATTAAAGTAGTCATTTGATACTCTAAGGTACCTAAATCTCTTTTATCTGCAAAATGCAAAGTTAAACATTTTGAAATTTTTCCCCAATTTAGAGGAGTGTTGTAGGATTCTAGTGCAGTGTCCGCACTGCCGGTAATTTTGTTTCGAATAACGCTAAGAATGCCGTAATATTTTGGAGTACCTCTTAGGTGTTCATAAATTTTTAAAATTCGATCAACACTTTTTTTCCATGAGCTAAATTGGCCCGGTTGACCGGAAAATTCTCGCAAACTTTTAACCACGTCTGGTATTCTGTCCATTTCGGACAAGTTCCGATCTTCACCAGCATTAATGGATTGATCGACATCATTATTTATCTCCACTTCGGGATTCACTATTGAGTTCAGAATTATTCTGCTTTCCCTTTTTACTATTTCCGAAATCATATTTGTTAATTGATTTAGGTCTATCGTATTTATTTGAGGAGTATTAGAAACAGAAACATTGGGATCACGAGCTTCTTGTGAATTTATTGATAACTGCGATGGTTTAATCATTTTTATTTAAAAGTAAAAATACAATTAAAAGTATTATACAACTTTCTAAGGTTTTTTTTGTAACTTCTTTTTCACTATTTTATCGGCTTATGCGAGCTTTTAAATTTATAAATTGGTTCGATTAAATTTTTTTGAGAAGAAATTTGTTGTTTTTGCCCATAATTTTTAAGGGTAAAATAATAATAAAAAATTATCTTTTTATGAATAATATCACTTTAATAACAATAATAATTAATAGTTTATTGTTTTATTATTTTCCAATTTATTTACCAATTTTGGAATGCAATTATAGCAATAAAACTTTTTTCTATTTTATTTACTTAATTTGCTCATAAAAAAAAAAATGCAAGCTAATTTTAATTTTTTATTTTATTTTATTTTTCACTAATTTTCTTCTATAAAAAAAATTTTTTAGTATTTTTTTTTTATTAAAAAAGGATATCAAGTTAAAGAAAAAATAACTTACATAAAAGTTACTAGTGTAAGGACAAACACTTGGCACATGTTGATGCTGCTCTGATGATTTGGTCCTTGATAAAATGATGAACCACTGTGGTTTTTTTATTTATATTTTTTTATTTATTTCTCACCAAGTCAGGCGGCTGTTGAAGGATATTTTCGTTGTACAAACGTTTTAACAGCAGCGATCTACCCTGCAACTCCGTTTTTTCCTTAAAAAGGTGACTCCGGGGCCTCTTTTCCTGCTATTCAGTGAGAAGTTATTTAAAGGTACTCGGCTACCTTTAATTACCACTTGTAGTGCGTGAAATGTAATTAATTTCACCTTTAACACTTAAAGAGTCTTTAATTAACAATAAAAAAAAAATTTTAAATTTTTAATTTCACTTTCCCTACAGTGGTCCCTGCTCGGGCGCCAGTTAAATTTTAATAAAAAACACAATGTTTAATTTCTAATTAACTGTTACTTTATTAAAATTTTTATTCTTAAAATTTATTTAAATTTATTCAATTATTTCTTCAAAAATGAGTCGACTCCTCGAATACTGAAATACGACTGACTTGTTTTTTAGAGTCTCATATCTTAATTCTAAAATGCTTATCTGCCTGCCAGACGCAACGTCAGCAAAAGATATGTGGGAAAAATTGTAGCGGAAATTTGCGTAACTTGATACGCAAATTTTGCAGCATGGCATATTTAATATCAGCTAAGTTGATATTGCTGATATTAACTTATTTATTTATCTTTTTATGTTGGCTTAATCTTAATGTTATGTTTCCTGTTGATATCGCTGATATTAACTTGTACATTTCACTTTTACTTAACTCTCTTAAATTCTAATGGCCGTTAAACAAACATGGCCGATATTTTTAAATTTAAATTAATTCCTAACGAATTAATAAATTATTAATTATTAATTAAAATAAAATGTTAAGGTTCTTTTACCTTAATTGAACACACTTAATTTTAATGCAAATGCAGTACAATGAATTATTTAAAATTTTATTTCTAAAAAAAACCACTACAAAACATTATATTAAATTTAACCATAAAAATGCGCAAAACACAAAAAATACAGCATATGTTTAATAAACTATTATGATGGATGAAAGTAGGTTGTTTTTGTTAGCGGACCAGAGCTTTTAGCCCTGACCTATTGTAGTTGTAATTGCGGCTCTTGTTACCACAATACGAATTAACATGGACCTTTTTCCGCGACACATAGATTGCGAACCATGCCCATGGCCCAATCTACTCTCTTATATACATTTTCCAAATTGTCTCCTCTTATTGTTTTATGAGCTAAATCACTTCACACACGGTTATGCTTACATATCAAAAAATTTATCGCGACAAAATTATGCCATCAAATATTTGAAAGCATAAACAAAATCGCGAACTGATAAGCACAACCGTGTGACCAAAGTTAGGAATGCTTGATACAATGCGTGTAGTCAACAATGTATCAAATTTGTTTATGTTAAGGCTGATGACCATAATATTTCCTGTTGACTACATACATTGTATGCGATACAAAAATTATATTTTTTTTTTATATATAAGTTAACTTTTATTTTCTCTTCTATTTATTTTTAATTCCAAACTACAATTTTTATTTCTAATTCTAGTCTTCAAGCTTCATTCTAACTTTAATTTCAATTTCAAGTTCCAAATTTCTTACAAATTTAATTTTCTTTGTTTTTGATTCTAAAGTGTAAACCTTTCCTAAATCTATTATTTTATGTTTTCTAAATTCACTTTACTTTTAATTTCCAACTACAATATCTTTATTTCTAATTCTAAGTTACAATTTTTCCTAAACCAATTTTTTTATCTTTATTTCGAAATTACAGACTTTTCCTAAATCTATTTTTTTGTTTTTATTTTCAACTTGTAACTTTTTTATAAATTCACTTTTTACTTTTGATTTCAAATTACAATTTATTTATTTCTAAATTATAAACCTTTTCTAAATCTATTTTTTTGTTTTTATTTTCAACTTATAACTTTTTTATAAATTCGCTTTTTACTTTTGATTTCAAATTACAATTTATTTATTTTTAAATTATAAACTTTTTCTAAATCTATTTTTTTTATTTTTATTTTTTTTTATTTTTTATTTTTTTTTAATTATAACTCTTTTATAAATTCACCTTTTTACCTTAAGTTTCGACCTGCAAACTCTTCCCTTTCGCTTCCAGGTTTTGTTGTTTTCTGTTTTTTTATTTGAAATCACAACCTTTCATTTCTTGCCCAATTTTTATTTTTATTTTTTTTTTTATAGATTCTGCATTTAATTTTTAGTCTTACTACTTCAGCATATTACTAGCGACTGACACCACAGAGCTGGTCTTATCAGTAAGCAAAAACGGTAACTCTTTTCAGCATTTGCTAAACAGTTACTTACTGTAACTTGTTTACTTGAAAATAATTATTTTTTCTCGTTTTTGTTAAGCCGGTTAACTCCTCCCCTTTTAAATTCGAATGTCCTCATTCGACTAGGTATTAACGGGTATTTTTTATTTGTCTCTTTAGTTCCTGATATTACTTTTGTGAACTACCTTTCCTGTCCTAGTTAGGACTGTAGTGTTTCTGTTTTCCTTAACTATTTCTGGTTCGTACCGTACTGTAAGCTTGGAGCCTAGTCGTTTATTATGTTTCACAAAGATGTGTTGACTTGGTTCATAAGTCTTAATAGGTTCCCTTTTCATATTGTGGTATTTGCGGTCTCTGGTTTGTTTTGATTTTAGCACTTCCACGTTATTGAGTCTAATTCTTTCAAGCTCCTCAGGGCTTTTATTGGGGATTCTTCCGAAATAAAGTTCGACGGGTTTTTTTCCTGTTGTTGAGTTGACTGAATAATTATATTCATTGACAGATCTTTCTAGTAATTCTTCAAAAGAACTTACTCCGTCTGATTGCAAGCATCTCATGATTTCGGACAAGGTGGAATGAAATCTTTCGATTTGTCCATTTGTTTCGCTTTTGTATGGTGGGATCCTGAATACTTTGATTTTAAGCTTGTCTGTCATCATTGCGATTATAGAATTCGAGTTCAGAGATTTTTCATTATCTATTACGACTACTTTTGGAATGCTGAAGAAGAAAAGGATGTCCATCAATGGCCGCTTTATGTCGCTCATAGCTCTTGACTTAATAGGTTTGCAATAAGCTAGTTTTGTGAATTTGTTTATGGCTGTAAGGACTAATTTCCTTTCAGTTGAATAGATGTCAATATGAAGAATATGGCCTGGGTAGTTTGGGATCGGTGTAGGCTCGATAGTTGGTTTATTAGGATGTCGATCATATTTGTTTATTTTACATGTGGTGCCCTTTCTGACAAAACTTTTAATTTTTTTACTCATTTTTGGAAAGTAGTAGTTGCGTAATATTTGTTCTCTGTTCTCCTCGGCATTACGGTGGGCACGCTTTGGAGTGCTTTGTATTTCTTTGTTTCGGTCGTTTTCGTCTATAAGGTCTTCTACCATATTCTGCGTGTATCGGATTTTGAAATTATGGAAATGTGTTTTATAGATCTCTTGTATTTTTTTTATGTTTTCGTTGTTGGTTTTTAAACCATTGATACTCCGTGAGTCGAGTGTTTTATTAAGAATCTTAAATAGTTCAAATTTTGTGTAGCCAAGCTGGTTGAAAACATGTCTAGTGTAGTTTGGAAAAGGGTTAAATATTTGGTAGCTATTACTGTCCATACTTTGATTGATAACAATTTGATTACGGAAAACGTTGACAGGAGCCTCGACTTCGGGGATTGTATTTTGTAAGAGGATTTCGGTGCTGTCACGTGTGGCGAATAAATTATTGGTAAGCGTCATTCTGGAAAGGGCATCAGCTACTACATTTGTATTTCCTGGCTTGTATTTTAGTTCATAATTGTATTCCTCTAGGATAGCTTTTCATCTCTTCATCTTTGCATTTTGATTTTTGTTGCTTAGTGCATGTGTTAATGGCTGATGGTCTGTAAAGATTTTTACCTTCCTTGCTCCGTAAAGAAAGTTGCGCAAGGACGTAAGAGCCCATATTATTGCTAGCATTTCTTTTTCGTTTACAGCATAGTTTTCCTCCGTTTGATTTAGAGTTCTGGATAGAAAAGTGATTGGTTTTCCCTGTTGACTTAGGACTGCTCCCAATGCTGAATTAGATGCATCGGTGGTAAGTTCAAACTCTTTTTCGAAATCTGGGAAGGCTAATATAACATCTCCCGAGAGAAGAGAGTTTTTTATTTTATTGAAAGCTTGAATTGCGTTATTATTTAACTGTATTGCTTGTTTTTTTAATTGGGATTTTGATACATGTCCGTCCTCTCCTCTTAACAATGATGTCAAGGGACTTGCGATTCTCGCGTATCTCTTCACAAAGCGTCGATAATAACCAGCCATACCCAGGAATGATCGAAGTTCTCTAATTGTCTTGGGTATTGGAAATCTTTTTATTGCCTCTATTTTTTTTCATTAGTTCTTATTCCATCCTTTGAGATTACATATCCTAGGAATTCGCTTGGTCTTGCAAAAATTCGCTTTTATCGAGCTGGATTTTTAGGTTAGCTGCTTGTAGGGTTTCGAAAATTATTTCGATGTTTTTTAAGTGCTCGTCTTCATTTTTTCCGAATATAATGATATCGTCTATGTAAACATAGCAACGTTTGCCGATATGTTTGCAAAGAATGTCATCTAGTGCTCGTTGAAAGATAGAAGGAGCATTTTTGAGGCCGAATGGGAGCCGTGTAAATTCATATTTCCCATGATTTTTTGAGAAAGCGGTCTTCTCGATATCTGATTCCCTTAGAGGAATCTGATGAAAGCCACTTTTTAAATCAATCACTGTGAAGTACCTGTTATTTCCCAAGTTTGCAAGGGCATCTTATATTTCCGGAATAGGATATTTGTCTGGAATTGTTATCATATTGAGTTTTCTGTAGTCTATCACTAATCTGTACTTTTTTTCACCCGATGCATCGGCTTCTTTGGGTACAACCCAAACTGGTGCGTTGTATGGTGATTTCGATGGTCTTATGATTCCGTCCATTAACAATTGCTTTATTTGTTGTTTCACTTCCTCTTTAAGGCATAAGGGATAAGGGTAAGATTTTGAATACACAGGATCTGGGCAACTTGTGCGGATTTCTCCTATAACATTTGTAGAGTAAGTTAATTTCTCATTCGGTTCCAGGAAGAGATCTGTAAAATTGTTTATAACTTTATTTAGTTTCCCTTTCAACTCATCGCTTAGATGAGGTGTTCGCAGAGTAACGTTGGTAACAGCTTCTGAGAAATGTTGTTTCAGTAGAATCTTGGTATCTGGGTGAATGATCATGAATCCTTTGTTAGTGTAGATGGTTGCTTGACATTCTTTGAGACTATCATTACCTATTATGCCGTCGAAGGATGTTGGGTTTGGAAGAAGGAAAAATTTCAGTAGACGGCTTAGTTGAGCGAAGGTAATTATTGAATGATGTGTTATTTTTATATGTCCAGCTACAGAGCTGGCTAAGAAGGTCTTTTTATTTGGAATTGGGGCTTTTACGTAGCGAGCTTGTATGTAATTTTTGTTGGAACCAGTATCAATCTAAAATTTTAGTAATCTCCCACTTTTTGTAACATATTCGATTTAGGGTAGAGAGGAGTTCTTTGAATCGAAAAGATTTATGTTATCTAGGAATTCGTTTCGTTCTTCTGGTATTTGAAGATCTGTTTCCTCACCATATTCCATCAATTTTGATGGAATTTCTCGCTCAGTATAATCAGCAAATGTTTGTTCACATCGTGACCAGTATTCTGGCAACTGTTCGTAGTAGTCTGTGAGGTTTGGGTTTTCCATCTCCTGTTCAGTGTTGTAAATTCTTTGAGATTTTGTTGGTTGTTGCAATTGCTGGGATCGTGGCCTTTTGTACACCTGATTTTGAATTTGCACTCCATTTTGGTGGGTTGCTCTGTTTGAGTGTATTGAGCTGTCTATATCCATAGGTTCGGCTTTGTTTGTGCAACTAAATCTGTGAGAGATTCCAACAGGCTGTTGGTTGCACTGATATGAATACTGGGGGTTTTGCCGAAAAATTTGTGGTGCTTGAGGGTTATGGAGAAGTTCAGGATGAAAATTTCCAGCCCCTCGGGAAAAGGTGTTATACTGTGACTGGACAAACATTCTCCTCTGCGGGATTTGATATGATAAGGGCGCTCGTTGAGCCTGATAATAGCCGAGGCTGTGTTGGACGCGATACTGAACATTATCTAACTTTTGACATAAATGTAAGGCTTGTGGTAGATATTTTGGTTCCCTCATACTCAATAGTTGTGGCAAGTTTCCTTTAAGACCTCTAATAAAGGTGTCTAATGCTTTCTCCCGATAGGATTGTGTCATTTTTTTTAAACGCTTCTTCTTCCATGTCCATTGCTGACAATTTACTGAGAATAAGTGATAAATGGTAATAAACTCTTTGATAAAATTCAGGTATTGATTGGTTTCTTTGAATTAATGTGGTCATTTGGTATTCTAAAGTGCTAAGATCTCTCTTGTCTGCTTAGTGTAAAGTTAAGCATTTGGATATCTTTTCCCAATTTAGGGGTGTGTTGTATGATTCTAATGCTATGTCGGCGTTTCCCGTTATTTTATTTCTTACTACGCTGAGGATGCCATAATATTTTGGTGTGCCTTTAAGGTTCTCGTAGATATTTAGTATCCTGTCTACGCTTTTTTTCCATGAACCAAACTCACCCAGTTTTCCGGAAAATTCCTTCAGGCTTTTTACTACATCTGGTATTTTATCCATATCATTTAAATTTGCTTGATACATGGGATCTATTGTCTGGTCTAGTTCGTTGCTCGAACTTTTATTTGGACAGATTAATTGGTTGATAATATTTTTATTTTCTTCTCTTATTATTTCCGTTATGATTTCTTTAAGGGATCTTAGGTCTAAAGATGATGTATTTGAGGCACCAGCTTGGTTTTCTGGCATTGTTAATGTAGGTAGTTTTAAAATGTTGTTATTAGCCATTTGAGTCGTTAGTAAATAGTCGAAGTTTAACTTTTTGAAGGATTGTTACCCTGTATTGAGGAATCAGGTATCTCTCGGTTTAGCTTTTCACAACTTATTAGGCGGCTGTTGCTAAGTATTAGCAACTCCGTTTTGTTCCTGGTGAGGATGACTCCGGGGCCTCGTTTCCTAACTTGGAGTTGTGAATTCGTGTACTGCTGCTCGGACGCCAGTTAACTTTTATTTTTTGTTCTATTTATTTTTAATTCCAAACTACAATTTTTATTTCTAATTCTAGTCTTCAAGCTTCATTCTAACTTTAATTTCAATTTCAAGTGTTGTATGGTTTATTTTGGAAAACCAGATGTTATATATGTATATTATAAAATGCCGTCTAACAAATTGAATAAAATATACTTTATTCAAGAAAACTGTTCCTCCTTATTTTATATATATAAATATAAATACATATATATATTTTTTTTTTAATAATCTTCCCTTAGATATTTATAATAGATTCCCCACAACATTCCATATATTCTTTTGTTTTCAAAATTAACTTCTCCTCACTAAATTAACACATATTATTTTTTGTTTTGTTTATTTACGATTTTCTTAATCTTTTCTCATATAATTTTAAAGGCTGTCCCTTAAAACTAATATATACTTCTTCTTTTTTTAAAGTGCTTTTCCTTAAATTAACACATATTATTTTTTTTTTTTGTTGCTTAATCTTATAATTCTCCCTTAAATACTAACATATATTTTTGTTGTTTTTTTTTTTTTTAATAGACTGTTTCTCACTAAATTAACACATATAAGATTTTCTTTTGTTTATCTTTTGTTCTTTTAATCTTTCCTTATATAATTTAAATTGGTGTCCCTTAAAAACTACTTTTTTTTAATTTAATTAACTGTTTCTCACTTAATTAACACAAATTATTTTCTTTTTGTTTAAGTTAATAGTTTTCCCTCAAAATGCAATATATATTATTTTTTTAAAATAAACTGTTTTGCACAAATCTTCCCCTAATTAACATAAATTATTTTCTTTTTGTTTAATTTGATAATTTTCCCTTAAATAGTTATAATAATTTTCCCTTAAATGCAATATATGTATATTATTTTTTTAAATAAACTGTTCTTCACAAATCTTCCCCTAATTAACACAAATTATTTTCTTTTTCTTTAATTTAATAATTTTCCCTTGAATAGTTATAATAATTTTCCCTTAAATGCAATATATATTTTTTTTTTAATATAAACTGTTTTTCACAAATCTTCCCCTAATTAACACAAATTATTTTCTTTTTGTTTAATTTAATAATTTTCCCTTGAATATTCCATATATATTATTTCTTTTCTTTTTTTAAATTTGTGACTCCGAACTACTTATATTTAGATAAGAACGACTAACTGACTCCCTAAAACAGACTCCAACCAAAAATCAAAATTGACCCCTATTTATTTCATCCCAAATGACGCCAAAATGCTCTTCACGGTGGCCATGAGAAAAAATTTCAAAAAATTATTTTCTGCTTATATGATTGTTTCTAATTACAATCATATAAGCAGAAATAAAAATTAATTTATTGCCGATTTTTGTTTACATGATCGACACTTGAGCCGACTCAAGTGTCGATAAGCAGAAAAGACACAACAAAAACATGTGGCCTAAATATTTTAAAAAAGGAATGTTTATGTGATCGACTCAAGTGTCAATCGCATAAACATTTCTCAGCATTTCCGCTGGAATAAAATTGTCTGCAACAAAGTTGCAAACAACAACAAAAAAGGCAAGTTGAATGAATTTTATTTAGGGATACTTTTTAATTAATTTCAGGGTAGTAAGAAATGTGCCAAAGGGGGTAATTTATATATTTTTGGAAAGGGGATAAAAAATGGAATCAGGGCAAACTTGAATGGGCCTAATCGGAACATTTTTAGATTTTTCAGATTTTTAGAAACGTTTTGCATCAATTTAGTGTCGTTTTAGGTAAATTTATGATAATTGGTACATTTGGCGAGATTTGATTGGTGCAAAACTGGATAGATTTAAGAAGGTTTGGGTAAAATTGTGAAAGTTACTACAAAAAGAATGCCCGATTTAGGTATTGGTATTGAAGTTCGGTTAAATCCATTTAGGCCAGATTTTTACATAACACAAGTTCCAAATTTCTTAAAAATTTAATTTTCTTTGTTTTTGATTCTAAAGTGTAAACCTTTCCTAAATCTATTATTTTATGTTTTCTAAATTCACTTTACTTTTAATTTCCAATTACAATATCTTTATTTCTAATTCTAAGTTACAATTTTTCCTAAACCAACTTTTTTATCTTTATTTCCAAATTACAGACTTTTCCTAAATCTATTTTTTTGTTTTTATTTTCAACTTGTAACTTTTTTATAAATTCGCTTTTTACTTTTGATTTCAAATTACAATTTATTTATTTCTAAATTATAAACTTTTTCTAAATCTATTTTTTTTATTTTTATTTTTTTTTTTTTTATTTTTTTTTAATTATAACTCTTTTATAAATTCACCTTTTTACCTTAAGTTTCGTCCTGCAAACTATTCCCTTTCGCTTCCAGGTTTTGTTGTTTTCTGTTTTTTTATTTGAAATCACAACCTTTCATTTCTTGCCCAATTTTTATTTTTATTTTTTTTTTATAGATTCTGCATTTAATTTTTAGTCTTACTACTTCAGCATATTACTAACGACTGACGCCACAGAGCTGGTCTTATCAGTAAGCAAAAACGTCTTTTCAGCATTTGCTAAACAGTTACTTACTGTAACTTTTTTACTTGAAAATAATTATTTTTTCTCGTTTTTGTTAAGCCGGTTAACTTATATTTTATTTTACAGAAAATGCAAAATTTAAACCCTTCTTTTTCTCTTAAATGTAATGTTAGTTATAGTATAAGTAAGTATAATTAAGAAATTCAACAGTTAGCAAGTCCTAGAAAAGATTGGACTTGTCTGACAGTTTTAGGAACCGGAAAATTTTGTACGTACTCTATTTTTCTAGGGTCGGGTGAGACTCCTTTTTCTGAGCATACATATATGTCCGAGATATACTACCTCCTTTTTTAGAAATTGACACTTTCCGGGTTGCAATTTAAGATTATTTTCCCGCATTCGGTCGAAAATTTTTTGTAATTTACTATTATGGTCTTCAAGGTTTTTGCCATATATGACAATATTATCTAAATATACGAACCATTCGAGACCTTGTAGGCCTGTTAAAACATAGTTCATTAATCTCTGAAATGTGGCCGGGGCTCCTTTGAGTCCAAACTGCATGCGTCGAGATTCATAGTGTCCGTAATTAGTACTAAATGCAGTTTTAGGCTGGTCTTTTGGATCTACTAATACCTGGTGATAGCCACTGGCTAGATCGAGGGTTGTAAAGTATCGAGCATAACCTAATTGGTCTAAGATATCCTCTATTCGAGGTAAAGGGTAAGCATCACCGATGGTTTTTTCATTTAATTTTCGGAAGTCAACGACTACACGCCATTGTTTTTCGCCATCTGGGCCGGCTTTTTTCGGGACAACTAAAAGAGGGGAATTCCATGGGCTTTAGTGGGCTGAACGATACCGCTATCTAACATTTCTTTGAGTTGTTCGTTTATAACTTGTCGTTGAGTTTCGGGCAGTCTGTACATTTTTTGATTTATTGGAGCTTGGTCCTGAATTAAAGGAATTTCATGAGTAATTGCATTGGTGTACGAGAGTTTATCACCTTTTAGGTGAAAAATATCTTGATATTCGAAACAGAGTGTTTTAATAGATTTCATTTCTTCGGGGCTTAGTGTGTCGTCCAGTTCTAGTTCTTTTTCTGGCTGGGAATATCTAAGATTAAGGGGCGAGTCGTCCGGGTATAAATAACGGATATGCTGAATGGACTCTGTTCGATTGGGTGTTAATGTTTGTAGGTTTTTAGTGGTAAGATATTTTTTCTGATTTTTGTTCGAGTATTGAGAACGTGGTTTCTTTATTTCAGGCGTAATTAGTTTGTGATTTACGTTTTGAAGGAACTTATTTATAGAAGGATTATAAGGTTTTGTTGTTGCCGGATCTTGGCGCTTGAGATTTATCATTTTTAGCGATTTGCAGGCATCGTTTAATTTTTGTTTGATTGAAGGAGGTAATTCATATATATTTGACTTAGTAATAGCGTTATTTAGGGGTCTAGAAGTATTTAAAGTTGCTTGTGGTTTCTTAACTGTTCTTAACTTTTCTAGTTAAAAATTAGTAAATAAAATAAATCTTTAAAAAATAAATTGATCAATAAATTTTTTTGTAAATTCTTAAATAGAATCTTTGATCAAATAGTATTTTTTTTAGTTAAAAATTGTTAAAAAAAAAATAAATCTTTAAAAATAAAGTGATCAATAAATTTTTTTGTAAATTCTTAAATAGAATCTTTGATCAAATAGTATTTTTTTTAGTTAAAAATTGTTAAAAAAAAAAATAAATCTTTAAAAATAAAGTGATCAATAAATTTTTTTGTAAATTCTTAAATAGAATCTTTGATCAAATAGTATTTTTTTTAGTTAAAAATTGTTAAATAAAATAAATCTTTAAAACATAAATCAATCAGCAAATAAGGACCACGCTGGGTAAACATTTTTTCTGTATAATTTAATTTTACTAACATCTCGGCAATCCGGCCACTTATTTTTTAATTTTGCCTCTCAAGGCAAACTTTCTTTCCCTAAATATACTATCAACAAATACGGAAGGAACAACCAAACATATTTTTAAATACTGCAGTATTCATGGATATCACCAAAATTAGAACATATAATTGATGCTACACACGCTGAAGATACTTTTTCCATCAAAACTAGGAACATATACCTAGACAGAGTAGAAATTGAAACACCATCGCTAATTCTTTCAATAATCCAATGAACTATTTCTTACTGATTTCACCTACTAACTTTTAAATGTTTTATTGAAGACGTTTAAATAAAATAAGAGAAAAAATAATTTTTTTTAAGAAAAATGTCAACTGAGCAAACGCCATACTATTCGCTAAAGGAAATAGACCTCACAGCACCAACAGGTCCAAACCAGCAACGAATGACTTACCAGAAGTTCTTGGAAAAACAACGCAAAGAACTCAAGGAAGAGTTGAAAGCAAATCCACTAGCGGGGCCCAGACTAATAAGTCTGGAAGAATACAGAAGCAGGAACAGGGGGAAAATTACGATACAAACAACACCGGTCCAGAAACCAAAAGCTAAAAAACCTCGTGGAGGTGTAAATGTCCGGATCCGGCGTAAACTGGGAGAGTTACATCGCATTTTAAGGATCACAGAGGACCCCGAAATAAAAAGAAAATTAATAACGAAAGTCAGGCAACTAGAGGGAGACAGGAAGAGGCACAAAAACAGGACGAAAATTTCAATTTCTTATGCCAAACGTTATGTAGCATATCCTGTTCCATCATATCAACCAGAAACATATGCGGCATCATATACAGAAGTAGTATCAACATATGCTGTACCACAAGACCATCAAAATATTCATAAGAACTATTAAGATCTGGAATAGTTTATTTAAATTATTCAAACCATTTTCTAGTTAAGGGGATTTATATATAAAAAAAAAAAAAAAAAAAAAAATCATTTACTCGTTTAAACCATTTTGTAATCAATGGGATAAATGTTGAATATTGAATATTATATTATTGTATTTATATTGTATTTATGTATTTATGTATTTAATTCTTTAAATAAATTTAATTCACTTTTAATTCATTTTTTTTAAATCTAATTTAATTTAATTCACTTTGTTTTTATATATTTTATTTCTTTTAACTCACTTTTTTTTATATAAATTTACTTTACTTTAATTTACCTTTTTTTATATAAATTAAAAAAAAAAACAATAAATAAAAATAATTACGGCCACTAACACATACACCTTTAAATCACTACAGCCATTGACACCTACGTATTTGTTAAATTAAAATGCGGTCACTATTAGGAATCAGTGTACTCTAAGTTAAAGAAACGCGAATTTAGCAAAGCTAAAAAATTATTAGTTTGTCAATTTTGTAAAATTAGCAATTTAAAGAAACGCGTAATTCGCAATATAACTAAAAAATTATTAAATTGCTAATTTTGCGAAAAGATAGAAATTAATAAAAATGTTATTAAGAGAAAGGGAAAAAATTGTTATATAAAATAAGAACAATTAGTTATAGAAAAGTAGTCTTTTGTGAAGTTTTTTCAGCGAATTACCACGCCGTACCTGGGCAGGTAAGTTGCTTCTTTTCTTGTTAAGTTTAAAAAACAAAAAATAAACAAATTGCCTCAATTGGCAAATAGAAAACATTCTTTGGAGTTTAATTGAGAAAAATATCGACTCTTTAGCCACTTGAACAATGCCTCATAAGTGTGAACTTAGAAATATTCGTACCGTTTGAAATTAGATAATTTACGTTTTTCTCCAACACTCCCTACAAGGCAACTCTCCATAGGAAGAACATTTACTTTTTAGTTACTTATTGTTAGTTAAGTCCGGCAAGGCCGAATTTAGGAAAGCCCGCTGTTTTTTTTTTTTGTGTTAGGGAAAAAGGTTTATAAGGGTTGACCGTTACCTCGAAGTTCATTTAGATAACCAAACGTCCCAACAGAAATCTGTGTACGAAGGTTGTGAAAATAATTATAATTCTGGTAACCAGGCTGGCTTCCGATATTTATAGTTAGAAGTTGAGAAATTTACACAACACATTCGTTTGTTGATTATGGAGTTCTCTCCGCGTATTTCTGGGTATTATTATATCGATTATATAGAGGAGTGTTTGTATTGAATGCTCTAGAGTTAGTTGTCTGGGAGTAGAGTCCGTTATGCGGTAGTCGATTGGCATACCTTGTGTCGTTTGTTGAGAATTGCTGACTTTGATCTTGAGGGTTGTAGGTACGTTGTTGATTTCTGTCATTTATTGTATATTGATTCGGGTTTTGTGTATGTGAAAAGGTGCGTTGATTAGTTGAGTGGAACAAAGTTCGGTTGTTTTGAGGGTAGTTATTGCTGATTTTTGGGGTGAAGTTGTCTCTAGTTTGGCGACATTCTCCAGCATCATGGTTATATTTTCTACATGGGTTACAAAACGGTGTATTTTTCCTTTTAAGACAATCTGAATAGGTGCGCCCTCTTCTTTAACAGAAACTACAAGTTACGTTAGCCATAGAGTTATTGGTGTGTGTTGGAACATAACTGTTTAACTTTAAGTTAGTTGTGTCGTCGTTCATGTAACTTTGCGTTACAGGGTCTGGAGATGTTATTAAATTTACTGCGTTTCCTCGCGTTATATGGGGTTCGCCTGTGTTATTTAAATGTTTTGGCAAAAAGAATGATTGGTATGCCATCGGGTGATTTAGAGTAGTTTGTTGGAGTCGGTTCATGTCTAAGGCTTTTTGGATTAATACATCAAGGGTAGCATCAGAAATAGTTAGTAAATATTGACATCATAAGGGGTTACTAACACCGCCTTTTTAAGCATTTATTGCAAAATCTTCTAGTTGAATTTTTAACGTTGCTGATCCGGTACCGTATTTTATATCGGCTGCTTCTTTGGAGGTATTTAACTGTTTTTTAATTCGTGTTATGAACGTGTTTAATTGTTCTAATGGATATTGTCTAAGGGTTATTAGCGAATTAACCAAGTCCTGATAAGCTTCCCGAGGTAAATATGCCCTATTTAGCAATTTTTCAGCTTCCGCAAAGGTAGCTGGTTGATTGGAGGCTACTAATTAGTATGCCCCGCCACGTAACCTT
The DNA here is from genome assembly GCA_947359355.1 of Acrocera orbiculus. Taxonomy (NCBI): domain Eukaryota; kingdom Metazoa; phylum Arthropoda; class Insecta; order Diptera; family Acroceridae; genus Acrocera; species Acrocera orbiculus. Next base: position 29,113,339 of record OX375757.1, read on the forward strand.
GTGGGATAAATTTGCGTAAATGCTAACTGTTCTTCTGCTGCTAAGCATTGCAAAACCCTTTTACAACAACCGATAAAAGTTTGTAGTTCAGAAGCTAGGGTAGGACTTTGGTTACCGGAAAATACGGTTCCTAATTGAGATGTCAATTTGGCTACTTTAATGTAATTCTCTGCCATAGTGAATTTTCCTTTAGTTTCGGGTTTTTTATTAAAAGATTGTTCTGAAATAGATGATTCAGATCTTTCAAGATTAGCACTCAACCAGGAGAGCTCGAAGTCAGAGTCTTTAAGAGTGGAATTGGCTTGAAATGAGTCGCTCAAAGTGATAGAAGTTTGAAGTGTGTCGTTTGAGGGTAAGTCTGTTAAACCTATGGCACGATTCGACTTATAGTTTAAATGAATTTGTCCTAACTTAAGTGGGTTCAGTGTGATTTTAAAATTTCTAATCGTTTCGTTTCTAATTTCTCGGCTTTTTTCTAAATCCCGATCAATTAAATCACACTGTTGTATTGTAAAATGATGTTTTTCTCTCACTCTCTTTTCAATACAATGTAAAGTTTTTCTTAAATTTACTAAGCTACCTTAAGTCGGTAGTATGGTACCACTTCTTAGTTGTCTTGGTGAGTTGCTCCTTCTTGATGGTGAACTTGATGCAGTTGCAGGGGGTGAAAATGTTGTTTCCCCCGATGTCGTTGATTCTTCGTTGTTGAAGCTGCTGATGCGGTTGGTGGACCCTTTTTCATAGGGCTGTTGCGTGTCCAACGGTGGATGAACTTCAGTTCTTTAGCAGGATTCTGGATTTATTAACAATATTTACAATATTAACGCTGACCAGAATCCTACCAGCTGCACTAATTTTTTGTTATATTACTTATAACAAAGGTTGTCTTTTGTCAGGTGATGAAAATGATAGTATACGTTACTGGACTTTTTGATTAAATTATACAATATTTTCTGTTTTTGACTGAGAATAGCTATTAAAGTTCTGGCCAGGATCGGCCGGTCTTAATTGCTTTCGTAGTATCTCAGCTCTTATGGTCCAACAGTTAAAGTTCTGGCCAGTATCGGCCGGTCTTAACTGTTTTCGTAGTAACCGATAAGAGAAATGAACAAACAAGAAGGCTTTGAACTAAACAAGTCCCTTTTCTTTTTACACTTTAAAAATATTCTAACTCTTTTATTTTAGAAAAAAATTTTAAGTCGTTCAAGAAAAAAAATTATTCAAAATATAAGTCAAAAATTACAAAACACTAAAAATGTTTCTGAGTTATTTATTATTTTATCAGATTTATTCCACGTTTATTCACAAGTACGTCATTCTAAGTTTAGTTTATGAGTACATAATTCAAGAAATTTTGCTAAGTTCATTTTAAAAAATGCACAATTCACGAAATTTTTCTAAGTTTAGTTTATTATTTAATTATAACAAGATCAACTCTGCTTGTAAAGTCTTGGCCAGTTTCGGCAGTGGTTCCACCTTTGAAAATTTTAATTACACTCCACTATTCTAAAGAAAAGTACTTTCTTTTATAGTACCTGTTGGGTTCAAACAAAAAAAATATATATAATAATTTTATTTTTGTTTATTTTAGGCACTGATCAAATAAAACATAAATGAGCTTGATTGGTGACAGTGTTTTAGATTCTTTTTCTCTAACCACGTGCGTTGATAATAAATGAAATAAGCAACGGTACTTACCTGATCACGTGTTCCAAGTGGTGCTCAATATCTTCCGTTCCACAGCGGTACTTATTGCCCACGTGTTCTTAGCGAGGCTTCGTTTCACTTTATTGTGAATTTTTATTGATAAAAAAAAGGAAGGATACTCAGATCAATGCTCTGAGTTGAGGTTAAGGTTTTATATCAATATTTGATTAAAAACAAAAACACTAAGATCATGCTCAAATTTTCAGTTTTTACTTTATTATCACAATAGTGTATAACAAAAGAAAATACTTACCTGACCATGCGTTCCAAATGAGGTATTTACCTGGCCACGGGTTCCAAGCGATGTTTAGGATGTTTCACTGTTCACTATATTATCACACAAAAAAGGCACTAATTGATTTAAAAGGACTCAGATCAATGCTCTGAGTTGTGGTTTATTTTATTTTTCTTGTTTTGTCACAATAATGTTTAATATTTATATTTAAGTCGAATCAGATCAATGCTCTGAGTTCTATTTATGACGAAGTCGAAAGGCACAGTAAATCAATAAGCAAGTACCTGCTGTTTATATAGAAAAATAACAGGACTGCCTAGGCATTATTGTTATTTCTCTGTGTTCTGGTTTATAAACACTACTACCAACTAAAAATGGTAGTCGTGTTTATCTAGAACACTTACATTTAATATCAAAACACTTACATTTAATCTTCCCCTCAAAATCGCATGATGTATGCCCCGCCTCCGAAGAACGGGTTCTCAAGTAGTCTGGCCGGTCATGTAGTTTATGAATGTCGATACTGCTAGCCATAGAAATATATAATATTGTTGTTTGATGTCGAACATACTGGGCCCCGTCTTAAAAACTCCCAAAAACTTTTTTAAGGCCATTGTTAACATGCCTTTATTCAAAATAGCCCAAGAATTCACTTTGGAGCCTTGAACTTAAAAATTAATTCTTGCAGACTCTTATACTGCATAGGGTATCTCTTATAATACCATTGCCAATACCCTAGTATAGCACGAATTTTTATATTTGAACTCCTTTTGAATGAATACCCCCCATAATTAAATTATATCTACCATATACAAAAATATATTTGCATAAAACTTACTCAGAATGTTTTATGACTTACTGTTATTTTTATTATATAAAAAATTGGTTTTAGTTCGTATTATTTCCTCATTGCCCTGATTTTGAATTCGTCTTTTGATTCCTCTGCAAAATATAATCTAAAATAGTTTATGGTCTATTTGCTATATCTTGAAGTTCCGTGTTAACTAAATTAACTTAATTTTATGAAATTTGTTATTTTCAAAAAAAAAAAAAAAAAATTAAATTTACTTTAACCAATTCAAATTACACGTGAGAGAGAAAGAAAAAAAAACAAGAAGCCTATAAGTCATCCTTTGATAGAATTTGCTCAAAATGTTCCAAAGGAACGTATGAAGATATGGTGGCCAAATGATTACGGTAAATGGAAGTATTACTTACATTTTGAGGGAAAGCGTGGATAATCCGTTACTACGAGGCTTATATTGAAAATAAGGATGGTGTTACGAGATGGCACTGAGGTAAGCGGTGTACATGAGGCAGTACAACAAAAAATTGATAGAAAGTGAACCTCGTGGCGGACTGACAGCGAAAGAAACACACAACACCAAATCGAAATCGTAATCGAAGTCAATCTATATCATCGTGTATATTTGCACAAATTCAAACTAAAACTAAGTCATCATATTTAAGTATAAATCGATTTAAATAAACAATTATATACTATTAAATGAATGGTGTCGAAAACAATTTATTATTAATTGAAATGTATCAGAAACAATTATATTATTTAAGTGAACAATTTAAGAAACAATTATATTATTTAAGTGAACAATTTATTATTAAGTTAAGTGTCAGAAGCTATTATCGAGATTTAATCATAAACACTCATCTAAATTAAAGCAAATTGTGTTATAAACAATCAATGAAAATTAAGCATAACTTGGTGCAAACACAATCATCTATTAATCTAAAAGCCATAAAACCAAGGCTCACCATCTAAAGTGCAAATAATATGTATAGCTAACTTATGAATAAATGAATTATATATATATCTTTAGTTTAAACTAAATTAAGGTGAACGTAATCACAAATTGTAGTTGTTCCCAGACTAATCAGCCGGAACAAAATTGGTCCTTCGAGCCGGATCAAAGTAAAACTTTGATTCATTCATCACATCGGATTCATATAGATCGCATTGAATCAATCACATCGGATCCATTATAGTGGATCACTCGCAGCTGAGCAGGGGTTTTAAGGTCATCTAGACAACAACTGGCAACTTTCAATTTATATCGATTTTAAGTATTGTTAAACATTTGTCTCATCTATTTTAGATCTATAGGGTAAATTCTTGATTGAGCTGTACCATGGAGACGGTAAAAGTGAAAAGGGGATATGTCAAAGGTATGGTCACGAGAATTATGGCGTTTGCAGAGAATATACCACAAGCAACAACAAAGGAGGCGATTCAATCACGTTTAGAAAAGCTTGAAGGGGCTTGGAAGGAGTTTTTTGATTTATAAAATCAGCTAGCTGAATACTTAGATGAGGTTCAATACGCCTCACAAGAGGCAGAAATCATACAGTTCGAGAATAAGTATTACGAGGCAAGGGAAAACTTGTTAACAGCTTTAAATAGCAGACGAAGTGGTGAATCGTCCGATAGTAGTGCTACACATCAGGTAATCGATCAACAGAATTTATTTTTTGAACGGTTGTCTAGTACTTTGGCGACATCGTCATCAACGTCTAATCGACTCTCAGACACTAGACTACCAAAACTGGGGATCCCTCATTATTCTGGAAGGTACAATGAATGGATGTCATTTCGAGATCTATTCGAATCAACTATTCATACGAATCACAAGCTGAGTGACAGCCAAAAGTTGCACTACCTAAAGGGGTTTCTGCAGGGGGATGCTGCTGCTCTACTGCGTCACATTCCCATCACTAATGCCAACTACCAAGAAGCATGGGAAAGATTGAACGCTCGTTATGAAAACCGAAAGCAAATAGTTAATTCATTCGTTCAAGGGTTTTTGTCCTTAGCACCAATTTCGACTACCTCGTTCATTGGACTTCGCAAACTCACTGATGGAGTGGATGAAATGGTCCGAGGCTTAAAAGCATTAGGTAAAGAAGCGGAAGGTCGTGATCCTTGGATCATATATCTACTTATGAATAAAGTCGATGTGTCGACACAACAAGCCTGGGCAGAACACACAACTTCCATGCAGAGTCCAACTATTAAAGATTTACTTACATTCTTGAACACTCTTTGTCAGGCTCTTGAAAATTGTCAAGCAAATCTTCGTCAGGCGTCTGTTCGACCTCAACCGTCGAAGGTACATCAAGCCACTTCAATTCCACATATTAGGAGTCATACCGCATCGATGACTTCATGTCCAAAATGTCAGCAGAATCATTGTCTATTTCAATGCCCTTCTTTTCAAAACTTATCTATCGATTCTCGACGCACCTTTGTAAACCAGCAGAAGCTGTGTTTTAACTGTCTACGTAAGGATCATAAATCATCCCAATGCAAATCTCAACATAGGTGTCGCCATTGTCAACAAAGACATCACAGTCTTGTCCATCAGGATCGTGTGACTACTGCTACCAACGTAAACAAGTCAGATGAGGATAGCCAAACTACCTTTTTACATGAAGAAGGTGTTGTAATACGCCCAACTCAAGCATTGATAGGGCAGAAGCAAAATAAAGGTCACACAGGAGGGACAGGTACCACGTTGCTCCCAACTGCAGTTGTTTCAGTTCTCGACTGTAGTGGTAATAAAGTGCCCTGTCAAGTATTAATAGACTCAGGTTCGCAAGCATCTTTCATCACCGAGTCATTAGTACAAAAGTTGGGGCTGCATAGATCTCATGCACGGATACCAGTCAGTGGACTAACTACATCTAGTGTCGGAATAACCAAAGGGAGGGTGTTTATACAACTAACCAATAAACACAATAAAACCATGCAACTAGAAACGTTGATACTACCTTGTCTTACGTCCAATATTCCAGAGACTGAGCTTACACCAATAGCGTTATTGAAATCTTATAGCCTTGCTGATCCTGTAATATGGACCAACCAACCAAGACCAGTCGATATCATCTTAGGGGCTGATCGAGCACTACATATTTTCAAGAACCACCGTAGACTCATTAATGAGGATTTGATCCTGCAACTCACTGAGTTTGGATGGGTTATTGCTGGAAATTGTAACACAGAGAAGACAATGGTAAGGGCGACACCCACCAGTATCAATTTACTTCATACAACATTAGATATTGATCGATCACTGAAACAGTTTTGGGAATTGGAGGAATCCAAAGGGCTTGAGCTGAGCTCAACTACTGAGGAATATCAGGCAGAGCACATCTTTACAACAACCACAAACCGTACGATTGATGGAAGATATATTGTACAACTGCCATTCAAAGGTGATCCATCCCAGTTAGGACACAGTCATTCAACAGCCCTCAAGCGACTGCATTCCATCGAAAGAAAGTGTGCTAACAACCCGAAACTAAGTTCAGCATATCTCCAGTTCATGAATGAGTATCTCACGCTTGGGCACATGGAGAAAATTCCGCATGAGGAAATCATGGTAAAAACCTGTTATTATTTACCTCACCATGCCATGCCGTCTTTAAACAAATAGGAAATGAAAGCAAGGTGAGAGTGGTATTTGATGGCTCTTCAAAGACCTCTACTAACGTATCTCTAAATGACCTCTTGCTAGTAGGTCCTCCAATACAATGAGATTTATTTGCAGTTTGTTTACGTTTTCGAATGTATAAATTTACATTCACAGCAGACATAGAGAAGATGTTTCGTCAAATCTGGATAGCAGATGATCAAAGGGACTATCAGCGGATTCTGTGGCGGAAGTCTTCCAGTAATCCTGTAGAGTATTATCGACTGAAAACAGTAACTTATGGGACTGCTTCGGCACCATATTTAGCGGTTAGAGTACTTGAACAATTGGCTAGTTAAATTGAAAATCGTTACCCAAAGGTGACACAAGTGTTAAGAAATAACTGTTACGTGGATGATATACTAGCAGGAGCACATTCTGTATCAGAGTTAGTGGATATCCAACATGAAATAACAACAGCTCTGGCTGAAGCTGGCTTTAGTCTTCGAAAATGGAGCAGAAATTGTAAACAAATACTGTCAGCAATACCGGAGAATCATAGAGCACTCAGAGAAAAGGAGTTCATGGAAGAAGAACAACAGTCGGTGAAAACTTTGGGATTAAAATGGTCACCCTCTTTAGACATATTTTCGTTTACAATCCGTACAAGCTCCAATGGAGTAACCACTAAAAGGAAGTTCTTATCCGAAGCATCACGCATCTTTGATCCTTTAGGGTTTCTTACACAAATTACAGTATCGATCAAAATCCTATTCCAATCACTATGGCTCCAGGACGTAGGTTGGGATGACCTATTACCACATCCAATAGCCGAGCAATGGATGCATATTCAACAGGAGCTACCTAGTATTGATCAATTGAAAATATCCCGTTGGATAGGCTTAACAGACACAACTTTGGAATTGCATGGGTTTTCCGACGCCTCTGAGAAGGCTTATAGTGCAGTCATTTATGCAAGATCACGATCACCTATTGCAGGGTTTCGGGCTCACTTAGTAGCAGCAAAAAGCAGAGTAGCCCCATTGAAGCAAATTTCGATAGCGAGGCTTGAGTTGTGTGGAGCTCTATTGCTAACTAAACTCTTCGAAAGGAATGTGACTGCCAGTTCTAAATATCATTACAAGCTCTTCGCTTGGAGAGACTCAGAGATCGTGCTGCACTGGTTGTCCACCCAACCACGTAAGTGGAATACATTTGTTGCAAACCGTACGTCAGAGATCCTAAGTACACTTCCTCGAGATTGCTGGAAGCATGTAGCATCTATCGACAGCCCGGCGGATTGTGCGTCACGTGGGGTCACACCTCATGAGTTGATGAATCACTCTTTATGGTGGAACGGACCCTCATGGCTTCAACAGCATGAGTCAGTATACCTGGATCAAGACTCGTCAAATCATCAAGTTGGTCTTAAGTTGGCGTTAGCAGAGAAAAGACCTACACGTATACAAGCATTGATTACTAGAGACGATTCAGAGTTTCTCACTGCGTTGATTTTGAAATTTTCCAGTTGGCTTAAGCTCCTTCGAATTATAGCTTATTGCATCAGGTTTATGAGTAATGGCTTGTAACGGAACTCTCCAATTAGTCTTGGACCCCTCACCTGTGCGGAATTAGACCAAGCAAAACAAAAGTGTATACGACATGTCCAGAAAATTGCCTTCAACAAGGAGATCGAATCTCTTCATAAGGGACAGCCATTATCGGCCAACAATAAACTCAGTAGTCTTCGACCCTTTATCGACGAAAACAACTTATTACGAGTCGGAGGACGTCTTCAGCACTCGCAGCTATCATATGCGACAAAAAATCCGATAATTTTACCAAAGGACAGTCATCTTTCGGAATTGATCATAAACTACTATCATATGAAATATTGTCATGCAAGCATCACTGAAACTTTCACCCTTCTACGTGAAGAATATTGGATTGCGAACGCTCGGAATATGATCCGTCGCATAGTACATCATTGTCACACTTGCATTCGATATCGTCATGTACAACATTCTCAGTTAATGGGAACTTTGCCACAGTCAAGAGTTTGTCAAGAAAAACCGTTCGCCAATACTGGATGCGATTATGCGGAACCCATTTCGCTACGCTGCCTTCGAGGAAGAAATCCTCACATGACCAAGGGCTATATATGCGTGTTTATCTGCATGGCAACCAAGGCTATGCATCTGGAGCTTGCGAGTGATTTAACGACGAATACTTTCTTGGCATGTCTGAGACGATTCATATCACGACGAGGCAGATGTAAGCAGCTGTTTTCGGATAACGCAACCAACTTCCGAGGAGCGAAACGTAAACTGAATGAAATGTACCAATTAGTTCTGTCCAATACCCATCATCGTATTGTCCAAGAAACGTTAGCCCAAGAGGGAGTCCAGTGGAGTTTTATTCCTCCAAACGCACCCCACTTTGGTGGTTTATGGGAGGCAGGGGTAAAGTCAGTCAAAACCCACTTGCGAAGAGTAATTGGAAATAACACGTTAACATTCGAAGCCTTAAACACATTGCTGGTCCAAATAGAAGGAATCTTAAATTCACGACCGCTATTTTCGATGCCAGATCAAGAGTTTGAGCCCTTAACTCCCTTTCATTTGTTAACTGGGCACTCCTATCAAGACTTACCGGAACCCCATAACGGTACAACAGAGTTACATGTACCGGACAAATGGAGGTTAGTTCAGGCTATGAAACAAGGATTCTGGAAACGATGGCATAAAGAGTACCTCACTTCATTACAGCAACAACCGAAGTGGAAGCAGGTTCAACCTAATTTTAACGTGAACGATATTGTGTTAATCAAAGACTCCAATTCTCCGCCGGGGTACTGGCCTATGGCCAAGGTAATCAAAGTTCATCCCGGAGAGGATGGGCAGGTTCGAGTGGTGACTCTGGTTACTGCAACTGGCACTATACAGCGACCCATTGTCAAATTGATACGACTACCAAGCCGTACATCGAGCAACTCAATCGGCCCCAATATGTTACGAGATGGCACTGAGGTAAGCGGTGTACATGAGGCAGTACAAAAAAAAAATTGATAGAAAGTGAACCTCGTGGTGGACTGACAGCGAAAGAAAAACACAACACCAAATCGAAATCGTAATCGAAGTCAATCTATATCATCGTGTATATTTGCACAAATTTAAACTAAAACTAAGTCATCATATTTAAGTATAAATCGATTTAAATAAACAATTATATACTATTAAATGAATGGTGTCGAAAACAATTTATTATTAATTGAAATGTATCAGAAACAATTATATTATTTAAGTGAACAATTTAAGAAACAATTGTATTATTTAAGTGAACAATTTATTATTAAGTTAAGTGTCAGAAGCTATTATCGAGATTTAATCATAAACACTCATCTAAATTAAAGCAAATTGTGTTATAAACAATCAATGAAAATTAAGCATAACTTGGTGCAAACACAATCATCTATTAATCTAAAAGCCATAAAACCAAGGCTCACCATCTAAAGTGCAAATAATATGTATAGCTAACTTATGAATAAATGAATTATATATATATCTTTAGTTTAAACTAAATTAAGGTGAACGTAATCACAAATTGTAGTTGTTCCCAGACTAATCAGCCGGAACAGATGGGTAACTACAACACTTGTTTGGTATTATCTGGGTGATTCAAAAAAATCTAATGATTATCGTAAATTATATTTTATTGACCCATCTTTTTTTAAACGAAAATTGATTTTACGTCCAGTAGGTATAGTCGTTCTAAACTTTTTATACTTTGATTTTAATATTGCATTTTTTGGTATAAATACAGGAATTTTAAGTTCACCGTCGTCAACAATTACCGTAAATCGGTCATCCGGATTCTTGTCTGCTGGCCGAATTATTAAGTCTTCTAATACTTTAATTTCTGGCTTATTGGGTTTTGGCGTATCACTGCTAGAAATTACACTGATTACACTATCATTCAGCACTCCATTCTGCAATTGATGCACCGTCCCTTTAAGCAGAAGTGTTGGACTAGCTACTGGTTTATAATCGAGGAATAATTTTTCAATATCCTTTCCCGGGGTTGGAGGGCGAATGGAATTGTCAAAGGCTATTTAAAAAAAAAAATAGGACACATGATAAATATAAAATGTATGAGTAAATATAGCTACCTTGAGTTTGCATCTTGTTTTTTCACTATTCAGTAATATTTCAAAAAAAAAATAAAATTAGAACACGGCTCAGACGTTGTTATATTTAAAATGACTAAATGCAAATGCAATCAACAAAAACAAGAGAAATAAATTTCCCTTGTTTTTAAAATTAATAACTGTAATTAGATAAAGATTTAAGATGCAATGATGTTGATTATAAAGTAACCAGAATTTTTTTAAAAATTGTTATCTACACAGTTTGTGTATTGGTCTAACAAATGCATTTTTTGATGTTTTTATTGTAACTACGCGCACTAAACCATCTTTGTTTAGATGTATGTGTAAGATTTTTCCTAAAGGCCATTCATAGGATGGTATATTGTCTTCTTTTAGCAAAACGATATCTCCAATCTTAAGATTAATTTTTTTTGGTTTTCCACTTAGGACGATTCTGGAGCTGGTGAAGATATTCCTTTGACCATCTTTGCCAAAAGTGCTGTTGTAGTTGTCGTAAATATTTTCATCTTGACCCTAATTGAGTTATACCGTTATCTTGCCTTTCGGGAATAGTAAGTATGGCGGAACCTATTAAAAAATGTTCCGATGTCAAAATTCGGTCATCGTTAGGATCTTCGGAAAGCCGACACAATGGTCGCGAATTAAGACATCCTTCTATTTGTGTTAACACTGTGGCTAACTCTTCGAAAGTTAGTGAAGTATCACTTATAACCCTTTTTAAATGATACTTCACTGATTTAATTCCTGCTTCCCACAAACCACCAAAATGAGGAGCAGGAGGGCTAAAGTGCCAGGTTATGCCTTTGTTAGCTACATATTCAGCAGCATAAATTGTTGCGGTTTTAATTACTGCCTTTAGATCTTTGTCTAGCAATCGTTTTGCTCCCACAAAATTCGTGCCATTATCAGAATATACATCGGTACACAAACCTCTTCTACTGATGAATCTTTTAAAGGTGGCGAGAAATGTTTGAGAAGTTAAATCAGACACAGGTTCTAAATGAATAGCTTTTGTGGTCATACATATGAATAAGCAAATATATCCTTTATATAAGCGATAACCACGATGTTTGGACATTTTGATATTAATTGGACCTGCATAATCAACACCTGTATGAAGAAAAGCACGTGCGCAAGCTATGCGACAAGAAGGGAGATTGCTCATTAATTGAGTTTCAGTTGAATGCTTTGATTTGAAACAAGTAATATTTTGATGATGAAAATGGCGAATAATCAAGAGAGTTAAATGATTAGATGATTTTGGTAGTATAATAGAATGCTTGGTTTTAAAAGGAAGGCTAGAATGAGTAAGTCTTCCACCAATTCGTAGTATTCCATTTGAATCAAGAAAAGGATTTAAAGTGCATAAAGAGCTTTTCGAGTTTATTATTCGATCGTGTTTCAGGTCATTGATTTCAGAGTAATAATTGAAATTTTGGGCTAGTTTTAGCACTCGTAATTTAGTACTTTGAAGTTCTTTAGATGTCAAAAAACCACTTTTGCGATTAGGTCCGTTATGTTGAAGATTTGTATAAAATCGAAAACAATAAGATAAAAGTCTGAACAAGCGGTAGAACGTAGAAAAGGTTTGGAATAAATTCGAAACAAAATCATTTGAATAGATATTGAACAAAAGACGTTTTCGTTCTTCATCATTGGAATTTGTATTGATGTAAGTTGACCTAGGCCATTGATCTCTTGGTTTACTTAACCAAGATGGTCCGTTCCACCAAATATGTAGATTTGACATTAAGGAAGGCTGAACTCCTCTTGAGTTACAATCAGCTGGATTGTCTGAGGATCGAATATGATTCCACGAACTATTAGGAATTGTATCTTGTATTGTTGCAATCCGATTGGCTATATAACTTTTGTATTTCCTGGGATTACTCCGTATCCATGACAATGTAATAGTGGAATCTATCCATGCAAACAGAGGTGTGTTATGTAGTTCAATATCATTCTTTGTTTGAACCAATAATCTTCATAACAAAACAGCTCCATTAAGTTCTAGACGTGGAAGGGTGATTGGTTTAATTGGAGCGAACTTGCTTTTGGCAGTGAGCAGGCTAACGTGGGTATTTTTATTTTCGTCCTGAACTCTAAGATATACAACGGCTGAGTAAGCATAATTAGATGCATCAGAAAATCCATGTAGTTGGGAATTATGATTTGATGGATTGAAATGTATCCACCGTGGTATTTGAAGGTTATGAATATGATGAAGAGTTGATTTTCCATTCATTTGCAAGAGTCTCGGGTAAAGGTTCGTCCCATGAACATCCAGAAGCCCATAATTTTTGCATCAAAATTCTAGCGGTTATGATCACTGGTGATATCCAGCCCAACGGATCGAACAGCTTAGCGATGTTAGATAAAATGGCTTGCTTTGTACATGAATCGTTTTCAAGTACAGGCCACTGGATTTTAAGGATGTCCGTTGAAGGATACCACTGAATACCTAGAGCCTTGATTGATTCGTCATCAGTAAAAGTCAATGGAAATTTCTTTTCCCTATGTTCTTCGGGAATGTTAATAAGTAGTTTTGGGTTATTAGATACCCATTTTCGCAAACGAAAGCCTGCTGAGTTTAATAAGCTTATGAGTTGATTTTGAATTTCTAATGCTAGTTCTACTGAACGTGCGCCAGTAATAGCATCATCAACGTAAAAATCTTTCAAAATAACTGAAGAAGCTAGCGGATGAGAATACTCTCCATCTTTTGCGAGTTGGTGTAATGTCCTAACAGCAAGATATGGCGATGGTTTGATTCCAAAGGTAACTGTGGTCAGAGCATAGTCTTTAATTGACTCCCCTTGATGATCTCGCCACAGAACACGTTGAAAGTTTTGATCATGTTTATTTACATTAATCATGCGATACATTTTCACAATATCCGCTGACATGACATATTGATGTCTTCTCCATCTTAATATGATAGAAAATAGATTAGATTGGAGTTTTGGACCACTGTACAATTGGTCGTTAAGATTTTTCCCATTTGACGATAGAGCGGAAGCATCGAAAACAATGCGAACCTTTGTGGTTGAGCTGTTTTTAAACACAGCGTGATGCGGTATATAATAAGTTTTATCAAAGGGCGCCTCATTAGTTACTCTTTTCATATGCCCCATTTTAATATACTCATGGATACAAGCCTTATACTCAGTATTAAGGGCTTGATCGCGAAGGAGACGGTTTTCTAGATTATAGAATCTACGAAGGGCCATTAAGCGTGAATTGCCTAAATCAGGGGTCTGATTTTTCAAAAATGGCAAACGTACTTCATAACGTCCATTAGCTAAACGTAAAAAAGTTTGATTAAAAAAATCTTCACATTCTTGCTCATTTTGTGTTAACTTTGAGACCTCAGGAATCTGTTCAGTATCCCAAAATTTTCGTGGAAGCTGATCTAGACAGTCTTCATTTTTATTGGATTTGTGTACTGGTAGTGAAATCACCTGCGCATTTAAGGTATCGTGTGTACTACCAAAAAGGATCCAGCCTAGCACACTATTCTGTGCTATAGGTGTGCCAGCTGGCCCTTTGCGGATTCCTTCTAGTATAATGTTGCTATAAACATCTGCACCTAGAAGAAGGTCAATTTTACCAGGCTTTGAAAAAGTTGGATCAGCTAAATGAAGGCCTGTTATATGAGACCATTTGTTACAATCAATAATATGAGGAGGCATAAAGTCAGCTATCGTAGGGATGATCAATACTTGTATATACATATTATTAACCCCATTAGAGCACGATTGTAGCGATAAAATTGACTTTTGTTTTACGTTAGTTGCCTTTGAACTGTTAACACCCGTTATCGCTAATGAAGTCCTGCGTCTCTTTAGTTTCAGTCTAGATCAGGGGTCGCCAAACTTTTTCGAACATCGACCCCTATATAATTTAAAAAACCTTAATATTTATTAAATAATGAGCAATTATAAATAAGTAGAAATAATAAGTAAAATAACTACAGATTTATTGCTTCTTAATGAGATGGGTGTGCCTGGTGTATTTTTGCAAGGTTCACTATATTTGGTTCAAAATTAGTCAACTTTAATCTTAAATCCCTTCAAAGCTCCACATTTAATTTATTTCTGTACTTGGTTAAGATTGAATTCACGTGACTGAAGCCGGCTTCAACCATATAGGAACTTCGAAATGCTAGCATAAACGGTTCAGCTATTTCACAAAGTTTTATATATTTTTGCATTATATTTATATTTGTCCAAAATTTGCTTATTGTTAAATTTTAAGAAGTGTCTTTGCTTCAAGATCCGATAATAACTCAGCAAGCTCATCTTGCAGGTTAATGTCCACGTTTTCAATTTGAGCAGAAAATGGCACAATAATCCAATCAGGGATGTCAATGTTTTCCAAATCAACAAAGCGCAGTTTAAAATCGTCGCTCAATTTTTGAAGATGATCCGTATATATTTCCAAGTCTTCTTATTTTATTTCTATTATTTGTCGCAGATTTGTAAAATACTGATAATCCTTACGTAGCAATGAAGATATAAATGAATTTAATTTGTGATATATGTATGATTTTCGTATTAAGAACTGTTTTTTCTTCGACCCCCAATCGACCCCTTGGCTCAGATCGACCCCCGCTTTTGTTAAATAGACCCCTGGGGGTCTATATAGACCACTTTGGCGACCTCTGGTCTAGATGCTGCTACAGACGTAATAAACGAAACTTGAAATATAAATATTATAATGTATATGTGTGGTATAAAATAAATATAAAATATCTTACTTCGCTTATGTCTAGCCAAACTCGATTCCAGTTCAAATATATTTCTGCAATATTCACAAGTAACAAAAGCCTTTCCGCTATGTTTATTCTTTAAATGTTTTGTGAGGCCAGATTTAGTTTCATATTCTTTGTCACAAAATTGACAAGCGTGCTCCTTCCTTAATGCTATGTAATTAATATTTTGCTCCGGCGTTGAGATGCACGAAGCATCGGTCCGGAAACTCAACGATTGTTCTGACTGTGGGGAACGTCTGAAATATAAATATTTTAATATATATGTGTAGTATAAAATTAATATGAACTATATTACTTTCTTCGAGAACCATTTGGTTGTTGGTTAATTGTTAGAACCTGGCCTGACTTTTGCGATGTTTATGTCCTTAAGGGTGATGATGGCAACTGATGTTGCGGTGTTTGTTTGCTTCCATTATTTGATTGAGAATTTTGCGTTGGACTTATTGGTGGAGATCCATAAGGATTTGGTGTCTGTTGCTGAGACTGATATCCTTGGTTAGGAGGATAAGATTGTACCTCTTGTGGTGGATATGTCGGTTGTGAACTTGGTTGAAAATTATGGAAATACTGACGCCCGAAGAAAAATATTATATATCTGTAAAAATATGAAACAGTTTTAAGCTCATAAATAATTCAAATATCATATTATTTAATAAAAACCAAAAAAAAAATGGACAAACGACATATAAATATTTGCTTCATTTGTACGCAAAATGTTAGTAGTGAGCGTATAACCTCATTTTACATTAGCACATAAAATCATCTCGTGATTTAATTTAACCAATAAAAATATGAATTAACACAATTAAAGGTGAAATTATTAAAACCTCGCCCCATTTTTCCCATAATAACTAAAAAGGAGAATATTTTGCATAAGTGGGTGTTTATGTCTAAAACAAATTCCTATTTGAAGGTAATTTTAAATATGAATGAAAATAGAAATCACAAACTTCAAAAATTTATAAAACAAAAATAGCAATAACATTTTTCCAATAAACACAAACCCGTAAAACCTTTTGCTACTTGTGTTGAAAACTGCATATAATTTTCACAATATTTTTATGTTCAATATATTAATATAAATATATATATATTAATAGATACCCAGCAGTTAATTTCCCCTTAAACGCGGATTAAGCCTTGTACAGACCAATGCGTTTTTCATTCGCACGCCGGACAAGATTGTAAAACGGGTGATGTATTTGCTCTAGCTATAGCTAGAACAAAATTGTTTTGTTTTTGTTTTTGTCAGTAAAAGGACACTTTATGGCCTTCAAAATTTTTGTTGTATTTTAAATTTTAGTTCTAATGGAAATTTTTGTTGTATTTATATTAAAAGGGATAGGAAATAATGATTTTATTACTTTTAGAGGTACACCAAAAGCTTTGAAGGCCACAAAATGCTTCTCTAAAAGTAATAAAATCATTTCTTATCCCTTTTAGAATAAGCACAACAAAAATTTAAAGTAAAAGAAAAATTTTGAAGGCCATAAAGTGTCCTTTTGCGGACAAAAAACAAAAGCAAAACAATTTTGTTCTAGCTATAGCTAGAGCAAATACATCACCCGTTTTACAATCTTGTCCGGCGTGCGAATGAAAAACGCATTGGTCTGTACAAGGCTTTAGTGACAAATGTCATTACTTGTCCCTTGAAAAATATATGGAGTTTTGTTCACAAAATATTCTAAGTCCTAAATTTTTGTTCAACTCTCGCATGTCCACTCTCTTTGACATTTGTTAGTGTAGTTTCGTTTGCTTAAGTCGCGAGTGCATGTTTTAATTACGTGTTTTAATTTTTATTTTAATGTGAGAAAAAGTGAAATATTTATATTTAATTAAATAATTTATAAGTTTTTATGTGTAAAGAAAAAAAAATAGAAAAATAAATGTATTTATATAAAAAAATATGAGTTTCCTTTCCCCTATTTCATTTCAAGCAAATAAAACATTTCATTTTCAGGGTAGTGTGAACGAGAGAAAAAATATTATATTTAATATACCCCTTTTAAATATGCCAGCCTATATATAACACCGATATGCACGCACACAACCAAACGGACCGGGGACATTTTTGTACTCATTTCCTCTTTAAATGTCATCAGTGTGTGGAACTTATAGATTAACATTGTTCGGTGACCACTTGGTTTCCCTTTGTCACTGATCGAGGAGAAATTAACCGCTGGGTTGTTTTGCCATATAAAGTATTTCTTGATAGTCAGTGTGTGAGGATGATATATATGAGTGAAAGAAGTATGGAGCGCTGTGAACGATGATGGAATATAAAAATAGCACAATACCAAACATTTATATTTTTAATTCATTGTAATTTATTTTTTTAAATTTTATATATCGCTAATTATAATAATTTTACTAAAAAACAATATCAATCCCTTAACGCAATAGAGTGTACAATATTTTTTGCTATCCCATCTTAAGCTAAAACCAACAAACTGGATGGTTTGCCCACTCGAGAGCATGCTACGTATAATTGTCCGTGTGAAAAACATTGTATGCTCAAATCTAAGCCACAAACAGACATCGTTTGACCTTGAAACTTATTGATAGTCATCGCAAATGCTAATCTTATTGGAAGTTGAAGATTTGAAGATGTTTAAATTGAATTGGCACATCTGTGGGTTTAATAGGGATCCGTGGTAGTAATATATTTTCACCTCAAAATTTGGCTTTTAAAATGATGGCTTCGACAACGTTTTTCATTAACTTTTTAATAACTAATCGCGTGTCGTTGCACAGCCGTGGTGGGTTCAAATTACGAAGCAAAGTAACTAAAGATCCAGCTTCAGACGAAAGGAAATTAGACGAAACTGCTGATTGTGTTACCGATTGCTGTTAAATTTTTACAAAAAGGAAACAAGGAACTGTCAAGAAATGTAGCAGCTATAGATTATGCATATCATATCTCTTAAGTCCTCATGTTGATCAGATTCTTGGATCTATCACATCAGGTTTGAGAGTTTTTTTTTTTTTTTGATGAAATGAATAAATTTTTTGTTTTCTTTTTTATATATGTACCTATATTTTTAGGATTCCGAAATTTTATAATTGTTAGAAATGGAACTATAAACATTTTTTTGTGCTTTTAAAATACAACTATTTAAAACTATTTTTGCATATTAAGCACAATAATAATTTTTGAGGTCATCAATGGTCTCTTTTGTACTGCTAAAACTTGAGGAAAAAAATTCTAACAAGTAGTAAAATAAAAATAAAACATCAGTTTAATTAATTTGTGTGCTAAAGAACTCCTGGTAATACCAGACCAGAGTTTTTGATTGCATTATACAAGGCTTAACTGTACTTATGTATCACTCAAATGAAGTTTCTATATTCTGTACCTTTTGATTTTCTTAGACCAAAACTACAATCCTCCTTATATAATTTTAGAATCATAAAATTTTTGTATTAATTAATATAGATTTAATTAAAACGTTAAATATCAAATTTGTATTCTAAAAAATTTATTACAATTCCAAAAATAACTAGGACAGATATGATCCGATTTACTCCCGCTTAAGATTAAAGATAATTAAGTGTCATATTTAGGTAATCTTAAAACTTAAGGACGTTTCTCTAATTTTGTTCTCCTTATATAAATTTTGGGTTTATTTTCTTCATTATTTTTATAATTATCGTTACCATTTCTTTCAAACAGAAAACTATAGTTTAAGTTTATGTCGAGTTTTATCACAAAATTACATGACGGCACACGATGCAACTCTCCTTATTTCTCTATTACCACGATGTGATAGTCAAGGACAATTAACACTTTTAAAATTATTTGCACTAATAGCACAAAAAACCCTACATTAAGTTTTATATATCTTTAGATATTTGTTAATAGTTAAAAGTATATTTTTCATATTTTTGTTATTTTCAAATTCAACTTAATCAAAACTAGATTTTTGAATCAAGTATTTCAAAACTTTGTAAATTACTTTCGAAAATATCTACTGCAGCAGCAGCAATGACAGTACTTTTTGAAATTAGTTTTATATTTTTTATCTTTTATGTATAATAAAAATATAAATTAAAAATTTATAAATATTTTGCTGTATTTCAAGTGGAATTTAAGAAAAAGTGAAATAATAATTGAAATATTCCCTTTGACTATTTTGGGATGAATCATAGAAGTTAAGTTGTTCTCAGTTTTTGCCATTTTATATATTTAGCGAAATCAGCGGAATTGGGTGAACGATTTTCAAACTAATTTTAAAATCCCCGATCAAAAGTTAGCCATGTTTTCAATTATGAAATGAGTCCTAGTGTTTTTTTTACGTATTGTTTTTTGCGTTTTGCTATTATCTGTAAAAATATATTTTGATTTTTATCTTTTTCGTATTTTAAATATCTGAAAGTTCTTCAAATTGTAAAACTGAAGCTTTCATAAAATTATCAATCAAATCCAAGCCAATATGGAGATCGGAGTAAAGAACACCATTTACAGACGAAAACTTACAATGATCCCTAAAACTTTTGGCTTGATTTGATACTTAAAAATATTTTCGTGTGGCTAATCAAAACTTTGCTATTATTATTTTTTTTTTAATTGGAGAACGGTTTTTATACTAAAAATTGGTTGTTTTTTAGGTATAAAAATAAAACTCTCTTCGATTAAGCACTTTTTTCTTTCGCTTATAATCTACTGCATAAATGCAATATTTTTTTTAGATTCAATTGTCATCCTATAAGGGACTACCAAATGTATATCCTTAACTCGCCAACTTAATTTACAAGTTATCTTTTAAATGTCGGATATTACTTTCAAAACTAAAGCTTATATTTAATTTTTTTATAAATATTTTTATCATTTTTCTATTTAACAAAACTATAAAACAAAATAGTAATAAAATAGCATTATTTGTTTTTCAATATTTTCTTAAATTTAACTAGAAAATCCTTGCAAACATATCATTTTTACTTTTTTAAATAATTAACTAAAGAATATTTTGCTTGTTATTTCAATATTGTATATATATTTTGGATAAAGCACAATTTTCATTAGATTTTGTACTTGAACATTTGTCGCATGCTGATCGTACATCACAATCAATTTTACTGAATGAAGCGACTAAACATTGTTCATCATATCCAGTTTTATTTACCGATAAAGTGCTGGCATGTGTAAGACAAAAGAACTCATTACGGTTCTTACAAATATAATTTCTTTATCGTTGAAGAATTTAAATTAACTTTATAAATATATGTATAATATGTTATATATATATATACATATATATATATAAATATAGTCAATATCAATCTTCTGCACAACTATCTACAGCTAATGACAATAAAATATCGGGTGTTGTTAGAATAGTTAAATTGAATTTTCCATCGAATTCAACATTAGTACCGACTGCTACAAAAGCAATTTCATCTCAAGTTCATATGCCATTAAATAAAGTCCAAAATACAACACCAATTAAAAATAATTCTAATGTTGTTATGATTCATATATCGAATATTAACACTTGCTTGCCTCTAACAGAGAAACTTATGTTTCAAGTTAGAAATACTTTGGTGTCAGATTCCAGCTCCATTTTTCATATTTTGAATATCCCAAGAAAATTTGTTTTCTGTGTATACAAGCCTATTTATTTGGTAGTAAAGTTGGCAGTAAAACTGCAGATCCAAAAGTACTATAACACAAAATATAAATCTTTTGTCAAATATGCCAGCGATAAAACAAGCATTCCATGCAAGAAACGATCAAAAATTAGTTTAATTTAAGATTTACCGCTCTTTATTTATAAGGTAATAGCTATAATTTAACACTAATTTATTTTTTATTTATATACAATAATATGCTTGAGAAGTAACCACTTTAGTAAATGCCTTTATTTTTATTAGCTTGACAAACTGACTCTCGGAAATAAGTTTTGTTCGAAATTACATCAATACTACACATTCTGTAGGTAGTATATTCTATGCCAGGGGTTTCCAAAGTGTGCGTCGTGACACCCCGGGGCACCGCGGCGCTGTTTCAAGGGTGTCGCGGGACGGTACGTACATTAGGTCAACTGCACGCAACGTAATGAGTGAATATTCTTTCAACTTGCTTCCCGCTCTTTTGTTTCCTTACTCTTTTGTTTATTTGCCGTTCGGCCAGTCTCGATTTGTAAAGTTATGCTTAGAAAATCAAGCCTATCCTTCTTATTGATTTTATAATGTACTATTATATGTTGTAATAAAAAATACTAAGAAAAAAAAATAAATCCTTAGATGATTTTGTGAGTTTTCTTCAATAATAAATAAAGTAATCTTAATGCATGTTAGAGCAAGCAAAGTTTTTTTGCAAAAAGGGCGCCGTGTAAAAATTAAAGTCTGTAAAGGACGTCGCAGGTATAAAAAGACTGGGAACCCCCGTTCTATACTTAATTGTAAATCTAGTTTTGTCTGAAATTTCCATAAAATTTGCAAATCTGGTAGTGTGAAACTGCTAAGCATATAGTTATAAAAATAAAATTTTAGTTTCTGTTCAATCTTCAAACAGATTGTTTTATATTTTTGGTAACCCCAAAGACTAATATTTCCCGCTGAAACTTTTGGTAATTAAATCCAATCTTAGCCATGGATAAATATTTCTTTATAATTACAAAGGACCAGCGCTTCGTGTTAAAACTTTTGTTGGCATGGGCAGATATTTTGTCACAAGTAAATCCCTTCGCAATTTGCAACATTATGAATGGTGATCTATTCAATATTTTCTATTCTATTTTTTCTGGTGATATTCTGTTACTGAGTATCAAAGTGTTACACCACCTTATCAGTAATATTCTTCAATGTTGGTTATAATCTCTTAATGGCTTAGTGGTAAAAAAATCTTTTTAACATTCATGCACTTAATGTCTGATCCTTAGTCCAGTACTTCTAGACTGTTCAGTTACTCCACTAATATCTATGATCCAAAGGCCTTCTACCCAGAATATATGTTGTGAATTTCAACTAAAAATATGTTGTATATCGCATCAAAATTTTAAATTAAAATTACACTAATTATTTTAAGTTATTAAAGATATCTGAAATTTTAATATCGAAAGCTTTGAAATAAATAATCAAAACCCAAAGTGAAATGTACAATTTTGTGTTTGTTGTTTGTAAGAATAAATTTGCAAATAAATTTTCATATATGAGCTTTATCAAATTTTGTAGACTTAGAAATATTTCATTAGCCATAATAAAGCAACTTTTTTAAAAAGAACACTAATAATTTTAATTTTAATTGAAAAAAAGCAGGTTGATAGTGGCATTTAAAAAATTCCAGGAAATAAACTCTATATTGCATAACATATTTTTATATATAAAATTCATGGCACACTTCCTGAAAAACAAAAAAAAAAAAACTACAATAAAATATGCACCCTAAAATTATAATGGCGGGAAATGCATTTAGAAAATGGCTGTAAAAAATATTGTTTCAAAGGTACACAAAATACGAGTACGTGAGAGCATGAAATATCAAATGTCATAGGATTAACCCCTCGTATTGTCCTAACTCCTAACCTACCCAAACATAACAGAATTGCAGCAAAGTTATTTTTCTAGGTATTTAAAAAGGTGAATAACATAAGTCAGCTACCCCTAGACCGATTAATTAAAAAAAAAGAAAGGGAAGAAAATGTAAAAAAAATTTCATATTGTTTCCTGTTTACGCGTTTATATTAAAAATTAAAGTTTATGTTTAGAGAGCAACAAGCTACCCGCATCTGTCCATTTCTATACTGCACTCTTTCTTTCTAAAGGTAAACACAATAGAATCAGACATATTTGCTATCACACAATTCGAATTTTTATTTCAAGTTGTTTCACAACTTGAGAGCATGCGACTTTTACTTTAGTTTATATCTAGCTGTTGAGGTAGTTAGTTTATTTATTACGTAATAAATATTATTGTGTGGTCATTTTTACTTTTCAGCGGTTAAATTTGTTTGCTTAGTTCTTTTATTTTGCAAAAATTTGATTAGTCACTAGTGTTATTAATTCTTGTGATTGTTGTGTCATCAATGATTATAAATGCTATGACGTCAGTTTGTGTTTTTTAAATTTATTTCCTATGCTTAAATCAAGTGTTATAAATATTCGAAAATTTGTTTATCAGTTATGATTTAAAGGATAAAATTTGTGACGCATAATAATAATAAAAACTTGCAAAGTGTATACTGCTGCGCAGTCATCTCGAACACGATTTACTTTAAAAACAACTGGATGGCCTTTATTTTATGGACACGTACAATGTGATAAGATAAATAAACAAAATTAATTCAATTAGGAAAATAATTGCAATTGAAAGTGAATCAAAAAAGAAAAAAATTGATTTTAATAAGAATTTATGCTTTAAGGTATGTTTTAAATTACATAGGAATAGATTTCCTTTTTTTATGCGCTTGGATGTGGGTCAGCAAGAAACGTAGCTTTTGCTCTTTGTTTTAGTCTCCTTTTTTTTGTTTAAATACAATGAAAAATCTATTTATAACATATGTTCAAGAGATTTGGAGATTTTTGCTTAGCATTTATTTTGGAGTATGTTGTTTTTTTGTTTCTTTATAAATACATTTCAAACAAATAAAACATGATGGTCTTTTGGACGACAGCATAATTTTGGTGGATTTTGTTTCCCTAATTTAACGTCCCAAAATTTTATATTTTAATTAGAGTTCTTTCTTTTTTTTAACAAGAAAACTGAAATTCTTATCGCTGCAAAATGTTATTTATTGATAATGTCACCTTTGGAATAGGTCAGACAAAAGAATTAAACGAAACCGGCGAGAAAGCAGGAACATAGGAAGTAAAAATTAAGTTTAGATTCTTAAGAATTCAAAATAATTTAATTTGTGCAGCTGCATATTTTGCGCCTCTTTTTGGGCATTTATGTATAAATTTAGTCAAATCTCGTATAACACGGTTTTCATACAACGCATAATATGAAACCAGCTACAATTTTTGTATAATGCGTCGTCTCCTTCTATTTCGTTTACTTAAACATGAATATTCCAACAATTAAAAACTTTTTTGCAGGGATAATAAAATTTTATTTTATTCTGAAGACAGTAAACCAAAAATTGTTACTGCGTTCCAGGTATAAAAAACATTTTTGTTAAATATTAGCTTAAAATCAAACAAACATGCCTTGATATGCCACTCACCAAATATGGAATATTTTTTCGTTTTGGTTATTTAGGCGCATATTAAGTGTAGCAAACAGGACTGACTATAGGCAATGGCGGATTTATGAGTGTAGCGCCCTTAGGCCCAAAAGTTGAAACGCCCCAACTCAAAATAATTTCTAATTATTTTTTGAGACCATAAATTTTATTTATATTATATTGAAGAAAAAACAAATTAAATAATATACGGTTTTTATCTACATTCTACACTCAGAATAAATACATTAATATCAATTTAACTGTTAAAGTCAAAAATTTCGAATTTTTCGATTTCATCAGATCGAACATATCATAATCTCATATTAGCTTTAAAATATTAGCGTTTATTTTAACATATTAGCGTTAATTAAAAAACCCTAGAAAGACTATAATTCAAAACAATTATACAATAAATCATATTTTATTAAAAATCCCAAAAAATTTTTAAGAAAATAGTCCACTATATTAGTTATAAAATAAATTTTCGTTTAGAATACTTGAATTTTTTGGCGCCCCCCAAATTTTGCCGCCCTACGCCCGGGCCTACAGGGCCTATGCCTTAATCCGCCACTGACTATAGGGGAATACGTTTTCGTTTTTTTTTATGGTTTGTAAAGTTTACTTATAGTGCATTTTCACTGAACCTAGTTTTTAGTATTTAGTACTATTTCTTAGAATTTGTGTGGGAGATCTCTAGTCTTTTTCTCAAAAGAACTAATCTAAATCTAGTTCTTTTGTTTAGTTCTTTGCTCAAGTACTAGACAAACTCATGGCAGTACGGGCAGTACTTTAAGTAATTTTTTCGGACTCTCTCTTTCGGCAATAGTTTGACAGTGAACAGCTGTGGATGTTAGGTTAAGTTTGTCTGTGAATATGACGTAAGACATTTCTTACAACAACAAAGATAAGCAAAGTACTAAGTACTAATTTCAGTGAAAACACTTATTCTTTATTCTTTATATATATGGATAACACTTATCTTTTATATGGAGAAATAAAAGTAACTAGGTTCAGTAAAAACGCACTATTAGCCGAAGTAAAAGATTAGACAAGTATAATGTCTTGTGAGAGAGGTCTTGGATACAGTGTACTAAGTATAGGTTGATAGAAACCAATTTTCTTTAAGTCGTGATAAAATCCTTTATATGAATTTCAAAAAGGAATGAGAAAGATAAAACCCATCCACGCGCATTCAGAGTGATCAGTGGTCAGAGCTATTCACTCTATCAAGAATATTTCTGCATTCTTTTTTTACAATTATTGTTAGATACGACTGTGTTTTCTTTGAAGCTAAAGTCATCTAAAAAATTGGCATAGAGCTGATATTAGGAAACCTAAGCATTTCCAGTTGAATAGCATTAGATAAGGTAATGGCACATTTCTTAAAGGCTGCTATCGGTAATAAAAAAACGGGAAAAACGAAAACGAAAAAATATTTAGAAACGATTTTTATTGCACAGATACAATAATTGACAGAAGGTGAATTGGAGTTAACCAAGAACTGCGATTCTTCAAAATAAACCATTACAAAATCTGCCAAAAAAAGGCTTAACACAAGCGATTCATTAGAACAAAAATGAAACATATTTGTTTTGGTTCTCACAAATCGTCAAGTTCATATACTTTTTATAGGAAAAGAGGACCGATTTGTTGATTCAGATATTATAATATAGAATAAATAGGCCCAATAATTTATACCCCTGAAGGATATATTCCCTTAAGAATATTTTGCATCTTATCTAACTCTGGCGTTATCCAGTTTTTTCAACTAATATCTAAAAATATCATTACAGGAGTAAATGTTGACTAATTAAACCCAAAAAAAAAATAAAAGATTTCAATTAACTTATGTAAATAAAACGCAAAGTTTGTACTACTTAAAAATACTTCAAATTCATATCAGAGATGGCATTGAAGTTTTGCTTTTATTACGTGACTATATGCCATGCAATCTTTAATAACCTACAAAATATTTGTCAAATAATTACCCAAATAATTATTTTATTAATCCAAGCATGGCAGGATATAGTTGGATTTTTACTTATTTTATGATTATTATATTGTTTAGTGAATTTAGAAGTGTAATATTTTTGTCTGTATTTATTATCCATTTAAAAGAATTCAAGAATTTTTTCTTACTCGCTGTAAAATAGTTTAATTTTATTCTACATAGATTTCATAGAATAAAATTAATACTTATTAATTAAAGTGCAAAAAAGCCTAAATTTTTACTTCAATCAGATCTATCTAAACAATAAAACTTTCTAAGGAATTGCACTCTTTAGCATTCGTCATTTGTGTGCACAAAAATTAATTCTTAAGTGATAAAAATCAAAGCAATAAAATAAACAAAATTTAAACACACAATTACTATAATTTACAATTCTTCCCCTATTTGTAACCTTTTCATATTTTCTGTATATCTAAAAGTAATTTTGTATTCCCTTTTGGGGAATTCCCAATAAAGATTTTATGCTTCCTAATCACGATGTAAGTCTCTAAGGAAGTTGGATGAGTCATTTTTCAGCAGCTGTTCTTTATTCCTTTTTGGGTTTTTCGATGGATGGTAACAATTTTAGTACACAGGGAAAAAATAAGAGTTGTTTTGATATAAACTATAATTGGTAACTTTAAAAATATAAGAATAAAGCAAATTGAAATATCTCCGCTGAAGTTTTCAGGGGTTATTATCGCTCAGGGATACTAAAAAAGAGTAAAAACTGTGTATCAAGAAGTTTTATTTAACAAATGATACATGATAAAATTATACGAGAAAAGTCTCCGCGCTTAAAATAATTAAATGCATATGAATAATGTCAAACAAAAGGCAACTAATTAGCTACATATTTATCGAATTTTCAACACTTTATCTTGCTTTTCACTGCCGTGTTAGCGATTATCAATTTCTGGCAAGATTGAAACAAAGAATGTCAGCACGATTTCTGGATTAGATCACTTAATTTGCATAACGTTGTCTTGTAATTTTGCTAATATTCTGGATCCTAGCTTCTATATATTATATATTTATGAAAAATGCTAGCTGCATGCACACATAATTTAAAAATATTAAAATTAAAACTTCATGAGGTTGAAAAAAGGTTCAAATCTCTCATTTAAGCTTATGCCAAAAGACTCCTTTAACCTCTTGAGCTTACATAAATCCCGGCTGAAAGGAGGTTAACCAAAATTAGCACTTTACTAATTTTATAAATGAAATGAAATTTATAATAAAATTATATAATATTACACTAAATATTTAGTTTTAATTTTAAAAGAGAACAGACTTGTAAAATAAATTAAAAGTACTGTCACTTTCTGCATTTTGCATTTTCGCTCTTCAATAAATACCCAAGCTTCTCCAAAATGTGAAAGTTTACGTTTCGATCAGTACGAAAGGAAGTTGACAAAGGTGTTTAAAAATTTACAGTTTTCAGGTCGAAGAGGCTGAAAGTAGGCTGAGAAATTTCGACTCGGTATATGAAATTTTGATCCGTTTCGTTTAAATGCTGATACTATCTAGTCTGTTAATGGGTCAAACCAGAGAATTTTTGATAAATTTGCTATAATTCAATTTAAGTTTATTGTATTTAAATTACTCCAAATTCATGATCTCATATCTAGCCTAAAAATAGCAAGGAAAACTTTGATTGGACCGGGTTCAACAATAATTAAAGGTCAAATGCAAAATTTTCAAATGAATTTACGACAAAAAAAAAATAAAAATAAATTTGTTGACCTAGTGTCGGCAAATTATGCTACAATCGAAATTGAATATCATTAGAATGATGTCAGTTAGTGAATAACTAATTGGTAGCAACCTTGAGTTCTAGTTTATTAGATGAGATACATGAGAAACAAGTCAAAACATGTATATAAAACTCGATCATTAGCTAACTGTGTTATATTTACTCCTCGTTCACAATTTATTTATAAATTACCAAGGTAGACATGAATATGTTTAACAATATAATCAGAAATCTGCTAACAATTTAACGGTTAAAATACTTTTATAAAAGTTTTTATTGTGTATAGAAATATTTCCTGTAATTTTTTTAAAAATTTATTAAAGAAATTAATGAAGGGGGGTTTTATGTCATATGAAACCAATACCCAATACAATAACTGGAATTGTAAAACTATTAAAATTTTTATTCAATATATACTTTTTCTTCTTCTTTTTTTAAATCCAAACCACATAAATTAAAGTAATCAATTCGTTCTATTTTCCTTCTTTGGAAGAAATGGTAAAAATAAAATAACAAAAATAACAACAGATTTCAACAGCTTCAAGTTCCCCCTGTTTTTAATTAAATTCTTAGGTATTTGTTTTTATTTAAAATTAAAAGTGCATACTTATCTGTAGTACAGTTAGTATATCTTCCAAAATTGATATCTATAAATATAACATCAAACATCTTCTAGATTGAGTCATATGTGTGGAAAGGAACATCTAAATTAGTTGAGGACATTAAACAAAGATTAAAATTGTGTTTATACTAATTTTGAAGTTACTATTCAAAATGAACTGATGACGTAATTGCCCTTATAATAAGCAAATATATAAAAGCGTTGTGCAGAAAACATAATTTTTATTTAGATAAGAAATTTTTATCATTTGTTAACAGACATTTATAGCACATAATTTGATGTTGTTTCTTCCTTACTCTATATTTTGTTTATCAAATTTATCCTACATTGCCTGGAAATGAAAATAATACAGCAGACTTTTAGAACGTGTTGAATGAGTAGCTTAAAGCGCCAAGTTACAAGCAAGTGATGATTTTATTAAAAAATTTTACTGAACTTTGCACCATGGAGAGCAAAATGAGTTTACCCTTAAGTTTGTTAAGTGTGATAGCCAATAAAAGAACAGGCTAATCAATTAACAAATAGTTTTTGTTACACAAGACTTCTGTTATGCTACAAAGTTTTTTAAAGTTCAAATTATTTTAGAAATTTTGAAGGTTTTTCTCGTTTTACCAATCCACTGCACTATGTGGCGGAAGTCATACTTAGAAAATAAATAATTCTTAATTTTGAAAACGATACAATCGTAATAGGTTCAATATAATGTATAATACTTAGAAAAACCTGTGAAATGTTTACTTGCTTGACACATTATATACTAAAGATAATTTTAAGTGACCTTCAGCGACTTCGAGCGACTATTTGCTTTTGCCATTTGTATGGGATTTATCAACACTTGTCACCTAAATAAACGAGAAGTTGCATACTTAAGAGTCACTTGAAGTCGCTGCCATAAGGACGACAACTTAGCAGACGGTTTATTTAACAAATTACAAAAATTTTTCATACAAAAACTCATTTTGGCTGAAATAGAGATAAAAAAAATGCCTCTTACGAAGAATACACTTTACAGGGAATTCTTGAGTGTATATTTACTCACTAGCATATCCTTTATAAAATTTCAAATTTTTCCTGTAAGATGCTTTTTATTTCTATCATTTTCTGTTTTTGACTTATTGTGAGTAAAACATAACCCTCCAAAAGAGGATTTGTCTCAACAACAAACCATCTGTATTGCGCTAAAAAGAAGAATAGTGTAACGCCTAAATATTTAGACAAGATGAACGTGAACAAAAAGAAACTTCATATTTTAGTTTTTCTAAAAATACATTGAATATTCTTGCAGCATCCAGCTGACACATGGAAGGTGTTGGTTGGATAATATAACGTATTTTTGATACAATAACACGGCCGTTATCTTATATGTATATAGAAACCGTTTGATTGGTTCCTTAAACTTAACAGTTATTTTTTAATAGTTATATAGGGAGAAATTATTTGAAGGTAATGAATTTATGTGAAAGAAAAGAGGTAGAATGAAACAATAATTCCCAAAATACGCAAATACTTTTTTTTTATATGCAGCATTTTTTACAATAATTTCTTTGTATGTTTGTTTGATTAATGGCCAAACTTATTTTTTAATAAAAACTGACAAAAAGCTATTGAAGAAAACTACGCATGGGTTAAATGTCACATTGGTTATGAAAATTAATAATAATCTCTTAACATAAGTGTTTATCTTTTTCAAGGTTTATAATTTTGTCGGCCTCCAGAAATCCAGTTTAAAAATTAGAATTTCCAATATCAAGTAAGAATTGCCAATGTGTTAGTTATTTGACTTTCGACGGATAATTTCTCATAGTGTTGTTTATGATGCAAAATTGGCTGCGTTTTCTACAAAGTATAAATTCGAAAAAATTCTGCTTTCTCTTTTTTGTTGAGTGCTAAAGAATAATTTTTGTCGCACTTGTTTTTTAATTTTTACTTGAAAAAGAACTGGTGACCTCTCGAAGGAGGTTGTGTGTAATTCAAGCACGTTGGATAATAATTATGTATGTGTTTTTTTGGTACCAAATTTTGCTTAAAATTCTAGTATTATTTTTATACGACTAAAAAGACAAAGAAGACATTTTGGCATATTTCTTTAGTAGGAGAGTCATGTTTTTTTTAAAAAAAATTAATTTTTAACGAAAATATATTTTCTTACTTGAACTTTTGTTGTTAGATTCAGCGAAAAAGTTTTTCTTTTAAAAAACTACAATTTCTCTAACCGAAACATCATGCCAAGACTTAATTATCGCAACATTATTACAGATATTATCTGCTTCCTGTTGTGCATTTATTCTCAGAATAATCTTTTTATTTTATCATATCACTTACTTCACATTAAATTAAATTTCCAATCTAACTTTATTGAATTTACGACTCTACCTCATTTCATGGCATAGAAATTTTTTCGCGTTTTCGTCTTGCAAAATAAAGTCATCACAAGTCTAAACTAATTAAAAATAGATAATCAAAAGTCTGTTACTAACAATTGTCTGACAACTCATCATTAAATTAAATGGGCTAAAGAAACAATAGTATCATACCGTTTGTTATGGGTTCATTGACTGTTTTAAGTTTGTGTAGAAGAGATTAAATGACAGACGGCAACATGTTGGAAAATTGTATTTTTCTTGTTAACCTCTTTCCTTTGTATGACATTAAAAGTCAGGAGTATTTTGTTTAGCTTGAGTACGGATTCAATAGTTTTTTGTGTGTAATTCAATCTTGTATTTTTTATTGTTTCTATTTATCACGGTGTAGTATTAACAAAAATGAGCTACTTGACATATGTCAACAGTCTAAAATTAAGTTATCACTTTTTTTTTTTTAAACTAAATAAATTATTTTCCTGTTCCTAGTACGGTACAATGTTTCTTTTTATTAACAATATTCGGATGTTATAAATTAAATTAAAAAAATAAAAACAAAGAAAAACAATTAGGAACTATGGTTGGTAGTCTTGGAAATAAATTTTTCAAAAGATATAAATTTAGTGACTACTTCCGTCATCAAAATTCAATGTCAATCAAAAATTAGTTTATAAATTTAATTTTTCACGTTAATCACTTGATTTAACAAGTCAGCAGATGTAGTAGCCCAAAATTTTAACAATCAGACCATTAAGACAAGTATCCCGCTGTAATAATGACAGGAAGACACGCAATACTAGCCTATGTCATTTTTTTAATGCTGTAACGCCTCCCGGTTGCATTTTTTAAAATGAAGTTTCTACATAGTGAACAAAAATCCACTGAAAACAGAACCAACAGGAAATGTCTAAATTGAAACTCTTTAACCTGATTAGAAGACAAAAACAAAACAAAAAAAAATGAAGAACTTTATTGTTTTAGTTTATTTTAATTAATCAAAGTTTTATCGTTTTATAGCCCATTAATTGATAGTTACGTTCATGCGTTAAAACTGAACTGACCTCAGTATTATTAGAAATAGGAATGAGATTCACCTGAGTTCTTGAAAGAGCTTTGCTTAAATAATTTTTAGTTCTAAAGAAGATTTTTTTTTCATGATTAAAGTAATTAATGGAAATTCTTTTACTATAATGACTCATCTATTCAGCACTTTTATGCTTGATTTGAGATCTTGATTTGTTGCTTCTTTTTTTTTTTTAAAAAAAAAACAGAAAAATTTAAATAAAAGTATAAATGTAAAGAATTTTTTAACTAGGACACTACTATGACAGCTGCATTAACTTTAATTAAGGCTATCCTCATTATTATTTCTGTTGTTGTTGTTAAGTTCGAACAAAGCATAACAGATGGTCATTGGAGTCAAATTTAAAGTTGGAATCAGAAAGTATTCGATTACATTTTTTA
This sequence comes from Acrocera orbiculus, assembly GCA_947359355.1. Taxonomy (NCBI): domain Eukaryota; kingdom Metazoa; phylum Arthropoda; class Insecta; order Diptera; family Acroceridae; genus Acrocera; species Acrocera orbiculus. Next base: position 29,146,006 of record OX375757.1, read on the forward strand.
ACCTTTTACAGTTACGTTGAATAATTTTTGATAGTCATATTAAACTACAATCCGCTTAATAAAATATGATTTTTTCTTTTTATCAAACACTAAGAAAAATTAGTTCGAATTTTTGTCAGAGAATTTTGAAAATTGCTACAGAATAATTTTTTTAATATTCTTAACGTTATGTATATATATATATATATATATATATATATATATATATATATATATATATATATATATATATATATTGTTATGGATATTCTACATTTATGAATTATTTACTAATAGTAATAAAAGGAACCTGATTTCAAGTTTTTCTTAACTTTCAATCAATCAACTCAAAAACTTTGCTCTTCTTTTTTCTTGATCAACTCTGAGTGAGAGTGATTGGTCCGTAATTTTTGTTTTGGCCTAAAATAAATAAAATTAGTTGAGATGATAAATACGACAACTTTGTGTTTCTTTTTCATTAATTCTTTTTCTATTAATTTAAAATTGCGGTTTTTTAAAAATAAATTTAGTGATCAAAATTCAATAAATTCAAGACTCAAGACTGACTTTAAATGAGATGTCAAGCATACAAGTAAACAACTCATGCCAGGCATCCGCTTTAAAAAAGGATTTTGCCCAGACTTCCAGAACTTGCAGACCAATTTACTTAGTTTGTGAATATATTGGAAACATGAAAAGGTCCAATTTTTGTGGATCTGTCTGATTCAAGAAGTCCTAGAGTGAAAATTTTTCATTAATTCAAACAAGTTACGTTAAAGTTGATCTCTTATAAGAAATGTTATCTAATTTAGGTACTACTAAAGTAGAAAAACTTTTTTAACTCTCCCAAATATGAATAAAATAAGTTAATCCGTTAATTTAAAGTCATTTTAGGTCGACAGCCTCCTGTACAAAAAATAATCTTTCATTAGTTTGTGAAATTCATTAAGTATAGTGAAGTTTTTTGTTTGATCTTTTGTGGTCTTTAAGATTTGTTCTAATTGACATTGAAATGCTAAAATTAGGAGCGGAAGTAGAAATAAATTTTCTCTAAATGATAAACGGATGAAGTTAATCGTCTTCTAAATTCCAAAAGGATATTAATAGATACAAAAATTTTTAAATGTTTTTTTATTTTATTCTTAGTGCTTATAGTTTTTTTTTGAATTCTAATTAAGTAGAATGTCAGTTTTGGAAGCTGGTATTTTTATTTTTTGCTTGCTCTCTAAATGAACAATAAATTCTTTCAAGCTACTTTTGATATTGTTTATTAATTTGATGAAAACTTATTTAACAGAGGTAGTTTTTGAAATCTATGACAAGACAGAAGTGATTCTGTTTTGCTTTCTATTGATAATTTTTGTCATTTATCAATTTCCTTTTTTAATAATTATTGTTCAAAGGTTAAAATGTTGTCTTATAAAGAAATAATGACGGTTGCAGGATCGACATGTAATGAAAAAGAAAAATATAGGAGTGTGTTGATAATTCTGTTGATGTCTTGAAGGTTTTGTATGGCGAAATTGCCTCTTAAAGTTTGTTTGGCCTAATATCCGTTCTTAACAGGCGAACTACACACTTTCCAACTACACAGAAAGCCACTTTTATATGGGCGAACTGAGTACATAAGTGGTTGGAACTGTGTAGTAACTATAGCCTTTTAAAGTCTGTAGTCACAGAAAATTGACATCTATTGTGAATATTTTCTTATTGGATCCTCCTGTATTGTGTAGCTCAGATCGGTTTACTTCACTAATAATTATTTAACTTTATAAAACAATTTACATGAATAAAATTAAAAATCTTAACTTTTCTTTAATTTTTTTAGTTAAAACACTTTTAAAAAATTTAATAACCTTTAACATCTGATTTGACATTTCAAATCATATGTTTTGAGATTTAGACGCCATGTTTTTTTTTGTAGTGACTACAGACTTTGCTGTGAAGAACGGAGTTCTTTTGTATGGAACACTACAACGTTGTTGTTGCGTCTGTTAAGAACGGGTATAAAGAACTCTAATAAAGTGGTCATAGTATTAGTATTATATTCTGGGCGTAATTTATTCTACATAAAAATTTTTCATTAATTAAAAAGTATGTATAATAGTTCATTAACTCTAAGTCATAATGTTCTACATTATGAAATTGCTAATACTACAATTTCATAATGTCGAGCATTGGCATGGGAATTACTGTCTCAGCAGTAATTACCCATCAATGAACTACTAGCATTGCAATCTCATGCAATAAATCCCATCAATAAAAATTAGTATAAATTATGTTATAGAAAGTACTCAAGGGCCATTAGTTATTAAGAAGCTCCATTAAGTTAGAGCTTAAGTTAATTAAAGCTCCATTTAGTTGGAGCTTAGTTTAACAGTATAAAATAGCTCCATTTAGATAGAGCTTATGTGAATATAAAATATAATTAATAAATTTTCTTGTAAAAGAGAAACCATCTTTTCTTTCTTTAAACTAGGCTTTGTGGCCATCAGATAAATATGTTGGCCTTTCTGGCCATACCAAATTCTATCTAAACCTTTAATTATTGATATTTAACATGAGCAGTAATGCAACCGTTTATTTTGTCCGCATCGATACACGTCGGCTTGCTCAGGCATCTAAGAAAGGATTATTACACCGTCTACAAAACGGAGTTACAGAAATTTTTGTTACTCTCTAAATTTCACTGTCTTTCGTTTGATATTTTACCAATACAAATCTATCGGTTTTAACTCCAGTAAAAATTTCATAGTTTATTTGTATTGTAAAGTTTAAAACAGCATCTGGTCTGGGATACGTTGGTAGATTTAGTAAACTTGACGTCATTCAACGAACTGTGCGATGGTGTTTGTTACAATGAATGAGTAAATTCCCATTGAAATATTATTTATGGGGAAATATGGTATAATTGAATTGAAATTCTGAAAATATTTTTCTTTAGTATTTTAGTTTATCAATCCACCATAGACTATGGAAAAATTCCAAGCTAAATTTTATTGTGCTACCAACTTTGCTTTCTGATAAGTTTACAAATGTCTTAATACATAGTCATTTTGTTAATCTTAAAATCTCAAATTAGTTAGTTAAAAACCTTTGATTTGGTTAAAAGTTAACAATTCTTCTTGAAGATCAAATTACACTTTTTAATTTCCTCTCAAATCTATTTAATCCGATTTTAAATTACGATTTTTTTCTTATTATTTGAAAAATTTAAAAATCAAGTAAATATTTATAACAAAATATCCTCCTCAATTTTATGTCCCACTTTTGAACAAATTTCCGTGCTTAAGGTGAAAATTTCTTTAAAAATCTGGCATTCAAATTCAAAAAACAGAAAATATTTTAAAAATATCTTCATGTTCTTTGGTCTTTCGTCAGAAAAACGCCAAGGACTTTTTTTTTATATTTGAATTTGTTCGTTTTTTACTTAAAAGGCGATTAAAAAACTATTCTTGTTAAATATCAATAAATTCAATATTTTGTACATAAGTACAATCGAGCAGGACATTATTGAAATGTATGACATAAACAATATATATGCAAATGGTTTGCTTATGCATGAAACAAGCCAATAATTGCGCACATAATATGTAAATTTATAAATCCATAAATGCTAAACACTACAACAAATTCTGTAAACTAGACCCCCTTCCAACAAATAAAAACAATTCCCTTGAATTGACCTTGATTTAACATAATTTAAATTTCAGGTAGTCGTCAACAACAACAGTAAACAAAAACAATAATAATTTTATTCGAAATATTTTCTATCATATGCTAACTCCCCATTTAAAACAGAATGTCTTCAAACTTATCGAAAAGTATGTTACCACCACCACCCAAACCTAAAACAGTTGAAGTTAACCATGTGAATGGTACCAATTATATTGTTGAGAATGGAAATAGTCGAAGTAACTCCAGTACACCGATTCCATCGGATCAGGAACAAGTTGTGATGACACCAAAAGGAAAAACCCAGAATTCCACAGTAATTTTAATTGAAAGGAAGCTAGTCGATGAAATTAATGACCGTGTTCATGTTGCTGGTGGTGATCATACTGGAATTATAATTAATAAAGATACAAAAAGGGATCAAAAAAGCGTTAATACGCCAGCACAATTAAGTTTAGAATTTCGTGTATTTTTAGTGAGTGCTAACACTGGAAAACATTCCCAGGAATCGAGAACATTACGGTATTGGTTCCGTAATTGGCTTAAGGATGAAGATAAACAGGCTCATATTGCACAAGACTTTTTTAGAGAATTGGTTAGCCCAAAAGAGTTTCCAAGAGGTAATTAAACTGTGATTGTAATTATTGAATAATTTTACTAATATTTACGTTTTAAGACTACATCGGATTCATCAAAAAAATAATGAAACAAATGCAACGAGGATACGATGAGATTCAAGCATTAGAAGTAGAATTACGTATATTAGAGGAAACATCAGCTCCACCTTCACGACCACGTAAGTCATAATTTTTTTATTTTATCAACAAAAAAATTCATTTTAATAAATTTTTTGTTTTTTTAAGTTTTTAAAGTTATTTTTTAATAGAAATTTTAGATAAAAGCTTTAAACGTACATCAAGTTGTGGAATATTTGTATGTGTTTTTCATGAACTAAGAATTTCCTTAAATATTTTTATATTTTTAGGAATGAAAACAATTTGGGTTAATTGAAAATGACATTTAATAGTTTTATATTTAGTCGCTAAGTTTTTTTTTATTTTTCCATTACCGGATAGAAGAGCAGTTAATAATTTTTTGAGCATATTTCAGCTCTCAGCTTTGACCTAAGTCACACATGTCGTTAATTAGTCTTAAATCTACTCTTATCATTTGGATTATTGTATGGACTCACTAGTGCTTTGCGTGTTGGAAACATAAAGAATTAAGAGTACAAGAAACAGTAGATTTATTCTTCAAAAATTCCATGTAAATTTAAATCGGTTAGAGTCCATGAGAAATGCGGATGTAATAAATTTAACATTTTTCTACGAAATAGTGGAATGTATTTATTTTTTAAAAAATAAAATGGCGTTCATTACCCTAACATGATTCTGTACATAACATATTTTAAAGAAATACATGTAAAATACACAATGTATGAATGCCGTGTAAATCGAGGGCTCCTGTTGAAAATACTAAAAAATACTCATTAGCGTTTGTTGCTAAATTTTCGACATCGAGTGCTAGTATTTCCTAGGAATAAAAGCAGATTAAATACCTATTTTTTTAAATTATGCTCGCAAAAAGCAATTACTTCATAATTTACCCACATATTAGCTGCCAGAAAAAGTTTTATAAAAGCAAATTTATGAGTTATAAATTTTCTGTACGAAATTTCTAGTTTGCTAATGCTTTTTCAATGAATTTAAATCAAAACTAAAATAAGACATATGTGTAACTTAGGCTAGTCCGTAGTTTATATGACTTTGTGCAATTTATTGCAACTATTTCGATTGCTACAACTGTGCAACAATATTGACGAATCTGACTCTGATTCTGACGACTGAAAATTGCATTCATTGGAGTTTTTGTGTAAAAATACAAAAAAAGGGAAGAGTCTTCTTTGTAAATTTTTTCAAGGGATTCGCATTATTTTGCGTAAGGCATCATCTTAATATTAGTAAAAAAATTCTCTTTTTAAAGTCATAATTAAAAAGTTTAGTTAAAGCATAATGTAGAAATAAAAGTGTTTTAAAGAAGCAAAATTAAATTTCGCCCAAATTTAAAAGTTTTAAATATTCATATATTTAGGTGACACCGAGCAAAAAGTTGACTTTCCTCATTTTTATGGAATGCATGGCTAATTGTTACTCAACTTACAGCTGAACTTTTGTAAACTGAAACAAATTTTGGTTTGTTTTTCAACTTAAATAGCTAAATGCTACTTTCAGAAATAAATCTCAAAAGTCTTTTATATCTATGAAAATTTAGATGGAAATATTTTGTATAAATTTTATTAATGTTTGCACAAAATGTATGAATTGTTTCTCAAACCGCTTCCCATAGGAAAGTAGGGATAAAACATGAATGAAAGAACGAGACATTTCAGTCATAATGACTACTTTTTCCGGAAAAACATTAATTAATTTAACTCAAAAAGGGAACCAAGCAAAAGTAGCTCTGATGGCTACATTGCTGAATTTTTCACTTATGCTCTTTTCCATTAGAACCACGCAAGAATTCCTCTAAGAGAAACTTATTTTTCCTACCGTTTTGTTTAAGGTGTAAAAATATTTTTAATCAACTTCATTCCTTTTTTTTAGAATTCACTAAAAAATTATTTTACATTTCAACTTACAAACAACTTTGTTTAAAAATACTTCAAAAGAAAATCTTTCATGCAAGTCAAAAAATTTGGTTTGTATTGCTAAAATTTTTCTGTGTAAAATAATATATACTAATATTATGTCTTTATTAGTCTTATCATTAGAAATATTAGTTTTTTTCATCTTTAAGTAATAATTATCTAAGGTGAATACCAACTTTAAGCATCTATTCTTTTTTTTTAACTATTATTTTAATTACATTACTCATAATTAAAATAACTTTCAATTTATTTTTCTAAATGTTTCGATATCATTTTATAGCCAGAGATGGGTTTTTTATTTACTGTTATGGTGACTGTAATCGAAAATTTGAAGAAGCACTCTTAGCACAGCAGAAAACAGGTGATGGAGATTGCTTAATGAAAGCAATTTGGCTGGAAGTGTATAACGAGGGTGTACTAACACGAAAATGATTAAAAAGTTATTAATCCTATTTGTTTTTTATTTACTACTAAGAAATTTCAATTTTAATCAGCATCCTTAAATATTTGGTATACAGCATGATAACTTTCAACTATCGCAAACGAATCTAAAAATTGTTTGTAAAATAATTGTTATAAATAAAATTAACATTTATGTGTTTTCTGGTTTCATGTTGCTTAACTTGATTTATTATTTTCTAATTATTTAATATATTTAAATATGTTAATGAATTTTAAATTTCTAGCTGTACTTTATTCTTAAATTATCTTCAGATTGAAGCTGAATAGAAATCATACAAATTTCCTTTGGAAGTATTTTTTAATATTTTCAATAGAAAAATTGATTGTCTAATTTTGCTTATTAAAAAACTTAAAAAATTTAAAATTATAGAATGTTTATTTGTAATACCTTATTTTTTTTTTTTTTTTTGGTTCAATAAAAAAATTTTTTGTGATAAAGAAAATACTAATAAAATCAGTTAACTTAAGGTTTTAAGCAAATAAGATGTAAATCTTACAGCCTCCAATACCAGTACCAAATGAACTTCGAAACTTAGCTTTTGTTTTGTTTATAAGAACGGTCAATTTCAGCTTGCTATTTATATTTTTATTCATAACCCTCAGGAATGCTTATTGCTACAATATTTTATTCTTCAAAACTCTTTTAATTCTATTTGATTTATTTCTGTTCCTAGTTCAAACGTTTTGAATTTACTTAAATGAAAAATTTTACTTTTTTCTCGTCTGAAATTCTTGTCTTTATACTACCATACATATTCATATATTTTACAAGTATTTATTGACCTTCAGTATTCTAGTATGTTATACCCAACTTTTCTAACTTTTAAAAAAGATTGAAGGTTTTCCTTGCATCTTTTCGATCTGTACAAAATTTTCTGTAACGAAAAAGTTTTCTTGATTTTTAACTCAATAAATTCAATCCTCATTTGTTTTAAATAATGGTTAACAACGTAAATAGAAGGGGCAACACCGACACATTTATAAATTTCCTGGACAGGTTTTTGTACACAAAATATTGAATTACCAAACATCAAGTTTTTGAAAATGAATATTAACGGCAATAAACTTAACGTTTCGTTAAAATAGAAAAATTAAGAAGAACTAGTAAAAGACTAAAATTTAAGACGATTATCAATGCAGTCACCTATATATTCATTTCTTTTTTTATCCTTGTTTATTTTTTTTAGTTTTAAATCTTATACAAAAAGCTTACTTTGTGCAGTTTTCTTACGTTTTTCCATGTACTTTCTTTTGAATTATCACTTTTTCCGATTTACTCAAACATTTTACAAAGAATATTCTCTTACGCCTTCATTTATGTAAAATTTTAAGCAGTCTTTTTCCTTTATTCTGCTCAAGGTTAAAAATTTCAAAAAATTAAGTATGTAAAAGAAAAATGAAAAATTTTGATTTACATGTTTCTAATTATTTTATGTTAGGATGTTAGTTATGTTAGGTCAGGCAAATTTGGTATCAACCGAAAAATTCACCAAAATTTTTTTTCTGCTTATGAAAATATTAGGAAATATTTAATATAGAAGCTTATAATGAGAATACACCCAATCATTAATTTTCGTTCTTGGCATCAAGCAGCACAAATTTTCGCTTCCCATTATCAGAAAATTTGATGTTGCCACCAGATTAAAAAAAAAGAGGTCTATTTTTTATTAAGTATGAGTCTATAACTTTGAAATATTAGATGATTATTTTTATTTTGGATACAAAAATCCCTTCCACCTGACATTTTGTATGATCAAAATCGGGCATAAATTTTTAAAAACAAATCAAATACAAAACAAGTCATGCCAATCGATCTGAATATATTTTTTGCTGTCGTTTTTGAGAACCTTGCTAGTAAGAAGTATTATATTTGTTTGACTGAAATACTAAAATCCAACATTTTTCTAAAGTATTCCCAGGTGTTTTGACAATTAATCATATATGGCCAAAAAAATATTGTGAAGTATGTCTTCTATTCGAATATAAAAACTCCATAGTTTCTAATTTAGACATTTTGCTTTTTTCTGATTTTTTAGATTTATTGTAAATTTCTACCAATCCCGGTTAAAAATTGAACTGTATATGATCAAAATAAAAAAAAGATAAAGTGTAAAACATGTCATAAACTTATCGTATTCATGAGGTCGTCTTTTGAAACAAATTTCTGCTTTGCTAATTGTTGATGTTAATCTAATAGGACTATATTTAAACAAATTTAGTGTTTTTCATTCCTTGATTTCAATTAATTGCTACATAAGTTGTTGTCTTATTCCCTTAAAAATCTGAACTTTGCATTATTTAGTGGGCTTCAAAGAATAGATTAATTCCTTTCTACGAAAACCAGTATTTATTTTATAGACAATATCTACGGGTAGTAAAATGGATAAAATTTTTGTTAAAATTAATTCAAATTTAGGGCTCAAAAAATCACTGAACCTAGCTAAACCTAGCTAAATAGATCTATGTTGAAAAATACTAAAATCATTTAATGAAATATAATAAACATACTTTCGCGGAAATATTGCTATTGAATCTCTAAATAAAATACTTTTAAAATAAACAAAGAAAAATTGATTTATTCGATTTTCTGCACCCTCTCATAAACTAGAATAGTAAACCAAACACAAATATGTCAATTTTGATTGAAATCATTTGTTCAACAAAATTGGCTAAAGGCCAAAATTTTTAATTTTATCAATTCAACCGTCTAGACCCCATTGATTAAGAAAATTATCCACTTAAAATATTTAATATCAGCAAATTTTTTTGTACAGCAATGAGAGTGGGTTTTTTAATGTTTATTTTATTTAATTAATTTGTTATGTCCTTTGTGTTGTCCGCTTATTGTTTATAAAATTGCATTAGACTTACATAAATCACAATATACTAAACAAAAAAATCAAGAAGTCAACTGTGGAACAAATATTTTAACTATTAAACCTACATATAAAGTTTTTTTTTTAATTTTTCTAATTAATTTTATTTTCTATATAGTTTCAATGGAAGAGTCTCAATTTGAAAGCCCACCATTAACTCAGGAGAAAATTCTTGAATTGATTGAACAGGCATATCCAAATCCAATTACACCAGAAGACTTAGCTAAGTATGTTGTCTATTAAAATTTTCTTAATTTATTTAATTTATTAATTTTATTTTTATTTAATGTAATTTATTTTTTTGTTATTGTAGAGACTATGGTTGGAATGAAGATGATGTACTCCAAGTTATAATTTCACTTAAAAATCGAGGTCTTATTAAGTCAATGGAATATAATTCATATACGAGGATACATCATGAGGATAAAGAGATCAAGGTAAGTGGGATTTTTGCATTGAAGTTGAGATATATCATCTTCTTTGTAATTTCTTTAGAAAGTTTTTATGATGTGAATGAAAGCACTTCATATTTCAAATTTTAAATTTTAGAAGAGTTTTATTTATTGTTTGCCTAGGAAAAGATTTCAAATTACATTTTTTGTTTATTTAAGTTACATATGCTACTCTTGACTGCTTTAATATTTTTGCTTAGTTCTTTTTTTTTCTTTGCCTTTTTATGTTTAAATGAGTGGGTGATAAAAGATTTGTAACTGTTTTTTTAAAGATTTCTTTTATGACGCCAATAGAAATCCTATTCATTTTAATTGCCTTATGAATATTTAGACCGAAATATAAAGAACCTCTTCTTTTTGAACATGCTCTGCCGAATTCTAATTATTTTCTACGTTGTTATGATTATTGTACTGGTAAAAATGTAGTCATACGATATTTTTTAAAGTTTATGTATACTTTTTAACTTATAAATGAAATTCTAAGAAGTTAAGATTTAACTATTCAATCGAGAATAAATATCCACTTCGCAAATATTTTTAAATGCCGCGTTGGATAATAAAAACAATTATATAAGTTTACGTTTTTTGTTGCGACGTTTTCAGATTAATTACACTAAAAGTAAAATGTAAGAAATAATTTCCAGCCTCAAAGATTCTGTTTATTTTATTAGATAAAATAAAGAAATATTTTATCAATTTTTATAAGTTTAAACTGCATTTTAATTAAACAATAAAAACAGGGCTTGAAAGATGTATACATAGATAAATGAAAACCAAAAATTTTTTAGCTTAATCATCAGAACAATATCAAATTTAAAAAAAATTATTAAATCTATTCTTTTATATACAAAAATCAGCACGCCTTAAAACTTTGACTTTCAATAAATTTAAATGATTCAAATTCCTATAAAATTGTTAGACAATATTATAAAAACTTTAATCGAATTCAATAATTATTGAGTTATACTATTTAACAAGTATATAATAAAAGAATAAAAAAAAAATATACGTTTTAGATTTTAATTAGCTTTGTTCATCTCAAGGTACAAAGCTGTAAATTTCAATTTATTGCTGGTAATTGAAACCTCTATAAATCAGATAAAACTAGGTTTTGTTAGAATAGTTTTCTTGATTTGTATTAATATTAATCATATATCGAATATAAATAAAAAATCACATGTACTTGGCGCTAGCTAAAATATTACTGGTTTAATTTAATTTTGAAAGTAATTTGAGTAATTGGTCTTAGGAAAGGCTAAGGAGAGGCTGGCATAATTAATAGCGTTTTAATTTTGCTTAATCAAAGTTCCGTCGATTTCTATATTATACCTTTTACATTAACTCGATTAAAATTTTTTATAATTTGGTAACTTTTTACAATTACAGTGCTAATTTTTGCTTATAAATTTATAAAAATTATTTAGAACTATATAATGAATGAAATCACTCCCTACCTCATAAAACAATCTACTTCACTGCTTAATTATAATATTATAAGAAAATTAAAGTTGAATGATTATTAGAGTTTTATATTTAATATATTAAAAATAATAATTAAATCCAGTAGCCCGGGTATTAAAATCAATTAGAGGCCAAGTTTTCAAACAGTCGATAGAACAATTCAGACAATTAAGTCTCGGAATTTAAAATTATTTGGGCTGATTTCAGGAAATCTTATTAAATACATTCAATAACTTAGCATTTTTGCAATTTTTTAACTAGTTTTTTGCGATTGAAGATGATTTGCACTTCAATTTTCTAAGGAATTTTAGTTTTTTTTCCTTTATAATCACTAACACATTATTAGTAAAGGAGGGATCCATCTAATCTGGATGCCACTGTAATCAAATTAATTTATTGCTACACATCTAAAAAACCGCCTGCAAAGTCAAACCAGTTATGTCTTTTTTTTTACTCCGTAATGCAATAAACTGCATCCAGGCAATCGCTTTAATTCCTAGTCCAAAGCTTCATCAGTTGCCGTTGCTAAGTCAAGAATTAAGTTTCTTTTTTTATCATCATATAATAAAACAACAATTAATTCTAACACTCTGACTTTCTATCTCAAAATATTAAGTACAAATGCATTTTTAGCATTTTCCTATTTTTCTTTATTTTCAATTAGCTAAATTTCCTTATATTAAAAATTTTTTATAGAGCTACAAAAAATTATACAATTATTACCCATGATATCTAAATTTTAAACAGCTGTTCAACTTCCCCTTTAAAAGTTTCATTATTTTGCCGTAACACAGCGCTGAATATTTTACTCTTTAGAATTTAACTTTGTTTATAATTCACACTTTCTTGATAATTTAAGGCTATAAGTAGTCAGCAAGGGGCTGTCTATCGTTACTCTGGCTTCTCTTCAGTGTCGAATAAATCTTTCGCCTTTTACTAAAGATTTCCGTGGAGAGGAGCAATTAAATGAGTCTAAAGTAAATTTTTGAGAAGCCCGGTGAAAACTGGGCCAAAACCAATATTAAGAAATAGTTAATAAGTTATCAATATTTTAAGGGTAATATAAGAAATTTTCTTATATGAGTTTAAGCGAGGTTTTATAAATGTTTTAAATTGTTAATTTGGTAATAGGAATGTGTAATTTTCTTGTTAAATAGAAGTTGTAAAAACTTACGGAGTTTATTAGGACTTGGACTGAGGAACTGTCGGAAGTTAAAAATTTGAACGTTGGAAAAAAAAATGTTATGTCATAAAACATGAAAAAATTGTTAATGGGACTTCAGTTTTGTATTTGAAATTATGGCTTTATGGGTTAAATGAATTCTAAAAAGTAGATTGATGTTGAGATTTTGAATTTTCGAATGATTGATTGTAAATCCATTACATTAAGTCCTGCGTCAATATAATAAGTTTTCCACAATAAACGATGAGTTCAACCGAATTATGATGATGATACATAAAGTTGAGTTTTGTCCTAAATCGAATTTTTGGGTTAAACTTATTGACCGATTGAATAACTTGCGGCCAATATTGAATGAGTTTAAGGATTTAAAAAGACACTTTTTATAACTCGTATTTAAGTTTTTCGTTTTGTCGTTTTTACATACCTACTTGCAAAACTCACACAGGAAGGATAATGGTTGATCATATAAAAATTCACAAATTATTTTAAATACATAAGGAGCGAAGGCATCTAAAAATTCTAACTCAATTTTAAAACGAGATCCAATTTTCAAATACAGAGTTTTATTGATTTTATAAAACTTGTATAACTTCGTGATATCAGACAGCTTTAGCGATGTTTTACACACCTTATAACTCTTAGTTTTCCATTGATTTTCTATTAATGAAAAACACTTTATAAACATTTTGTTGTCATTTAGTTGCAATTTAGTTGCCATTTAGCATTCGCGTTTAATAAACCTCCTTTGGATATTTAAAAATTAATATGAATATTAATTTTAAACATCTTTTCAAAGAGTTCATCTATTCTGTTCTTTCTTTTTGCGATTTATTGCTACAATTTTTTTTGCAAAAGGTAATTTATTTATTAAGATATTTTAATAGTTGGTTTAATGTGAGCTGTACAGAAAAATTATAGTTTTTTTTAAATTATTTGACATTAAACTCTAAAGACATTAATCGAAATTTGTGGGTGATAGCAACCAGTTGCGTGTGAATTGCTTGCGTGATATACTTTCTTTTAGCTTAAGTTTTAAGTAAAAATTATTTTGTAATAGGAGTTCTTTTTTAGATTGTTAATTCAAGGTTTATTTTTTATAGCCTTATTATAAAACTTTTTTTTCTTCTGCGTTTTCTTGATAGAAACTTATTTTGTCTCGGCTAATTTCGTGATTTTTGAATTTTATAACATGCTGACCTGAACTAAATTGTAAATAATTTCTTTCTCAACGCTTTTGCTTTTATCAAATCATCAATTTCGTCCTTTGGAATTATGGAAATGAAAGCAATGAATTGCGTAATGAAAGAAGAAAAATATTTTAATTACTATTTTTCTTCTTCTATTGTTGAAATTTTCTATAAAGATAAGATTAGTAAAAAAATTGCATTTAACATTTTTATTACTTCCCATATGTAAAAATACAGTAAAACCTTATATAATGTAGTGTTAGGCTCTTAAAAACTGTTTCATTACGATAAATTGTCTTATAAAAGCTAAGAACTCGGCTTTCGATTCTAATTTTTAGATTTTTAAAGAAACAGAGAACCACAAAAATGAATAAATCCTGATCAAAAATAAATTGTTAATAAAAAGTCAAATTTCAGTCCCAATGGTTAGAGCAAGATATTTTTTTCTCTAAAACTTCAAGTTCATGGTATTTTAGGCGTAAAAAGGATATTTTTTTCGTACTTGTCATCAGACTTTTCAAAAGTTACCGTGCTATTTCTAAATAATTTCGTTTTTAAGAAAATAAAACCACTTTCAATTAGTAATTATATAAAAGAGAAAATTTTTAGTATTTATTTTTCAAAATTCATTTTATATGACTATTCCTTTGCTTTGCTACCTAGTAGCAAAACAAAGACACCAAATTTAACATACTACTAGTATAATAAGAAAATGTAACTTAAAAACTCAATGGTTACTACTCCTACGCAAAAGCCATTTAATTTTTACTCTAGTGGCTGTAAATGTCTCTTATAAACAAAAAATTTATTTCCTCTGAAGATGACTATAAAAGCATTTGACCTATTTCGTTGAAATTTTTGGCTTTTTTTTAATGTAAATCAATGTCTTTGATACTATTAGAAAACATGATATATACTTTTGAAATCAATTAGTTTCTATTTGCATATTCGTTCTTAAATTTTGATCAAATAAAATTTTTCTTATAAAGATGTACTAGAATTGAAGACAAATAAAATTTTTTAAAGAAAAACTAAAAATATAAAAAATACTTGAGGTCCATTTAAGAAATGCATTAAATTTTTAAAAGAAAATACATTTCGCAAGAAAGTTAATTATCAAGATATCTTGAACAAGTTTATTAATATCAAAAAGTGAGTATTTTTGTATTTTTATTTGGGTCTCTTTAAATTTGAAATGTAAAATTTTAGTTGCTTGTAAATATTACGATTAATATTTAAAAGGTTGAATTTTTTTTTTATATAATTCAGTTATGAAAACGTAATGCAATTTAGAGTTAAAGGGTAAAAAGTTCAACTTACTGAAAGCATTGATATAAGTTGGTTATCTGAAATAGATTCGATAATATAAATGATTGACGCTTTATGACTAGGTATAATCCAATAGGGAAAGTAGCTCTACTTCATCAATTAAAGAGAACTACTTTTTAGTCAGCGCCCACCTTTTCGGGGAAAAAATAAATGATAAATGTCCACAAAAATCACCATCACTCCAATTTTTGGCTTTTTGCGTCGTTATATGAAATAGGATGAGTAGTCAGTAAAATTAGTTAGCTTGAAAAGTTATGGCTTTTAAAATAATAATGAAATGGCTAACATATAGCGAGTTTTTGTGCTTTTAAAGAAAAAAATCGTTTTAAAGCTGACAAAAGAAGTTAAAAACAATTGTAAAAAGATTGAGAAAAAGATTTTTCTCAAGTCGCTCCACAATGTGTGTATTGAAATATTAGTGGAGCTTTTTCAATGTTGTTGCTAGAGATTATTTTAATGGATAGAGTTAGATAAAACATTCTATATTTTTATCAGCTTCAAAGCTTATGCCTTATGCTTATTGAAAATTAATGTAAAAAATTTTATTAGCATTCATGTTCTTTAATTAAATTCTAAAGCTTAAATAAATCCCAAGAACTTTTTAAATGAAGAATCTCCCAAAAGTGTGCTAGCAATTTTTCTTCCAGCCAGCATTCTAAACGAAGGCTAAGGTTTTAACTTATTTAAATTTATTTGAATAGTTGGTTAAATTTAGGCTATTTTATAAGGCTTAAAAGTCCCGTGTAAAAGACTAATATCCCTAGACTATAATTGACCAATAGCCCTCAAAATATTTTTCTTATTTCATTTAATGCCAGCATTTCATCATATTTTTTTAAATTTTAAATTGGAATTTAGTAAAATTTTACATACAATTTTAGGTGGTCAAGCAGATGCCAACAATTGCTTCAAACAAGCAGCCAACAATAGCAATTATAACAGCCCAATACTGTGAAAAAGTAGCCGTCGATGCTATGCTTGAAAATAAAGAAACATTTGTGCGCTACACGACTGTAGGTGAGAAAATTTTCTGTTTTTGAAAAAAAAACTCCCCTTTATAAACAAAAATCCATTCAAAAAAAAATGAAATTATTTAGCAAATTGTTTTTTATATTATTAATTTCATCTCTAAGATTACAATGCTAAATATGCTGCTGCAGCAAAAGGAAATTTATTTAATGGTATAGAAAGGAAATGGAATAAAAAACGTCGTTTCGGTAAGAAATCACAACTTGAAATTATCTTCAATGTGATTTTTAAATAATTATCAGTGTGGTTTTCTTTCAATGTTTGTGGTATTTGTTACACATAATTTGTAATTTTAAGTTTTTGCACAAAATTTTTGTAGTTTTATTATCAATGTTACAATATTTAGGTTAAATATACCTACCTAATATCTATGATTTGTATAGTGTTGAGTGTTGTTTTAAAACTGAAACTGAATTTGTTTTTTTATCTATTTTGAAATATTTTTTTATATTTTAATATCATCAAAGTTTTGCCCTTCATTTCATTATAAAAGATACAAATGTAAAAGTTGAAATGTTCAATTTGTGGTTTAACCACTGTCAGTTATTCTAAATATGAGAATAATTAGACTAAAAAGAATTTAAAAAAAATAAATTGAGAATAGGTTTCTTAGCTCAAAGCTACATTTAGAGGATTCAACAAATTTTGATAAAATCGCTAAGGCCTCCGCCGAATTTTTTTTTAAAGTTCCGATTCTAATGTAATGGTTCTCAGTGATTCTATAAATATTTAGAAGCATAATTATGAAAAACTCAGCTTCACTAGAATTTTAAGAGTAACAGTGCCAAAATAATAGAAACAAGATTGATATTTTCTAATATTTAAGTAAAAGAGTTTGTTAAGCAAAACTCCTAACTATAATTTTGTAACTGTATTTAATTCATGGCACATAAATTTAATAGTTAGATCCCTATATCTAAGCTATTACCCTAAATTAGGATTAACTAAATATCTTCAACTAATGATTCCAAAGAAATACTTTCCTAAATATATGTACAAATTTTTTTGTGACTTTACTAACATTACATAATTGAAAATGCATTAATTTTAATTATTTTTAATAGCACCACGATAAGCTTCAATTGTATTAAATTTCAGTTTTATTGAAAATCTGTTTTAATTTCGTTTACTTTTATTTTCAATTTAACCTTTCTTATTCGTGTCTTAAAGATCTTACATAAATTTAAATTTTATGATTAGGGCAAAATATTGATTGCATGAGAAAAACGCAATACGAGTAAGTCAAACGGGTTCGTGTTTTGGGTCATTGTTTTTTTTTTGGGTTTTTGTGATTAATTGTGATTAGCGTTTCATACTTAGTTTGGTGTGAATGGCCCGTTATTACTCCTAGGTAAATAAGTAAAAGAATAAATTAAAATGTGTTATTGATTTTTAGAAAATTTCAGAATTAAAGATAAAACTCGAATTACTAGAAATAATAGTTAATTAAATTAAATTTGATTAAAGATTTGATAAAATTCATATTATATATCAACACGATATTATTTAGAGATACATCAAAAAATTGAGGAGATAAAAATCTGAATACATCTGGAAGTAGTAAGTATTCGGGATCAAGCATTATCTGAACTCATTTACACTAAATTCAAAGACAATTTTTCAATAATTGAAACTCAAACACAAAAATTTATTATTATTGAAGTTTAAACTCTTTAGGCTGAATCTGCCATCATAGATAAAAGAAAGAGGTTCCCTAAATATAATACTGATAGTTCAAGCCTTACCCAGGCTTGAATACAGTACACTCTTTATTCCATCAAAAAATTTATAATTACAAGTCTTACTGATACTAGGAAAGCAGAATGAATGTTTAGAATGTTCATTATGTGATTATTACAAGATTATAAAAAAACACAAGGGCTAAAATTTCGATAAAATTTTGCGAAATATATTTTATTAATATCTTCATGTAATTTATTTGAGCAGGCGATTCCATATTGATCAACTGCTACTTCGGTGTGCGCTAGTCTTATACCATTTTAAGCAAGGTCAAGTTCTACTCACATTGTGTTGTTTTTTATAATAACATCATTTATAGGACGACACGTCTAGTACTATTTTTAAACTGTGTTTAACAAGAAAAACGTGCGGAACGAAAATTTACAATAGTGAAAAGATGTTATTTTATTAAAGTCAAAACTCCTCATTTTGTATAACCAATTTTTAAAACAAACTCAAGTTCAGCTCTTTTCCTTTCTGTTTAATTGAATTTAATTATATTAAATTTAATCTAATATTTTACTTATTTCAATATTTGTTATTTTGCCTCAATTATAAGCAAAATTATTTTTTGAATATAATTTTCAAAGCTTTTTATGCTATCTGTCTTTTTGTTTATGTTTGTAATTGGTCATTTGTATCCTTAAATGTCTTCTTAAATATTTTGAGTTATTAAAAAAATGTTAAATATATTTATCTATTGTTAAAATTCCTACTAAATTCCAATTGATTTAACTTTATTTAAAAGGTGAATCAAATGTTTATACCTTGGGTAATATTGGAGCTCATCGTATTGTTAGCACAAAACTACCATCAGTGGGAAGTACCAGAGAAGCTATGACAGCGGCCGGAAATACTACAACAAGACTTCTTGGTACATTTCAAAAGGTTGATTATGTATTTATAGTTGGTGTTGCTGGTGGAATACCCCATTATACAGATTACAAAAGACATGTTCGTCTTGGTGACGTTGTAATCTCGTGTACAGATCGAACAAAATCATATTTAAATGGGTAATTGAAATTTTCATTATAAACACAAACTTTTTTCTATATAGTTTTTTCTTCTTCTAATTTTAGAAATACAAGTGATGATAGAAAACCTTACATCTATCTTTATGGTTCAGGTGAAGAAATTAAAACATATTCCCCTATTAACGAATGTCTACAACGTATTGCTGAAAGTTTACAAACTGAAATTCGTGTAAATAAGCCATGGGATGTATATTTAAAGGATGGTCTCTTGAATCTACAAAATAAAATTGAAAGTGATTTCAATCGTCCCGCCGCTAATACTGATAAACTTTATATGAATATTGGTAATCGTGAAGTTATTGAAGTAGCACATCCACAGCCAATCGATTCTATAGATGGACTGCCAGTTACTCGACTCCATTTGGGACCAATAGGTTCAGGAAGTAATTTTATTAAATCAGATAGTTTAAGATCAGATTTCGCTAAAAAGCATGGATTACTTGCTACTGATGTTGAAATGAGTTCAGTTTTGGATAGTATTATAGGAAATTGCAGAGATAGTTTTATACTAGTCAAAGGTTAGCAAAAATAGTAACATTTTTTATTTATTTGTGTGAACTGATAAAAAATAAATGCAAAAACTAAATTTAAATTATTCCAATTCCGCACAAATGACTAACAAAATATTTTAGAAAAATAATTTTTGTTTTATAATTTTTCTTTAAGGTATTTCTGATTACAAGGATGGTATGTCGACTAAAAAATGGCAAAATTATTCAGCATTAGCAGCTGCCGCTGTTATGAAAAGTATTATTTGTGGAATGGATGCTCCCACAAATGTTTAATTATAGTTTTAAATAGTATTTTTCTTTTAAACGGAATTCATTTCTATTTACAAATAATGCAAAAATATAATTACTAAATAAAAATTGTTTTAGAACATTAAAATGATAAAAAAAAGTGTTCGTAGGTATATTAAATATTCTTAAAACCGTTTTAAGTCAATGAAAGTCTCCATAAACGACATATGTATATCTAGTTGCGTTTTTAGTGTGAATAATATTATTTTAATTTATAAAATTTTTTATTTATATGTTGAATAAAAATATATTATTATTAATAATATAGTTTGCTATTTGAAAATGATAATTTCAAAAAATTTTAGTAGGTTTTGTCTGATTTATATTTCGGGAAGATAAAAATTACGTTCTAATATTTAACTTTATTAATTATTTTTAAAATAGGTGAAAATAATATGATTTTAACAAAAGTATTGACAAATATATTATTAAATAGTTTACAAATGAATTGTAACTCGTTAGCAAAAAAGGCAAATTGTTGTAAAATACGAAGCTAGTAATTGAGTGCTGAATTGACACAGAAACCTAAAACCTAAGGCGGATTAATCATTTTGCTGTTCTGGGCATTAAAAAAAAAAAGACTTAAAAAAAGTCTAGCCTATATGTAAAGCCTTTTTCTAGAACACTAAATTTTTTTAGAATATTCAAAATCACCATTTAAATATGAAAATTTAAAATCACTATAGAGAATAATTGGAATAATTTCAAAATTTAAGAAGTACAAAATTCGGAAAAAAATACATATTTTAAACTTTGGATTAGAGATTTGTGTTAGTTTAACCTCGTATACAATCTTCGTTATTTTCACCAAGTACTCACCCTAAGTACTTAAGTACTTATGTATGTTGTGCTCTGCGAAAATATAGGGTCCTTATTTAGTTTTTTTAATTATGTTACCATAGTTTTATTCAAGTAAACTAAAATTTTCAAAAGGTACATCGGTTTTTTGTGAAGTTGTGCACAAAACCAGAGCACGGTTACTTTACACAATGCGGCGCGGTGTACATATATTACCGACTTATAGCAAAAAAAAGGGATAACTCTTCAATCTAGCTGGTCTATTTTATCAAAAGCGAACAGATGGCCTTAAGATCGCTTTTCAATAAAAATCCAATTAGTTCACTTAAAACACTGTATTACACTTTTTAATAAAAAAAGCATCGAAATAAAAGTAATTATCTTACAGCGATGAACGATCCTGTTGTGTTAGGTTTACATAGCGCGCAGCGCGCATTGTGCCAGCTCCCATATTTGTTTGTATGGATTCTACTTTGCCGTTTGCGCGCCGCTGCTGCGAACCGCGTGCATTGTGTTTGGGCCTTTAGTGTGTATTTGGATAAAATTTCGAGAGAAAATTCGGAAAATGGGGGGAGGTACACCCTTTGCCACAGAACGCTTTTTGTTTGTAGTGGCTTATGGTGAGCATGAAATATTGGTAACGGCTCAACTGAAATTAAAAACAAAAACTACGTTAGTTTGACTTTTTTCGTGAACGAAGGATTTTACGAAAAAAAATTTTGTACAGTTAGTGATGTTTTTTCAAAAAAAAGTCGATTTTTGATGCTCAAAAAATTGAGTTTTCCGGCCAAAAAAATTAAAAGGATTTATCTAAAAAAAAATTCCTTCACTCACAAACTAGCTATTGCTAGTACAAACATTACCTGAAAATTTTAAATTGATCGATATATTGTTTAGCGAAATATCGTTCTCATCGCGATGGCATTTTTTCGAAAATACGATTCCGGGAAAATCGCGTTTAAAGTTTTAAGTCGACAATAGGTTGTCATGAAATAAATTAATTAGTGGGGGACCACCTTTAGGTTCTTGTGCTCCGATCTCGATGAAATTTTGAATAAACATTGTTAAAAGTATATACTTAAAAAATAAACAATAAACATTTTTTCGATTCTTTGAGCCAGCAGAACATACATATATGTATATAACCCCTTAATAAACTCTATAAATTGCAAGACTACTTTTTTAAACCCTCAATTAAACAAAATATTTACGAACACTGAAAAAATAAAGTTAATATGTTCTTAAAAGAGTGGCAAGTAAATATATTTAGTTGTTGAGTATATATTTACTTAAATTTACTAAAATTGAATATTTAAATTATTGACTCAAGAATTATTTTCTTGATTTCAGTACATGAAAAATCAAGTAAATTTGGTTACTTTGGAAATCAAACCTTATAATATTTTTCTGACATAAATGTCATATGCACCCTCTACACAATTGGCGAATCCAGCAAATCTGTCTTTGCAAAGTTGTGCAAATAGAAATGGAGTTTTAATTTTTAAATGGAAACCTTTGGAAACTCTAGCAAACTTCCTTTGCAAATTTACTTTTATTAGAGTAAACTTTCATTGAAATTAACTTATAAGCTATTAAAACTCCAAAGCTAGCTGATTTAAATCATAATTCATTGAATTGGACAAAAATAAAATAATTAAAAAAATTATTGTCTTTTATTTAAATGGAAACCTTTGGAAACTCCAGCAAACTTCCTTTGCGAATTTACAAACAGACACAGACAGTGCTTAGTCTGCCGAATTTGGGAAGTTTTTGCAAAGTTCGCTTTGTAGGTGAACTTTATACAAAACTTTTGAAACACACGTCAAAGAAAAGTCAATATAAAAGTTTAATTTTGTATGAGTTTTTGGGGCAAGTTTACACTACAAAGTACATAAATTGACTTCAATAATTACATTATAAATCTTTTAGAAACGTATAATTTGTACATTTCAAATAATTTCAAATAATTGTAGAATAATTCTTCATAACCAGTCAATTTTGTATGTTAAAATTAGTTATAGAGCATAAATTATGGTTTTCCAATCAAAATATTAAACAATTATTGCACTCAATTTACAATTGATTATGCCCTGGCCTATTGAAAGGCTGTCGAAAACGCTAATATAAACACCAACTTATAGTGTGTTGTCTTACGTCATATTCACAGTCAAACTTAACCACAGCTGTTCACTGTCAAACTATTGCCGAAAGAGAGAATCTGAAAAAATTACTCAAAATTTCTCCTCCGTACTGCCATAAGTTTGTCTAGTACTTGAGCAAAGATAAGTAAACAAAAGAACTAGATTTAGAGCTAATTAGTTCTTTTGAGAGAAAGACTAGAGATCTCCCATACAAATTCTAACAAATAGTACTAAATACTAAATACTTAGTTCAGTGAAAACCACTATTAGAAGTTTTCAAACTTTTTCCACATTTCCCTATTTTATAATTCTTACAAATATTTTAAATCTTACATGTGGCAGCACATTAATAGAGCTTTGCTATTTTGCAAATAAGAACCCCAGACAGCAGACAGACGTTGTTTAGATTTCATTGGGGGCGGGTGTTAAGTTTAATGTTTACATTGCTAGTGAACTGAATCCCACGTGCTTTTTGTTTTTCATAATCGAATTTAATTGGTTTTCAAGTGATAATTAGTGCGTAAGATACGATATTAAAAAAGGAATAAAATTGTGCTTAAAATCTACAAAGTGGTAATAATAATTGATTATTATTATTTTAACAATTTAAAGAAATTGTTTTCTATTTTCATTACATATTTAGTGTAAGCTCTGAAATTATACAAGAAAAAAAAGAGGTAATTGTTTTATTAAAATTTTGGTCATTGCACCGCTTATTAATTATTCGGCTTTTTTTGTTTTTTTTTTTGGTTTGTTTTTTGTAATCCATAAATTTTTAAAGCGCATAAATGTTTTTTGACCGGTTATGTGCGTATGAACTTTTTTTTTCTCTTTATATGAAACCACCTGTTCAAGCCTTCTGACGCACGCGTTTTAGTCAATGTAAAATTTCAAGTTCAAGGCTTAGATAAATGTAACAATTTCAAGGGATATAATCATCAATTTGACCCATTCCAACTGAAAATTATTCTGTGTTAATGAAATTTGAGGGTAATAAAAATATATGTGAAATTTGACTAATTGGGTTTTATGTGTATAACAAAAAATAGAAATAAAGCTTGCAAATGGAATCGCTTTAAGTATTTAACGGCCTTGTTGTAGGCCGTTGTTCTTAATTGAATAGACTACAAGCTACTTTCAACGACCTCATAAATTTATTCGGTTTCTAAGCATCTTTTCCCATTTGTATGACGAGCTTAACGAGAAAAATATATGGCACAATGAAAGTCGTTTGAAGTAGCTTTCCTATGTATCAAGTCTTATATAAACCTCTTTTCTAGTTCAGAGCAATCTTATTTATTATTTAAAATTTGTACTTATTCAATTTAAAGCGTGCAAGAAGAAATTATGGAAAATAAGGAAACTAAGGAAAACCATTCGTCTGAATAACTAAGTAATTTTATTTGATATTTTAAACAATAACTTTGGTTTGGTTACTTCAAAGCTTTAAGCGTGATTAAACTTTTTGTCGGATATTTGATCTGAAAAATCGAAATAAGTAAAAACATTAAAGTCATTTAAAACGTTCCCATTTTTTGTCATAGGAAGTGTTTTCAGCTTAAGAAAAGGTCCTTTTTATAAATTAGGTTTTACTATGATTTTAAGTTCTCTAAATACTCCTCCTTTCCATATAACTCAAAAACGGAATTTTTTTAATTAAGCCAAAAACGAAAGTTCTTTTTCAATTCAAAGAAATTAACTTTTCTATTTATTTCATTAGAAAAAAGTAACAGGCAATTTATGAGCTTATCTGAAGATAAGAATTAGACTCATTTTGCAAATTTTTATCAGCAACTAAATTTTCACTTAAACAAAACTGCTGTCTTTTAACAAAAGTTTTTGTAGACACCATTTTTTTATCGCTTATTAAATTCCTTTTCGAAAAGTGTTAGTTTCATATAATAATCATGATGAACTTGTTTCTCTTAAATTTTGCCTATTTAAGTCTCACTTTGTTTAATACAATCCTAAGTACATTAATAACAAATGAAATATCGTTTACTTAGTAAATTCTCGCAGTCGTTTTTGAAAGATTAGTAAAACACTGAAATATTAATATACCTTTTTTGGGCTGAAATTTTATGGATGAAAGACTAAAGAGAACACAAGGGTTTTAGGATAGGCTTAATATTGTTTCTATCCTCTGTGAATTTATAGCGTTTTAAGGTGCAATAAACATTATTTTTACCGCTTAAATCTCATAATCGATGTTTGAGAAATAAAATTTTCTTTTTCATTTTAATATGCTATAATGGCTACAACAATTATGAATAATTGAAGCGTAATTTATGTGTTGAATTTGCTATGTGAAACTTTACTGTTTTGAGAGCTAATTAGTAAAAAATAAAGTTTTTCCTTTACTGGTTGTCTGCATATTTTTTTCATTTTAAGTACTAAGCAATCCAAGTACCTTTGCAGATTTAGTACCTCAACGCTTAAGTGTTAATAGGAATAAATACATAATTTATTAAGGTGGGCACCCACTTAGTGCGTGTATCTCAGTGGGTAACTTTTTTGACGTCAAAATGACGTACAAATGAATTTCACGCTGAAATATCCACATATGAGGGGGAACTTTGGCGTGAGTCTATGACGTCATAAAAGTTACCCGTTGAGATATACGCACTAAGTGGATGCCCAGCTTTAGGGTGTAAAAAAAAAATTCATAATTTTTTCTGATGATTCACATAAATTTGAAGGTACCATAGTGGTAAACAACAACAAATTTACTGTAGGCTATAGAAGTTTACTTTTTATTTTCATTTTTCGTTTCATTTTGAAGTTTACTTTCACAATTTGTTAAGGAAAATAAACTGTAGGAAAAAATTATACCAAACTTTTTTCATTGCTTACACAACAAGAAATGCTCGTAAGCTCTGATATCACCCCTTGCGTTAGGCAAACGTGACGTGATTCCTAAATCTGTTCAGTATCCCTTCATTTGTCCAACCAAGGCCAAAAATACAATTTGCTTTTAAATTCTCCTCTGCCAATTTGTTTGTAGAACTGTAGGTCAAATGTATTAAACTAAAATGTTAAATTCAAACGTTTAACAGTTCTTAACACAATTGGAAAAGGAGAATTTAAGGGGAAAGATGGCAAAATTGAACCCAGACTGCTAGAATTAAAGTACGAAAATTTAGAAAAAAAGCCTATGCTTTTTATATAATGTGATTTTTTTCCTTTGCAGATAAAAAATCTATACCAGCATGTCTGAAACTTGCTACCTTGTTTTAGAAAATGGAACAATAATCAAAGGCAAATCTTTTGGTGCAATTAAGCCAACAGACGGTGAAGTTGTTTTCCAAACTGGAATGGTTGGCTATCCAGAATCAATGACAGATCGTTCTTATCGTTCCCAAATACTTGTTTTAACTTATCCATTGATTGGCAATTATGGAATACCATCAACTACAGAAAATGATATTTATGGACTTCCTAAACACTTGGAATGGATTACAGGTATATCAATATCAGCTCTTGTTGTGGGTGAAGTATGTGAAAAACCATCACATTGGAGTCAGAAAAAAACTCTTTCTAAATGGATGGAAGAAGAAAATATTCCTGGTATAAGTGGAATTGATACAAGAGCACTAATTAAAATAATTCGGGAACATGGCTCAATTCTAGGGCGTATCACATATAATAATCCTGAATTATCATATAATTTTGTACATCCCAATACTAGAAATCTTGTGTCTGAATGTTCTATAACAGAATCTAAAATTTTTAATAAAAATGGATACCCAAAAATTTGTGCAGTAGATTGTGGTCTTAAAATTAATCAAATTCGATGCTTTTTAGCACGTGGTGCTTGTGTTGAATTAGTTCCATGGAATAGTAAATTAAAATCATATGAATTTGATGGTTTATTTATTAGTAATGGGCCTGGTGATCCAGTAATGTGCCGAGAAACTATATATGAATTAAAAGAATTTATGAATAATAATGAAAAACCAATTTTTGGTATATGCTTAGGTCATCAACTTTTAGCAACAGCAATCGGTTGTAAGACATTTAAAATGAAATACGGAAATCGTGGACATAATTTACCATGTATACACCATGGAAGTGGACGATGTTTTATGACTTCACAAAATCATGGATTTGCTGTTGATACATCATCCTTACCAGATGATTGGGAACCTTTATTTACAAATGCAAATGATAAAACTAATGAAGGAATTATACATAAAAATAAACCATATTTTTCAGTTCAGTTTCATCCTGAACATACAGCTGGACCAGAAGTAAGTTCAATTTTATTATATTTTTAACTAGAATTTGTATTTGTATTGAAATTTGTTAATCGTGAAGCGGAAATTTTGCCTAGGCTTCTATTTAAACTTTAAGAGTTTCAAAACTTTTAACAAAGTTATTGTTCAAATTACTTAAATGTTGAATCTAGTAAAATTGGGTCGGGTAAAATTACCTGCTTAGAAAATTTACCTAAACATTAAGTTAGGGGATGATACAATTGATTTAGGTTCTCCTTTTTCGTTTGCGGCTATTTTTGGATTTTTTTTCTAAATTTAATCTCCAGTAGTCTACTAATTTTCTTAGATTAATTTCCTTACAAAAATACTTAACAATATATACTTTTTTTTATTTATTAATTGATTAATAATTTTTTAATTTTTAAATAAAGGACTTGGAATTACTTTTTGATGTGTTCTTAGATGTTGTAAAAGAAAACAAAGCAAATACTTTTGGTAGAGCTTCAATCAAAACCAAACTAAACGAACGGCTTTCATATGATGGAAAAATTAATTCAATACCCAATCAACGTCCACGTAAAGTTCTTATTCTTGGTTCGGGTGGCCTTTCAATTGGGCAGGCTGGAGAATTTGATTATTCTGGCTCACAAGCTATTAAAGCACTAAAAGAAGAGAAAATTCAAACAATACTTATCAATCCGAATATAGCAACTGTACAAACATCAAAAGGTCTTGCTGATAAAGTCTATTTCTTGCCACTAACATTAAATTATGTGGAACAAGTGATACAATCTGAAAGACCACAAGGTATTTTAGTGACATTTGGTGGACAGACAGCTCTTAATTGTGGTGTTGAACTTGTAAGAGCAGGAGTTTTACAAAAATATAATGTAAAAATTTTGGGTACACCAATTCAATCAATTATTGATACCGAAGATAGAAAACTATTTGCTGATCATATAAATAGTATAAATGAAAGAGTTGCACCATCGGCAGCTGTCTATTCTGTAAATGAAGCAATAGAAGCGGCCAAAAAATTGGGTTACCCTGTTATGGCTAGAGCTGCATTTGCCTTAGGAGGATTTGGTTCAGGTTTTGCAAATGATGAATCTGAGCTATATAATCATCTTAAAAATAAAAATTCAAGAGAGGGCCAAAGTCAGATAATTATTGATAAATCTTTAAAAGGATGGAAAGAAATTGAATATGAAGTTGTTCGTGATGCATACGATAATTGCATTACTGTATGTAATATGGAAAATTTAGATCCACTTGGAATTCATACTGGTGAAAGTATAGTTGTGGCTCCATCACAAACTCTTACAAACAAAGAATATAATATGTTACGAACAACTGCTATTAAAGTAATTCGCCATTTTGGTATTATTGGTGAATGTAATATTCAATATGCACTTAATCCTCTTTCTGAAGAATATTTTATAATTGAAGTAAATGCTCGTTTATCAAGAAGCTCAGCTTTAGCAAGTAAGGCAACAGGTTATCCTTTAGCATATGTTGCTGCTAAATTAGCATTAGGAATTTCTTTACCAGATATTAAAAATTCTGTAACTGGGGTAACAACTGCCTGTTTTGAGCCTAGTCTTGATTATTGTGTTGTTAAAATACCAAGATGGGATTTATCGAAATTTGTTAGAGTTAGTAAAAATATTGGTAGCTCTATGAAAAGTGTTGGTGAAGTTATGTCAATTGGACGAACTTTTGAAGAAGCATTCCAAAAAGCTTTACGAATGGTTGATGAAAGTGTTTTAGGATTTGATCCAAATTGTAAAGAAGTATCTGAAAATGAATTAATTCGTCCAACTGATAAAAGAATATTTGTTTTAGCAGCAGCAATTAAAGCAAATTATTCAATTGAAAAATTACATAAATTAACAAATATTGATCCATGGTTTTTAAATAAAATGAAAAATATAATTAGTTATTTAAATTTTTTGGAAAAAAATAAAGAACCTTTATCTTATGATACTATATTGCAAGCAAAACAATTGGGATTCTCTGATCGGCAAATAGCAGTGGCTATAAAAAGTACAGAATTAGCTGTTCGTTTGTATAGAGAAAAAAATGAAATTACACCATTTGTCAAACAAATTGATACCGTTGCAGGTGAGTAAGTCTGGTTTTTTTGTCAAAATTCTTTTCAAATTTATTCTTAATTAAAACTTTTAATTTTGAAAAACTGAAGAAATAAATACTTTATTTACTCCAAGAAATACACTTTTTAGATTTTTTATTGTAAAGCTTAAAGGTCAAAACAATTTTGATTGAAAAGTAAAAGTGCTCAAGATTCAATAAATAGAATCAAATCTTTCCTCTCTATATTGAAAATTTCTATCACCAATATGAATAAATTCTCAAATTTTTGAATTCATCTTTCTAATTTTAGGAGAATGGCCAGCGACTACAAATTATCTCTATCTTACTTATAATGCATCACAACATGATATTGTTTTCCCAGGAAATTATGTAATGGTTCTTGGTTCTGGTGTTTATCGAATCGGAAGTTCAGTTGAATTTGATTGGTGTGCAGTCGGCTGTTTACGTGAACTTAAAAAATTAGGTTGTTCAACTTTAATGGTTAACTATAATCCAGAAACAGTTTCAACTGACTATGATGTATGTGATAGATTGTATTTTGAAGAAATATCATTTGAAGTTGTTATGGATATTTATCAAATTGAAAATCCTGAAGGAATAATATTATCAATGGGTGGCCAACTTCCAAATAATATAGCCATGGATTTACATCGTCAGCAAGCTAAAGTTTTAGGAACATCACCAGAATCGATTGACAGTGCTGAAAATCGTTTTAAATTTTCACGAACATTAGATCGTAAAGGAATTTTACAGCCACGTTGGAAAGAATTAACTGATCTAAAATCAGCTATTGAATTTTGTGAAGAAGTTGGATATCCCTGTTTAGTAAGACCATCTTATGTATTATCCGGTGCAGCTATGAATGTTGCATATTCAAATCAAGATTTAGAAACTTATTTAAATGCAGCATATTTAGTTAATAAAGAGCATCCAATTGTTATATCAAAATTTTTAAATGAAGCAAAAGAAATTGATGTTGATGCAGTTGCATCTGATGGTGAAATATTATGTATGGCCGTATCGGAACATGTTGAAAATGCTGGTGTACATTCAGGTGATGCAACATTAGTAACACCACCACAAGATATTAATACAGAAACATTAAATAGAATTAAAATTATTGCACGTGATGTCGCTGGTCTTTTAGATGTAACTGGACCATTTAATATGCAATTAATTGCTAAAAATAATGAATTGAAAGTTATTGAATGTAATGTTCGTGTCTCAAGATCATTTCCATTTGTTTCAAAAACTTTAAATCATGATTTTGTTGCAATGGCAACACGTGTTATAATTGGTTTAACTGTTGAACCAGTTGATGTATTACATGGCTGTTCAAAAGTTGGTGTTAAAGTTCCACAATTTAGTTTTTCACGATTAGCTGGTGCTGATGTACAACTTGGTGTTGAAATGGCATCAACAGGAGAAGTTGCTTGTTTTGGTGATAATCGATATGAGGCCTATTT
Organism: Acrocera orbiculus; assembly: GCA_947359355.1. Classification (NCBI taxonomy): domain Eukaryota; kingdom Metazoa; phylum Arthropoda; class Insecta; order Diptera; family Acroceridae; genus Acrocera; species Acrocera orbiculus. Next base: position 29,176,597 of record OX375757.1, read on the forward strand.
AAAAGCAATGATGTCAACTGGTTTTCAAATACCAAAAAAAGCAATATTGTTATCTATTGGTAGTTTTAAAGTAAAATTTTAATTTTATTTTTTTTTTACATTAAATATCTAGCTTTCTTGTATATTTATTGTTTTAGCATAAAATGGAACTTTTACAATCAATTAGAGATTTATCGAAAATGGGTTATAAATTGTATGCTTCAATGGGAACAGGAGATTTTTATGCAGAACATGGTATAGATGTGAGTATCGAAATTTCTTATTTTCACTGATAAAATAGTTTTAGTTTTAAGGCTGATAACTGCACAAAGCGCAAAGCCTAAGGCTGCCTGAAGAGTGCCGGCTTATAGCTGAGCTGACGCCGATTCCGATACCGGAGACTATAAGGTCGTTATGGGTAAATCAAGAGGAATATGCTCAAAGTGTTCAGAGTGCAAGCCTACCAAAGATTAGACTATCGTAATGGGAATTAGCGTCAGCTCGCCTGTAAGCGAACACACTGTAGGCAGCCTAAAAGTAAAAAAAGTGACAAGAGGATTTCGTGCAGTTTCTCGTTATTGTTTACCATTTAAAATGGACTTTCGAAGTTATTTGTTTGGTTGTGGTATGGGGAAATTCTTTTTCTTTTTTGGAAGGCTATATATAAATTTTATTTTAATTTTTTTTTACATTTTTTGAAAATGTAGAAAAATAATTTTGGGTTGTTTTTTGGGTAATAATAAACAATTTATCGTGATTATTGTCAATCAGATATGCAGTGGAATACTGTTGCATTATATAACACCGTTTTGTTGTTCAGTAACTGTAATATAGTTGGTAGGATTAGGGCAAAAAGAATTTCGTGTCATAATTTCGTTTAGGAATTGTGTCTTAGAATTCTTTTGATGTCATTAAAAATTTTGGCCTAGCCCTCGTGTAGAAACCTGTGATAAAGAATTTCGTTCCAAAATAATTGTCTTAAATTAGAAGTTAAATTCATCCTATAGTTTTAAATAAAAACTTTTTAATTATTTCCTATACGTATATTCTTCTTCTTTATAACTATAATTAATAAAACTACACATTTAAAATTATTATTGTCCTGTTAAAGCTGTATTTAACTAACGATATGCATTTTTCCAAAATTACATCCTTACGATTGTGAAGATTCAGTTTCATTCTTTGGTTTAATTTTAAAACGAACATTTAATCCATCATTTTTTATAAATTCTGTATTACTGAAAATTTCATTTTTATTCAGAATAATGCTGGTAAATTTTCTTGGCTCAATAAATATTTTTTCCGAATCAGTATTATTTTCATGAACTGTTTCAATTGTATTTAAAGATTTTTCTAATTTTCTTTGTGGTAAATTTGGTCCTTGTTTATTATTTTCATTAGATTCGAGTTCAGTATATAATTTTTGTAAATCTTCTTTTAAATTATTTAATTTACTATTATCACCTAATTCTTTTATTAACGATAGAATCTTTGTTATATGATTTAGATAAATTTGACATAATATATTTGTGTTTTTTTGCTTTAAATATTTTGCTATTGCCATGAAATGTGTCGTAAATATTTCAACTAGAATAGTTTTTCTGAGATCATCAAGAACTTTTCTATGTTCCACATTTTCTTCCTGTTGAGATAGCCTTTCAATATTTTTCGGTACTAAAAACTAAAAAGAAAAATGTTTTAATTTAAATAAAAAATATAATAGTTCGTTAAAATTGTTGATAAAGTTCAATTTTATAATATGTTAATCGTCTAAAAATTTATGGTTGCTTAAAGGATAAGAAAACGTTGATATTTTTATTTGGTAGAATTTTACAGGGTAGTCACTCTATCCATATAAAAAGCTGTGAATCTTTAGAAGTAGGACAGTTACACATCTAATCATTTTTTTTCTTTTTTAATATCGTGAAACTTTTGAAAAATACTCTTAACAGCTTTAGTGGCTATCTATGAATCCTAGTTTTTTTAAAACTTAAAAAAAATTCAAAAGTTTTGAACAGAAAATCCTTAATCTATATTTTGATTTTCTCATTTGAGATTTTTAATATATTTTGTATTTGAAGTTTCTGATACAGCTGCTTCCCTTTTAAAATTTTTGTTTTCTAAAGATCCTTTCAAAAAATGTGAAAGGTCTATTGAATTTTGAAATAAATCATTTTTTAGATATTTTTTTTGAGGTTAAATAGGGCAAATTTTTTTTTTTTTTTTACTTTAATTACTTGTAGATCCTGCAATTCTAACTTTGCCAAACTTTGCCTTTCAAAAAATGAAAATTTTGTCTTAAGAAAAACTTAAATTTTGGTTTATTTAATAATTTTGCTTTTTAGATACATGCAAAGAATGCAAAATTTTTAGCATAATGTGTGAAGCACAATTTTCGACCTCAATGAAATAAGGCTTCTGCCAAATTCATAACAAGATTTGGCTCGATCGACCAAGTGTTTTTCAAGATCCTTGAGATCAGTTTGATCTACCGCCTCCTGGTCTAATAGTTATTAATAATTATAAATATTGCAAGGACCTGCGATAAAACCTCCTTTTTTTTACTGTTATTAAATTTGCATGGAATTTGCTTATGATAGAAATGAAACCATATAAGATCTTTGTTTATAAATAATTATTTTTTCTTATTTAAAAAAAAAATAACTTACCGTAAAATCTATTGAATCAAATGATGATCTTCTATAATTTTCCTTCTCTCTGTGAATTCTTATTATTTCTCTGTTTTTTCTTTTCAAACGTTTTGTCCTACGTAAGTTACGATCTAAAAAATTATCATTTGTTTCTGTTTCTGAAATTCCACTATACATTTGTTTTGCTTTTGTATGTAATTGTAATTGATCTTGTTTTTCTGAAAAATTTCTAAATAAAAATAAAGGATTTCTTACTGTTAAAGCATTGAAAATCTGTTTGTACTCTAATTTAGGACAAAACATATCTAAATTATGTAAATTTCGATATGCTGCCATCAAATGCATAACAGGATTATCTAAAATATTTGAAAATCTTTGATGTAATTCAGCTAATTCCGTTTCTGGAATGTTTTCAAGTAAATTACGTTGTGGTAAAAAATAATCTGGTAGATATTTTGTTGATATTCGATTTAAAAATGATTTAAGAAAACGTACTAAAACTTCACCACAATTTTCTTCGGACCAAATTAGATAATTTCGTTCATATTCCCAAAATAAATGAGTCTTTATAAGATCCATTGTGTAGAGAAAATGACTTTTATGTTCTATAAAAGTTTTTACTAAACTTTTTGTCACTACTAATATTTTTACTTGAGCATGTGTTAAATAAAATTCTAAATATCTTTCAGCTTTAGGGAAAATAATTTTCCATTCTAAATTATGATAAGGATTTCTTCCTCTTTTCGGTATATATCCAGTTGGTATAACATGACATCCAAATGATATTATTTTTTGAATCATATTCTTACTTGGCCATTGAAATTTATTTCCTGTTTTAGGATTAATATAGGCAGATCTCTCACGTAATTGCCATTCTCTAGCACATTCTGGCCAAGGGCAAAATATTGCTGGTATAATTTCAAATTCATTAACAAATATTGATGCTTCTTTCCAGGTAGCATTTTGTAGATCATCTTTTGATATTTTTAATTTACTTCCAAGCTGATTTTCAAGCTGTGAAACAAAATAACAAAGAAAAGCTTTTGAGTTTATAAATTTGTTACTTAATTTTTCAATTTCAAAACTAAAATCTTCTAAATCATTTGTTTTATAAACTATTGGTAGAAATTCATTCATTGATTGTGTCTCTTTTGATTTAATTGTTGTTAATTGGCCAAGTGGTTGATGTTTATTAACTGCTCGAATATAAGCGTAATCATAATCTGAGCTTGAAGGATTGGTTAATGATGCCCATGAATCGGTTAAATTATTTTTATTTAATTCATGTGCATTCTTCATATCTGTATATTCATCTGAGCTAGTATTACTATTATGATCAGCTTCATTACCACTTTCTACTATTTTTTCTTGATTTAATTTCATTTCTTCTATTGATTTATTATTAGATGAAATACTTAAACGAATATATCCTTTCCAATTTCCTTCGCAATATTTATCAAAATCTAAAATCGCTTTGAATAAAGGTGAAATGCTTGAGTATGTTGAGTCCTCTGTACTCATTATTTCAATATTTTCATATACAACAAACATTCGCTGAACTTGTAAGGGAATATCTTGATTTTTGTGAAAGCCATGTCTGTAATGAGCAGCAAATGAATTACTATTAGGCATTTTTTTAAAGGAATTTAATGTGAATACAAAAAAAAAAAAAAAAAATAGTAATAAATTGCATTTTATCTACATTCTACTCGAATAGATTAAAAATATCACTAAAATTATCCCATAATTGATGTACAATTAATAATAAATGTAGGCTGCAATCATTTTCTAAATATAAAAACCCACTTTTTAGACCTTATTTTCTTTTATTTAAAACTCTATCAACTTCAACTAATTTTTTACTGTTCCAGTATTGACGACTCATTTTTTTTATCTCTAGTGGTCGATTTATTGTAAACAAATATAGAATAAGTACAGTCACCTGATACTTGATTGCGGTAAATGTCGTTAAATTTAAGATCATGATTAGCATAATCGGTCATTCTCCTTATTGTCATATTACAAAAGAGCACCAAATATTACAAAAAGATAACAATATAAAATGGAATCAATTCTTTAATGCTCACTGTTTATATATTTTTAATATATATTTATATACCACAAAATGTTTAAGAAGTCCAAACTGCAAATATTTCCTACAGCAAAACGTCATCGGGCTAAATTTAATATTGATAAAAATGAAATCACCAGATTTTAGTCACTTAGCTTCCAAAACGAAATTATAACTTCTAGAAAAATGGTTTGTTCTTTAATTCAATATTTTATGGTCGCAAACTTTGAGTTAAATCGAGGAAAATCATAAAGAGGAAGAATTGTTGATTATTTCAATGAAAGAGGATTCTAATTTGCAAATTTAAATGGAGTAAATGGAGTTGTTCATTAGCAGAAGTACAATTCCATAAATTAAATTCTGTTGTGGTAGAAGCCAACATTTTTACATAGTTTTGTTTATAATGTCGATTCATCATTTGCAGCAATATATTTTTTAGTATACACTGCAAATAGACGCGGAATATATTTGTAGTACTCTTCTGGACCCCTTGATTCTTTTTGGAATTTTAAAATAACTTTAATATGAGTCATAAGAAATCTTTTGTATAGAAATCACCAATCAACTTAAGTTTAGTTAATGCCATGATGAGATACTGAAGCTCACACAAGATAAAACTTTATGTTTGACACAAATTGAATTTGATTTAGTCTAAAGTAAAAAAAGATTCAACTTTTTATGGCATTTATTTAGTTCTTTTAATAATATTTTACTTTTAATATAATTTTTTTAAGTTTCGTAGCTTTTATAAAAGAAATAATTTAGGGAACAAAATTCATTAAGACAAAGCCAGAACTGTTTTGCCCCACATTCGATATATACATATATGCATTTCTTAATATCCTTGAGAATTAAAAACATTTTAAACACTAAGCGTAATATTATTAAAAAGTATTATTATCTTTAAAACATCAAAAAATCTTCTGGGAAATTAAAACTTACTTGTTTCGAAATTTTAAACCCTTGTCGACAGCTTTGTCTAAAACATTTGGTAAAATTATTGAATATTGTTCCAAATTTTTGTTTATATCGCACTCATATTGCCTCCCGTTTTCTTTAGCTTCCGCTAAATCTCTGCAAAAATAAAATTGGTATCTAATTAATTATCTAAATAAAAATTAAGTTGCTGACTTTATTTACAAAAAATAAAGCGGTTTTCTTATGAAAAATCTAGGATGATTGTAAAATAATATTTTTTGTAGTACCCTCCTTTCAATAAGAAAAAATAGGAGTCAAACGAGAGGCAGCAAAAACTACTTTTTGCCTTTCAACTCTCTGATCTATACAAATAGAAGCAGTTAGCCTCGTGTTCGCCTATAACAGCTTTATTAAATTTAACCAAAACTCTAGTGTTGTTATTTTACTCAATATTTATAAAAAGTTTAAAAAATAGCGAAAAATTCTGAGACAGCAAAAAACGATAACCAAAAAATAAAATAAAATAAAGTCAGGCTTAATTTTCCCATTTTTATAGAATACGTCAGTATTTTTCACTTAAATATATGACTTATTGTGCGACTTTTTCTAACGAAAAAAATTTGAGGAACTTTTGACCTTGTGAATTTTTGATTTTGATTTTTCAATGGCATTTGAGTGAATTTATCTTTTGATTTTATATAAATTGAAAAAGTCGCTAGTCGCTTAAAACCATTTCTAATAGAACTATAGCTTAAATATTACTTGTGACAATGTTCAGGGACAACGTTTTTCATTCTACGATTAGAACTTTTCCTCCTTCGATTCCTCACTGCCTTTGTTAACCTCCGTATGCCTTGTCCTCTACTTAGTATCTTATTTAAGCACTCTAAATTTCAAAATTATCTTCGTTTTCGATAAACAGCTTTACTATTGTATTTTTTAAAATTAATTTTTATAAAAAAGCTATGTAAAAGCAATTTGCTTCAAAGGTATCAATAGTAAAGAATATATACACTCAATTTATGCCACGAATATTTGAAAATGTGCCTAGAAACATTTTTATCTATTTAGCATGACCACAATTCTATTAAAAATTAATTTAATAAAGCTAAACTGATAAAAATTTAAAAATAAAAAGATGACATATTTCAAATTAATAATTATCTAGGACTGTAAAAATTAACTGATCTCAATATTTATTTTTAGATTTGATTTAACTTTTTCGATTTTAGGATTCAATATTTTAAGCAATAAAATTACCTTTCATAGTTTTCAAATATTACTAAAGATAGCATCATCTGATTAAGTAGAAAAGAGCAAAAATCGGAATTGATTTGTTCATTTAGCTTTTTAACAATTATTTCTTTACACTCAAAACTATCATTGAAATTATTTTCACTTTTATTTTTTGAATTGGTATTCACTTGAAAATTTTTTTCCATTTTTTCAAAATGTTTTTCTAATTGTTTTTGACGCTTTTGGCGTCTTTCTAGTTCTTTTTGTTTACGTTTCTGTTGAAGTTCTAATCGTTGGATTGGATTAGTTGGTACTTTAACTTTAGATTGCGATCGACCCATTTTTATGTACTTTTTATCGTTTATAGTAATTTTATTTATTAATATTGAATTTTATTAAGAAAATAATTTATTAATTTAATCATCTTGTTTGATTGAATAAATATCTCTTACTCATTAATTATTTCAAATTTTTTTTTAAATTAATAATCTTATTGTTTCCGATTTAATGAATTTATGAAGTACTTATTCATCAGTATGAAATGCAATCTCTTCAGTACTCAAATAGAGTGATTGGATTTTTCAATTTTGAGGCTAATTAAACCTTTTTTATCAATCATTTGAAGAGGAATTGAATTTGGAATAATTAATCAGGTTTTTGCTATGTGATATGTGTTAGTAATTGCATCTAAAAAAAGAACAATAATAATGTTAAAAATAATTTTTTTTTTGTAGTAGAATAGTGCGCATATTAAACATCTATGAAAAAATGTAATTCTTATGTTTAAAAATATTTTAGATTGAATCTGTTCAATGGACTTTCGATAAACTAATTGCTGAAGATACTAATGGAGAATTAAGGCATCTTGCTGAAATTTTAGAGCACAAGCAATTTGATATGGTTATAAATCTTCCAATGAGAACAAGTGGAGTTCGAAGGTAAATAAAAATAATTAAAGTTAAAATAATAAATAAATTTATTTAATAATTGAAGAGTTTCATCATTTATGACACACGGATATCGTACCAGACGTTTAGCTGTTGATTATTCAATACCATTAGTTACAGATGTTAAATGTACTAAATTACTTGTCGAAGCAATACGTCGTATTGGTTGTGCTCCACGTATGAAAACACATACAGATTGCATAACATCTAGACGTATGATTAAATTGCCTGGTTTTATTGATGTTCATGTGCATTTACGTGAACCAGGAGCAACACATAAGGAAGATTTTTCAAGTGGTACAGCAGCAGCATTATCAGGTGGTATAACATTAGTATGTGCAATGCCAAATACAAATCCACCAATTGTTGATCGTGTTTCACTTAATTTAATTCAAGATTTAGCTAAAGCTGGTAGTCGATGTGATTATGCAATTTATGTAGGGGCAAATGATGAAAATTTTAATACAATATCAGAAATTGCTAATCAAACAGCAGGCTTAAAAATGTATTTAAATGATACATTTGGTAATCTGAAAATGACAGATATGACAATTTGGGACAAACATTTATCTAACTGGCCAAAACATTTACCAATTGTATGTCATGCTGAAAAACAAACAATGGGAGCTATTATTTTGATGGCTCATCTTTTAGATCGATCAATACATATTTGTCATGTAGCTAGAAAAGAAGAAATAGCATTAATACGTGCTGCAAAAGAACGAGGTATCAAAGTAACATGTGAGGTTTGTCCTCATCATCTATTTTTGACAACTGATGATATTAAAAAAATCGGTGAAGGTAGATCAGAAGTGAGACCAATACTTTGTTCACCAGAAGATCAACAAGCATTATGGAATAATATGGAGTTCATTGATGTATTTGCAACTGATCATGCACCACATACTGTTGAAGAGAAAAATTCTAAAAATCCACCACCTGGTTTTCCAGGTTTAGAAACGATTCTTCCATTATTAATAAATGCCGTACAAGAGGGTCGTCTAACTTTTGATGATCTTAAAAATAAATTTCATCGTAATCCGAAAAAAATTTTCTCATTACCTGATCAATTAAATACATATGTTGAAATAGATTTAGATGAAGAGTGGGAAATTCCAGAAGTACCCACACATTCAAAAGCACAATGGACTCCTTTTGCTGGAATGAAAGTTAAAGGACGTGTACATCGTGTTGTTCTGCGTAATGAAGTTGCTTTCATTGATGGGGAAGTATTAATATCACCTGGTTATGGTCAAAATGTAAGAGTTCAGGCTTTGAAAAATAAATTTTTAAGTCAATCAATTGAAGCAATTGATAAATTAACTCCAATAGAAACAGTTGAAAAACTTGATACAAATCGAACATCTGAGCTAGCGAGTGATGTACAAATAAATGAAGTTTTCTCAAAACTATTAGCTGATCAAACACCAAAATTAAATGTACATTTTGCTGATGAAACGAATGTACTTAGATCAATATCTCCAGTACTAAGATCACGATGTGATTCAACTGGAAATAAAGCTTTAAAAGAATTAATAGAGCAAATAGGTACAACAAATTTGGCTAATGCTCATAGCCTTCTAGGGAAACATATTCTTACCGTAGATAGTCTTACAAAAGAACAGTTAAATGATATTTTTAATATAGCACAAATTTTTAAAAGTAAAGTTACTAAAGATCGTCCCTTAGATGAAATTTTAAAAGGAAAAGTTATGGCATCTATATTTTATGAAGTTAGTACACGTACATGTTGTAGTTTTGCAGCTGCTATGCAAAGATTGGGTGGAAGTGTTATATATATGGACAAGATAAGTTCATCTGTACAAAAAGGTGAATCATTAGAGGATAGTATTAATGTTATGGCAAACTATTCTGATGTTGTTGTTTTAAGGCATCCAGAAATTGGAGCTTCTGCGGTAAATTTAAATAAATTATTAATCAACTTAATGCTATTCCTTAATTTAAGTGTTCTTTTAAAGTTTAATTTTTTAAAGCTAATCTTACATTTTCTATAAATATAAATATATATTTTAGAAAGCAGCACAACACTGTAGAAGACCTTTAATTAATGCAGGCGATGGAGCTGGAGAACATCCAACTCAAGCTTTACTTGATATTTTTACAATTAGAGAAGAAATTGGTACTGTTAATGGCCTAACAATAACAATGGTAGGTGATTTGAAACATGGCCGTACAGTACATAGTCTAGCAAGACTTTTAACTCTTTACAATGTTCGACTACAGTATGTTAGTCCAAATGGTCTTGGCATGCCAGATGAAGTTATTCAATTCATTAATTCAAAAGGAATTAGCCAAAGAATTTTTAAAACTATTAAATTAGCACTACCAGAAACTGATGTTCTTTATATGACAAGAATGCAAGAAGAAAGATTTTTAGCTACACATGATTTTGAAAAGGTTTAATTAGTTAATCATAAATTTTTGTTATAAAATTATAATTCTTTTTTGTATAGTCTGATTTTACTGTTACCCCTCAACTAATGACAAGAGCACACCGTCGTATGATCGTTATGCATCCTTTACCACGAAGGTTTGAAATAAGTCCTGAATTCGATAATGATCCTAGGGCAGCATACTTTCGGCAAGCCGAGTATGGTATGTACGTTCGAATGGCTCTGTTAGCAATGGTTGTAGCTCATAACTAATTATTTAAATGGTGATATAAGATTTTCTATTTGTTTTTGTTGTTATAAATATCTTCAAAAATAAATTTAAATTTAATATTAGGAATAATGTATAAATTTGTTTTTTTTACATTTTGTTGCTGATTTTTACACATTATTTCACTTATTTATAATACTTTTGTTTGTGCGAGGTAAAACTATTTTATCTCAGTGTACAATTTTTAGCGTTCTTCTTGTCATCAGTGTTCTATAAAAGGCTATTGCGGTGTATATTATATACATAAGTTATTTTTTTTAGGTTATAATCAAATAGTAATATTTTAATTACATTTATTTATTACTAAATACTAAAAAATACTAAAAATGTTGATAATTTGTTCATAAGAAATAGACAATCAGAAATACGAAACATTAAAATTGTTACACAAATATGTCAATCAGAAAATAAGTTAATGTTAACGCAATTCCTTTGTTTATTTGTAAAGGGAATAATGGAAAACAAATCTGTCTCTTTTTTTTGGGGATGTGATGCAGGCATTAAGGTACGCTTTAGAAAAAGGTTTTTCAAAAAACAACAATAAAAACTAAAAATAAAAATTAACCAAAAGGAAATTAAGAAGAAACAGAAAGGTTTATTTTTATGCTTTACTAAAAAGTTTCTTTTTTATAATTTGTAAAAAAAAAGATCTCCTATGGATAAACTAAAAATATTTATTTAAAATAGTAAAAAATATATGTAGTATATATTTTATTAGGGTCATATTTATTTATAGGGAATAATTTGTAAAACCTTTGATAACTGCCTTATATTTCCAATCACACCAAATTCTTTTATACCCAGGGGTTATAGTTTTCAAAGGAATATTGGATGAAGACTTGTACACTCTTTACTTGCTATTAAATGAAGTCCAGAAGTTGATATCTTGTCATAAAAACTGCACAGAAAATTTGAACTGCCTTTGTAGACAAATTCAAAACAAAATATGGGAAAAATACCATAACCTACAACTTCCACAACCTGCTATATCTCCGAAATGCACTTAATTTTAAAAATTTAGTAACAAAAAAAAGATAAAAATTTAAAATGTATTTTATTACTCTCTAACAAAATACTTTATATTTTTTACATTATGTTCACAAAAGTTTTTTTGTGATTTTAGGCAAAAACAGTACAGTACATTAAGCTTAAATATTATAACACAAATATTTCATAAATTACAAAATATATGTAAAAAAATAAGTATCTTTTCTTATCTATTCAATTGACTTAGTTTTGGTTATTCTTGTTGTAAATAAATTTACTCTAATTTTCTACATTCATTAAATTTTATAACTAGAACAAGTTTTGTAATTTTCTTTTATAATTTACACAAAACTATAATTAAATTAATATATTTTAATCTATTAATTTTTTCAAGATATTTTATGGTCAGATTCAAATTTGTTTTTAGCTATTTCGTATAATTTATCAGCTTCAAATGTTCCCGTCGCTAATACTATATCACGAAACATACCAACAGGTTTCTGTAGCAATTTATATGGTATATCAAATTCTTCAACAATTCCTGCATTCATTAGTAATACTCTGTCTGAATCCATAATTGTAATTAAACGATGAGCTATAGTCAGTACAGTACAGTTGGCAAAACTTCGACGTATTGTTTTTTGAATTAAAGAATCCGTACTAAAAGCGAAAAACACAAAAAAAATTTAGAAAAATGGTGTAAAATTTTAATTGTAAACAAACATACTGTGGATCAACATTAGCAGTAGCTTCATCTAGAATTAAAATTTTATTATTTCTAAGTATAGCCCGAGCTAAACAGACAAGTTGACGTTGACCAACACTGAAATTACTGCCAGATGCATTTACTGGCATCTGTAAGCCCAATGGGCTATATACAATATCTTTTAATTCTACATCTTCTAAAGCTTTCCATAGATTTTCATCTGGATACTCTTCAAACGGGTCAAGATTACTAAAATAAAATTTATTTTTTGTTTAATTAAGACAATTCTACCAAGAATTAATTATATATATATATAGCTTAAATGAAGTCTGATTTTAAAAAAAATGGAGAAATCACTGTAAACTGAAGTTATATAAACACCAAAAAAACCTTTTAGACGCTATAACAGAGCAAATTTTAGTGGATGATATATTTTGTAGTCTAGAAACAATTTTAGATAACATTTTATGAAATTTTGCTATATAAATGAAGATATTAAATCATTTATTAAAATTTTTCAAGTCTATTGATTTTAGAATTTCACAAACCTTCTTAATGTTCCTGAAAATAAAACAGGATCCTGTGGAATTATTGAAATATTTGAACGCAAAATGTTCAGAACTATTGATTTAGTCTCAATATCATTGATCAAGATTTCTCCTTCGATTTCTGCTAAACGAAATAATGCTCCAATTAAAGATGATTTGCCAGCACCAGTTCGACCCACAATTCCAATCTAAGACCAATAGAAATAAAATTATCATAGTCGTTTTTAACAGAATTAAAAAAAAACAACGAAAATTTAAGCTTAAAATAAAACTTGTTTACCTTTTCTTGTGGATGAATAACAAAATTAATTCCTTTAAGTACAGGTTCCGCACTTTCGAAATATCTAAAGAAAACATTTTTAAATTCAATTTTTCCTTCAACTGGCCAATTTGTAGGTATTGGTGCTGGATTTTTAGGTTGTTTCTCTGACTCTAAATCACGATACTCTAAAATTCTTTCAACTGACATCAATTGATTTTCGACTTCAGCACTCTGTCTTATACCCCATTGTAATAAGCCAGTTAATCCCATTGTTTGTGTTATTGCCAAACCAACCTTGTCAGCCATTGTATCTAAAACAAAATTTAAAAATATTTCTATCGAAAAAATAAAAATATCTTAAAATTACTCACCACTGTCCATTAACAAAAAGAAAAAAACCACGCATGCTAAAAAGATTAAACAAATGAAATCCAAAGACATTCCAAAAGCAGTTGATGTACTAAGGAACATATACCAAGCTCCTGTATGAAGGTCCTGTCAAATTTAAAAATGAATTTAATTTTTATACACAAAAAAAAATGCATGCAATTTACCTGATGTGAATCAAATTCTTTTATTACAATAGCCTGAGCACCAAAAGCTCGTATTGTCGAAAGACCTCCAAGTGATGCCGACAGATGCGTAAATACTGGAGATCGTGCTTAAAAGTTTCAATCATATTATTAGAAACTGACCAATTATTCTAATTTCTTACTTATTCCTTCAAGGCGTTTAACATTTTTCGAGGTTCTTAGATAAATAACACGTACAAGCCAAAAAAGAATTGTTAAAATTAAGACTGGTATCAAAAATAATGGTTCAACCGAAGATGATAGTAGTATCGCCCCAAGCATACTTATAATGATTTGTGAAGCATCAAGTATTGCTTTTGGCAGAGGTTCATCGACAGCGCCCATGTCTTTTGAAAATCGATTTAGTATTCGACCAGATGGATTTGTATCAAAGAAACGTAGTGGTGCCTGAAATTACAGAAAAAATTTCAATAAATTTGAACTAAAATTATTTAAACTATGAATTTTTCATCTTTAAGGTTTGCCAAGTTTAAGCTGATCTAGTCTTTGGCCAAACTAGTTTTTTCAAAAATGCACTTAAATTCGGAAAATTTAAATACTATTTCAAATATATTATAAGCACCCTTAAATTAAATTTGAATTTTATTGTTTATGGGAGTTAAGTCATAATTTTTCTTATCGTTAGATATTCTTAAGCCCGATTTTACATTAGAGACTAAAGCTTCAACTCAGTTAAGTTGCATTGAAAATTTAAGTCTTACTTAAGAAGTGAATATGTTTCACAGTTCATTTCTATAATTGGCTTAACTCAGCTATTGGTGTTGCATTTCGTAAAGAAAAATTCAAATGTAGATTTTCTATCTTTCTAAAGATAATGATCCCGGGATGAGAGAAAGCTTAAGTTAAGTCTTAACTGATTAACATTATTCAGGTTTTGAATACTTGAAGATAGAGATATACTATCTACTTTGGTTTTTATAATAGCGCTTTGAAGACTATTACGCTCGGACTACTCATTAAGTACCGTAAACTTTGCCAGTCATAGCGTCAAGTGTTTTTCTCATTATCTGAGGTTGGATAGCAGTTAAATAAGTTAAGTTAGAATACTAGAAGAAAAAAAAAGTGTTCTATCCCTTTACAGTTTTTATTTTTGCAAACTAGTTTTGTAATCTAAAAAGATAAAATTTCCTAAGGGGAAAACTTTATTACAATATATATATATATGTATATATTATTACCGATATTATTCCATTAAACATTGCATCATGAAGTTTTTGTGATATTCTTGCTGACATTGCATAAAAGCTCTCCGATCTAATTATTCCAATAATGAAAATACAACAAACAATACTGCCATGTACAATTAAACATAAATCTCTGCTAAGTATATTAACAGATGATCCATTTCCATCATTTAAGGTACTATTATTAACTTCGAAAATGGCTATTTCAGGAATACTTTGATTTCGTTTTGAATAGTATGCACGTAATTCTTCCTGTGATGTCCAAAATGATACCCAATAATCAGCAACACTAACTGCTAGTTGTGTTAAAAGGAAAAGTATAGCAAGTATTATTAACACACTAAAATGTGCTCCAGATTTAAAATAATTTAATGCAACAGATCCTTTAATTGTACCCTTAGAGATACCTTCCAATTCACGAACATCTTCTTTTTCATAAACTGTATAAATACTTTCATTGTCAGATTCATTATCTGTCGAATTTACACTCAGTCTGGAAGTACGTGATTGACTACGACTACGACCTAGTTTTCTATTTTCATTATCAGTTTCGGTATCTAATAGTTCAACAAAATCAACACCACTTTTTGATAGTTCTGCTGGTGACCCTTTTATATGAATTTTACCCTTGATGAATTTAAAATTAAACAATTTTCAAATTTTATATACAAAAAATTTTTTCTTACATCTTGAAGTATGATAATTAGATCTGCTTGATTTAGAAAATGAATTTGATGTGTAACTAAAATTCGTGTTGCTGATTGTTTTGCTAGCCTTCCATTTTGACCAATAACTTCATCAAATAAATGACGTCCAACATGAACATCAACAGCACTTAAAGGATCATCTAAAAGATAAATATCTGCTTTGCGATAAATAGCACGTGCTAAACTATTAAAAAAAATATTCAAGCAATTAAACTATAAAAAGTTTCATATAAAATTATTTACTTGACACGTGCTTTTTGTCCACCTGATAACAATGAACCTTTTTCTCCGATTAAAGTTCTATCACCATTTGAAAATTGCTCAATATCTGAAGTAAGTGCACAGCATTTAAGGACAGCATCATAACGACTTTTGTCCATTTCTTCACCAAATAAAATATTTTGTCGAATCGATGCACCAAAAACCCACGGTTCCTGGGATGCATATGAAATTTTTCCTTGTACTGTTATTGAACCCGATTCTAATGGTAGCTCCTCAAGTATTAATTGTAAAAGTGATGATTTACCTGAACCAGTTAAGCCAACAATACCAATTAATAATCCTTTTTCAAAATTAACTGTTATATTGTCTAATACAGGACGATGCATAGAATTTTGACTACTTATGCTGGTGACTGTAGTAGTATTATTATTTAATGTATCCCAGCGTGCAACAACATTTTTTAATTGTACAGCTACATTGGTTTCAATTTCTGTTTTTAATGGTTTCAAATTTTTACCTTTTCCTAGTATTTGAAAATTTAAATTTTCAGTTAGATATTGTGGCTGAGCAACAAATTTCTCATCGTATTCTAAAAATGCTTGTAACCTTTTAAATGAAATTAAAGTTTCAGCAACTTCAGCTACACCTCTAACAAACATTTGTGACATTGTTGCCGCTACAGCATTATAATAGGCAAAGACAACAAAAATTTTTGCTGCAGTTATTGGCTGTGATGTTAATGCCATTGTTGCCATGGTTGTAAATATAGCTGCACGTGTTGTAAATAAATTAAAAGTCATATATAATGCTCGTACATGAGAATTCTTTCGTACAGCTTTTAATTCTAGACGGCGTGCCAAATTAATTAGCTTTGAAAATGGTTTTTCCCAAGCATACATTTTGATTACCTAGAAAAAAAAATGATGATTAATGAAATTAATTTAAAATAGGTATTAATTTAGCTATTAGAAGTGTGTATGAATTAATTGAAACTGTTTAGGCCTTTTATTGAAATCATCTTAGTACATACCGTAATCGTTCTGTCTATTTTTCGTTTATTTTTGCTGTTACTGCATTTAAAGTGAAATTTTAATTTGTTCTAAAAAATAATTCATCCCCTTTTTATATGCTTACGTGACTCAAAAGATCTGAACTTTTGTAAGAATACTTGATAACTGAAATACTTAAATAAAAACGCATTTTTATTTTGTTAAAATATTGGTTAAATAGTTATGGCTTGGTTAATTTTAAGATGGCAACTAACACAAGGCAAATAGAATAACTAGAGAACAAATAGACATTACGAAAAGATAAATTTTTGCTATATATTCGGTAGCCTGAGCAAGATAATCTGCGAAATGTCTGCTGTCTAGATTTGTTTATTTTAGTTTGTGAAAATTTTAGCACTAATATGAAATAAAATTAACCTTTTCTAATGCATACCTTCGCACCAACAAAGATCAAAGATGTTAATGCTTTTGACAATTTTTGCGTCGTTTTCCTTTCTCGTTACTCTATTCACTTCTTGTGGGTACCCAGCTCAAAATATTGTTTCACTAATAAGATTCTGTCTCTTTATCTAATTTAACTTATACCAATGCTGAAATAGCAAGATTTATTTAAGGAATTTTTCTGTTAAAACTGTATGTTCTTATGAATATTTTTCAAGAATCTTTCTAAAGCTAACTTAACAGTTCTTTAACTATGAATAAGTTTCAATTTCATAACACTGTATATTAATAAATCCATAAAGAAATGGGAACCAGTCAAATCTTTTATTTATAACCTTTTTTTGGATTGCATTTTGTATTTCCAAAGTCGTGATTACTTTGTTCGAACTTGATACAGTAAAATATTTGATATACAATTTTGGTAACTGCTAATGCTTTATTGAGGACAGACCGCATGCAAAAACTAATGAACTTTGGAAGAGAAAATGCTCTCAACAAGTGAAGTGAAGAAAAACAACCAGAGAGAATTCAATCGCTTTCAAACTATGCTTCTATTTGTTACATTAATGGATCCAAATAGATTTTGGTACGGAATGAAGGATAAATAGCTTCTTTTTAAATACTAATAATGGATCAATTAGTTTCCCAACAGAAACTGTCACGATTCAGCCCTGTGCAGTGCAATGTATCAAAAGATATTATAAAGAAGACTAGATGTACATTGTTTTGACAGCCAAACTTAAAAGAAATGCTGGTTGCACATATCGTTACTTCAAAAGTAGTATTAAACTGCTATAAAAACCATCAGTTGTTGCATTAAACATCAAAGTTACACTGATATGTTCGTAAGGCAACCAAAGTAAATAAAGACGCTGATATATTGGCAAGAAATACGTCAAAATCGACAGGCTTAGAAAATCTTGAAATTGAAGACAAACTATCTTGACATGACGACATGGTTACAAGTATTAAGTTTTTTAAGTTCTAAAAAATTAACATTTGTAACCAATGATCTTCTTTGCATTCTGGTACCTTGATCCAGGTCAAAATAAACAAAGAAATGAATCTATTTACCTGAACACCCGATATTATTTCATCCATAAAACGTACTCTTTCATCTGTTCGAACAGCTGTTTGATAACGAAATCTTGAAGAAAGTTTCCCTGTATATGCTGAAACATTATAAAAAAGTTTTTATTATGAAAAATTAAACTTTAATAAATTTCATGTTCTTACATTGTATCGGTACCACTATGAAAACTACAGCAATACCAATTAGACCAGCCCATTCTACTTCACGATATAAAAGGGCCCCAACAATTAAAGTCATTGTCGGAGCTACCCACATATAGTGTACAAGTAATGAAACAATATCAAAACGGCTAACATCATTTGATAATAAATTAACAATTTTTCCTGGTGGTGTATCACCTAAAGATGTACGTGAAAGTCTTAAAGCTTTCCGATAAATTATACTACAGACTGCTACCCTGCATTTCATACCAAAATGAAATGATTTCAACATATAATGATTACTGCATATTAAACCTAAAAAAGTCATTAGAACAAGAAGACCTCCGTAAGTTAAAGCATTCGCCTTATCCTCGTCGGTTTCATTGTTATCAACCCTATATTTAAAAGTTGAAAAAAAAAAAAATTATGAATTATTTTCATTTAATAATACTAAATCAAGACTTACCGAAAGTATGTTAGCAGCTTTCCAAGTAAAATTGGTGAACCAATTCGAATTCCAATGTCATTAATAACAGCAAGGACTCCCATGAAAAAAAAATCTTTCCAAAATGTGATTCCAACTGCTATTATTAACGATGGTCTTTTCTTCTTTTTTAAGAGATTATTCCATGTTCTTGAAAAAAAAAATATTGTTTTGAACTTGATTTTAACAAAAATAAAATTTTTATAGTATAAAAATTTATACAACTAAGCTTGGAAAGTTAAGCACAAATATTTTGATGCGGACACATATAAGAAGTCTAGTTGTAAGTAGTAACTGGGGTTTATTTGCATTTTAATCCAAATCTTACAGTAGATTTACACTGTAAATCCTTAGTCGGAATTAATTTTATGAAAACTTCTACAGCAATCTCTTTCTGACAATTTCCTTTTCTATTGCCTTATCTTTATTATTCAAACCAGATGTTTTGATTGCTGCCTTAAACTAAATATTCATACCATCCATGGTATTTATCGATAGAGAACCAATGGATTAAAATTCCTTGTCGCTACAGCTCCGCATACTTCTGAAGATTGAATACTTCTTGTCCCCAGTAATTCCATTCTCACTCAAATTACACTTATCCAAACTTATTTTGCAACAGGGTCGTTAAAAAAACAATTACTGCCGCACTTTTGCCATTTTAGTGTGTTGATTCTTGAATTTTAGTATCATCAGCCATCCAAGCCATAAGCTTCCACAATTTCCTTCAGTTGTTGCCTATAATTAAGCCTTTTGCCATTTTTTCTTGTTTTTCTATTCTATTTAATCCCACTTCTAATCCCAATGATGTGGTTTTAAAAGAATAATGGATAGCATAAAAATAGTAAATATATAATGCTCCTTTTTTATGCCTTATAATAATTACAGCTAGTAATACATACAACAACACTTATAATATGCAAAATACAATTGTGTACTAAAAGCTTCCACTCTAACACTGATAGCTCTCCTTTTTATAATACTCATCTTGCTACATACTTTGTTACCAGCCTACTATATTTATATAATATTTTTGAATTGAAATCAATAAATTCGAATATTACAAATAAGAGCACTTTCCTTTGGCTGTCCACAGCTCATGAAATCTGTCATTACATAAATTACAATTTATTATCTTCCACGAACGTAATAAATTAGTAAAATAATTGCAAGTTACCAACCTCTACGTTCAAGAATTTAATATAAATATTACGGCTTACCACTCCTCTAAATTGAAGACTCTTAGAAATTCATTCTTTTTTTTCTTTTGTTATTTGGTAAGCCAGAAGGTATTAACACAAAAAACTTATGCATTTGTCGTTCATAATCATAACTCTTACATATTTTTCAATATGTTGACTAAGGAATAAATTAACAATTTAAAGTCTCTTTGTTAACTTTTTCAAAACAGAATCAATTTTAATAAACTATTTTCATAATACGACAATTAAATACTTACACACATTTGCTATTCTTTTAAGAAAACTTTGTGATGGAATTGTACCGTACAACTAACTAAAATAACATTGAAGACATTTAGAATCAATTAGTGTATGCTTTTGGAATTTCCAATTATTCATTAATAAAACTAAAATTTTACTTGAGCAAGAAAAAAAATTCTAAAGACACAAATGCTGCAATATATATTTATGCCTACGTTAAATTCTTATATGGGATCTTCTGGGCCACAATATGCCGACATCATTCATATAAAATACTTAGAACTTGGGCTGAATGCTATATGTTACTTGTGCTTAGAGCTCTTTGAATCATTAAAACATCGTCTTCCTCGCACGTTTCACTTATTATTTGATTTATGACAAAATGATTTTTAATTCAATACTAGTCACGTGCAATAAATTTAATGAATTTGTAAATTAAATATCAATGGAGTACTTTGTTTTGTTTTGATTTCTTGATTGGCATAATGGGTTTCTCCTAAACTATTGGTTTGAATTTAGCAATTATCTGTAAATTGTTTTCCGTATTTTCAATAATTAAAGCAGTTTCTTTTAAAATAAATATGAAAATTTCTGCGGCTCTACTGATTACTTGCACGGTTCTTAACATCATTCTTAAATTATGTATATGAAAATTATTTTGATAAAATCTATCCTTTTCATGTTCACTTAATTAATTATAAGTTTTTGAAGCCACTGGGCCTCTAGCTTTAAAAATATCTAGCACACTAATAATTGATTTCATATATTTAAACTTTCATTTTCGGAAGATTTTCATAATTTAGCATTCTTTTAACATATGTCTACTAAAAATGTGATAGTAATTTTCATAATTAATATTTTTATTAATATTCCTCGTCTTATTTGCTTTACTTCATGTGAAATCTCTTTTTAGTTATTTTTAATTTGTTTGTAGATGTGAGTATACATTAAATGCATGTTTATTCATATCACTAGATAACTAACTAGATAACACTGTGGTTATTATCTAATAAGGGACATTAAGTAGTTTTTGTTATGCAACTTTTTAGTGGAGTTTGCGGCTTATTACATTATAAGGTCATTAAGAAGTGCAACTTTAATGAAACTCTATGCAGCGTTTTTCTGCATTTTTCGGTTTTTTGAAGGTTACAAAAATAAATCAGTTATTGATCTGACACATAATAGCTTCACTTCATCTTTTATTTTCTTTCATTCTTATCTTCCAGATGTTAGCATTCTGGAAGTATTTATCGCACTAATCAACTTTATCTCTTGTTTATCTTAAAATGTATAAACAGCAGAATTTCATTTATTCTACAAAGTATAACGCCACTCAGTTTAATTTTAATTTATGATAGTTTTTAGGTCTTATGATAATCTTTTATGATCTCTAATAAGGCCATAAACTTTTATTATCTTTGAAAGAATAATCCTAGGTTTTAAACACTTTTAGTAACAGCATTGGATCTTATAGTTCTTTTCACTTTTTTAGAATATATTTCAACACAAATTATATATATATATATATATAGCAGGGCCAGCAACTCATATTTTATTATTTCAGATGGATCAAACGTTCTTAACAGGAATCATTCATCTCGCCAAGAAGTCATACCTTCATCTGAAAAAAAGCTCACATTCTGATATGAATTGGTTGAATTTTAATCTGCTCACTGAATCAGCTTGAAATGTTTTATTTGCACAAATTTTGCAGGACTTATAATTTAGCAAATTTTTGATGTCTCAATTAACAGATATTTTGACCATTAGTTGTTTACTTCACTTATATTTCTACAGAATTCATTAGAATCACTCTTTAAGTTAACTTTTTAGTTTCTATTAAAGAAATATCACTGCGTTTCAATGCATATTCAAAAGTTCTTAATAACTTTTTCTATGTCATTAGTTGCACCTATTCTTTTCCTGGGCCTTAAAAATGAATAATACTATCATCGATAAATAACTAGAAAAACACACATGCTTTGTAAAATTGGCAACTATCGTTACCGTTGGTAATGTACTAAAATAAATTTTTTTTTTGTTTTTTTGAAAATTTTAATAAATTATCATAAACCTCTTAAATTAATCAATTAAATTAAAAAAAAAATGGCACCCAACTTGATTAGTAATTAAACGCATAACAAACAGCCATGTTTAACTATTTCAAGAATTACTTCAATCAGTTCAATCAGTCTTATGATGCTAACTATTCTTCCTGCATGCTTAAACGATCTCAAATTGGTTAAAAATAAATACAAAAGAAAACATCAACCATAATTCCACTTCAGATAAATGCACACGCTATGCTTGTTAACATGTTTGGAATTTAGCATATGTGAATTTAATAAATAAATTAACAACTTACCTTTCTAAACGATCACCTAAAGATGTTGAACGATCCGGACTAAGTGGCTTAAATAAATCGTCTACGCCTAAAACTTTGCGGTAGCCACGCTTAAATATGTCTATAGTCCATAGAAAAAATAATATTGAAAATATATTAGCCTTTTCTTTAGGATTTGGATTCAAAGTTCTTTGTGCTGCTTCCATAGTTTAAGTACAGTTTATAATAAACCAAACGTTGTACATTAATTTTTGTATTTTAGTTTTAGAATGTAGTTTAATTACTCTTGTCGACATCAAGAGATATTGCTCAAGTCTCATCTACTCTTAGTTTGTAAGTTTCATTGATTTTAGTTTCTTTTTTTGTAGTTTAATCATAAAAAAAACCACATTTTCATGTCTCCTATTTCAAGTTTTGTTGCTTACGCTTTACTATGGAATACAAAAATTTAAAAAAAAATTTGATTTAGTATTTTCATAAAACTTTTGGATAACTTTATTAAATAATAAGTTTTATAAAGTAATAAAAAACAAGACACATACTTTGAAAGTTTAAGAAACTAAAAATTTAGAAAGTTTATCTTTTTATTTCGCTAAAATACGAATTTGTTATATAGCATTTAAAATGCGGATATGATGTTATCTTCTTGAGTAAAGGAAGTTTTGTGATTTATCGTTAGAATAATACTAAAAAATATAACAGAAAGGAAATCTTTATATAAGAAACAAACACTGAAGTTATCTTTTACCAAGCAAACAACATTTTGAAAAGATGTACGATTAAAAGCTCTTTGTAACAATGTATTGTTTAATTAATCCTAAAGCTGACCCTTAAAAATAATATTTTTTTAGCAATTTCTTTAAATGATATTTGATTTTTCAATAGTTATTTCTTCCATTTGTAAACCTCGGGACCTATTGATTGATATGATTTATAAAAAATTTTAGGTTTGTTGTAATTAAAAAAGTGTAAAAAATAAAATTTTTACTCTTGAATCATATTTTGGTGACCTTAAAATTTCAAATACTAAAACGAATTCCATTTAATCAGGCTTCAGTTCTTCAGTAATTGAAAACATTGGGAAATTTAGGTAAACTCTTTAAGATTTTCTATACCCTCCAATATATTTCATAATAATTTAATTTATTTTTAGATCTACAAAATAATCAAACAAAAAAAAAATTATCAGGAAATCATTGATTATTGCTTGTCATTGCTTGTTAAAAAAATATTAAAAGTTTCAAAAAGAAGCTGTCAGGATTTTATTTGTAATATAATAAAATCCGTGTCATATTTAGCACCTTTTTAAAAAAGATGGAATTTTTTCATGAATTTGACCATCGAAATAAAATAAAAATATTAAAAAAATTTGTAAACTATATTTAAGAAGTTTTTTTATAATATTTTTAAGTCGGACAAGACTTATCTGACATTATGATAAAGCTACTTATCTTATCGTTATCAGACCTGGTAAAATGAATAGAGAGTAATTGTAAAACTTTCCAGTACTTGCGGAATAAATAATTTTTTAGTAAAAGTATCATCCAAGAAAGAGAAGAAAGTTAATATAGGATTCGAGAAACGTTCTCAAGAAGATTTTGTATTTCATAAATTATTTTGTTTATTCTTGTCATAAGAGTTTTTGATAAAGAACAATAGTATTACTTAAATTTATTATGAAAAGTTTATTTATTTCATATTGATAATGTGAATACCATTGAAGCTAGAAAATTAATTTTCACTTAATTCACAGCATTCTTCTTTATATAATTTCATAGAAATCTTTTTTAAAAAAAATGTGCTCAACAGACTTATTATACAAAAATTATTTTAAAATTAAATTCACAAATTCTTAAAACCAAAGTTTAGGTTTCTGAAAAACTTTATTTATATCTGAACTAATTAAGAAATTGGTAAATAGAAAAGTCATACCAAGATAAAAGATATTTACATGTAAATATTGTTTCTTAAAAAATATGTCTGAGTATGTAATTAATTAAATACTATTTGGTCTCTTAAAAATAGATTGCTTAAAACTGTTTGAACCAAAAAATTTCCGATAATGTTACGCAAGAGAGTAGTAACCTCAGTGTTAGACTTTTTAAATTTTTAACAACAACAAATTACAAGTTAAGCAGATCTCCGGTTAAAAATTTGTTTAAAGAAAATAAAAATCATAATTACCCTGAAATAATTTGAATACTTGGTGAATGAAGTTCCTTATATTAAAAGTATAGTTTTAATTGTTTAAAAGTATTAAACTTCTTTCAATCGAAAAAAAAAATATTTTTATAATAGTGAATTTGTTTAGTTAAATCGAAAAATTTGAAATATTTATTACCGTCTTACTGCTACAAAATTAGATATATCTAAATAATAAAACGATAAGAAATATAAAAAACTAAACGCGCCACTTGAAAAAAGTATGATAAGAAGCGAAACTACAATAAATTCAAAGTCTGTCACAGCCACATACTTAATTCCCTCAAAAGTTTCCCTTACAATTTTTTCATATTATATTATGCATATCATATTATGCTTATTCTACTCCAGCTTACAACATTTCTAAACTAAATAAAACATAAGAAGAAGAAACATTTATAAACAATAACAACATTTGTTATAAGGTCCCAGATTATATTTCTTCAAACGAAATTGATGAAAACTAACAACAATTAGGTTTGTTTGAATATGGCAAATGCCACATTGATCATATTTGACTTGGATTTAAAATCTCTTCCTAGTATTCTGATTTATTTCTGCAGTCAAAATAATTGATAAAATCCATTTATAAAATCGAAAAATTTTAATGTAGGTTTTTCAGGCGCTATTTTAAAACGAGGCTGAAATTTTCTGAAGAAAATTAAACGATAGAGCTTTTTACCACAAATTGTTACAATAATATCTAATGTATGTTTAATTCCATACAATAAATCAATAACTATAATATGGCACTGCAGAAAAATCATTAATGGTAAAAACGATGTAAAGACCTAACCGTCTGGTTTTTAATTTTTAACCTTACTTAGATATCTGAGTTTTAAATCTGAGAATGTACATAAACAACTAGGATATAAATCTAAAATTATGCTCAATGGAATGAAAAGATGAAAATTATGCAAATAGCATTATTGTCTGGGCACCGCTCTTGCGTAAGTTTCTGAAGCAGGTACGTAGACGTTTGAAACTGAACTTAACCTCTACGAAAGATTTTCATTTAATTCTTTTCGATATTTAAGTAATTTTAAGAAATGGGCGTTTTTTTACAAACAAATAATTTCGATACTCCACTTGCTTTTTTTTTGAAAGAAATTGATTCCATCTTTAAACAAAAATTAAAGAAAGTCCCTAGGTTTAGTAGGTCACATTATAATTCGAAGAGCACTAATTTCCCAAAACTTAACCAAGTAGCCCGATATCACAAAAACAACCAAGGAAAATATCAAAGTTATCTGTATACTTAAAGAAAGGAAATTGTTTAATAGTAAGAAAGGTAAATTGGCGAAATGGAATTGAAGTGTCAAACTCAAACAAAACCCAAAAAAAAACTAAATCCTTTCCGTTTTCTCACCAACAAAAACTGAAAAAGTTGTAAACATTCAAAGTTTTCAAGTTTCATTTAATTATCGGGATAGGTAAAATTACTCACATTAAAATTCTTGAATAATATCACCCGTTTTGAAAACATATCGTCTTCTTAGATTAGTTCTTGTTATCAGCGTCGTTTTGCAGGATCCATTAAGACTTAGTTTTGAATTAGATCTTTTCTACTCAAATTTTCAAGCACAGTATTGACAAAAGTGATGCTTTCTTTAGGTAAAAATAAAAATTCAACTACATATTTTTTTTAAAATATAAATTATCGCTCAGTTTACTTCAGGCGAAGTAAAAAACATTCTTTGTTTTTAAAGAAATTATCAAAAAACGCTAACTACAGAAATAAATAGCAACAAAAATTAAATAAAACTGGAATCACAAGTGTCAAAACAACAAATGTTTTCTTCTTCTTACCACTCAAATGTACCTCTACCTTTTGTTGTTTTACAGATCTTTTTTTTGTTATTTTCTAAGGTTAGGTCAATATCAGGGTAACCTTAAACGTCGAAAAACCTTATAAATTGAAGGTTTAAAATTTTTCAAATATTTTTTACGAATTTAGGTAGTCAGACTCCACAAAAAAATGTAAAAATTATTCGGCGGACCATGATATGGCAATTTCGCATATCATTCGCGTTAATTGGCACTTGCTAAAAACTTTTAAAACACATTTTAAGAGTGAAATCTCTTTTTGAAATAGCTAGAGATTAGCCTTCGGTAATATTAAAATATTACAAAAAAAAAAACAAAAGAAATTAATTTAAAAATTTATTTATACTTACAAAACCTTTTGGAAAAATGTTTTCAACAAATCTGTATTAAAAAAACCAAACAAACCAAAATGCAAGAGACTACACAAGTAAAATATTAAGTTATCAATACTTTAGATTTCCGATTAAAATAATTTTAACGCTATTGAAGAAGATCAAACTTCAATAAAACCGCTTAGCATACTGAAGAGAAAACAGTCGGCGTTGAGGCATAAATACACATTCAAAAGTTGTGTTGGCTGAACAAAATAATAAAATATAAAGCTCAACAGCCATCTTCTCCTCGTCAGTTATTTTTTGCTAAATTTCATTCATTGCAGATCAGTAGCAAGTGTACTATCAGTTGATGAGTAGTTTATATGGCATTTTACTCTTACAATCAAATATTTTGTTTTTATTTTTATTTTACTTTTTTCAATGTAGAGAAAAGCTTTTCAAAAGCATTTAGCCATTGCACGCAAGCACGCCTGCTTCAAACCAACCGTTTGACCAGTTTGACCAAACCACCAGCAGCAATTTTGTTGATTAACAAATCTTTTCCAAAAAAAAAAATAAATATCAACAATTTTTCCATTAAAAAAAAACTACACATCTGAAAAGATTATATTTTTGACTTAAGTTCAAATAGAACCTGATTTCAAAAAAGCCAAATTAATTCAGATTAATTCAGATTAATTCAGATTTAATTTAGATTTGGCTTTGTACTAAAACTTCCTTAACTAAAAGCCATCCAACCACAAAATTTAATTTCTGTTAAATATATTTAAACAAATGCTTTTTTTTTTATTTGAACAAAATTTATTTTAAAACATATATGATATATATATGACACAAAGCTATATTGACATTGTCATAAAAATAATCAAATTTTACAATTTTTTTTTTTACAATCGAAAAAAATCGTTATAATTTTATTATAAAATATTATACACTTGATTACATATAAGAATAAAAGAAAACTAATCTTTAATACAAATAATACCAATTTTTATTATTCCTTTAAATGGAGGAAAAAAATGAATACTGGACGGTCTATTTTTTCTTACGATTTTTTTATAGCCTTTTCCATACCAACTGGCTGAACTTTGATAGGCTGTTTATTAAGAGTATATTCATTTAATTTTCTTTTATCAGGCTTTTTACACAATAACTTAATTTTTTCATCATCACTATGATCACAGCATTCACAAACTTTACAATTTCGAAATTTTTCATCCAAAAATTCAGGCTCAAACTTGCGATAAAATTGGCAGTTATATTCTGTATAGTTATCAAAACAAAATTCACACTTAGCTTCATTTCTATTCATACTAAATATAGGTACTATAATAGAGCTCCATATGTTTACTTCCGGTGGTGGTTGGTGGGGGTTGTATAATACTGTGAAGTCCAGAATAAGCGTATCCAACATCATACCAATATGAAAGGTTAGTTTCAATTACTGTGCAATAATTAATTAATTTTGAACAATATTCATAATTGTTTGATAATTTAGATAATTCTAAAAGTTTAATTTCGTTTATATTTGTATTATGCGAGCATGGAGCAATATGTGCTTGATTATGGAATAAATTTTTTTTGAAAATTTCTTTTTCTTCATCTCTTCTGATGTTTTCATTTGGGTTTAAGTTTGGGGGTTTTGTTTTTATTGACTCAGATTTACAAATAGATCCTTGTACTTTTATTTTAGCTAACTGCCCAAAAAGACTGGAGAAAAGCCCAAATAAAAATATCAAATTGATCGTTCTTGTCTCATAACATAACATTTAAAATAGTTTGATATGGTGATTTTATTGGTAATTATAGCAAGGCAACTTTTGACGTAATTAAACTGCAAGTAGTTTAAGTTCTTCTAGCACTTTGAAATTTTTGAATCTTGTTTTTTATTGTTTTCTAAATTGAATAATTTTTGTATTTGTGTATATACATGTATATATATATATATATATATATATCGAATTTGAATGTTTCTAATAGCTAAAAGCAAAAACGAAAAAAATTCTTTGCGTATGATAAAAGGAATAAAAAGCCTTACCACTAAATCCTGGTTTTTAAATTAGGTAATTAAATAATGTTAATTTTATACTAAATTTGTATTGCAGAAAATTTTTGTTTTCCTATAATTTGATAAAACATATGATGAAGATAATATTAACCCCAAAAATTGAAAACAAAAGCCATTTAAGATGGATTTTTTATTGCACCTTAATACGTTGAGGACGGCGTGTATCACCGGTGGGTGATGTAGTTAAAAATAATATTTTTATTAAAATTCAGATTTAAATGAAATTTTTGCCAATGATTCTCTAGATATTTAGAAGCATAAATATGTAAAATTTAGGGGTTTCTCACTCAAAAAATTTATTCCAGAATTCAAAGACTTATTGAAAAATTTAAATTTTTATTCCATCCAAGATTCTTAATTTTGCTTAAAAATCCTCCTTTTTAAATAACTTCAGACTATAGAAATTATTAATATATATTTTTATAAATTTCATTTGTTTAATTCAGTCTTGCAATACGCTGGCTTTTCGTTTGTCGAGTTTTGCAAGAGTTCTCGGTCATTGTCAAATTAATTACATCAACGTCTTCAATTTCATTTTCTTTGCTAGACTTTGGTTTTTCAATATTGAAAAATCATTTAAAATAAACATACACGATCCTATTCATAGGGAAGCAAACTATTTTTTAATAGAATTTGATTCACCTCCTACAGCTATTGATGATCTTGGAGAAGATATTGCCTTTCTAATGAAACTTATTCAATGTATATAACACGAAGCCGAGAGAAAAGAAATTCGAAAAATGGTTGAAATAGGAAAAAGAAACCAAAAAAAGCCATTTAACTACACGTCTAAAGCAAGCCTTTCAATTTACATTTTGTGGTATGTATAATTATGAAGATATTGAAATAATGAATAAACAAATATATTAATTTTATAAAAAAAAATTGCTACACCATTTCAGTGTAATTATGTACAAAATAATGCCTTGACATGACATCAAAGCACATACAGGAGAGAGGCCTTAAGGCCCAAATACAATGAACGCGGTTCGCGGCGCGCAAGCGGTGACAGCTGTCACAGCTATGGGATCTTATATAGCTGAATTTCGTAGTTCTGAATGAAAACGCGTTCCACTTGCGCGCCACGTTCATTGTGTTTGGGCCTTTATGAATGTAAAATATGTGGGAAAACATTTAATAAAAATACAATACTTAAAAGACTGATAAGAAATTTAGTCGGGGAACACACTGGCGAAAAACCTTATGCTTGTCCCAAATGATCTAACCGTTATAAGCAAAAAACACATTTAGATTGTCATTTAGATACGCATTATGGAGTTAAGTATACGTGTGAAGAATGTGGAAAGCAGTATTCTTAACATTGTTCACTTAAAATTCACTTGTTCGAACATTCAGAAAGCAAACCATTTCAATGTATCGACTGCACTAAGGCTGTCCCCAGAAAAGAACAGTAACATATTAAATTTTTCTATTTTATATAGTTTAAGGTTATTTTTAGGTATAAAAATTAATTAATTATTATTATTATATGTATGTATATAATTATTATTATATTATATGTAAGTCTGAACTGTAGATGACTCAATTTTTATTTAATAAGAAATATACTTTATAAAAATATATGTAGTTTTTTATCAGAATTTAACTTGAACTATTATCATTCCTACTCCTATATCCTATATCTATTCCGGCTGCAATAAGTACGCATTTCCAAAATAATTAGAAAATAATTTAGAAACAACCCCAGTGTCTGCATGGTTTGCCTTGTTAAATATAAACACAGTTATTCCTGCCCAAACAGTACAAGGGTATAGATATTACAGTTTGATGCAAAACAATTGAATCCAATTTAAGCCTTTAAGTAGGGAACACATTCTCTCTTGTCTCTGTAATAAATTTTCCTCACCATTATAATTTTTGTGTAATCTATATAAAATAATTCTATTAATTTGCGTCAGGGTATAAAATATGTGAATTTATATATAAAATTAAATGTCTAATATTTGTATATAATATAAGTTTAAAAAACGTAATTTGAGAGTATATCAGAGACAAAAAAAATGGTTTATTCTTGAATATTACACTATTCTGAGGTTA
This sequence comes from Acrocera orbiculus, assembly GCA_947359355.1. Taxonomy (NCBI): domain Eukaryota; kingdom Metazoa; phylum Arthropoda; class Insecta; order Diptera; family Acroceridae; genus Acrocera; species Acrocera orbiculus. The sequence goes on from OX375757.1 coordinate 29,207,734, forward strand.
TATTGTAAAATGAATTTTAGGTATATTAAAAACAAAGAATTATTTTCACAAAATTCTTTTATTTTCCATTATTATATATAAAACATTTTATTCTACAAAACGAACATTTAAATTTAAATAATATTACCATGGAAAATCTAATTAATAAATAATATTACCAATAAATTGCAGGGCTCTATCCACCATTACCAGTAGAAAACCATGTATTATGTAAATTATTAAAATGTACTCACAAATGATTCAGCCATATATTTTATATGGCTGAATCATTTTGTTCCGCACACTGGCTAATAAAGCAGGGTGTTCACTATAAATGGGAATCAATGATTCGGCTCTCTCAGCCCATATAAAGTATATGGCTGAATCATTTGTGAGTAAAATATTCAACATGTTGGATATTTTTTCTCTTATTCCTGCTTTCCATATACTTTAAATGGGAACTAAGAGCCGAATCATTGATTCGGAAATATAGTGAATACCCCGCTTAACTGTGGCTATTAATTTGTGGCTAACTTCAACACCGGAAAAATTCCAGAAGTCATTCGCGTCTGTCATTTTCGAAGTTTCTAGAAAATAGTTTTGCTGCTAAAATAGTTTTAAGATCTGCAAATAAAAGTGCTATTGGATAAAAAATAGTGTGTTAAATTCATGACATTTATAAATAAATATAAAACTTTAAGTGAAAAAAAGAGGTGATATCGACTGAAGACATTTTTAGTGCAAAAATTTTCTGATTTAATTGTTTGCAAACAAGACAACTATAATATCAATTTTCTTCCTCAAAACTTTTTGAAATGTAATCCTGGTTTGTCATCTTTGTGATTATATTTAAATTTTACTTAAAATGTTAATGTATTTTTTCGTTAAACCCTTTTCTGCTTTTTCTTTCAGATTAAAAACTATTTTTAAGTTTAACACACTTGTCATTTATGCTAATAAGGGTTGAATAAGTAACAAAAGGATCGAATCAGGCTGAGTAAATAACAAATTTTTTTTAACTAATTGCTAATTAATTAAATTTAACTATAGGCAAAAAATATGCCGACAGTGGATCATATTTTATCACACCCGGAGTTGTTCATTGGTGGCATAGAACATACCAAAAACTTAAAATGGGTGTTTAATACTGAAACTAATGCAATGGTACAAAAAGAAATTAATATTGTGCCTGGATTGTATAAAATATTTGTTAAATGCTGCCCAAAATAAATCCCTTACTACAATTAAAGTTAAAATAGAAACAGAGAGCATAATAATCTCTGTGTGGACTGATGGTGAACACATACCATTTATTAAGCATAAAACAGAGAACATGTTTGTTCCAAAAATGACATATAATAAAGAAGAAAGAATTACTGGAGCAGAATTGTGTAATGTATTTAGTGAAGTGTTCTATGTAGAAATTGCTTCAGCAAAACACAAGAGACTTTTCCGCCAGACATGGAGGGAAAATATGTCTAAAGCTTACAAACCAAAAATTGAACCATTTTCAGATGATGCTTACACATATATAACTTTTAAGCCGGATTTGTCTAAATTCAATATGAAAAGTTTGGATGATGATATACTTCAATTAATGTATCATAGTGTACGAAATAGCAGCAACATGCGGAGTCGCTGTATATTTAAACGGCAATAAAGTACCGGTTAAATCATTTAATGACTATATTGATTTATATAAACCATCAGAACTAATTTATGAGAATGTAAATGAACGCTGGCAAATAGCTGTTGCACCATCTGATCGTGGTTTTCAACAGGTTTCTTTTGTAAATTCTATTGCAATAACAAAAGGTGGTAAACATGTCGACCACGCTGTGGATAATATCGTGAAACGAGTGAATGAAGTTGTAAAGAAGAAAAACAAAGGATTTCAAGTTCGTAATCATTTATGGATTTTTATTAACTGTTTAATAGTCAATCCAACATTCGATTCTCAAGCCAAAGAAAACATGACATTGGAAGTAAGAAACTTTGGCTCAGAATGTTCTCCATCTAAAAAATTTATAGCAAGGGTAGCCAATGTTTTAAAAGTCCAGAAGGATAGAAAAATAAGAGGTTTGCCGCAATTAGTAGATTACTATTTAATTTCCTTTATTTTTACTAATAATTACATTTTATCTGAGCGGCTTTTCGTTAAACAAAGACTTGTATGTCTACGAATTGGCGATGTGATTTAATGATAACATAAAGGTCGGGGTCACCAATTGTGATTTAATGATAATACAAAGGCATTATCTTATTAAACTCACATTAATTTCTAAAGACAGCAAACAGTACATTTTTCTTAAACTCTAAAGAATAAAATATAAATTAAAAACTAACATTTTAATATGAATTCTAAATATGTCAAGTAAGTAAACTTTCTTAGCCTACTTGACATATTTAGCCTGCTGAATTTAAATTTATTTATTAATATCTACTAAATTCTTATAATTAGAAGTTTTGAAAAACCTCTTGTACATTCGCATACCTATTTGAAACGACACTCATAAGATGCCATCAAAGGCGGAATCAAAATAAGTAAAAATTTGTTTTTCATTATTTTATGATTTAGAAAAAACTCAAAATCTAAATTTTTTTTAATATTTTCGCTTAACCTTTAGAGTGATTTCCGAAAAATACTTCATTATCATGTAAAATAAATAAATAAATAAAATAAAGAATTTTGTAGAATATATTGATTCATATCAATTAAATTATTTAAACAAAAGTAGGATATGGGTTCACCCAATAAATTGCGCTCAAAGAATTTGGCAAGTTTCATACGCTCAAGAATATTTAAAAAAGGACAAAAGATTTTTCGCATGTCCATAGCTTGACTTTGATAAAGTTTAGAGACAGAGTAGGAGCCTTAAACGTTTATTTAAGTAAGCATTTGCACTGTGATTCGCACTCAGGATTCTCGACACTCCGGTCAGTGATTTCATCATTACACAGGAGCCTGACTAATTTATCATCACATAATTTCTTAAAGTTATATGTTTTGAAAATCATGTACAAGGTATTCAAAAAATACTTGATTGACTAAAGTATTTGGTTCTCTTAATTTTTTTCTTTTATTTTATTGTTTTTCTTTAATGTTAATTTAAAGCAGGTTAAAAATAGAAGCTAAAAGGTAGGGCTTAAAGAACTTGATACCTTTAGACATCTTATTTACTTTTTTTAGTAATCAAAATTTGTGTTATATGATCCAGTAATCCAAAGTCCTAGTCATTCTTTAAAAGAAAAATTAAGAAATTAAAATGTTCACTTACGACTAAGCATGAAATATCGGGCACAATTTTAATTTTGCACAGAAATACTATCAAATTATTTTCGTTATATATTCAAATTTTATTAATAAAAAATTTAAAAAAACTCAATTCAAGTGGGGTTTAATTTTTATTTCCCTAATATAAGAATTCTGTAATAGAGTGAAAAATAATACATGCATTTCTTATAATATATATTAAATATAAAATTAATATAAATATTAAAAGGTTTTTAATTATAACTTAACTTGTTAACTGGAGATAATTCAAGCGGCGTTGTATTAAAATTAAAAGAAAATTTTTTAAATTATTTTTTAATTTTTTTGGTAAGACAATGCTCTACATTGTTTTTTTCATAATTTTTTTTCGGCTGGTTTTCTTCAATGCGTATATTAATTTTTAAATTGACTTACTTTTATTTATAATCAACAAAAATATATTCATTTTTAAGTAATTTTATCTATACTTAAGGGCATACTGTGTCCATCGGGTTCTGGAATGTTGTTTAATTTCATATATTATTTCATGTCGTTAGATATAGTCATTAGACTATACTTTGTCAAAAATATTTGTACAAATTAAAAATATAATTTAAAAATATAAAATAAATTACGAAATAGAGAATTATTTACAGTGAGTTTTTTCAACTTAAAATTTTGATTCGTTCTAAAGATACTTTAAATAAACCATTGACTATAATCTATACCAAAAAAAATTGATCCAGCAATATGATCAAAATACAAAAATTTTTTTTTTTTATAAATTTGTATTACACTATTGGTAAAATTATAATTATATAAAAGAGTAATATTTCAAACCAAGAAATTTCTTGGAAAAATAGATAAAATACTTAATGCTAGTTTTATGTTTATAAATTTATTGATATTATTTTGAAACTTGTTGTTATGTTTATATCAAATTTTTTAACATAATTTGTTGTTTCGTGCTAATATAAAATTTATTCAGTTGCTTTAATTTGTAATATAATAGACAGTTGACACAGCATTTTTTTTCGCTAACAAATGAAACTTTAAATAATTAAAAATTTGAGTTCATTGTGTTTGTGATTCTATTTGGGTTATAACAAAACCTTGAGTTTGAGATTCGGATAAATCTTCTTTCTCTAGTTTTGTTAATGATGATGTTTCTTCAGGAAAATTTGAATTTGAAGTATTTAAATTTTGTTCAAAACATTCTTGGTGGTAGTTATTAGTCATAATATTTTGATTCATTTTTGTTTCAAAAATATAATTATCAATTTGATGCATTGTTATTTCCCTAGTTTGTTCATCGAAACAACGTAATTTGGCAGCTGTTAATTCACCATATAAGTCACAAATGTCTTTCGGTCTAGAATTTCTCTGGGCCATAGATTTTAGAATGGAATTAGCTTCATTTAATTTATTTGTAAGAAATTTTTCAGAAGTTTTTCTCTTTCTACGAGAAGGAGCTTTAATTGTACAATTTGAAGAGGATGATGCAGTTGCTATAAAAAATTAAATTATATTTAAATTTTACTTATTTATTAATTAAATATACCATTATTGTTTGTGTTTTTATCTATTTTGGTATTATTTTGTGATACATGATTAAAATCATCTACCTCTTCATTGGGTCCTGACATTTTTGGACTAGGAATAATATCAATTGGCTCTTCTTTTATTTGTTTCATTTGAAATGTAGTAATCAAAGCAGTTTCTTCGCTTATTGGTGCAGTTTTTTCCGGTATATAATCAAAAGAATTGTCTTCAATTTTAATATTATCTGATGTATACTCTGACGAAAAATCTCCTTCAATTTCATCATTTTCTTCATCTTCATCTGATGAAGTGGGCTAAAAGTTAAAAAAAGATAATAAACATATATAAATGATATACATAATAACTGGATTTCTTTGTTTTGATATAAATCACAAAGAAAATATTAGAAAAAATTTATATGTCTCAGGAGGAGTAGATTTCTCTCATATTAGTAAGAAACTTTGTATATGAGAAAACTGAATTTTATACTTTTATCTTTATACTACCGGATGAAGCCAAGTCTTAAGGGCCTAATTTGACATCTTAGCATAAAACTTTAATTAAATGTTTAAGAATAATTCACTATAAAAATTCGATCAAATATAATATTGAGAAGTTAATAAATTTAACGAAAATTTTTACTTAAAAGAAAGAAGCTTAAATCTAAACTTAAAAATATTTAGGTTTTGTAGAAAATGATTTTTATTTTCTATTGGACGTCTATGATTACCAGTGGCAAAAGTGTCTTTATGAATATAAAAAAAATTGAAGTTATAAATTTGAAAATTTAACCTTCAATAGAAAATTATAACTCATTCTATAGTCAGAAAATAATACATGGAAACCGATAAATTAAGAAAGAAAATGCTTTCAAATATTTACTAATAATATTCTTTTCTATAATTATTTACAAAAATAAATAACTTTAAAACTTTAAAATATATAATATTGAATAACTTACTTCAATTTTAATTTTGCTTTCTGATTGATCTCGGTAATTAAGAAAACTAAACATTTTATCATAAGCAAACCAATTTGGTTTGTATGTTTCATCAGCTTCAGAACAAAGTTTATTACATTCCTTAACTTTTCTTTTACAAGTTCTATATGTTGCCATTAAAGAATTTCTTTTTTTTTTCAATTCTATTATTGAATATTTATTGCCTAATTTCTGTTGTATCCTTGTCCAGGCATTGTTGAGCTCTTCTCGATTTTTGTGACCAAACTGAGAAGAATTCCAAATAATTGGTTCTTCTGCATAATAGCCTATAAATTCTAAAATGGTATCACTTGTCCACTGCATAGTACTATTTACTTGTTAAATATATCAAAGATTTTTTTAAATCAATTTGGTATAAATTATGTAATAAAAAAAAACAAAAAGAATCGTTAGATTCTGATTTCCCTCTTTAGTAACTACTAGATTTGCTCTGCAAAACCTATGAAATAATATGAGAAAAAAACATTATTTATATTGAATCTTATAATTATAAAATTACAAATATGTTAAGGTTTATATCAATTTAACATTTGTAACATGATTATTGCCAAATGGGGTATTTGAATAGAATTATTTTAATTTTTACGAACGAAAGCAATAAAAAGCCAGGCATGCGGTAATTTTCTAACAAGGAATTGAAGTATTATTTTATTTATTTATATATATATATATATATATATATATATATATATATATATATATATACATACATATATATCGCTAAGCAAGGATTAATTTTTTAATGTTCGAAAAAAAAATTTTTCATTCTATGTAAAAATTTGCTTTCTTGGAACAGAATTGACAAAAGTCGTAAAATAAAAGTTTTAATCTTCTTACTTTAAATGCCAGCTCAGTAAGAACTGGAATCCAGTTGTAGTTTCAACGCTTTAGATATAAATACTTTGATTTTAATTAATTAAAATTACTTAAAGTTCAGAAGATTACAACTTTCTATAACTTGTAATTTCTCATGCTGCTTGTATGACAGTTTGAAACTGTCATTTTTTGCGTTAACTCTTATACATCAGAAAAATATAATAAAAACTAAAAAGTCTTATATAGGGACTTTCCGAGAGGTTCTCATAAATTCTATTTAAAATTTTAATTGTAATTTTTTTTGATCAAATCGGTTTTACATTAAGTAAGTCTAATCGACAAATAGTCTTTTTATTTTTCCTCACTCATTGTTTCTTTTAGCCTATGAGCGAATATTCTAAAGAAAACTTTACTAACTTTACTAAATATAGATTGAGCTATTCATGTTCATGCTAACCAAATAAATAAAATTATTCCACATATGCGCTTATAGCGGAAGCTGGTTTGGGAAGAACAGTGTCTCGGTGCGAGAAGTTGAGAAGTGAGAATGAGAAAGTGAGATTTTCATACAAACGGACTTTCTCATTCTCACGATGACTTCTACCCAGACAGATTCCTAGCCGGGTTTCTTGAAATCCGACGGATTATGCCATACGAGGAGTCATATCGATAAAATTTTATCAAGAAACTAGTTAAATCACTTTCTTACAGCAAAAACTTAGATTAGGAACTCCTTTTAATTTTAGTTATATATAGAAAATAAAATTCCAAAAATCATTGAAATTTATAATAAAATTAACATCCAAATTTTTCAGGCTTACGCGACGTCCCCGTTGTCAATTTTCTTCGCTCATTCATAATTTTCTGCACGCTTTAACTTTTTTAAGCAATTATTTTGCGTCTTTAACAAAATTATAAAATTCTATGCAGGTCATTTCATAAATCAACGTAATCAACGAAAACACAGCCTCCACATGAGCATTATAAGCTGGGATTGCAAAGAGATATTGGCAAACTTTGCAGCCCTGGCAGCCTGGCAGTCCCTGGCTGGACGTATGACAGCCCTGGGCTACTGTGACAGCAGAGTAGCTCTATGTGTGTATGTATGTATATAAGTGTATATAGTTTAATATATTAGGAAAACTTATTTAACTATACTACCTTATAATTATTATACTTTTTAATTAAAATATATATATTTGAATAAATTCAATTCCTTCAACACCAAAATAACAAGAAAATAGTTTTTAGGATTTAGCCAGCTGATCATCAAATATCAAAAAAACTTTTCTGTGTATTAGTGTTCAACCGATATTTGCGGTGTGCTTTTTTATTCCGGGTTTTCAAAGCTTTCATCTTGGTTGCTACTTGCTACTTTTCTGGCCCAAATATACAAGATGTTTGTGTGCTTCCTCCTAAATCTTAGTAGATTCCAACCTATCTAAGGCTGCCTACAGAGTGCCGGCTTACAGCTGAGCTGACACCGATTCCCATTGCGATAGTCTAATATTTGGTAGGCTTGCACTCTGAACACTTTGAGCATAATTCTATTGATTTACTCATAACGACTTAATAGTCTTCGGTATTGGAATCGGTGTCAGCTCGGCTATAGGCCAGCACTCTGTAGGCAGCCTAAGGAAATACGATAACTTGTCTGAAAGAAAATTAAAAAAAAAAAAAGATTTGATATTAGTTTCATGTGGAAGATTACGTAAAGACACTTAAAAACACTTTCATTATTTGCTTTAAGGCTGTAGTAAATAAAGAAGCCATGACTTATATCGTTAAGAAAAAAAATTATTTAATACTTAAAATTTATTTGGTAGATAAAAATAATATTCTAGATAATAATAATCTCAAAAATTGTTATTTACATATAAACTCATAATTTTTAATACAAAATGAATACTTGAAATATTTCTTACTAAGGCAGTTTTCTTTGGTAAATCAAAAAAGTCTTACAATTAAATCTTAATTTTAATTAAATTTTTTAGATAGCTACTGTTATTTTATCTTGAGATTCTTTAGTTGACTTAGCAGCCAAATTTACATTTTCACTAAAAGTACAAGGACAGTATGATGATTTTTGATTGATTGATGCAGATATTGAATTAATCCGTTTCAATTTTATTTGGTTTTCTGATTCTTTTTCTTCTTGCCTTTCAGAATCTGGTTCTAGTGGTATTACTTGCGGTAGCCTATAAAATTATTTTATTATTTGTAAGATTAAATTATTTTATTCACTAAATGAAATTTTTACCTTAATTTTCTTCGACAATTAAGCATTATTGTTAGTACAATTAGAACTATAATTGCAGCAACTACACCTAATAAACTGGCTACCAAAGTTAATGTACCATGTGGTTTACCATCTGATGTTAAAATTGGTACTGAAATTATAAAATTATAATTTATTGAAGTGAAATTATTTTAAAATTAGATTCTTTTACTATTGAAAAATATTTTTAAAAGCTAATTTGATGAATGTAAGAGTTAATAATAAATTAAACTGCATTTGGCATGTAGATGTGCTTTCTATGGATTGTTTTTGAATCTTCCGGAGCAATTGATTTTATTCAAGATAAAATTCTATAGGTGGCTATCAATGGTTTTAGCAATTTTCAAGAATCTATTTGCCTTAATTAAATTTAGTAAGTGGATGATAAAGTTTTAATACACAGATATGGAATAACATTTAATTAAAATCAGTGAGGTAGAATTTTTTTTTGCATACAAGGAATAATTTGATTCTAAAATACTAGGATTTATTTAACCTCACCTAAAATTTGGTAAAAGTTTGTCAGCAATGATGTATTGTCGACATAGTTACAATGTCGAAGTTATCAAATTTGGTCTAAAAACATGTTAGAAAATAATTCATAAAATAATAATGACTCAATGTCGTCCTAATTATACAAATGTTTCCAAATTGTGTCTTCAAAAGGAATGAGTCTTAAAGAAGAAGTGAAGATGAATTTAGGGCATAAGGATTTCACCAAGTTAAATTGTTACAAAAATAGCACAAACTGCCAAAAAGTAGCAATGCGGAATTGTTTTGTAAAAGTAGTTTTTCTTGTGATTTTGTTTAAAATATATTTTGTGTGCCTTGGCCAAAAGAGCAAATAATACAGAAAATAGTAAAAGTATAAACAACTTCTTTACTGTTAATATAAGTTACTTTAATAGTCTTTTTATTAGCAAATTTATCATTTTTAATTGAATTATTGACTGTATACAAGTCACTGCGAAAGCTATGCTCCTTTATGTATACCAAAATATTGGATAAGTTAAACTTTAGTAATCCAAATATGTCAAGAAACCACCTGTCATGTAAAAGCTTAGTTAATTTTTGATGTCCTTATTATATGGAAATAACTTCTAAAAGCTGGTTAGCTCACTCACCGCCACTGATAATAGTTTGAAAACAATAAATTTTATTTTATTTTAAAAACTAAATAATATAGTTCACGTTTTTATTTTTTCTTCACCTTCATCTTCTTAAAATTGACTAATTACAACAAAAATTTATATTTTTTCTACACTACTACACAATAACCAAGAGATTATTGAAAAATATTTTAAATTATGGCAAAGCATAAATGCCTACAGTACTTTTTATTATAGATGGACTTGAATGTTTTAAATTCATTACATCTTGATATTATTCAATGGTTATGAATACCAAAAACATCCTGCAGACATCTTAAAAAGGTATCTGAAGTATTTCATGTTCAATTTTTGTTATAGTCAGCTTTTTATTTTTTTTGTAATTGAAAAACATCAACTTGCTATTCTAGGAAATTTTTTATTAGTACTTCACCGTTAAAATATTGAGTGAGATAGAGCTATAAAACAATCTTCAATAGAATAAATTTTTTGTATATTTTATGTACGATTTATAGTTATCATTTTTTTTCTTATTTACGGTTTTCTAAGTTTTATTCAAAAATAATATTTATGGTGTTCAATAATTCCAGAAAAGGATGTGTTATATGTATTTGCATAGTAAAAAAACATTTTAATATAAGTAATGTTAAAGAAAAATAGAAAATAGGTTTGAAAAAAGCTGTTAAAAATAACAATTGGAAGCTTCATTTCTAAAATCATTAATCAGCCCACAAAATTTTTATAGCTAAGAGAAAATAATGAAATTATTATTTTAGGCAAGAAATTGTAATTTATTACATTTAAAATAGGCTAATGCCAAGTCTACAAGGATTTAAGTCTATGCTTCTCAACAATTGTTACAATGAAAAACGAAAATCCTTTAAGTTTATTTACGATTCAGTGTTTATTTTAAGTACGTAAATTATAATTTTTTCTTTTTGACATTAAGTAATTAATTCAATCTTGTAAAATAGGTCAAAAATTCCGATCTAATCAACATGAGGAAAATTGTTTAATTCATATACTTCTCTTTCCAAGGCTTATCCCTTTTGGGGGTGCGATGAGTCTTAATTTTACTTTTGGATGCTGGTTTTTCTATTTAATTTAATAGAAAAACTATTATGGATTAAATGAAAAACTTGAAAATTAAATTTCTGCTGAAAACAACAAGTTTTATAGTATTCTCTAATGACATTTAGTAAACTGTGTTTAAAGTACATATATACAAAATATTGAGGAAAACATTTTTCATATCCATTTTAATATGGAGAAGTACTTTTCATCGTATAAAAAGATTTTTCATTTCTCTACTTATTTTTGTAGTGGAAATTTGCAATTCCTGTAAAAACCAACAATAAATTTGCTTGTTATTTGTACCTTTTAGCTCTGATTTTGACATAGTATTCTACTTTTATAGAAACATATACAAAAAAATAAATTGCTCACATTTCATAAAAGAAAAATTTCGTCCTGAAGTTAGTTTAATCGCATGGATAGGCTTCCTTTTATTTAAAAAAGAGAAAAAATCGTGAACATAAAAAGCAATCAATAATGAATATGGTACAGAGGAAAATTGTTTATTGTTAGTGTGCTGATAGGGAAGCAATTTTCCAGTAAAATGGATTTCACCGTGCAAAAACGTGTTAAAAAAGTTATACTGAAGGATTTTACTTTGATACTAGAATAACTGCTAGCTTAACTTACACCTAATAAAAGTATGAAATGAACTTAAAATCAATATATCGAAAATCGAGGATGATTGGAGTTAGTTTTATGAAAATTATAGTTTTCGTATCAAATATGTAGCTGGAAGCTATTAACAATTAATAAGAAATGAAATTGAAAAACAAAAAATAGAATTGTGTGCATTTATTTAATAAAAAAGGTCTTTTGATGGTTGATTTGTGATAGTTCGTAAGTATAATCTCAAATCTGAGCTTATATAGAAAAGTTTTAAAATATTTTTACTTGGGATGGTTGTTTTTTTTTTGAAGAAATACTTGAAAATAATATTAGTTTTTTGTTATATAATATTATGTTCCATGATACTAAAGTTTCAAATAAAAAATATATTTAACTTTTATTTTTGTTTGAAAAGTTTTGATTACTTTTTAAGAAACTCTTTAAATTTTGTTGTTTAGGTGCAGCTTAAATCAATTAAAGCTCTTTTCTGAACATGAGTTCTTTAATCATAAAATTTTGAAATTAGGTGCTTTCCAAGACACAAAAAAATTATTTGGAGTAAATGGAAAGTACTTAGGATTTATTATCCTACTAAAGATAGAAAACAATTTTCTAAAAGGCTTAAAAAGGATAATAAAAAAATTATGTCAATATTTATCTTATAAAATCACTTGAAATTAAATGCTTTGATGTACATCTTCCAAAATGAAACCAAACAATCATAAAATTTACCCATTGTTTGATTAATGGTGCTATGTCTGGGTTCCTTGCTTATCCTTTAAGGCTATAAGCAAGTACATGAAAAGGCTTTCATCATTTTCGCGATATATACGTGTATGGATTGCGTAGAGAACAATTTTGTAAACAATGAAATTATGGTATTTATACTGTGACATTCAAACATACACAAATCTAGAAATGTGAATATGTGACTAATTGTTAATAACAAATCAAATATCGAAATTTCTGAACCTAAATTCAACTTGCTCGACCAGAAAAATGCAAGCTTCAATTTACTTTTGTATATATTGAACCTTCTAATGTACTGAATTACCTAAAAAATATAATATTTCACAAATAGCACGTTTACAGTTATATATATATATGTATAAATGCATTTTATATATTGTATGAGTCCATTGACAAGTGTTTTTTTTACATATTTAATTAATTGAAACATTTATAATATAATAATTGATGTGTAAATTAATAATATGCCTTTAGGAATGTTCGTGTGCAGTAGGTGATGAATTTTTTTGAAAGACAAAGGATCAATTAATGCTGAGTGGAGTTTTTGAAAAAAACACAGTAAATGCCGTTTTAGGAAAACAATCAATCGATAAATTTTATGCACACTTTATGTATAATTTTTAATCAATATTACTTTAAAAATATGACCAGTAATTAAAATTTTGTTGCTTTAATTTTAAAATCCCTATTTGAGAAGCAGTTTTATTCTCATCATGACATTAAAAACCTCAAATTGTTGGAAATATGAAACAATAATAAGCAACAAGTAAACTAACCTGAGTCTTCAAAACGGTATCCCAGTATGATAGCTGCTTCTGTATTTGAAACATTTTCCATTTCTCCCAGTCTAATTTAGAACCAGTTGGTAATAAAAGACTTATCTGAAAAAATAAACAAAGCAATGAAATTTAATTTACGTTGATTTGATTATACGTTATTTTGTCATTATAAGACAAAATAACTACTTAGAAAAGTGCAATAATGTTATGGAAGAATAATCAGTTTAATTTTAGGTTTTACATATATCTTAAGAGGATTTTGTCTTTCTAATCACTTTCTTTTTTTACATTTAAACGTTAAATGAGTTTTCATAAAAATACAAGTCAACCTTTAATTATAATTAAAATATAAACTATAAAAATTTTTGGTTAACAATTCAAGTTAAATTAAAGCAAGGGATGAATGTGTTAAAATTAGGGGTGAGATAATTGCTGACTGGAGTTTTTCTGTAAATATACAAAAGTTAGACAGCTCATAGGGCTAACAAGAGAAAATACATTTTCCAGGTAAATTTTAATGAAAAGACTTATTTTAATTACAAAACACAATTTTAGATATGAGCGATGAAGCCAATAATTTTTCTTGCTTAATTAAATTCTTTATTAAGCTCTAAATGTCACCTCTGAGTCATAAAAATTAATTTACGGCCAATAGCATCAAAGGTATAGTTTTATTTTAGATTTTTTTCACCCAATTATTTTATAGCAAAACCAAAAAGGAAAAAGAAAAAAACAAACAAAAATAGATGTTTCGGTTTTTAAACTTTATAATTAATAATTAAGGGTAATTTTCATTTGTTACAGAAAGCAAATGAAATAAATTGAAACATATTTTTATTTGTGATAATGAAATTTGGTTTAATAATGGGTGTTTTTTTATTTTAATTTGATTAATTTTTAATTATTTTGTCCTTTGATGTACAATAATTGATATTTTTGGCAACATTTAATAAATATCATTAGTTAAAGACTGTAGTACTTTGATTTTTTGCAGACTTTATAAGGCTTATTTTTCTAATTTTATATTTAAACTTTAGCTTACTTTAAGTTGAAGTTTTTGAACAGTTATTAGCGTTTTATATAATTGCTCACATATTTATTGTTATTTAGTTAAAAGCTATTTATCGCCTAATTTTCACTCAAAGAGCTCACTAAGCTCACAATTATTTTTCTTGACTTATATTTTTTAAAGATCGGATATCCTTTTATGTATGTCAGGTAGTTTTAAAAAGGAGCTGGGTACTGAAGCTTCAAAAAATACTGAGCATGTATCAAACTTCAAATCAACAATTTAAAAAAAAGAGACATTAGTTTGATTACTGAAATAAACAAGAAAGTACATATGTAGGCCTACTGGCATCTAGAGTTTAAAGAAAAGCCTGCTTGGGGCTGAAACTTATAACAAAAAGGATTGAAGAATATGAAAAGTTACTGAGTTTATGTGGCTTTAGCTAGGATAAAACCAAGTGAGACAGCTGGTAATGCTTTATGAAAGGCAAACTACAAGAAAAGCGAGTAATAAAACATTTTTAAAGATTCTTTTTTGTAAACTCGAATTAAAGAATCAGAGAACAACATTAATTTCCTGAAAAATATGTCACTATTTGCTTCTTTGATGAAACCAATAAAATTAGTGCTCGATTTTTACAACTTAAACAATGAAATACATAAAGAATAAAAATTTCATTACTTTAGCACTGTGGTTAATTATCACGCAATTCATGTTATTTAATTAAAATAAAAATGAAATCAAAACCTTTTATAATAATAAACGTGCTTATATGTCACTAAATAAACATTGAAAATGCTTCCGTAAAACTGCTTATTCCTGCATTTATGTCCACACAAACATTGAAGGTCAGTAATAGCTGTGCAGATATTTCATGTACAACTGATACATCAATGTTTAAAGTGTTTATAGCAAAAAAGAAGTTCTTTTTTGTAAAAATGGATCAAAAGGAGAATATGTAAAGGTAAAAATAAACTACTGGTAGTTTTTCCAAGAAATTCATCTCCAATTAAATATCATTTATCACTTAAACCAGTTAAATAAAAGTTAATTTTTCATAGATTCCCTAAAATTGTAGACATATAAATGCCCTCTCCCAATGTTAATGCTGAGCTTCAAAAAATCAATCATGCGTTTAATTTTTAATATATTCAACATTATTCAAAACTCAGAGATATTCTAATATTAAAATGTTTTTATTATACTTTGGTGTTGAAAAGCTAAACATTATTTAATTGTAAAAAATAAAATTTTTGTGCAATTTTCATTCAAAACTTTCGAGTAATTACTTGGTTTTTATTTTGTATTTAAAGTTCTTCAAGCAATAAACACTTGACAATTACTACTTCTAAAACGAATTTTACTTTATACATTAAATTAAATCTGAAATTTTCTTTATTTAAAATTTCTCTATAAAAATATAAGGGAAAGTTTGTATCAACATTTACACCAGATAAAAAACTTTGTTGTAAAAGTTCTTGAGGAAGAACTTTAAAGTAACATAATTAGCGAATAGCAAAAATGACTAAAATGGGTACTGGTAAATAGGAAAATAGGGAAAACTTTAAACGGACCAAAAATACATAAAATATTTAGCAGCAAAAGTCAACAGTTGTTGTGGGTTTTTTTTTAGTCAAGCCTAAGTTCAATTTACACTTCCGTTTAACAGAATATAATGTTTTTTAATGTTTCAGCTGAAGATATAGGAAATTTCATTTTAATTTAAATTTGAGCAGTAAATTTCAAAGTTAAGTATTTTTATTACTAACAGAAAATAGTTTGCATGTCTCCATTGTAATTGGAGTTTTTTTGGCCAAATCTTTTACCACAATTTACCAAAGTGTACTAGAGCTAGTCAAAATGTAGCAAGTTCGACTTAAACTTTATGCCAGAGTGACAGCTTCCTCGACAAGATTATGGGACTAACAGGTGTCGCCTTAAGGGCTTAGCGGTTGCTGAGCAGAAGCAAAACTCACTCGGAGTTCTACTTTGCTCTGCAGCCCCGTGCATTGTGTTTAGCCCTTAACTCGTGAGACACACATTAAAGAGTCAATATTTTAATCCAAGTAAAATTTTTTTGCACGATTGAGATAAAAGTGACCAGATCCTAAATTTTTTAAAATATGAAACAATGTTATGCTGCTACGAAGAGGTAACAATAGAAGTAGAAAATGCATAAAAAAATTACATGATTTTATTGATAAAACACTCACTGAGGAGTAATTGTCTAATTGGATGTGAATAGACATTGCACCCATATCAAATTAAGTTCTTTTAGAATTTATTTCTAAATACAACAACTTTAAAGCGCTGATAAAGACAATAAATAATAAAATACTGTTTATTTTGGTTGATGTTTATGTACGTGTTTTTGGATTTATATTTTAGATTCAAACTTTCAAAATTCATCTCATGCTTTTTAATGCTCTTTTCTTAATATGAAATTGATACACATATCATGTACACCTGTCTAAGACAGCACGTATCAAACTACACAATTCACAAAATACACATATATGAAAAAATCATCCTGTATTTGCCTTTGTGCAGACCAAATAAATTCCTTGTTATATAATTCTTTTATTTAGATAAAATTTATATGACGATATTTTGGTTGTTTTTTATTTTTGGATTTTGATATCATTTAAAGAAAAATTAGTTTTAGTGGCAAAAGATTAAACAAGAATTATTAATTTACATGAGACTTAAACATTCTAATTTTATGGGTAGGAGAACTTAAAAAATAATAACTTGAAACATCTTTACATGAAGCTAGCTTTGTGTAACATTTACCAAGCTAAACAAATTTTTGACGCCTAATTTCGCTATAGTTCATTTTTAGTGGCCAGAATACTAGTCTATTATTCTGAAAATTTCAAATTTTGTATGAAATATCTCCATTAAAGTTCTCAGAAAAAGTAATTTTAAATTAGTCAAGAAAATAAAATTTAAATTAGAGACTTTTCTAGACTTTTGCTAAAAATACTAGATAACTCATTGTAACACCGGAGGCAATTTTTGAGTAGTTTTTTGAACTCTCCTTTGAGAATTACTTGACAGTGATCTTTTATTTAGATAAAATTTATATGACGATATTTTGGTTGTTTTTTATTTTTGGATTTTGATATCATTTAAAGAAAAATTAGTTTTAGTGGCAAAAGATTAAACAAGAATTATTAATTTACATGAGACTTAAACATTCTAATTTTATGGGTAGGAGAACTTAAAAAATAATAACTTGAAACATCTTTACATGAAGCTAGCTTTGTGTAACATTTACCAAGCTAAACAAATTTTTGACGCCTAATTTCGCTATAGTTCATTTTTAGTGGCCAGAATACTAGTCTATTATTCTGAAAATTTCAAATTTTGTATGAAATATCTCCATTAAAGTTCTCAGAAAAAGTAATTTTAAATTAGTCAAGAAAATAAAATTTAAATTAGAGACTTTTCTAGACTTTTGCTAAAAATACTAGATAACTCATTGTAACACCGGAGGCAATTTTTGAGTAGTTTTTTGAACTCTCCTTTGAGAATTACTTGACAGTGATCTTTTATTTAGATAAAATTTATATGACGATATTTTGGTTGTTTTTTATTTTTGGATTTTGATATCATTTAAAGAAAAATTAGTTTTAGTGGCAAAAGATTAAACAAGAATTATTAATTTACATGAGACTTAAACATTCTAATTTTATGGGTAGGAGAACTTAAAAAATAATAACTTGAAACATCTTTACATGAAGCTAGCTTTGTGTAACATTTACCAAGCTAAACAAATTTTTGACGCCTAATTTCGCTATAGTTCATTTTTAGTGGCCAGAATACTAGTCTATTATTCTGAAAATTTCAAATTTTGTATGAAATATCTCCATTAAAGTTCTCAGAAAAAGTAATTTTAAATTAGTCAAGAAAATAAAATTTAAATTAGAGACTTTTCTAGACTTTTGCTAAAAATACTAGATAACTCATTGTAACACCGGAGGCAATTTTTGAGTAGTTTTTTGAACTCTCCTTTGAGAATTACTTGACAGTGATCTTTTATTTAGATAAAATTTATATGACGATATTTTGGTTGTTTTTTATTTTTGGATTTTGATATCATTTAAAGAAAAATTAGTTTTAGTGGCAAAAGATTAAACAAGAATTATTAATTTACATGAGACTTAAACATTCTAATTTTATGGGTAGGAGAACTTAAAAAATAATAACTTGAAACATCTTTACATGAAGCTAGCTTTGTGTAACATTTACCAAGCTAAACAAATTTTTGACGCCTAATTTCGCTATAGTTCATTTTTAGTGGCCAGAATACTAGTCTATTATTCTGAAAATTTCAAATTTTGTATGAAATATCTCCATTAAAGTTCTCAGAAAAAGTAATTTTAAATTAGTCAAGAAAATAAAATTTAAATTAGAGACTTTTCTAGACTTTTGCTAAAAATACTAGATAACTCATTGTAACACCGGAGGCAATTTTTGAGTAGTTTTTTGAACTCTCCTTTGAGAATTACTTGACAGTGATCTTTTATTTAGATAAAATTTATATGACGATATTTTGGTTGTTTTTTATTTTTGGATTTTGATATCATTTAAAGAAAAATTAGTTTTAGTGGCAAAAGATTAAACAAGAATTATTAATTTACATGAGACTTAAACATTCTAATTTTATGGGTAGGAGAACTTAAAAAATAATAACTTGAAACATCTTTACATGAAGCTAGCTTTGTGTAACATTTACCAAGCTAAACAAATTTTTGACGCCTAATTTCGCTATAGTTCATTTTTAGTGGCCAGAATACTAGTCTATTATTCTGAAAATTTCAAATTTTGTATGAAATATCTCCATTAAAGTTCTCAGAAAAAGTAATTTTAAATTAGTCAAGAAAATAAAATTTAAATTAGAGACTTTTCTAGACTTTTGCTAAAAATACTAGATAACTCATTGTAACACCGGAGGCAATTTTTGAGTAGTTTTTTGAACTCTCCTTTGAGAATTACTTGACAGTGATCTTTTATTTAGATAAAATTTATATGACGATATTTTGGTTGTTTTTTATTTTTGGATTTTGATATCATTTAAAGAAAAATTAGTTTTAGTGGCAAAAGATTAAACAAGAATTATTAATTTACATGAGACTTAAACATTCTAATTTTATGGGTAGGAGAACTTAAAAAATAATAACTTGAAACATCTTTACATGAAGCTAGCTTTGTGTAACATTTACCAAGCTAAACAAATTTTTGACGCCTAATTTCGCTATAGTTCATTTTTAGTGGCCAGAATACTAGTCTATTATTCTGAAAATTTCAAATTTTGTATGAAATATCTCCATTAAAGTTCTCAGAAAAAGTAATTTTAAATTAGTCAAGAAAATAAAATTTAAATTAGAGACTTTTCTAGACTTTTGCTAAAAATACTAGATAATTCATTGTAACACCGGAGGCAATTTTTGAGTAGTTTTTTGAACTCTCCTTTGAGAATTACTTGACAGTGATTAATTGTGAAAGACTAAATTTGACTGTAAACATGATCTAAGAGACCTTTTGCAACAACAAACTATTTGTAATACGATCGGCATCTGCTTAGAGTAATTTTTTCATATTATCAAATTTAGTTTAATATAAATAATTTACATAAAACTTATATTATTTTCTAAACTTTTTTTTATCCATTTCTGTTACTTTTTGACGACATCTTTAATTATACAAGGCATACGTATTATCGAGCACTTTTTGTTGTATTATTTTAAATAAGTTTTCACTTTCGTAATTCCAAATTAATTCCCATTGGAATTTATATTACTTTTAGTTTTTATGTCAGCAAATTTCTTAATTCTCATTTACCTTGCAGTTGTTGTGAAAAGATTTCTATTAATGTTGAAATTTCGGTAAGCCTGCGGAAAACCGCAGTTGGCTTTTTCTTATTTTATCATTATTTTTTGCAAGCACTTACCTTAAAGCTGCCCTTAAATTTCTTTTTAACGTTATGGTATAATTTCCATTAGTTTGGATGTTTTGGATCTGAATATTCTAATATATTTTCAGTTACCGATTGTTTAATTAAGAACCATTAATTATGGTTGTAATTATGTTGTAGTCACAATTTACTTTTGACTTATTTATTTATGTTAGATTTTGACTATTTTTTCATTTATCAGGAATGCTAAGATTATAATTAACAGTTATTTTACTAATAACGAAATCAAAAATTTTCCAATGTATTATTGGTACTACTTTTCATTCAATAGAAAGTTTAGTTTTAATAAAGTAGAATAAATAAAGTACCAGCTTTTTAATGTTTACATAGTTCAAATTAATTGATACCAAAAACTATTTTTCCGATCTAATCAAATTAATAAACAAACAAAAGAATATGAAAAGGTGATCGAACTAAATTTGTTTAAAAGAATTGTTTTCATATCGTAATGAACTTTTATATTTGGTTTCAAATTAATATATTTCATATATAAATAAAAAAATATAAAATCTTGGCTTTCTTGTTCACTAAGCTTAATAACAGACGGAGTTTTGTAAATTATTTTGAGCTATAGGAAATAACAAAGCATGAAACCCATAAATCAGCTTAAAAACTTAATTTCAAATCAATAATAAAAAAAATATTAACAACTCTTTAAAATCGAAGAAAATTTCAAACCACATTATTTTTTTATATGATTTCTTACATCTTTACGACTAAAAGTTAACAAGAAAAACATTTTTTTATTAAATACTTGACATTCCATCCATTTAATATAAAAATTATGGCAATAAATTTGTGTAAATCGCGTTAAATAAAAAATTAATTTTATTTATTTGAAATATTAAATTAAGATTCAATTTTGACTAAATTTTCAAAGTCTTGAGGTTGTTATGAACATTGAAAAAATGATTATCGATATCAACCTTGATGTATGAAGAGTATTTGAATAATATAAAAAATACATTTATTTCTTCCTTGAATTCAAAAGTTCATTCATAAAATTCATTTCTCGAAAACATTGAATTTAATTTAGATAAAGCTTGAAACAAACAACAAGCATTTATATAAAAATATAAGACTTAAAAAAAAAATTAACAATTAAGGCTTTGTTTATAGTAAACGAAATTTCAGAATAAGAACAGCAAAACCATAGAAAATACATCACACTTCTAAGCTTAAATAAGTACAAAGGAAAAATTATATCACTTAACCAACAAAACAACACATCAGAAATGAAAAAACTGGAAAAAATTTGAATAAAGTTGTTACATAGTTTCCTGAATCAGAAAACACTTCTAGTAGAAGTTGTATTCCAACAATATAAAAGTTTTATTATGACATTTTTTATGTATTCAAAGGGTAAATAATTCTTTCTTTGTAAAACTTTTGTAAGAATAAGTTTCAATGTAAATAAATACTTCACTTATGCTTCTTTTTTACAATCATAAGAAATGTTTCCGCATACATTGAAATTATTCACAAAAGTTTTATTTCTTACATGAATTCTTTCAATTTAAATTTTATTCAATATTAGTCATTAAATATTTTTTAAAAAAATTAATTTTTACCTTTTTTATATTATCACAAAATAAAAAGGAAGCAAATTTAATCACAAAATCAAATATGTTAACAATTTCACTTTGTATGAAAACAACAAAAATAATTATTTTCAACTTTTCCTATTGGTGTCCGGAAGGCGAATGACGGTTTACAAGCGGCACAATCGAACCTGTTTCGATCAAATGAATTAATAATATTAAGCACAGTCTGCGACAGAAAATTCAATAGCGGAAAGTGTTTAATCAAAAGTTGCTAGCATCATTGTGTTTAGTTCACTGTCACTTATTGTTAGTTCAATTACAAATAAACGGTTGTTAGTACATAAAATAGCTACATTCAAATGGCAATCATTTTTGCAAAGATGAAGCTTGTCGCTGTCACTATATTTGAACTTGATCGCCAATACAATCCAGAGAGGTTAAGAAGTTATCATTTGTGTTATGTTAACAAATCTTTCTTTAACTTAATCACATTATGATTTATTACAATCTCTTTATTCAAATATATTTATGTTAATGTTGATATTTTTATTTATTGAATTAAAACAATCGTAGCTTTGGCTGAGTGAAATTTTTATTAAGAGTATAATTTAAATAACTTTTTTGGACCGTTTGTTTTTTGCTTTTGTTGGTTCTGAGGTTGAAGGCCGGAATTTGTAGACATTTTTAATAAGTTGCGGGTGATATTTTTCTCAAGGATTATGAGCAGAATGACGTGCCTTGTTTTAGAAATTAGTTATTTCTAAAATTTATTGTCTTAAGTGGTTGAAAAGGGGAATATTTTTTGTATTAAAATTGCTGGATTTTTAGATGACTAGTGAAATGAAAACGGGTTTGCTAGGGAATTTCGCAAATTTTCTAAGTACATACATCAAAATAGTATTGTTGTAATGTTTTTGTGGTTATCAAGGGTTGATATTAATGACAGCTTATTATAACTAAATTTAATATCAAAACTTTTGGCAAATTTGGAAAATCGTTAGGGAAAATTGCTTGCACATATTTGTTGGCATTTACGATTTTTAGTTAAATAACTCCTTCTTTTTAGACATAAAGTCTTCTTTTAGCATTTTGACTGACCTAAGTTTCACATAATTATTTTAGTAGAGGAACATTTGGTGTAACCAAAAAATTTCTGATTTGAAGATGGAGTATTAGGAATCTATGGTGATTGAGATGAGATTTTTTTAAGAAATAAAATATTATGAACCTGTGAAAGGATATGATTAAGAGTGACCCTAGTTTTTGACACAATTTCATCCTTAGTGATTAGACGATTTAAATTTTTGGAACGGAATTGGAACGAAATTCACGGGGTTCAACACGAGGCCTAGGCCGAAATTTTAATGCTCAGCATGAAACTCATGCATGTAATTATAACAAGAAATTTTAATTTTCTGCTTTTTTTCTTTTGGTTAATGTTGTTATTTTTAATAATAGTGCTTTTTTCATTTAGTTAATTATTACTTTTATTGTATTGTTCTTAGTTGTTATTTGTTTCTTGTTTTTGTTGTTTCTTTTTGTTAATAATAGTATTTTTGGTAATTTTTTTCTATTTTCGTGGTTTTTTGTTGTTAAATGTTAGTCCAAAAATTTTTTTTGTTAACTTCTTGTTGTTATTTGTTGTTTTTTTGTAGTTTTCAATTCAAAGCAGATTACTATAGGATAGGAAATTCGTTCCTTAAAGATTTTTCTTACTTTTTTCTTATGATATAAATAAACAAAAGTTATGTACATGAAAAAATTGGAAAGTGTTGCATTTTGCCAATTCATTTTCAAAATGCAATTATTAGGGATGCAAATATATTACTGTTATTGAAATTATAATGGTACTTTTTTAATGGAGTAAACTAGATTTTGATTTAAAATGAATTTCAAAACAAAAGTTATATGCAGCAATTAATCAATTAAGATCATAAAATATCAATCATCATCGAATAAAATTTAATTTTGTATTGTAAAATAAAAAAAGTATTTCTGAAAAATTTCAATCTGATTGTGTCTTAATTAAAATAAATTAAATGCCTTACTTTTACTATAATAAAATCAGATGTTTTTATACTTGTTAATAAGAAAAAATTTTCATTTCCAACCGTCATGCTTTGGCTTGCCCAAAATCATTTAATATTTTAATAAGTTGGTTGCTTAAATACTAAAATATCAAACTAGTAATAATTTTTAATTCTTTAAATGCATGCTCTGCATTCAAAGCTTACAGGTAAGCATAAATTTTCGTACTGTTTACTTACATGAGACGCTACTAAAAAGAGTTACGAAAAATGTGCCGCATCTAAATTAAGAAATAAATATATTATTTGCACTTGTACCATTTGTTTGAAGTTTATTATTTGATTGATATATACAAGATAAAAATTTCAACAAACAATAAATATTGAAATAAGTCAAATCAAATATCAAAGCTACCAAATTTATATCCACAAACAAATCGTGAAAATTATTTATTACATATCTCTTAGTTTAGAACTTAAGTAAAACTAAAGCATTTTAAACAAATGGGGGAAAAAATTAAACAGTGAGGTGTTTAATGGTTATAGAATCAAAATACTTTCATGTCACCAAATTTCTCCCAAAATAACTGCCAATTGGGGTTGTAAATTGGATTAGAATATCCAATAAAAAATTATTACTAGCTAAAAACCTGAAACGTGTAGTTTTGTCTTTACTATGCACATTTTATCGATTGTAGTTCTTTACGAATGTATTTCGATCCCTAAACACAATTCTATTAACCATTAACATTCCTGATTTAATTTGCAATATAAAAAGTTAATAATATTTATTTAAAAGAACATTAGAATCACTTAACAGCTTACCTATTTAATATTTTTTTTCATTTTGCTATTTACACTCCTTAAAATCACAACAAGCTTAATACTAATATTTTTTTATTTCTCAGATGCAATAAATTATTTTTTATTTATTTATATATTTTTTTGATATTCAATGTTTATGTCAATTTTAATCTCATCTAACAAAAAAATTTACATAGAATACTGTTGAATTTTATCGTGCACTTCAAATCAAGTTGAAACACTGGCAGTTCCCAGAAATTTGCCCCACAAATTTTATCGTGGCCAAAAGCATATTGATTACCAGAAGTAAAAGTAAATAACATAGTCGTGAATTTTTTAGAGATGTGATATATGTATGCGCATGCTTAAGCATCTTGCCATATCTTTTTTCTTAAAAATATATTTTTTTGTATGTAGGTATAAGAAAATATTTGATAATATAAAAAAATAAATAAGGAAACTAAATAATTATATCAGAAACAATGAGAATGTTAGAATAGTCAAAAGAAAGACATTAGAATGCTGAAAAAATTAAAATAAACAGGATAATAAAATTAATTTATGGTAAAATATTTTAGGGCCTTTGATGATGGCAAACACCTTTCTTAAATATGCGTAATTAAATGAAAAATTATTAGCAAAATTTTTTGTCAATATCAACAAAGTATTTGACCTGAGTTTAATATTATTAAAAATTGAATTTTGGCATAAATGTTTATTTGTTTTGGTTAAATGAGTCACTTAAAGTTAGTGTCTTTTGCCTGTTTTACTTTACTATCCACCTTGCCATTTCTGATTTATTTAGTTATCTAAAAAGAAGAATATGTCTAATTGTAACTAAAAATAAAGAAAAGCAAACTCTCTTATAGTATTATTGTTAGAGGATGCCGTTATGAGATTTAAGGTATCAGAAATCCTTGTTCTGTGATCCATTTATGGACTCTGGTTATCCAAATAAATTCGACGTAGTTTGTGACCTTAAGTTACCTTATTTCTAAAGAGAAAGCTAACCTAACCCACCTATTTCATAATAAAACAGAAATTATGACCTTTCCTTGAAATTTTTGGCATAGAGAAACTTATTAAGTTGAATTTTGAAGTTTAGAGTTAAGCCCTGGATTACTTAACTTTTGTTTCCAAATTTTTAAGTTTCTTTTCTAATCTAGTTAGAGCGCAAAAAAAACTCCTATGAAAATGTTATTTTTAAAGTTTTTCACTTAAACCATGTTTTTGAATTTATTAACAACAGTATAAAAGAATTAATGTGATGAATTTTCTTCTATCTAACTTTCAGTTCATAAAATTGAGTTGAGAGTTTTTTTAAATTAAAATAGAAAAAACTTTGCTGTTATTTTTTTTGACTAAATTGATAAAAAGAATATTAGAAAATTTTTTTCTTAAAAATACTATTTTTACAAAAAGCTTGTTTTAAGTTTTCAATCTATTTGCTTTCATCCGTTGTAGATAATCATAATCAGGGAAATTTATTATTAGTAATTTCAATGAAAATGAAAATTTTATCTAAGCCAATGATTAACTTTCTTTTTATTCAAACGTAAAAACTATATTTTTATAAACTAAATTTAGCTATTAAAAATTTCCCGCCAAAACTGCAAAAGTAAACAATTGTATTCGCCTTCACCATGAGTTTGCGCAAAAGTTAAAAATATAATTTAAATTAATATTTTTGGCAAATGATTATATCTATCAACAATGTTTTGTTTGTTTAATACTGTAAACAAAACAGTCACGGAGACTATTTAAACTTAATTTTGCAATACAATTACGTCTCCCTTACATAATTTGCTGAGTTCATGTAATAAGAGTTTTTTTTTGTTAGCTTTGTCAACCATAAATAAAGATTTAATTAACTTAATTGTTTAGAACTAGTTGTGTTCGAAAATTTCACATAATTTCCATATTTTTTTCAATTTTCGCTTTCACGATCAATGACGAGGACGTTTAAGTACGGTGACGGTAAATTTAATTACGATAGCGCTATATTTCGCGACAATATCAACCAGTCAATCAACCACTGATATGACCTCGTGAAGGTTAACGAATGGCAATATTAAATATATTTTGATGTTATATTAGTTTGTTTTTTGTTGTTGTTGGATTAATGGAACCAATAAGAGAAAATGCTTTAAAAGATAAGTATTTGAGAGGTTATGCATATGACTCATGATTATATTGGTGTATTAATTATATATTCAAGGTTTAGGTGCGTATGTGTATCAAGGAAATAGAAATGTATTGGCATGGTTCCGTTTTATGAAGGCGTTTTGTCTTTTGAGTGTCATTTAAGTCTTACTGCAGGGTTAACATTATTTTCTTACCTTGATGAATTAAAATGTAGGAATATAGTTTTCGGAGCTTATCAAAATGCTTTATTGTCTCCTTTAATTTTACTCTATTAATGGATTTGAAATTTATTATTTATGCATAATTTTCTATTGAGCTGAAATAATTACACATATGTAAGTTTTCTTTATCCCTTTAAAGGCAGTTGTTCTTAAGATCTAGCTTAAATAAGTTGTGTTATATCCATAGAAACTGATTATTACTCGCTTCGATTTAATTTCAGTCTAGTCAAGCAAAACAGTTTAAATTTTATTATTTATTACTTATCAATTAATTTGTGGTTTTGTTTGTTTGTTCAAATATTCATTTTTAAAAAAATATTGTGCTCTTTTAGCTTATTATTAAAGGGAACAATGATACAGATTTTAAGAGTTTTGTGCTCCTTTTTTGAAAGCTCTACTATTTCTAAAACTTGTGATATAAAAGTGTTCCATTTTCTCGTTGTATTTTTATCTACTCTTCAGATAATAAAAATCATCATTTTCTAGCCAATGCACTAAAAGCCATCAGTCATCAGTAGACATCTATTAAACAGGGCAGTTTTACCTTTAATAAAATTTCATTAAATCAAAAGTTCATTACCTGTACAACCAAATTATTAAAAATTAAAATTTAAAAGGATTTGATATTCACATCAGATTCACTGAACCGTAAAGGAGTTTAATTATGCACAGATTTTAGTATGATATTTCGATGTTTCATGTAAGATTAACAAATAATTTAAATTAAAAAATTTCATTGTTATTGGTAGATTATTTGAATGCGGTGGTTCTAAGCGTAAAGGTGTTAATAATGTACACAAAAAACTGAAAGATCTACTCAGCAGAAATATTTTGGGGATGGGTTGCAATGTATACATCTTTTTATATCGTTGTATTGCATATTTATTCCTTATGCTTGCCTGAAATTTAAAAAATGTAAAACTTTTGTCTGTGTTTTTAATTTTCTCCAAAAATTATTTACCTTTTCTCTAAAGTACTTTACGCAACAGTTCAAAAGTTAAAATTAAGTATTTTGGAAAGTTATTTGGTCAAATATCCTTTAGCGTATATTTATACTATATAAAAGTTTGAAAACAAACTTTCAAAATAGAAATAATAAAAAGTATACCATATTGCTTCAAAGGAAGAATTAAATAAAATTGTACACTTTACCAAAATTTAACAAAATATGAAAATTACTATAATAATAGTATATAAAAATATTTTTCTTATTTATATTCTCAAAAGTATATTAGTAAGTGATATAAAGTTTTGTTCGAATCGAAATTTGTAATTCCAAACCAGGGTTTTCTTCACAAGGTCATCTTAATAAAAAACTTCAAATGTATGTTACAACCAATTCAAATAAGAAATCACTCATGTGATGGCTATTTACGTGAGGTATTTGAAAAACTTTGAAAGAATGATTTCAAAAGAGTCTTGAATCAGATTTCTTTCTTATCAAAGAATGTAAAAAGTACAGAATTTTTTTGTAATTTTTTCCATTCTAGTTTTTAATATTTCTTTTCAGGAGCGTTCTTTGTATACGTTCTTTTATACGAGGACAGTAAAAGTGTTCATGGATATTAAACCCTGTTCTTTTGTCAGATTGTATTGAGTATTGTTATTATATCAAAGATTTAAAATTTCTATAAACATTTCTAATAAAGTAATACAGTTATTTGTAGAAATATTACGTACTCTTCCGATCAATTTTAGTTCCTAGGATTAAATTGACTTCTAATTAGATTCTATAATTTCATTTCTTTGTAAAAAATTTCTATAGTTAAAATATTTTTATTGAAAAAAGCAATTTCCTCATCGATAACAATAATTCCAAGTTTCAATTAATGCTGAAGTTGAATATTAAATCCAAATTTATTTAGGAGAAACTATCAAAAGTAATTATTGCTCACTGGCTCTAAGATCAAAGGACCCAATTAATGTGAAGAAAACCAGAAGAAATCAATTTAATTAAATCAGCCAGAAAATTAAATTTGCTCTTATATTTTATATTATTAAAAATTTTCAAATAAAATATGCAAATTTAATAAATATTACGTTTAACAAATCTAACGTGCTGCTAATTGTTTTGTGAAAAAGAAAAAAATTACATACTTATGAAAAATTATTAAAAAGCATTAGACATTTAAAATAATTCTAGTATTATCAAATCTGAAATTCTAGATATTAATTATATATCTGGCTTAATTAGGGTTATATTGCACGAAAATCGTGTGAGTTGTGTCCTATTCAAACTAAAGTGTAAATATATTAAAGTCAAACAGAAACTTGTTAAATTGTTCATCAATTAAGATGTCTCTATCTATTGTATCAGCGGAATATACTAGC
Organism: Acrocera orbiculus; assembly: GCA_947359355.1. Classification (NCBI taxonomy): domain Eukaryota; kingdom Metazoa; phylum Arthropoda; class Insecta; order Diptera; family Acroceridae; genus Acrocera; species Acrocera orbiculus. The sequence goes on from OX375757.1 coordinate 29,236,984, forward strand.
TTGATGTTCGTTATATCATCAAAACAAACAACGTAGAATTCTGGTGTTCTTTGTTTTTATATCTGAAATTAAAATAATTGAACCAACGTAATGTAAAAAATTGTTTTTTTTGTAATTACAATATGTTGTCGTGTAGAAAATTAGAAATTTTTGATTTTATTTTATTTAAATTGAATATTTTATGGTTAAAATTTTACTATAAGTAACTGAAATCAGACATATGTATTTTTGGAATATATTAATCAAATGAGTTAGTTAGTTAGTGGCTTCAATGGGTAAATATTGGCTAACTAAGTTTTGTTGCTCTAAATTGGCGTGAATAGGAATCGAAATTAATGAGCGAGCTACTAAAATATTATTACTACTAAAATATTACTAGCAATTAATGAAAAAGTGGTTGACAAAAAATTTACTCTCCCTATTGCATAAAGTCACCTACGCCACTGCCCTTAGTTATTATTTTAGGACAAAAAAGTAATATCATTATATATTATTAGAGGTGAAATTTCTTTGAGATTAAGGCTAACTTTATTTTATGATATAATATTGAAAAGAAGTAAAATTTAAGAAGAGGGTTACAAATTAATATCCGTAGTAGTTTTTTACATTTTGACCTACATTCTAAGTATTACAAAAGCTTAACAGGGCTCAGCTAAGCGTTTTCAGTAACGTTATTTTTTGATATTTCGATATTGGTCTTTCTACCATTGTGAAACAATTAAATTTCATTTAAGGAAGTCGTAAACGGCAAAAAATGATGATTTAAGAATAAAATAAAAACTGTTTTCTACTTTTAATATGCTTTTAGGTATAAGGGTATAAGGGAGGGGATTTATGTCCAATATAATATAATGCAGCAATTACAAGGTGCAATTAGTCAATTTTTGAAATATTAAAGTTAGATAAACAAACAAATCCTCTAACAAGTTTGCAGTCCTAAACTCCGCAATCCTACTATACCTTCGTTAACTTATAATGGTATTTATGCCAAGTAAAAGAATTTGGCTGTCATCTTAATCTCTCAATTGAAACAGTTCAATTTTTTTTAAAAAAAATTTGTTATAATAAAATTAATTAATTCCTTCTATCCTTAAAATTATTTTCTTCAAAGATCATTAAAACAGAACAATATCCTTAAAGTGTTATTAAATTAGATAAAAATTTTTCTGGTATTAACATGTGAGCCGTTTGCATATTTTGATTTTTTCTTTACGTTTAAATTAGACTTATTTTTTACTTTCAAGGTCATTATTTACTAAATAGTAAAGTTGGAACTTATCAATACTGTTTGCTGCATGAATTTAATAGTTCCGAATTTTTGATTGGTTATTTTTTGTCATCTTAATTAATCCAAATTTAGTATATTGTTCCTCGGATGGATAATTTACTTGGTAGAGTTTGTCGCTTCTAGATTTTCTTTAGATTCATTTTCATTCCGCAAATCTTTTAACGAACTGGTTTCAGATATTTGACGTGAAATATTTCTTTCACTCATATCATTTGAAATTTTTGCTGGAAGATTACTTGCAATAATTAAAGCAGTGAAAAAATTTAATACAGCAGCTGCTATACTCAAACCTCCAGCTAAATTATTTATAACATCTAAATAAACACTACAGCAGGTAGTACTACCAACAAGAAAAATTGACGCACTACATCCAAGTACACAATCTAATAAATAAAAAACAACTCCCTGCAATATATAAATACATTACTAAAATGCAAATTAAATGATAAAAATAAATATCATAACTTACAAATGAAATGTAAAGAGTATTTGGTACGCACCAAGTCATTAAAATGTAAAATGCATCTGTAATACAGCATGTGTACGCCAAAATAATATTATATAGCATTATATCTCTTTTTCCCCATGTAAGAAGGCACTCATCCCGAAACTTTGATATTAGAAGAAGGAAGCCTATTAATTTGAATCCCTAAAAGTAAATAATTGAGCCTTTAGCTATATTCAAAGAAGAAAGTTTACGAAAGCAATTGTTGGCAAAATTAAAGCATAAGTGCATGGTGGTGCCATCAAATTTTTAAAAAAATGTAATAATTAGAATTTTGATTACCTGACATTTAGCAGTGACGCCTACTAAAAGACTAAAATCAGATTATGTAGTAATATGATTATTAAATTATAGAAAAGCTGAAAAGCTCAGATTATATTGGAAATGAGTAGAGAAAATAAAAAGCATTTTGATCAACTTTGACATTCAAATACCGTAAAGTCAGCTAAAGTGAATGAAGTGTCATATAAATTTGTGTGAAAAATTCAAAACAAGGAATCTTTGTAAATATTTTTTTTAGCAATTTCAAAAAAGATCTTTAAACTTCAAAAAATATTGCTTATATATTTTTTTCGTAAATATTTTTAAAATTATATTTCTTACTTACTCTCTAAATGTCTCTGTCAAAATTTAACTAGATCTTATTTTGCTCGCTGTCACAAAATTTCTTATTTAACAAGAAAAAGACCTGTAAATATATTTTGTGTCCTTGTGGCATTTACATTTAAAAATTTTGTCTTCAATGACTATTGTATTTATGAAATTTCAAAATTATTTTCAAATTTCTGTAGAAAAAATTTCTTGATGCAATATTTTCACACTCCTTTATTGTGCTTAAGATCTACAAAAATACCAAAAGGATTCAACTTTTTTTTAGAAATCAGAGAACAAAAAACAAAACTTTTCTGCTATTTTTCTGTATTTTTTTATTATAATTAAGTATTCAGGTCTTTATAGTTTTGGCGTCTAGGCATTTCACGTTCTAACGATTTATTTTATTGCTTAACATTTTTAGAGGGTTAATTACCAATGAAATTTGATTTCTTTCAATATTGAAAAATATTTCTTTATACTAATGGTAGGCAGTTATTTCAAAAATCCATCTGATAAGTTTTAACTATCACAAAATCATTTTCAAGTTATTTTGTAATGAAAATTAAAATTTACTCCTTGCAAGGCAATAAAGAATAATCAGCCAGAAATTTTTAACTTTCACCCGTTACTTTTGAAGATATTTGACACAGAAAGAGGATTAAAATTATTCTATGGTGTGAAGCTACTACGGCTTAAGAATTTTATGTTATTATTTTTCTTCTGGGTCTTTCTGTTAGACCAAATTTAAGGAATTTAAAATTCTTTTACCTCTTGTACACTGAAAACAAAAATGCAGATGGCAAGTAAATATTTTTGACTGTGGATTATTTTAATTGTATATTTTATCTAAAGTTAGATTTCAATAAATTACATAATATTTATGTTCTTTAGGCAATTAATACAAATTAAACATTTGTGCAGCCCTTTTCAATGAAAAATTAAAACAGGATAAACCACATAAATTCCATTTGTATATGACAGCGAAAAATATAAATTATAAGTGGTCATGCTATAATTTTATACGTCATCTTAAAGTTTCTCACATTAAAAACGAACAAAATTTTCTGAAAGCAAAGCTAAAAACTTTAAAAGGGAAATATTACAACATCATATATACTACTAAAATTCTGTAGCAGTAATGAAAATTTGTTAAGTATAGTCGTTGTTTTTTGCAGATTGCATTTTCATCTTGATATTATGGTCTCTAACTAAGAATAATATTTCCCTAAAAGCTGTTGTATTTTGTGAAAAATTTAAACTCCAGCTAGAGATATGAAAATGTCTGACTATAAAATAAAAACTGCTGACCTGACATGAAATCTTATAGTTTTCAGTACTATTAATTTTTTCCTTTTTTCAAATGCATTTTTGCAAATGTATTGTATTTTTTTGATGCAGTAGTTCTGAAGAATGTCTAAAATAAAATATTCAATGTTTCCATAAAATAAATTAAATTTTTAATTTTTCATGGCCTATCTTGGCATACTTTCGGGCATTTGCAAAAAAGTTAATTGTTAAAAATTTTGCACTGTGTAAGTACAAAATCCAAAAATGAAGTTTTAGTCTATTCTGTGAGATACTCCATAATAATCGGCAGTAAATCGGTTTTAAAACAGTTTTATGAAAAATTGAGTAATTTTAAGAATTAGGCCTGGTAGAAATCTAAATATAAAATACTCCAATTAGATGTGTATTTGATCTCCTTGAGTACTGTTATACAAAGCCTCAATATTGACAAAATATCTGGAATTTAGACACAAGAGGCTCATAAGTATTTAAGAGTTCAAAATGGTTGTAGCTATGCAAATTATTTATAATAATAGCAATTTTGTTTTACTAAATTCAAAATATAAACAAAATTTCAGAATTTCTAAAAAAACGAAATTAAATACCAAAAAAATTCAAAATCTACGATGTTTAATAAAATCAGTAATACTAAAATCGCTTTTGACTGTGAGTAATACTGTTGACTGTTCATAATTAATTTGAGGTGGTTGAATAATTACAAATTAATTATGTGAAATAATGAGTAAATTATCTCTGGATAAGATTATGGTTGTACTGGAGTTAAATTTGTTTAAATTTCACAATTTTGACAATTGTCAGAATTGAACTTTTCCATTATTAATTTTATTTTCACTCAATTTGAATCTGATTCATGGTAAAAAATTGTAATAAAGTAAAAGAAATGTAATGAATAATATGTATGTATAGCTAAAATTTACTGTTTTGTAACCAATTTCGTTTTATACGAATAACTTTTGGTTAGTAAATATCGCCATCCTATTATAATTATTAGAATTTCTTACTCTTAAGTAATAGAAAATTCATGAAATTTTGAATGAGATAGTTCCAATAATTTAGAGTTCATTAAATACTATAAATTTACATATTAGACCAACAGAAACTAACAACTAGCCATTCATTACCTTGTTTGTCAAATGATGCAATATTTTATTCATTTTTTAAACTAGTGATTGAACTATAGTCAAAAAATTTTGTTGTATGCGATTAAGTACATATAATGTGAAAGCTAAAGTCACTAAAAGAACACAAAATTGATTAATACGAATAGATTTAAATAAAAATATCATAAAAAATTTTAATTTCATAATAAAAAAGTAAAATGTGAGTTATTGTAAAGAATTAATATATTAAATAAGATTTGCTAAATAAATAAAACCATTCACATAACTTGACTTACCTGCTATGAATATCAAAAGGAAAAACTCTTCCCTACCACCTCGGTAAAATATTTGATTACATTAACTTTTCTTTACCTCTCTGTTAAAATTTCATTCAGAAAGCAAGATGCTATATATTGTGCCCAGGAGTGTTTATTAAAAAGTTATTTTCTTTCAATGGCAATGCAAGTTATTGACTTCATTATAAAATTATTTGCAAAATTCAGTGACTTGAAATATATTAAAGATATATTATATATTAAAGATATATATAAAGAATATAAAGAATATATAAAGAATATATTAAAGATTTCTAAAATGCTTTTCGTTCAATTTATTCAATTGTAGTTAATGTCCTGAAATTTATATACAAGGATTACAAAGTTTGCTTAGTTGTAATTTAGTTTTTTGCACAGAAATTAATTAAGTTAGTCTATTTCTTGTAAGTAGGTATTAAATGGGAAGAAATGATGCTAATTATTTTCTAATTGCTTGAGAAAAAGAGAATTGCTTAAACAAACTCCTGCCGAAACTGTCTAGGTACTACATTCATTCAATGCTTTTGCTATAATGGAATAAGTACATGAGTGGAAGAATTTATTGTTATTTAATTTTTCTCTACAGCACTGACCAATTGTTTCACAATTTGCTTTCAAATTTTAACTGCATATTTCAAATACTTCATCGTCGTTTTAATTCTAAGTCAATCATTTCATTTTCACCTGTTTATCTGAATAAATGTAATTTATTTATTCGAAATCCTTTTTGCTTTTTTTTTATCAATTACTTTATTTAAAATGATTTTTAACTAAAAATTAATGTTATTAGAATTCCCAATTAATATAAAGGTAAAATTAAATAAAAATTTATTCAAATATTCAGAAAATTCTACAGACTTTCAATTAAGGAAAATAGAGAAAGGGAAATAACAATCATTTAAATGTAAAATTGGACTTTGTTTCTTGATTAATTGAAATTGGAGTTTCAGTTTTCACGTTCATTTTGAAATTAATATTTTAAAGAATATTTAGAAATATATTATTAAAATTATTTTAAACAGAACTAACCAGCAATGCATGAAAGAGTAAAGAAAGAATTTTACATATTTTGAATGTGACTTTGTTCCATATGGTATTAGGCTAATGGACATAACCTAAATTACAGTCTTTTTAAATTATCAATTTCAAATAAAGTTGGAAATATTGCATAATTTCGATTTAATTTGATTTGATGACAAAAAACTATTAAAATAAAAACAATTGCCATATATATATATCGAATTTATTGCCGCTATGAATTAAAAATCATAAAATAGTAATCGATTCAGTTAAAAAGGATGAATATTCAAAAAAACTGGTGAGATTTTTAGAGTTAATATTGTTTTATTTAATTATAAAGAATACGTGGGTAGCTAGATAAAAGGAAATACTATAGTCAAATAAGCATTTGTTTCATACAATGCGCCTTTTTACATTACTGGAACTGGTAGTATTTAGGCCAAAGAGGTGACAAGCGAATGCATAATCAAAAATTCACTAAGAGATTGTGAGTAATAGACATCATAGCTCCGTTTACCTGCAAAAAGGAGCAAGAATTATAAAAAAATATTTTAATACTTAAATAAACGTTTAATTAGTTTCATATAATTCAAAGTCTCGGTGAATATTTTCTAGATGTTGTTTTATCCTTTTCATGTTTAGAGGCAAAATTATTGTATTTCTCATCTGAAACTATTTTTGTTTTATGCTTCTTTATTTTACACAGCTTCGACTAAAATTTGCTTCAGAGATTTTTCCGCTTTATAATATAAATGAAAACTTATGAAAAATTTTTTGGGAAAACAACTAAAAGCCTCAAGGCTTTTCAAGCACGGACGCTACACGAATTTCATTTGAAATTCAAATGTCATTTGAACTAAGAAAAAATGTAGTGAAAAGTGTAGTGAAAAATATTGTGAAAATATAGTGAAAATATTTGAATTAAAAAAGATATACTTTTTATTCTGAATTTTCCCTTTATACAATAATTTTATATCAAGAAATCTTCAAAGAGACACAGCGGTGAGAAATTCTTGCAAGAATTCTTTGAAGAGCTTTTCCGGCAGAAAGAGTAGCCAGAAATATTACTCTTTGTCCCCTTTTCTAGCAAAAGTCATTGATGTTTTCCCTGAAAAAGTTGTCGTTATGTCTGAAAAGTAGCTCTCTTTCATTGATAAAATAGCTTTACTTTCCCTACTGGGAAATGAAAGTAATTTTAACTTAAAAGACAATTCCTAAAAGAAAATAAAAAGTTAATTAGATGAGCATTAATACAATAGAAAACGTAATATCATTGTAAGGTTTCGTAATTCCTTATTTTGGTGTATGAACTGTAAATATTATCGTTTAAATTTTATAAGAAACTCCTAGTGTTTTATATCCTACAGAGATGTTTCTAATACTATAACTACATCCTAAAATTTGTGTGAAAAATTCCCCAGAGTTTGGAGCCATAGATAAAATCATACTTTTCATTTAAAGTTTAATGCTTGCAGCTGTTTGAGTTGAATAAATTTTGCTTTGTGTTTGTTTTTGATGTTTTATAAATGTTCATTTGTTCAGATATAACCAATGAAGAAACAAAATAATGATTTCTACATTTTTATTTTAGGTAATAAAATTTGATTAATTTTGGGTACATACTAGAAACATTAGAGTTTAGAGGTATAGAAATTAACGCTTTTGAATTGAATTCCGTTAAAAATATTTCTGAAATGGGTTCAGTTGTTTGATTGAATAATAAATATACATGCTCATGAATTATTTCCCTACACAGGTAGTGAACATTTGAACAAAACCATCATAGCTCGATATATACGGTTCAAAACATATTGATTTAAGCTTAGATTCTATGGTTTGATTACAAAATGTTACTTACTTATTTTGATAATAAAAGTTGTTTTGATATTACGTAACATAAATTCAAACTTCGGTATCTCGGCATAGCACGTACAATTTGCATGTGTTATGTGTAATTGGATGATCCTCAAACAGCATCACTAGAAATGCGCAAAGCTTTAATATTTTTGCATATCTCATGCATTTTGTACTATATATATTTGAGCATTTGTTAAATTGCATAAATGTTTTGAGAAATTTTTGCCAATTCAATAAAATTTATCCATTCTTTTGTTTTTTAACCTCGTGTTTAAAAATATTTATACGCTAATATCATCTTCTTACTTTTAATGATCGTTAAATTAAAATAGTGAAAGTAAAAAGGAAAAATATTTCTACAGAAAAGGCTTAAAATCACTTGTCTAAAATTATATCATATTACTATACGAACAAATGGAGGAAAGGTTCTTGTACACTACCCTGTGGAAATCCCACCTTTGTTTGGTAAAACCTAAAACCCTGATCTTGCGATCAGATGACTTTAGTAATTGAATATAATTTATCAATTGCGTGGGTTAAATCCAGGAATACAGCAGAACAATCCTAGTTTTCTTTAATTGTTAATTCAATAGTGGTTGTAACTCGGTGTACGGTGTACGATATCGAATGAATATTGAAAATTTGGAATATCTACCAGTGTTTTGAGTAATTTTTCAAAAAGTTTTAAAATAAATAGTCTGACTCCTGTCAGATGTTGAATGAAAAGTTCTGCTTTTTCTTTATCTTTACTTAACCATTTCCATAGGGTATCTTTCAAAAATACAATCTGATTATTAGGTAATTTGAATTATTTTGTTGCTTTTCATAATGAATAATCTTTGTCCTATTCTGGACCGAGTCTACTCAGATAGTATGTTAAATTAATTCTGTTTATTATCTTTAATTATTGGATTGACACAATTACTTATTCGATTGCAATTTTCTTCTTTTGATCCCTAATATCTAGTGGGTAACTGACAGCATTCGCAGGTCTTCAGAAATACAAAACATTTGCTGTTATTCTTATTATATATAATTTATAAAGTTTCTAGCTTTTTCTTTGTAGATCTTCCTTATCTTTGAGGCTCCTTTTTAGTTCGTCTAAGTTTTCTTTAAATTTATTATTAAATAATAATTAAAATTTCATCTTTGGCAAAAACTATACATATTAGAATTTTAATTATGCTATTTAAGGAAATATTAAAAGTTATATATATATATATATATATATATGTATATAATATAATTATAAATGAAAAAACTGTTAATATGCATGGAGAGTAATAAATTTCTTTTCGGTATTAATTAACTGAATAAAATGCGATTACACACCTATGATTCATTTTTGCGTATAAATCCAATCCTTTTCATTTTAATTGAATTAATAACATATCATACTTAACAGGAAACTAGTACTGACTGCAAAAACTCGATTTAAATATCATTAAAAAAGAAGCAAAAGTTTCATCAAATTAAAATAAGGGCTAACCAAAGCCAATTTATGTATTGATTTAGTTAAATGAACTGAACTAGTTTAACGAGTAAATATTTGTACGGTTCAATAACTTTTTAATTTGAAATTTTTGAAGTTGAGTCGATTCCATAAATTAATGGACTTAAATTGTAGTTATTAAGGAATTTATGCAGCATCAATTTCGAAAATTAAGATAACAATTCTATTGAAATATTTAGATATTATTGTACTACTAAAACTTAATAAAACTTGTCCAGATGCATAATAAAATAAAGTTAGATGGTAAATAGTTTCTCTTTTATTATAATTTTTTGAAATTAGCAAACTTAGTAGCATCCTTAAATATCCAATATACGAATTATAATTTATCATTTGATTGCAAAACTTATTCGTTTGAGAAAGTTTCTAGTTTTAGTATGCTGTATATAATGTTTCATTATTGCTTTTGTTCCTTTTTAAAAATTATTACATATCCTTTTGAAGTATGTGAGTTTACTTCAGTTTCAGTTTTTGGATCGTGGCTATATTTAGAGCAATTGAGCAATATATATAACTAATTAAAAAGTAAATTGTCCTTTACGTAGATTTTAAAATTTGGAAATTGTATTTCAAAAATAATATATTTCTTGCTCATATCTCTGAAAATTTTTGAAGAAATTAAATCAACACTTGGAAAAAAAAGTGGTACTGAAAGTTTTTATCAAATACACTAAAAACTCCTGAAACTCCTAAAAATGATAATTGATTACCACATTTATAGCCTACATATTTCCAAATTGTACCCCTGACTCAAGACATCAACTGGTATTAAAACCTCTTATAGTAAAAAAGAAATTGATTAAAGCCCAAGTTTTTCTACCTAAATTTTATGAGAATTTTTATTGCTAGCTATTTGCTGGGCTCAATTCAAAATGATTCTGAAAGGGTATAGCAGCTTATTTGCTATACATAATGTCTAACCTGATTTAGTATTCTTAGCTTTTAGTACGATTTTTCAATTTTCTTAAACTTAGCACTATTAAAGTTTTATTAAATACTTCAGGCGTCACTTGACTATCTTATATTTCCCTCAGCTCGTGCATAAATCATTTTCTAAAGTAGTACATGTGGTAAAATTTAAACAGAGCATAGTAAAGGCAGGCGGAAAATATTTGAATTTCAATGTGAGCAGTTGTCGTAGAAAATACGATAGAAAGAAAGCTTGAAGCTATGGAGTAACTGGCTTTCTTATCGTTGCTTCTGATCTGTGTAGGGTAAATTTAAAACCATTTTCATGTTTTGTTTTGAAGCTATTTTTCTAATAGATAGGTAGATGTTGTGCTAAAAGGGAAGCAGAACGTTAAAAATAATATAAAGTCTATGTATATCATGTTGATTGTGGTATCGCTTAAATTAAAGCTGAAAATACTGATAAGAAAATATATTTTTGTACTTTGCTAAGCTCAGAAGGAATAAGCTGATTCTAGGTGAATATTTTTTTATGATGTAGATAGAACCAATTTGGATATTGTTAACTTTTAAATTTTTTTGAAGCAATCTGCTTCTCGAATCTTTAAAAATTAAAAAATCTCGAATTTTTAAAAATTACAGTGCTCAATTAATTTAAGAATTAAGAAAATTATTTGTTAATTCATATTTATGTACATTTATAAGTTTCGTCATTTAGCGTATGGAATTTCTACCATTGGTTACTGTGAGTTTGAAATAATATTCACGAGATACTGGTTTGAAGCAGGGTTGTTCCTCTAGGCGTAGACTTTAATTGTCTTCACTTCAGCATAAACAATGCGTAGACAATTAAACTTGGAGTAGAAAATGTCAACTATGTCGACAATGACGTATACAATGTAGACAATGCAATATTTTAGGTTAAGATAACATTTCATCGTCATCGTCGTATGCCTAGGAATTACTAGCGCTTAGCGTATAGGACGACTTAGCACAGTAAAAATGGAGCGTTTTTCTAAATACCAATCGGAGTGGACTTAATACCATATTACGGTTTTTCTTTTAAATTAGATTTCAAATTAAATTTTTAGCTAATAAAGATTTCATAATTTAATAAATTTCAACAATATTTAAAATATTTAAATAAAGATATGAAGTAAAAACAACTCTTCCCGTAATTAAAATATTCCTTTTGATCTTCTTTGAAAAATCGACAAGCTAGCGCTATAACTAGTCGCTAATTCAGGCTATATACCAATTCAGTGGAGACTAATGGATGCATTAGCTAAATTTTATGCCGCTAAGCGCTATAGTGAGTCCTAGGCATTACAAATTGAAATGGCAAATATGATTGTGATCGTTCTTTTGACAGCCTGTCCAGAGAAACTGTCCATATTAACTTTATTAACTTAATTTTGGCAAGAATTTTAGATGTTCCTTACAATGATGATAGTGATGGCTCTGAATAAAAATAAAAAAGATATTTTCTTATGGTTTGAAATAGTTAAAGAAACATATTTTTATTTAGCATATTTACACCCAATATCATTTTCATTGCCTACACTGTATACGCGTAGAGAATGTAAACAATAAATTATTGTCTACATCGAATTGTTGACGTGTAAGGATTGGCGTAGTCTAAATGATGTAGATGTCGCACAACGCTGGTTTGAAGTTAACAAAATGGTCCAACCCATCTGGAATAAAATTAGGAAGTAATTTATGCTATTTTTAAGATGTTGTAATCTAAATTCAACCTAAATACTAAAAAATTTAAGTGAAAATTTTTGTAAAAATGAAAGACAAGCAAATGCAACCATGTGAAACAAGGTCGTCTAACTAGGTTGTTAATAACATAAAATAACTCATTCATTGAAAACATTTCAAACCAATTACAATATTAAAATAAGCACACTTACCACCAACAAAAAGTAATTATTCATTAAACTTAAACTAAAGACTATCATCGAAAAGGAAGTATCAAAAATAACAGCTTACTTTTATATTAGTGTTGGGAGTGACAAAAATTCTTTGGCATAACATTAACGAAATGATTCCGCTTTGAAGTCAGATATGAAAAAGGAGTTCAGCAAACAGTTGAAGCTCCCTAAGATTTTACTTTTTCCACACAAAAATTATAGCAGATCTTAAAGGATTCTTAAAGAGACCTTAAGAAATTTTTCACAGGCACTTTCCGGAAATATATTCCTTTGCAGTTTTATTGAAGTTGAGCTTTTCATTATTTCTTTCTTATTAACTGTCTTCAAATGGTTTTTTTCTTGTTCTCCTTAATTTCAATAAGTTATAAGAATTTTAGAAATTTCAAGTTTTAGTTTAAATGAAATAGTTTTCTTAATAATTTAGACGTAAGCATTTAAGCGATTTAGTTATTATATCAAAAAATTAAAGTAATTTATAAAACAGAGCTTTATTATTTTTTCATCAATATATTAGAAAATTATGCTTAATTAAAAATTATTTAAGCCCTCTTATAAAAATATGTTGCATGTAACAAAATAGTATAAACCTTTTCGTTATTGTTAAAAGTTAGTGTTAATTCCCAAGTGTATCCTGGAAAATGATTGATATAAATAGTTAGAACTGTAGCTTAACAATTTTATTTTTATACGATTTTTTTGCTCCTATTCATACCATTTATTTTAATATAATAATATTATATTTGTAATTAACTTATTTAAGTAGCTTATTAAGGAACTTTTTCTAATATTTTAAAGTTTAATAATTGAAAGCTTGCACAGTTTTAATTGGTTTTTTTTTTAAAATGCTTTTTTATTCAATAATTATTTTGTAAATTATATAAAAACTCAAATAGGAATATAATTTCCTTTGGGTTTGTAAAATATTTGACCATTTAAAATTCTTCTACGTATTTCATTTAAAAGAAGGCGTTTTTCTTTTTTGACTTTCTTCAGAACACCCTTATTTTCTTGAGCACGTCGTGAAAGATATGGTAAAACTTCTTGTACTGGACCATATGGAATGTATTTATATGCTGAATATCCTGCTTGACCTAAAGGAAATGTTATATAGTCACACATTCCCAACAATTGGCCAAAGCATATAACTTTATCTTCTGGTTCAATTCCAATTTCTTTCATTTTTTCAATAGCAAAACGAATAGTATCTTCATTGTGTGAAGCAACCATGATACCAATTTGTTTTGCATTTTCGCTATTATCTTTAAAAGATTTTATACGCTGTAAGCATTCAACTAAAGTTTTATGATATTCTTCTGTTGTTGCTTCATAAGTTGGATTAATTGGATCAGTATAATTTAAGGCAGCTGCCCGTGCTCTCTCTTGTTCTATGTATGCACCACGTACTAATTTAGCACCAAAATGAAAATTTTGACGTTTTGCTTGTTCTAAGTCTGTACAAACCTCAATACATGTACCCTTTAAATAGCATTGATATGTATTAAATACAACTGCTTTATTTTTATTATATTTTCTCATCATTTCGAGTGTAATACGTGATATGGCTGGTTGAAAATATGTTTGTTCAGCATCTATCATAATTCGAACATCTAAATTAGCGGCAGTTTTTACAATTGTATTTACACGCCTGATCATATTGCGAAACATTTCCTCCTCTTTAGGTGGTATCTGGGATATTAAACGACGCATTTGTCCTGTTTTTGGATCTGGTACACGAAATGTGTCACTAAGTTCATAATTTTCGTTAACAATACCAGACCATGGGAACAAGTGAAGAATTCCTTCCTTATCTGAGGTTATATTCTTTAAAAAATTTTCTACATCTTTCCTTTCTCCATAACTACTGTAATATTTTTCTAAATCTTTAATTGTTTTATGGTGAGTCAAAACATTCCCCTGTTTCCCAACTAAATCTTCCATGTATTTACGTGCACGCATTATTACTTCTGACAGTTGAAGAAGTAATTGTGGTCGTCCTAGAGCTGTTAGTTTAATAGCTGTAATACCAGTACCAAATGTAGCTCCACTTGAAATTTTCTTTGTTACAGATTTGGCATCATCATCTGATACCGCCAATAAAGAATCAATAAAAATTTCCATATTTTTTTCGCAAGTTGCTTCATTTAAGTAGAAATATGTTCGTGCACCAGAAACTTTGTAACGTCGATCAGCAAATGATTTGTCAACATGGTATTGTGGCAAAGTATCCTCAGTCATTTTATCACCTAAACTAGAAACCGATGATTCAACTTCACGTTTTTCAGCTTCTTCTTGAGATAAATCTTCTTCAACAGAATAATCTAAGATTGGTTTCACACCAAATGAGCGTAACCTTTCTAAAGTTGGTATTATTTTAATTTGATCTTCACCACCAACAAAATGTCCATAAAAAGTTCCTTTCATAAGCTGGGTAAATAATGTTTGACCCAATATTTTTCTAGCTAACTTCATAAATTGCATATTATGTTCGACTATTTTTTCACTTGAGCATAACAAATAAACTATATAGGCTCGAGTTAACTCCCATGTCGTCTTACTTTTAAATGCTGCAATAGGGTTATTAAAACTAATATCCAGTGGATCTCTTTCAGGTGTTTTTGGATCTTTTCGCTGTGTATCTATTCCTGTAGCCTGTAAGCCTGCATGATGAATAACTTCACATCGATATCGCTTGGATAAATAGTTCAAGAGGCTTTTATCATATTTCAAATTAACAAAAATTGTTTTTTCAAAATCGTTAACATCATTTTGAGTATTAGTAACATGCTTTTTAGAAAAAGTTGTTATACCTTTGAAATTATATTTTTGTTCAGCTATTTTGTTAAAAATTCTGAAATATTTTATGCATTTATTATTACAAATAAAGAACACCATTATACACTTTTCAATATCAAAAACTTATATTATTCAATGATGATTTGTATTTTTTTAGAATCCTAATAATTGCTGTTTAGCCTTTCAATCATAAAAATCTGATCAATGACTTTTTTAAAAAATAAAAATATCACTTGAACTATATTGTTCAGTTTCACTTATATATTTTTTTTTGAAGAGATAAAACCGTTTTTCTTAAAAATAAAAAACAGTAAACAGCCTACCGCCGTAACACTTCAAACTGAGAATTCAAATAAAATTGCTACTTTCATTATAATGTCTTTAGTAGGCTGTACACACCAAACAGATATATTTAGAATTATATTCGAATATTACACCTTTATAAATAAATAAAATCTCCAACTGAGTTTGACAGTAAATTTTTACCTATAAAGTCCTTGTTATTTCATTATTTAATCTTAGCAGCCTTAAAATAAATACAAATCATTATTATTATTTTTTTTCAAATAATTAAGTTATTTTTATAAATGTTTGAAGGAACAGGCGTGAGAGTTTCTTAGAAGCAGTAGGTCTTATTTTTGAGCTCACTGTCAAAAGCATTGGGTTCATTAAAGGTTTTGAAGGAAACAGTGAAAAGATATTTTCTCACATAAAAAGTTTTAATCTTTTTAAAGTCTGACATGAAAAGAGATTCAATATATTCATCTGACATAGACACATCCCAGCATAATTAATGGAAGGACATAATTCAAATATTGAATTTATATAAGATCGTTGTCTTTTTAGATTCATACTAAAAATTTTTTGATTGTGGGTGATTTGATTTGGTTTGAACAAGAAGTAAATCTTTGTTGACAGTGAAAATATATAACCAGCAATCTGTAAATAGCAACTTGTAAAAATGTTCTGTGGTTTGTTTCAAGCAAAAACAAAATATTTAAGCTTTTGACATTGGAAGGTGTATTTAGTTTGATGTTTGCTCGCTTATGTGGTTGAGGCATTAACCAATTTATTTTCTTATTAAAATTTGTATCGAAAAAATAAGTTTTTTTAAAAAAATCAACCCCCGGCATAGTTAATACCACTAACCACGAATAATTTTAATATTTTTAAATTTTGTTTTGCATTTTATACTTTGTAATTTATATCCTTATAATTAAATCCAAGGGCATATACATATAAGTAGGCCGAGATCTGGTACACAATTTTCAATGCCGATGTGAGCTTTTTATGAGATCCTTTTTCCCAAAAACTACGAACCAAATTACGTGATATATATATATATCAATCGATACGCCGCATCATGACTTAGATCTGAAAGGAGTTTGAGCGAAGTCGGTCCAGCGGTTCATTTTTTATTGATAAAAAACTGACTTTAAAGCCCGCAAAAGTGAGATTCGATTACTAAAAAACTACTCTGGACCAAATTACGTTTTGACCATATCAATCAATACGCCATATTATAACTTAGATCTGAAAAGAGTCTAAATGAAATCGGCCCAGCGGTTGGGTTTTTATGAATAAAAAACTAATGTTCTCAAGCATGCAACAAAAATTTTTATGTAACCTTCATATTCTAAGTATCGAGGGGTACATGGGGGTTTTCGAAGGTGTTGATTTTGAATCTTTTATGAGTTTTTAAAAATTCAAGATGGCGGACCCCACATGACGTCATTTTTTTTTTGAAAAATTCTTCAAATTGGAGGAAATTTAGTTTTAAGCGGGGTTTCAGGTAGATGATTATAAATTATTGTGCAATGTTGGAAAGTTGTTTTTTTTTTTCTTATTTTGAGCTTCGTTTCAAAGTAACTATAATTTGTCCGAAAATTGAAATAGTTAATTTTTTGTAATCTCTTACGTTTCAAGATATGGAGCATTATTTGCAGCCAATTCGAGGTATCGGAACATTAAAAAAATAATTTTTTCTCAAGCGAAGTTGCTTGTGCGGTAACTGCTGCCGGACGTATATTATTTTATACTTAGTCAATATTGAATTTAGTTGCAAATTAATCTGTAAAAAATTGCAATCCCAAACTAAATTATTTTTTAAAGTTCTACATTCCCACTTGGTTGGCTTTTCATAAACTAAAAACCTCAATATCTGCATACTTTTTCCTTAAAATTATTGAATTATATTATGCAATTTTTAATTTCCACTTGACAAGAGTTCATCATCAATCACGAATGCTAGTATTAATAATAAAAAAATGGGAGTTATTTTTCCTATAAGAAAAAGGTATTGAGCAAGATGAGTGTATTTTAAATGCGGGTTTATAATTTATTAAAACTAATTTGCCAAATTTTTTAATTTCTTAAAGACACTTGATTTAATTAAATTAATGTAGTATAATACAATTTTAATAAGAATAATTAAATCCTGTTATTTACAATGAATTTGATTGCTTTGTTCAAAATTCATAATGCAAAATTATTATCTTTGCCTGATTACTAATAGAATAAAAAAATTCTTCTCTCACTCCTGATTATAATTAATTTTTTTCTGTTTAAATAAAACCATTTACTTGTTCTCTATATTTGCTTGAAATTGGACCAAAATGTCAATCACTATTGAACTTAATATGTGTGAAAAATCAGAATTTCTGTAAGTTCTGTACGTCATTAAATCTCTTATAATAATTAATAATTAAGTTTATAATTTCCAAATTGAAATTTTACGGTTTTCCAAATTTAGTTGTTCATACAAAAATTTAGGAAGCATAATGTCATTAAATAATTTGACTATTTAGGCGACGTTGCCTTTCAAAAGAAACCGGCTTGAGTAAAATCGGTTGAGTATAAATACCTTAAAAAGGGATTATTAAAAAACGCCATGCGTATTAATATATATATATATATAATGTATCTTATCTTCTCTGAAAATTTTACTTTATATATATTATTCGTTGATGACAAATGTTTCTTGCAATGAAAATATGTTAAGCTTTTTAAGGCGTTTAAGTTACTAGAAGCTCGATCTTTTTTGTCATCTAAAAGAGAGGTCCAAAAATTTAAACTGTGATTTTTCTAACTGAAAAGAAAATGTGTAAGTACAAATTTAGACACAACTTTCTGTGTTTTTTTTTATAATTATTTTTTTATATGTGCTTGAGGCAACGAGAAGATAACTTTAAAAAACTGTGGAAATCATTAAAAGGCTGTCGCTTAGTTTTGTGATAAATATTTGATCCACTGCCAAAAGAAAATCTATGACTCCATTTTTATTCTATTATTTAGGAATAAGGAGCATTGGAGTTCTAGAAATTCAAAATCGATAAATCATTTCAATTCATTAACTTTACTAAAGAGGGGTCATTTCCAAAATTAAATTCTAGGTTTGGTTTTTATAAATAAAAGAAGTCATTTATAAAATCTTATCAATATGCGAAAAAGAAAAACTTTTCAATTTTAGTTTATATTTGAACAAACTAAAAGAAATCATGATTTTGTGCGATAAAATTATATTCACCTAAAAAAACTAGAAAGTCCCTGTAAATTTTGTGACTCTACTACTACTTACTCTACTCTAGTACTAGTTTCCTTTCTTTTTTTGTCGGAAAGTTTCAATATTTTAATTATTTTCTGGTTTTTTAAAAGTTTTAGAATTGTGTTTCGACGAGAAGAGAATTGAGCAAAGGAATAAATTAGCGTTATATTTTGGAATAGCAATATTTGCATTTGAAGGAATCGCATTAGTTTTACCATTGAACAATTCAATGACAAAACCTTAAAAAAACCTCAATGACAATTTCAAATTAAATAATGTTCAAAATATAAAAATTTATTCGCATTTTCAACTTTTGCATTTTTTGTGTCCATAATTTTTATCTGGATGTAAATTTGCTCCCTTTAAATACGTAGTTCGCCTGAAAGTATGTTCGTACATATTAAATTTATCCAAAAACTAAATCAACACGCAAACCTTTTAAAATGAAATATTTCTAAATTTAATTCGCTAAATCTAAAAGCTTAAATTCATGGAATTTCAATGCTTTATATTTTGTCTTATTTTCACATTGTATTTAATAGCAGAAATGTAAGCTTTTACTGTGGTCATCCCAAAGGAAAAGCTTCCAAAGTAAATAACGATGTGGAACGCATCTTGTTGATACTATTAAAAAGTTAAATCCGAAACCTATGAAAAAGATAAACAAAAAAAAACTCAAAAAAACTTATAAGCTTCGCTGGAGCACTATACCCAAGGGATAGTAGTCCGGTTTTAGTGAAAGCAAAAGAACAAAAAATGAGCTAGTTGAACGTGCCAAGAATTTTCACTCAAGTTTAAGGTGTCCTCATGAAATTCAATTTTATATTTTATGCATGAATTTTGTTATTGCTGCTCAACCACATTGAGTGCCAACAATTTATCTCAATGGAATTCAAAGAATTTGAATGAGTTAGCAGTTTTTATGCTCTATAATACCTAGAATTTGGTCATGATTATTTTAAGTCTTTAAGTGTACACAAAAAAACTATATAGATTATATTTTATTATTATATAAATGTTTTTATTCCGAAAATTCAAGTAATGGTCCATATTTCTTGATGTTAAACGAAAACAGTTTTAATTTTAATATTATTCAATAAAAATTGTAACAAAAAGACAACAATAAAGCCGAGGATAAAATGAAAATAATTTTACCAAAAGATTTCTAGAATAATATATATTAGCAAGAAAATTTATAATAGAACTTTGATACTTATCCATTTTTAGCTCTAGAATATTGGTAAAGTCTGCTAAGTATTTCATAGAGCTGACTTTATATTGAAATAAAATCCTTTTAAAATAGCTTGGAAATAAGACTCTTGAAAACTTGAAATAGCTTTATTTATGTGTAAATTAATCAGTGAGTTAAATAAATTGAAACTTACAAAGTAACAAAAATATACTTAAAAAAATATGCTTTAATAAAGACTAATTTCAGTTGTAAAGTTGTGCCAAAGAAAAACATAAAAGAAAATAACTCATTTTTATTGTTCATTTCCTTGCAAATTTTGTTTCATAAAACATAAGAAATCCTTAGGTCTTAGTTGATGAAGAATGGATGATACGACTTCAAAGAAAATATCTAACAATCTCAGACTTTTATTTTTACTGAAACGAATGAATCATAATTTCAGAATAGAAAACAATGTTTTTTTCTTTTAAATTTTTATAAGAGATATATATGTAAGGAAGTAGCTTAATAAGCCTACTTATGGATAGAAAATTCTATAGAAGTTGACATTAATACTTGATTTTATAAGACTATATGAAAAGAGGAAATTTATGAAGAGCAAAATGATTTGTGAAGTCTATACAGTATAATTGAACTATAAATTTTAAGGATATCACATCTGGTCTTCAATTTTTATTTAATTTAATATCATTCCATCTTAGAGAAAAATATGCTACAATAATTATTGTAAAACTGGTGGAAATTGTAAGAATGATAAAGTTTAAGCTGAAACAAAAATTAAACAAAAAAATATCAAGTAAGAGTTAAAATGGGAAAAATAAAGAAGTAGAAACAGTCAATATTTTGAGTACTTTTACATTTTTTTTCTTACAGTTTTCAGAACTTTTGTATCAAGGAAACCAAACAGTTAAAATAATTTAAATTTTGTTACCTAAATTTGGATAATAATTTAAGTAAATTTGTTAGTTTTTAAAGTTTGTTTCAAAAACTGTTTGCAGTTTTGAATATTCTGTAATTTTATATCTGGAGTGAAAAACATGTGCCTCTGTAGCCGTTGGTATGTGGACCTCAAAACCTCAAGAAAAAGACCAATAAGAATAAAAATATTACTAATTTCTTTAAAAATTTAAGAAAAAATATGGAATATAAAATCTAGTATTAAAACTGTCCTGCTTTGAAATTAATATACGAGATTTTTTGCAGTTCATAGGTAAATATCAAAATGGATAAACCTAGAATATTATTCAGATTTAATTAAGATATACAGTAGAGGATTTGTTGCTCTCTTTGACATGCCCCCTTACAACTATAAAGAAGCAAACTATCATTCAGTTCCGTATTTTTTTAAAAATACTGCACCCTGCAATGTAACTAGTCAGCAATCTAAGAGACATTCTGTCCAACTTAATTGTCATCTTAAGATTTTTTAAATTTATGTTTGAAATATACTTTAAATTCTATCAAGCCAGTAAGCTGAGTTTTTAGTATTCGAGCTGTTAAAGGGAAAATAGAACTTAGAAATACAAACAAAACATTCATCAAACTAATTTTATCAAAAATAAGGGTAAATTTTACAGTTTAAAGTGTTGTAGCAAAACAAATATACCTTTTTAAAAAGAATTTACTATGTTATGCTTTCATATATTTATTAATACAAATCAAGGTACTGGAGAGATGTACTCAAATTTCAAGGGCTGTTAAGGTAAAAAGCAATTAATATCTACAAATTGCCTATCCTACGGCGAAGTAAATATTAAAAAATCTTTTAGAGGAAAAAGAAGCTGAAGAAAATTTTCTAAAAATTTTTATAGTTGACAAATACATAGCCTGATGAAGTCCTAGCTATTATCTATTAGTTGATTTTAATCTTTTCATTAGCTTTTAGTCCAAAATATGTCCTGAAGGTATTTAACTTAGTGGTTTAATTTTCACAAAGATGCGTGTAAAGCAATTCAAATTGCAATTGAAATCATGGGGTTGAAATATTAAAATAAATTTTGATGTTGACAAAATTCAACATGATTTATTAACATAATCTGCGTTAAAAGTTTTATATTGGTTATAACGCATCTCTAATGCTCCTTCAAACGATATGGAGAGCAACAAGATAAAAAGCAACCCTTAGCTATCGATGTATTGTTTTTTATGATTAGGTGATAGTATATAATCCAAATTAGTACTAATTAATCCGAATTTATTCAAAAACTGAATACACTACGTTTTTATACATTCAGCTATTTTTTGCAGATTAATTTAACGTTTACCAAAAATCATTTTGGAAATTTTATTGATGTTTAAAATTACGACAAGATCTTTTGAATGACCAAAGCCTTCAGCATTAATGAAATACAAAATCAGCCAAGGCACCGTGCAGACAACAAATATCAAGTTAAAATTTTTCTGTCATGTTTTATTATCAGTTAAAAATACAAAAATAAGTCAACAAATAAAAATTTTTCTTATCTATTACTTTTTAAATAATATGAATCTAAATTGTAAACTAAATGTCGGGATGTCAGGAAATATGTATCACTTTACTCTTCGTACTTTTTGAAGAACATAAGGATGTCTTCTCTGTGTTAAATTTGAAACCTATGACAAATGTGCTAATATTATAAGTATACATGTGTAATAGTTTATTATTTTTTATTCATAGACAATCTAATGAAGATTCGAAAAGAACTTCTGAACAAAAAACTCTTATTTGAAATAATAAAAATGAAATATAAATATAAACTCAAATTATTTTCAAAATATAAATTAAAAGGTGCGAATAGCCTTATAAACCAGAAAAACTATAAGTGATAAATTCCAACTTTGGCCAAAAATTCGGATATCTTCAACTCCATTTTATTTAAGTAAGTTTGGTACTTTTAAATCCTCAGTAAGCTTTTTATAGGGATTTAAGAGTACCAAACTTGGTCTGCGAGGAGGAAGTAGTCATACTTGTTGTAGCTTATGATTCTGATATACCTGTCGTAATCTCATAAATTGGAATTTTAGTATTTATCTCTCAAGATGTTACTGCAGTACGAATAAAGATTTTTGTCATTTAACTTCATGTTTCTTTTTTCTATAAGATAAAAACTAAAATAATGTATAAATTAAGCTTAATGAACTTTCCACTTTTAATAAATGTTTTGTTTCTGCTTTTTACAGAAAAGATAATAACTACATCTTGAAATTTTATTAACAATTTACACTTCTGAAATATTTTAGCCAAAAGAAATAATTTTAATATGAAGAGCATGATTTTTAATTAGTGGCAGAATTTTCAGCTTCAATACAACTTATGGGAATTACTTTAAAATAATTTTGACATGTTTTTTCTATTTTATTGGTTTTTATTAAATTTTTTGTAGTATTCATTTTCTTTTTTCATGAAAAATAATGAATCTTCAATTAAAATATTGAAATTTGCATTGAAACTTTCAATAGACTGTTTTTAATAAGACATGAATTAACATTGTAAATATTTTTCACTCAACATACAGAAAAGTTGTATACTAACATAAGTACTGGGCTGCAGTAGACAAATTCATCTTCAGATATTGCAGTCAGTTGAAAGCTAAACGTAAAATATAGAAAGCACTTGAGTTAAACAATTGAAAAAATTTAACAGAAGTAATCCAAATGCTAAAAGAATGCTCATCTTTTATATCAAGAAATTAAATTAAAGAAAAGATGTTTATTAAACTTAGCATAAAAGTATTGAAAACGAAGTCTGGTTTAGTTTTAAAATACTAAAGCCAATTATTTTTTAATATTTTCTCATTCTTTTATACTATATTTTAAAACCCTTTTTTTAATTTTTGAAATGGAAAAATGAAAAATAGTAACTATCTATTCATCAGCAGATTTTTGCCTTGGAGCAGTTTATTTTAAATAAATAGATTGAAAGAAATGTAAAGAGTTTTTACAGAGCTGCATGGAATTTTTCTATGCAATAATTATAAACTAGTATAAAAATTGGAAATCTTTTGGTTTTGGTTATGAACTATTTCATGATTCCTAATTTCAAAGCAAAAAGTTAGATCGTTGATTGGTAAGTTAAAATGAATCTCCCATAGTTACAAATTTCAACTAAAAAACATTTCAATTTATTCTAAAGCTTATCGCAAATGCAACAGAAATTTACTTAAGACAGTTAAAATACTTTTTATTAAAAAGGGTATAGATATAACCCTATAATAGGTTAATTATTTTTGCTCTAGGGATTACAGTTAAAATAATATTCATTTCTAGAGTATTTAATCCACATATTTGAAATAAAGCTTTTGATATCTATTACATATAAAAGGCTTATATTTGTGAAATTGTATTTCATTAAAAAATTAATAAGGTGCTAATAAATTAACCAAGTGAACTAATTAAAACTCAATAAATAAAATAAAAAAGAATTCATATGAAAAAATAATATTTGCTGGTTATTGATTGCACTCTATCCGCTCATTTTGATTTAGCTTGTGGAAAGATAAGATGATAATTAATGGTGGTTAATTCCAGAGAATTTCTTTATAAAATTTTTATCTATCCTCATGCTAAAATTAAAAAAGACTTGGAAATGTGTCAATAATAAAAAGTATAAATCTTTCAATCTTTCTTGAGTAGGATTTAAATTCTTCGAAAGGTTCAGTTTTTATTGCTTTTATTATTCCATTCCAATACAAGTGAACTCTTAACGTGCTTAAATAAATTCACCAGAGTGTTTTGGGTAAATATAATCAATATTTTACATGTCATTTCATTTGTTATTTCTTACGGTAAAAAGGATTCTTATACGCCATTCAACATGAAGTAAATTCTGAAAATAAAAAAAAGGAAAAGAAAGGATTCGCTCAAAGAAAATCTTGTCTTAAGAAATAGAAAACTTTAAGGATTTTGCAAGAATGGAATATCGTTCTTATATGGAATCCTAACCAAAATTCAATTTACCTAAAATTTACCCAAAACGTGTAACTTGTGATTCGTTGTAAAATTTTTGATATATTAATGGCTTAGAAGTCAAACTTTATGAATGCTGAAAATGAAATTTAGGGCGTAACTTTTTATTACTTAAATGAAAGGTTTTTCTTTCTCTAGTTAGGATTTTATGGATTACGTTAAAAGTAATTAAATTGAACCGCTAATTTACAATCCTTAAGAGCTATAATCATTTCTTTTTATAGGAGTGATCTGCTTCTGAGGAATTTTTTACCAAAATAGTTTTTTTAATATTACTTAAGAAATTTTCTTTATGGTAAAAACAAGTTGAACTAAGAAACAAAGTTTTAGTTTGGTGACTTTTTATGTAAATATACGTTCTGTATAATTACATAGAAAGTTATTTAATGGGAGTTCAATAATGGAAAATTCGTTGATGTAATAATAAAATCTTCTTAAATACAATGAAAACTTTCAAATAAATATTCCTTAAGTTTGAAATTTTTCAGAAGTTATATTCACGTTTTATTCTATTAATTTGTTGTTTTAGCTTAGAAAGAAAAACTAAGAATTTTGCAATATTTGATTACATAATGTCTAAAAAAAATTAAAGTTTTAGAATATTTTGAAATATTTGGAAAACATAAAAACTTTATAGAAGTTAAAGATCGCAAAATATATTACTATATAACGGTTTTGACTGTTTCGACAAATTAAGAGTTTGTTTGATGCTAGCAGTTTCATCATTTTTGTTATTTCTAATATTTTATCTACAAATTGTAATTTTGAAAATTTCAGTACTATTTTCAGGACTTTCCTGAGGTTAAATGCTTACAGATAATTGGTTATTTATTTAGTTGTTTGATTTTGGGAATAATTTTAGTTTTTTATGAAAATATTTACTTCGACAGTTCCGGGGGCACCAAAAATAATTTCTGATTGATGATTTTGATATAATAATGGTCTCATTTATTGGATCTTTTAAATAAAAATTTAACTATAAATCTGATTTGGCTCAAAAAAGTACAAATGTGATTCAAAATGGAAGATTTTCGCTCAAAAATATCATTAAGATTTAGTAATTTTTCTTTATTTTTTGATAACATAAGTAGACTTTCGATATAAGTCAAAGTGTATTAGAGATAAAATTAACCAAGCGAATAAAATCTGATTTTACTCTTAAAGTAAAAAACTGGAAATAATGTGCCTATATTGAACCTGATTCCAATCTGAATAAGGAAAATGTTTCATAGGTCAGGTTGATTAGAGAGAGTTTAAGTTGAAATTTTGATATAAGAGTATACAAATATTAACTTGGGAGTTATGGCAAAAAGTAGCTTTATAGCTTGATGTCAAAAGCAGATGACATATTCAAGTAGTTGCAATTATTATAAAATACTTCAATTAAAGAAAAAAAAAATATAAGCTAATTTGAAAGTAAAAATTGCAGATAATTTTAGAAAATCAACCTAAATTCAAAAATAATTTAATACAAATCCCTTTCTAATAGCAAATTATTTGATAACAGCTTAAAGGTGTTAAGTGACCATATGTTTTGGACCAAATCTCGCTACTGAAAGGGAGAATTTCAAAGAAAAGAGCGCTAAGCCTGAAAAAAGGGAGCTGCATGCCGCAGAAAAAGAAAAAAACTAAATAAGTGAAAAATGGACTCGATGCAAAGGCGTGAAGCCCCTTTGATCGCCCATTTCAAGATTGGGCCGGCTGACCTGAAAACTAAAAAAATTATAGAAGAAACGGTGTTAGGACATCTTAATGGGCCCAGCAAACTCCGGAACGCGATTCCCTAACTAAAACAGAATTCCCTTTGCACCTAAATTCCTTACGTTAATTTTAAAAAATTGTTGCCTATATATATTTGATTCAAGTAACAATAAATATTTTTTTAATTTAAGGCACCACATCGATAGTTGATTGTTTGAGTAGGTCTGCCCTTGAGCAGGTGTCCGTTACAAAGGATTTCGTTAAATAAATCAAATTTGACATTAACGTGACAACAATTTAAATTACACAATGTTGCACCCAAAAATAAGCTTAAAGAATCCTTTAAAACAATACTTTCCTAATGACGCTTACAACATATTAATGAAAAAGTTTAACATTTAGCTGGAGTATATTCAATAGAAAAAATCAGGAATACTGAGCGTATATCAACATATATTT
This sequence comes from Acrocera orbiculus, assembly GCA_947359355.1. Taxonomy (NCBI): domain Eukaryota; kingdom Metazoa; phylum Arthropoda; class Insecta; order Diptera; family Acroceridae; genus Acrocera; species Acrocera orbiculus. The sequence continues at coordinate 29,263,965 of OX375757.1, forward strand.
TCTGTTGTATAATTGCTAAAAGCCTAAAACAAAATTTAAATTTTACCATTCAAAAATAAAATTGAATCTGGGATTTTTTCAGTAAAAAACCTCCACAATCAAACTCTTTTTCACGATTTCAATGACAAATTCAATTAGAGTTAAAACAGAATTTGATGTAAATTCTATCAAATTATAATTTTTGATTAATAATATTTTTTCAAATATTTTGAAATCTGAAATTAAGGATTTATCATAAATGGAACATATCTAGTCATTTTTGGTCTTCTTCTGTGAACTGTACAAACAAAGCTATGCAGATATTTTAACGAAAAGACTTAATTTTGATTTCGGAGCACGTAAAAAAGGCAGGAAAAAGGCAAAATTGCCAAAGCGCCTTTAGTTATCCTTGAAATTTATTTAATTGGTATACGCTACAATAAGCACAGCCAATTTCAAATGTGGTTAATTATAACCACAGTTCAACACAACACCCTTTACATACATACTTATATATAAATTTATATATATATATATATATATATAAGTACATATCAGTCATATATTTACTACCTTCAAGTATAATCAAAAGTTCTCCAATGAATTAACGCTTCTACACTTCTACTACTGGAGCATACATGGGCAAAAACTTTCTCCTTTCATTTGTTTTTGTTTGTGGTGCTGTTGATCATTTATAAAATTCTTTAATACTAAGCAGCTTACAAGGCGTTAGCAATTAGTGTTTTATCTCAAATCCTTATCGTCTTTATAATTACCCCAGAGAATTCAAGCGTTAATACAAAATATACATATCTTTATGGGCCCCAAAAACTATTTCCTTCTCTTGGCATAATTTTAGTCTCGTTATATATGAGAGCTTGTGTAATGTTTAGAATTTAGCATTTTACCTTCTATGTTTTGACTTTATATGAGATTAATTTTCGTTAAACATCCAAATGATCTATAAATTCAGAAACAGTGAACCGGAAAAGTTGACTAAAAGTTTAATTTAAAACTTGAATTCATTATCATATAAATTATCATTTTTTTAATGTTTGACAATTTATCAGACAGAAGCAGATATTTTGATTTAATTACATAATGTGGGTTTTCTTTAAGATATTCAACACTTTGACATTCACATATTTATCCATTATTAATATTCTCTGCAGCTTGCATCTTACATTCGTTTCATATCAGTTCTTTCTAATTATCTTTTAAAAGAAAGATATGAGCAAATACAAAAGTATATTACTGATTTAACTAATATGTTACAAATTCGTAGGTGCCTGCATGTAACTTACCAGATTGACAGTTCTATGGTTGGCTTTAAGTCATAAATTACAGACGCCAAAATAATTATTTCTTGTTTTGATAATCAATTTAAGAGGAATTATGTTTTAAGTCACTTTAAGTAAATTTTCCTACACAGCTTATCCTTTGTCTGTCACACTTTCAATGGTTTTACTATGTTGTCAACAAAAATTAGGTACCAGACATCATATGAAGCCATTGTGGTCTCATTGGACGTCAAAGTATTAAAAAACTACCTTAAATATTTTAATCAAATACATGTATAAGATTCCTCTAGTCTCAGAATTTCATTTATCCTTTTTTAATCGAACAAAGTAAAAGGAGACTGAACAATGGCAGTTTTTCCATAATAAAATTCAAATTGTGCATAAATTTCAGGAGAGCTAAAATAAAAAGTACCATAATAGTCTTTTTTTAATTAAAGACAAATGAGGGCGCTTAACTGTTTCTTAGGTGGTTCACTAAAATACTGTAGGAGCTTTCATTAAACTATTCAGGCTATTATGGAAAACCTCGTTTTGTTTTATGCTGGTAAAAACAAGAGGTTCTTAATACAGCTTTGTACAACTTTAGACGTCAAATTAGTCTCTTATGGTTTTTCTAAATCCCAAACTAATAATTAACTTCATGTTATTCTAAACTATCTTGTTTATATATTCCATCATTGGCACTACTTCAGAAGTTATAAAATTCATGCTTTTTAGATTCAAGAGCTTTGATGTTATCATCATCTCCACCTTTTTTCATGTTATTTCCTTTGAGTAGATGTGTAGTGAAAGTAGGCATAAATTTTTTTCCAGTGCGAAAAGTTTAAATATCAACGCATACAGCCAAAGAACTAATTATATTATTAAAAGAAATAACTATTTACACAAATTTATTTAAAGCTCTTTTCTTATGTCAATTTAGTCTTCTCCTTAAAAGCAAAAAAAAAATAAAGAAATTACCATCAGAAAATATAATTTTATTTGTTTATTTTCATGCACTAAAAAGTAACAACTATAAACGATAGCCTCAATGATCCTGTTACATTTTAGTTACACCGATTGAATTTCCTTTTTGAGTTCCAAGCAGATTATCTTGGTGGTTTATTTCCAAAGGATATTTGTGGCAGTTTATGAGACATAAGCTAACAAGAGTTTATTTGTATTTAGCGTTGCAGATTATCTAACTCCTGTAGCTCATTATCCTGTCAGTTTAAACAACTTTCAACTGCATGATTACAGTTGTGACAGTTGACTGTTTGCATAATATTTTGAATAAGATTTATAACTTAGAGCTTAAATGGATATCATTTTCAAGATAAATAAAGTTTTTTTGATAGTTTTTACAAGCTGTGTCAATTCCAAATGTTTAAGTACAAGTTTTTATTAAGTTCCTACAAAAAAAGTTTAATTTGTAAGCTAAATAGGAGTTTTTCTATGATTAAGTGGAAATTTTATTTTATTTTTTTTCTGTTTTTATGAAAGGAAGTTCTTTTGATTATTCAATCAGGTTTTCTACTTTTATAAATAATAGAGCTTAAGAATTTATAAAATTTATTCCGGTAACTAAATCATGTTTAAAGAGGATACAACATTTAAAAATTTTTGCAAATGATTGCATTTTCTTTCGATGTTTTGGAGTAAAAATATGAAAATAAAAAACCGAATTAACTTTTTTTCTAGGGGTTTTAATTCCCCCCTTTAAATATTTTTTATATTTTAATTGAATAAGTTTGTTTATGTTTATGTGTCAACAAAGAATATGAGTTCACTTATGTGATATTCTATTCAATCTAGCTGTGAAAATTTTCTCAAATGAGAAATACTTCTATGTAAGACATATTTCATTTAAAAACGGCTCAATATTCATAAATTTCCCAAGTTTTATTTTACATATGCGACCAATTAATATCAATAGAAATAAAAATTTATGAAGAGCCCACACCAAATAAATTTACAGTCCAGTCACAGTGTTAAATTTCTTCGAAGATGGGAAGTGAAGATTAAAAATTGCTTTCTAACCATTTGGATTCCAATTGCAATTTCCAGAATTCTTTGCTGTTTAAGTTTTTTCTAGTGAACTCTTTCCTCTTCTTCTTCGTCTTTTTTTATTAACCGTCTCTTACTATAATTCAAAATAATAAGATCCAATCACCCACTATCACCAAGGGTAAAACACACTATAAATCCGATACATCTCTTGGTACCATATCACTGATATAGGAACTTGTGTCTTTTATTTTTACTTTTTCTTCATTTCTTCGATTTCTTCTTAAATATTTTTAGTAAATATTATTTTTCTGAATATTCCTGAGAAGCTCCAAACTAATTATTGAAGTTATACTCTTTCCCGGGTAATAAAATATATAAAGGCCCAAGAAACAAAAATACACACATTTAAGAGAAAACAGCTACTTTTATAAAAAAAGAAAATACGTTCGCATTTTAGACCAACATTGCAAACATAGCCTAAGCTAATCAAGAAGGCAAAAATGAAAAATATATCAATTCAAAAGAGAAGACAGCTAAACTTGGCTTTTAAATGGCAATATAAAGCGGTTATTAATCCTTTTATTGCCTTCTGATAGCCTCTACTTGTCAAAATTATTGATAATTTCTTAACATTTTAGATTATTAAATGAAATAGTACCCGAATTCATAAACAGTAAAAGTTTGCATTTACGCTATGCAAGGATTGCAAATAAATGTTTTATAATAAATTTAAAGCATCCCTTTTCTTGAAATAATTAAAGTTTATTTAGAAGACATATATAAAAAAATGATGTGACACCACGAATAGTAGTTTAATTTTACGGATGTTTGACGTAAACTAAAAGCCATTTTTATAAGTTTATTTAGTGAAATAACAAAAGGTATAAATAGTCCTTTGTCAATGAATGTTTACATTTTACACATAGACAAACAATTAAAATTTTAGAGAATTTCGATGCCATGTGAAAAAATTCTCATTTAACCACTTTAAGTCACATGTGGAAATTATAAGCAGGACAAAACTTCCATAAGAGCCCAAACGGGAATTCTTAATAGACATCTTTTATGTATAGTTAGAAAAAGTTTCTACAAATCATCTGAAGATCTGAAAATCTTTTTGATTATATTTGGATGCAGCTAAACTAAAGTAGAAAGGAATTCAAGGATGGGTTTGATTTTCTTTTTTACTATTGTTACACTATATTTCTGTTATTTTGGATTAAAAACTTTGGATTTCAAAGAGGCCGACTTGATGTTGGTTGCGTATGAAATTAAGCTCTCTTTCATCTTTACAAACATTTTCATGGCAATTCAAGGAAAAAATATACCCTGAAGAAATACTTTTGTAATTCTATTCAGAGTAAAATTCAAGTAAAAAAAAGACTAAAGGAATAACTACAGAGAAGTTCATCTGAACTTTAAATTAAGCCCATTATAGAATCGACATAGTCTCAAGTTGTCAGCGTTTGATATTATATTATCCTTTACTTGGCCTAAAAAGTAGAGAATGAAATTAAAGTGAAGGAAAATTTTTTGAACTAAAAACTTTATAAATTTTTCTTCTTTTATGTAAAATAACAAAAGATTGAATTTCAATGAGACTTAGTGTAATAACAAATTTGAAAAGCAAGTCAAAATTTACTTTCAAAAATGTTTTTTCTTTAAAGAAAATAGTTAAAAGAGAGTTCCTTCTTATCTGTGATTAATTTATTAAGGATTGAAGTTGGTTTTGTGTTTTTAATGAGCAAACACAACAAAGTCTTAAAACAATGTTTCAGAAATTTTTGACATTTAGGTATTGTTTCTTACATTTACGTAGTTCTGAAACCCTTTAGACTAAAAATGGAATAAAATGCATAAAATAACCATAAAAATATAAAAACTATTTGCTAATAAAAGCAATATATTGCAATATTTGGATAAATGAGAAAGGGTAAACCATTTGTTTTTGAAGAGAAGGTGATCAAAATTGCTTCTCTGGTCGTTTACTTCAATTTGAGATGGGGTTCTTAACTTAAAAGTCTTTCCGTTTTTATGAAGTCAATGTCAATGTTATTGAAAAAACAATGTTGCATAAAAATGAAATTAGAATACTTAAGGATACACAGGCTATTTTAGCAATCACCTCCGTTTTTATATTAATTTAACGCTACCAAAAAGCTTGGTTTGAAATCAAATAATGGTAGTAATAATTAATTAAGTGTGTCATTTAAGGAAAAAATTCCACATATCAAAAGTTCAAGTCAAACTATTTTGTTACTACTTCGAAGCTTTACCTTGGATGTTAAAGCTTGATTTTCAGTTACGTATAAAAACATATCTTATTCAAATAAAGTTCTAACTAAAAGAGATGGTTTTTCTTGAGTGAAGCTCTTTTTAGCATCCACGAAAATATTATTTCAATATTTTTAATTGATATTTTGGCTAATCTCCAAAATATTTTAATATAAAAGCCGAACACTAGGCTTGTGGGCAATGTGGGCAAAAATTCTTATATTTAGCAATAAAATATTTAAAAATTTTTAATTCATCTTGTTGCTAATCATATAAGGTTTAACTCAGTTGCATAATTAGTTTTTGAGCTATAACTCCTGCCAACTCATAAAGCGCTGTTCTTAGAAAAATCGTATTTACATCTTAAAAGATGTCTTCAGAAAACAACCAAAACGCACAGAAGGACTTCATATTTCAAAATGGAAGGTTCAATATAGTGCGGAAAAGTTCTACGAAACAGAAAATTTACTAGCTTTTAAAAATAGAAATTGCTTTTTGGATCGTTTTAATTGTTATATGATCAAATATGATCTAAAATATCATAATATCCTAAATATTCAAATATCAACAAAAAAAGCATCAATTGAAAAAATTGTGGTCAGATGATGAGAGCATTATGCAAATAGACTGAATTCAATTTAAAACAGAAAATATATTCTTTTATTTGTTAAGCCTGGGACTTTTATTGTGTACAGGTGTAGTTTCTATTATACTATTGATATAAAGCAACAAAGAGAAACAAAAAGTTTTACAGTAAGTGAAAATATCTAAAAACGTTTGTTACGTTTTCGTCTATTCTACTTAAAGAACAACAAGAAAATTTGTAAACAAAAATTATACAAATATTAGAGAAATGATATAATCTACCGGTTACCAATTTCATTTAAACTTCATGGACAATAAATGCAAGTAGCCGCCTATAAAACTTTGTAGCCCGTAACACTAATATTATTATAATTGTATAAAATTAAAATATTAATTCATACATTTAAAAAATATAAAAGTAAATATTCTTTATTAAACACATATAAACAAATTTCATTGTCAAGGCAATGGTTAGACATTAAATTTGAATATATTTATTATTTATAAATTTCCACAATATTATAATAGATACCAGTCTGGAAAGATGAATATTTTTTACCAAATAATAAGCTTGACCATAGAAGGGGACTTAACATCAGTCAATGTAATAAGTTTTTCGGCAAAACAACAAGTTGATTGCCCTATGGTTTATGGTCAATAAACACACGTGATAAGCAAATTTTTATAGCCGATCATGGCTGCACGAAAGGTGAAGCTATTCCAAACAGGTATTGTATTTAATCTAACGGGATCGATTGTAAAAGCTTTTATATTTTGATTGTATGGTAGGTAGAATTTATCAACTTTGCTTCTTTTATTTTCTTTTCTTTGGATTTTAATGTTTTAAAGAAAATTTTTTTTGATTAATTTTCTTTTTTCAGTAGTGCCTCATTAACCTATTGTTACTGATTAAGTTTTAAATTCGTTCCATAAAAACAATTCGAAAAATAAATTGACTTTTAAATAACTTAAAAAATATACGGGAAGTAAATAATATACGTTAGCAAAGTCTTTGAATTGAATGGATTTTAGGAGCATGTGGCGTACTGAAAACTAGAATCAAATTACAAATAAATTGGAAATTTTAGTAAGTTGCACGTAAGTTGGCTGTAAGTGCGTATACACATTGTGTGCTTTTTCTATATTATTTACATTCAAATAATGGAATAAATTTTGTACTCCCAGGTGTTTTCAATTGGACTTACCATAAATTCTTTTTATTAGTTATATTTTGAAGTTTTTATTATGTAAGTAAAATAGTGGAAACCTAATTGAATATTTTTCAAATATATTTGTTTTTTTAGATAAAGGGTAAAGTGATTTCCATAAAATTTTTACAAAGGCTTAATGACATTTTGTTCGTTTTCTAAAATGATATCAAAGTAAAGCACGTATTATTAATATTAATTTAAATTTCACTTTAATTCTTTAAACACTTGTTAAAATAGTTTAAGTAAATCAGTAAAATTAATTAGGAAATTTAATTAATTTTGCAATCTGAAGAATACTTGAAGGTATGTAGGTTAACAGCTTTGGATCCAGATTTTGTACAAAAAATATAGCTTAGAAATTTTATTAATTTATTAGATTAATTAATAACACTTTTGTATTAGGACATTAAATGTGGCATAGAATAATATAAAAAGTTTTTTTTGATACAAAAAGCTTTTATAAGGATCTTTATAAACTGAGAGATGGAGACACAAAAACTCATATTTTTATGCAAAATGAAAAAACACTTGGTCGGTCTGGTACGAGTTTGGCAGGAACCTTATTTCTACATTTAGATCGGAATGTTTCACACAGTAGTCTAAAAATTTTGCGTTCTTTGCATGTATCTAAAAAGCAAAATCAATTTGAAAATTACAAAAAAATTTCTTTTTTTAATAAAGTGTTTTTGAAATTTACTTTTTCCTTAAGACAAAATTTTTATTTTTTGAAAAAAATAAAGTCCCTGCAATAAAAATTGCAGCAGTAACAATCAATTAAGTTTAAAAAAAGAAATACTCTTTTCAATCTCATTGAAAATCACAATTTCGTATCTAACTGTTTCTTTGTTTTTAATGATTTAACGTTAAGAATAAACTTCCTACGAAAATTTTAAGCTTAAATCATTTCAATCAGACGAAAAAGGAAAATGGTATGTGGCATTGAGTGAAATATTTTTCTATTAATAAACAAGCTCAGATAAATAAATAGCGAAAATAAAAAGCAGTAACCAACTTGGAATAACAAAAAAAAAAATTAAGTTAAATCTGTTTATTCCTTAGAGGGACATTCCAGTTTAGAAATTCGAAAAAATCTAGTTTTCTTTTTTTTACATATTTTCATAGCTTAACCCCTTAAAAAATATCCTCAAGAGGTTTTTTTGTAAGTGTAATACACTTTGCCGACCTGAAATTTTTTAATTTTAATTTTTTTTAATATTATTAATATTTTATACTCTTATAGTATCAATAAATAACGAGCAAAAACATAATAAAATTATTTAATGGTTTTTTTTTATGGCGTCCGAAAGAAAAACTAAAAATTCGAATGTTTAAACTAATATACCCCCTTGAAAATATAGAAAAGTTAATTATGTTGTGTTGGAAAAAACAATTTGATGTTCATCAATTATATTTTTTGTGTCATACAAGACAGGAATTTATTGAACATAATAAATTAACATAAAATTTTGTACAGGAACTAAGAAGAAATACATCTAACTTTGATTTCTCAATTCAATTTCTGTGTTGATATGGTGTTATGATGGGATGAAATGTAGTATTTCATTTCAGTGCCAATATTTGCATAGAATTTCATTTTGTTTCGTTGATTTGTCTGTTCATCTTGAGAAGTATAGATTTTCTAAAGAAGTTTGATTGATTGATCAATTATTTTAAGATATATCTCTAAATTGGTTTTCAAAGAAGCTTAATATGTATATAAATAGCTGATACAGAAATTGTGTTCTTTTTTTTAAGAACAAGAATTGAGCAATTATATAATATAATATAATTACGTAAGTAATTTATCAGTGCTTAATAGACAAAAAAAAGATTACGACTTTTTTCATTACAAAAGTTAGAAAATGTCTACTATTTAAAGAGACATTTTTTTCTTATTTATTGAAGAATAATTATGGTAAGAATTTTATGAAGTTTATATACAAGGATTAAGCACATTATTTGTCAGTTAATGTGTACCTTTAAGATTGCATTATATGTAGTATGTTTTATTGAAATTAATAAAAACTTGCAAATTGGTTTGAAAGAAATTATTCTTAAATGTAAACTTTTTTCTTATGCTTATTCAGGAATCAAGCTATATTATTCCATTTCATATATAACTGATTCTATTAACTAGGACTAAAATATCAGTTCAAAGCTTTCAAAAACATATAATGAATAATTTAATATGAAAAACAGTTAATTACCTAATCTTATCCTATGATTGAATTTTTATTTCTTTGTATCGGTTTTTAGATATAAAAATTTCAATCGGGTGTTTAAGCATAGTCTTTATTATCATAGTTACGTCGTTTTTAATTATATATATGATAATCATACCAATTTAAAAAAATTATGGCACTTAACTTAATTAAAAGTTTCGTAAGGATTACACTCTTGAAGGATTTGATGTTTGTTTAACGATACACTTAGTCAGTTTATGGGTTTAGTAAGTATATTTACATAGTTCTAGGCAGATTGAAATGTAAATTTTAGAATAACATAAAAATAAATATAAGCATTTTCAAAACAAGGATTTAAAACTTTCTTTGACAAGCGACAAGCTTAGATTATAGCCAGGGAGTAAAAATGTATAATAAAATATATTAAAGCCTATCAACTACTTAAAATTCTTATAGTGTTCATTTTATTAGACCACGGCAAGCATTATTACTTACCATTCCAAAATTTATAACTTTAATCACGTATTGGATTTTGTTTCTTTTTGTACTCCATTCAAAGTTGATATTTGTGAGGCAAAAACTAGTAAAATTAAAATGAAAAAAAAAAGTTAAACTCTCAAATACTTTTCTGTGCTTTCAACTTTCAATGAAATAAATTTAATTTAAAAAAAATTGTTGTGATCGATTTGAATTAATATTCAAATTGATTTAAACTCTTCCATTTATATTTTTCCACTGATACACTGAGATATTTATAAGCTCACCTCAGACCTTTTACTAAAGTAAAATAACAATAAAAAACGGTGCAAAACTGTCAAATGAAAATCATTTTAACTGCAGCAATAAGGAAAAATTGGAATCAAATTTTTAAACAAAAGAAATAAATAGTGGGAGTTTTCAATTAAAACCTTAGTCATATTTTGAAAGTTTTAATACAAAATTTTTATTTGATCACATAAACATTTTACTCATATTCGTCATACATAATTTTCTCTTTTAAATAAATTAAATAATTATTAATAAAATGATTTATAAATTTATGAAAAACAAATATTATATATTTTATTTTAAGTAAATGCACTTAAAAAAGAAAACTTTCGATTGAATTTAATGCATTTTCGCCTCTTTGTTGTAAAGTTAGACACATTGCACTTAGTTTAAATTATTTTGCTTTATCTCAAAGATACAGCTTATTATCCTTTTGGAATTTTGTTTATATTAATACCTTAAAGTTACTTTTGTTCTTTCCTATTTAAATTGTTTTACATACATTTTTAAATTAAAATATATATATATCTGATTTTGGTTGTTAACCCTAGTTATAAGGGAAATTTAATATTTTTGTATGTATAATTTACCAGTATATATACATATAAAATAACTTGACTTATTAATTTACAATTGGCTAATGACATTGTATCATGTCTTTTCCCCAGCATCTTCATTGACACTACCTCCGATATGCCTAGTATTACTGACTAAATTATTTTCAACGGCCAAATCTTGGGTATTGTCTTCTTCTGAGTTCTCATCTTCTTCGCGACGTTCTAGTATTTCTTTGGCTTTATGTATCCAAAGTTCTTCATCAGCTTTGACCTGTGAACAAAAAGTCCTATATTATTTTTAATTTTTCTTCAGACATCCAGACTATTACAGGAAAAATGCCTTTTTAAAAAAAGAACTCATTTGCATAACAATTAAATTATTTGTGAGATTTAAGACGGCCCTACTGAAGTTATATTTAGGGAGTGAGCCGCTTAATTATGGAGAAACTGAAAATAATTGTCTTCATAAGCAATTTTGATAAAAAAGAAAGTAGAGAAAAAAGTGTGGCAAGTGCGGAATTTAATTAAGTTAAAGTTTTAAAAAACAATTAGAGGCCATCCATAAATTACGTCACACGAATTTCATGATTTTTCGACCCCCCCTGTCACTCTTTCAATTATTTTTTACTACATGAATATCATATCAAACCATCCCTTGTCACACTTCGTCGAACCCCCATCCCCCCTTAACGTGTGACGTAATTTATGGATGGCTCCTTATACTTAAAAATTATTTTCAAATTTAATATTCGAAGCTTTTACTACATGAAAATTGTTCATCACGTAAAAATATAAAGAAAAACTTTTTTTTGGAAATTCGAGTATGTTACTTAATATAATTTTTTCCAGGTGTATCAAAGTTAGTCTAGCCCTTCTTCTAAACTTTATTATTGCCTTTATCTTCAATAAACCCATTGATTTTCACACCATTTAACTCAATTTTTTTCACGGAACATGTTTTTGAATAAATCGGCGTAAAAAATATAGAATTTAATTGATGGGGGATGAGTAATTCAAGTTAAAAGTCATTCGTGCTGGTAAAGTTTAATGTACAGGTGATTCATTTATTCTTAAGGATTTACGAAAAAAAAAATTTTATATGTTTTTCTTTTATTTATTTAGTAGCTATAATTAATTTTTATGTGTTACAATATTTATGTCATAATTATAAATTATATACATTCCGATCACTCTCTTTCAACTTTTCACGCTAGATTGACTTAAGGAATGACGTAAAGGAATTTAGCGAGGTTGTAAACTAAGAAATGGTAACTAACACGTTGAGGATAGGGTGTATCACCGGTGGTACTTTATGTGATTAAAAATAATTTTTTTATGGAAATCAACTTTTAATTTTTTGCAACATTTTGTGCAAGGCGTCGCCAAATAAAGCAATGTATGATTTTCACTGCCGTCGGATGAAGCAAAATAGAAAAAAACTGCGCCGTCCTCATCGTGTTAAGGAAAATTTTAAGTTTTGTCCATATTTTATTATTATATTAAATTTAGAGGCATCCATAAATTAATAGGGTAAAAATTTAATAATAATAATTTAAGAAGTTATTAAGTTAACTTAACTTAAATCAAGAATAAAGGATTGTAAGAATTGAATTAAAAGAAATAATCAAATTTAAAATTAATATTCGAAGAAAAAGGTTTCGATTCATTAAAATATGTCAAAGTTTAATGAGAATGTTCTTTTCAGTTTTTAGTTCTCTTTTTTGGTTTTCTGCATTCTTCAAATATTTTGATTGTCATTTAATATTAGAACTTTTAGTTCTGCAAAGCAGACTAATAAAGTACGTTAGACTGAGGCAGCTGAACCAAAAAAATTCAACTGCTTTGTTGGAAGAAGGTAAATTATTTTTTTGTTTGAAGAAAATTAGCTTCAAAATTTTTAATTATATACTTTATTGTAATGAAATTCAGATATTTTCTAATTCCTTAAATCTATTTTTTTTTCTAAAACTAATTTTATATATTAATTCACTATGGCACCCATTTTTATTATTATAAAAATCATGCCCACTTTTATTTGTATACATATGTCATAATTAAATTATAGAAACTAATAGATTGGTCATAGTATAAGTATTATATTCTGGGCGTGATTTATTTTACATATAAAATATTATTAAGAAATAGATATAATAATTCGATAACATAGATTCTGCTATGGTTCATGAACTATAAAACATGATGTTCGACATTATGAAATTTCTAATACTACAATTTCATAATATCAAACATTAGCATGGGAATTACTCTCTCAGCAGTAATTACCCATCAATGAATTACTAGCATGGGAATTCTTATCTTAGCAATAATTCCCATTAATAAATTAGTATAAATATTGTCATAATAAGTAGTCAATGGTCAGAAGTTGAAAAAAGCTCCATTTAGTTAGAGCTTATGTGAGTTCAAATAAAATAAATTTCTTGTAAAAGAAAAACCATCCTTTCTTTCTTCAAGCCTTATGGCCATCAGGTGGAAAGTTGGCCTTTCTGACCATACCAAAATTCTATCTTGTAAAAGTAATTAATGCTATTTAATATGAGCAGTAGTGCCACCGTCTACTTTGTCAACATCCACATACGTCAGCCGGTTCAGACATCTAAGAAAGGATTATTACATTATACACAAAACATTGTTTTGAGAGACAAACATCTGGTAATTATGAGAAAATAAATTCCATCAAAATATTCGAGGAGTTCAATTTATTAAGCAAATAATGCATACGTTTTTTTTATAGTCATCATTTACAAAATAACTAAAAAAATTAAGGTAACAGCTCTAAGCTATTCTAAAAAAATGGTCACTTGTCAGGCTCTTGGTAAATCGTGCATAAAGCTAGCAACAATCTTGTTAATAGATTTCACTGAAAAAATGATTTTTATGTTTTCAAATAAAAATTATGTACGAGTTTATTTAAGATTTTTATAAAGTTCTTGTGTTGCATTTTTGTTAGTCGGATAATATAAGAATAAATATCAAAACGTATTTAACTGAATAAGAAGATTCGTTAAGATGTTTATCACGAAGTTTTTTTAAATAAATTAAGATATTCTATTTTCCAGATTCATTTTTAAAGATCTTTTGAATGACTTTGAACTTAATTGTTTAATGTCTAAAGAAGTGATGATATTTAATAATAAAATTTTAACAAGTAAAGCTAATTTTTGTAAACTTACGGCATGCACCCACGATTTTTAAAAATTGTAATAATTTAAATAAAAAACAAGAAATAAATTTAAAGCTCGAAACTTTTTATTAAAAGCAATAATATTATCTGATAAACAATTTTTAAGCACTGGCCTTATTATGATTATTAATAAAAATTCCACATTAAAACTTCATAAGAATTTTTTGTTTTATGTTGAAAATAAAATATATGAAATCACTACCGAAGCAAAAGTTAATTTCATTTTTGAGGAACAAAAATTCTATATATAATGAATTTAAGTATTTCGTCTCGTAAATATTTTAAGGGTAACAAAAGCTAAAATACATTCAGAATTAATTTAAAGTCATAACTCTGATAATTGCGAAGAATTTTATTTTTAGGAAATGTAAAAGTTTAAACTTCTTTGAATGAAAGTTTGAGAATTATTTAAAGTTGTTTGGACACCCATAAATAATATGTCCGATTAAGGGCATTTTTGTATTTATTTTATGGTTATCAAAAATTTAATATTAAAACTTTTCTAATTTTATTTCATGTGTCAGGTGTCCTTAGGTGTATTTTTTTCGATACGGATGTGGCAGAAGTCAATATGTTAGAAAATATAATTTTATATCTAACTTTAAAATAATACAGAAAAAGCTATAGATGTTTCAGTTATAGCTCTAGCAATCTATGAATAAAGTTTAAATTTTACTTAAAAGTTAACTCAAGAAATAAACCATAGAAATTCTTTAAAACTTATTGCACCCAAGAATCAAAAAATTCAATAAAAATGTTTTGAAATTAACAGCTAAAGCGCAAATAAGCATCCAACGAATTATTTTCATATCCTTCAGTTAATTTTTTGTCATAGCTCTAAGTGTAGCTAAGTAAAACTGAAATCACCAGACTGAAATAATTTATATTTATTTTTGACTTAATTTGACAGAAAATATTTACTATTTCAATTTTTCCTTTTAGATTTTTCAAGGCAAAGTGCTATTATCATTTGTGATTCTTGAGAGATTTATTAAAAGAAATTGCTTTTGTTTTTAAATTAGACTAAAAGAATTCTGCTTTATAATTTACTACTAACATCAATTTTAATCAATTATTAAATTATTTTAGCTGTTAAAAACAAAACCTTTCGAAATAAATAAACGACATATACTGTTTGTCTACAGACATCTAGAATATTAAATTAGCCTCCCGTACAAGAAACAAGCTTGTATAATTGGTGGTTTCAAAGGGCATTTCATAATATTAATAAAATAATTCATAAGAGATTTGAATAGAGAACTAATTACATACCTTAAATGTATTATCCTGCACCCATGTATCAGGCTTACCATAATCAGGTGGGTTAGCATATGGATTGTACCCTAAAATTGAAAGCATTGGAGCAATTGTTGCCATATCCCTTTTAACATCTTCAGGTATTTGACCAACCCATTTGGATAGAGCTTCTAGATTAACAGGTTTAATAACTTGATCTGAAGATCTTTCAACTCTGTAATAATGAAAATAACAAAACAAAGAACAATTAAAACTAAATTTCAAACTAGAATCAATGAAATAAAAAATAACTTTACTTTGAAAGTGAGACACCATTTGGTTTATTTATAAATTCTTCATGATGAAGAACTGACTCATTCCATGGTATATCCAGAAATTTAAGAATTTTTCTCATCCATTCTTCGGGATGGAGCACCAAACGTTCATAGTATACCTGCAATTATTTATACTCTAAGTTATCTAGGCTAATATAATTTCTTTCTTTTTTCTGTGTGATTAATTGCAGACAACCTAAAGGTACCAAGGTATATTAAACATTTTGCTACGCAGTAAGACCACACGAATATTTACTTAATTAAAAATAGGGAGCTGACAAATGGATTTAATTATAAAAATACCATGCAAAGTGATTTTAACAAATATTTATTCTTCTTGAGTTGTGATGGTGTTAAACTAAATTAATTTTTACTTGTCTGTAAAAGCTTTAAGACTTTAACTTTTGATGTATTAGGTACTTACAATGGTAAAAATCTAATGATTTTTGCTGTAGCTAAAGAGATTTTAGAAAAAAGATCTTAGTATTCATTAATTTTCAGTTTTAGAGAGAGTATTTTGATTTTTCTTTTATTTTTATTTTGTAAAAAGTAGTAATTTATAATAAAATTTAGTTTTATTTAAGAATTATTTTACCTTATCCGAAATAATTATTTTGACGTAATCAAAAATGATTCTGAGTTACTACCACTAATAGGTTTGGATCGCGAGCGCTAATGAGTTTTCAATCCTTACACTGTACTACGTCGATAATATCAATTTGGTATAAATAGCTGTGCATTTCTATGAGTTGTATTCATTTGAATAACAGCAGTTGAAGCAATAACACAAAATAGAGAAAAATGAGATTAGATCCGTCATCAAATATCTTTGTTTGAAAAAGATGTCACCTACAAAGTTCATGCTGACTGAAAGAAAACATTAGGAGAGTCTGCCCCACCATATTCAACAGTCGTGGGAAGATTGACAACAAAAGATGAGCATCGCTCTGGCCGCCCATCAACATCAACCCTATCAGTATTTTGGAATGCAGAAGGAATTATCATAATCGAATATTTGCAACATGGCAACACAATAACGGGCCAAATATATGCAGAATAAGTTTGGAAGCTGCGGGAAGTTATCAAAGGAAAAATGCGAGGCAAACTTGCGCAAAAAGTTTTGTTCCATTAAAACAAAACAAGTCTGACATTGCGATGGCTGCAATCCGTGATGCAGGCTTCGGATTGATGAATCACGCACCGTATTCTCTAGATCTGCCCCGATTGACTGTTATTCATCCCCAAATTATAGGAAGAAATTCGGGGAAAAAAAATTTGAGGACGACAGTGAAGTGATGGCTGTTTTTGAGGGCTTTTTTGCAGAGCAAGATAAAAAATTCTATAAAAAAGGGGTTTTAACTTTAAAGAAAAGGTGGATGAAATGTATAGACTTGAAACGAGACTATGTAGAAAAATAAATGTTAATTTTGCTCATATTGCTTTTGTTTCTCAGAATCATTACTTTTTGATCAACCCTCGTAAAGGTTTTAGCATACATAGCATATCCGCTTCTTAACAATTCCTTAGTATCTTTTTAGAAAAGCTTTTAAGATTATCCATAATATTATATCGTGTTAATCTCAAAAAACAATTAATTGAAAAAAATGGGTCTTAGACTTTTAACAGGATAAAACAAAAGTCCTTAGGAATTTTTTTTCCAGATATGCCTGATTTTTTTGTGAAAAAAGAAATTTTATTTAAAATCCATTTTCATACTACACAGTTTACTTGGACTTGTATTATCAATTGAAACAAAGCTAATTTTTAAAGCTTTATTATTTATTGAACATAAATAGAAAAACGAGTTAGTGTTTGGGCGTATTTCATGTGTAAAAGGAGATAAAAAATCGCACCATTTTACATTCTTTTAGGATTATTGTGTCGAAATTTCAAGGAAATCATGTCAAAACTCTCCTAGTTATTGACACTTAAATTTTCCCACCTCTTGTACGACGTTTCATCGATCACCGATCATCGGCATTCAAAAATTACTGCACTAATTCATTTGAAATTTTACATTTACTTTCTATAAATTAAATACTTCCCCCAACGTTGCTTTTTTTTAAATACAATTCAGTTGTACCAGTTCAGTTGTTGTTGGTTAAAAAATGACGGAAAGGTGCATGACTGACTTTTTTGAAAGATGACTTGCCAATTGCTTAGGTATAAATATATTTATACGAAAAATTTACAGAATGTTGTTCAAAAGTTCTTCTATAAATTGCAAAATATTTTAATAAATTTACTTTACCCGTTTTTCTGAAAAAATTCGTAAAAGAAGTGTTTTTGCTCGATCTAATAATAATATAATTGAAACCCTTTTTTTCATAAATTCGGTTTCTATGTTTTTCGTTAATATTAAGTAAAAAATCTTACCATCATACATCTCTGGTTTCCAATTTCCTTGCACTGTTCATGCATTACTTCGATCGCATGATTCCATTTTATTAAACACTGCCGGTAACTAGTTAAATCAAAGCCCGTAATAGTTACCTTTCTTGATATAATTGAATGAACTGTAGCTCTACCATCGCGAACCATGAACAAAAATTTTGCCTATAATATGCAAATATTATTTTTTCAGTATATTTAAAAAAATTTCCAAGATCTAGCTTACATTTGGAAACAATTCTATCACATATGAACCCATTTTAAGTGTAAGTGGATCTTTGTTACACAGCCTTGAAGCAGGTTCACCATGTTTAGCTATTATTTCTAAACAAAACTGAGCAATAGCACTATCCATAACTTCTTTAGTTATGCCAGCTTCTTGCAGACGAACCTTCTCTTTATCTGATTTTAACCAATTTGAATGTAGCTGTAGAAGACGGGGTATGACACGAGTTTCTTGTCCACATCTGAAAATCAAAAAAAAAAAAAAAGGAGTTTTACACGTACGTCACTTAGAAATGTAAATTTATAGCAATGCATTAAAATTTTGATTGATTCTGAGAAAAAAAAATTTGATAGTTTTCTTACGTTTAAAGTAAAAGAGGTGCTTTTTTAGCATGCCAAACATATTTTCATTGAAAGTACCTTACTACCGTTTTTCCAATTTTGGACGTCTCAATAAATGACGACGGGTATAGCCCAACAAATTTACTAATAGGATTTTAATATTGGTTTGTGGCTCATATTGAATTGAATTGAAGATGCTACATAACATTGTAGCAATTTAAAGCCTTAAGGGAAGAAAGTAAACAAATGCTGAAAGAGATTTTATATGCATAACAGAGTATAGGACTTTTTTTATCTGCAAATATATTATTTTTTTTTGTAATAAGGAATTTTGATATCCAAGCAAATACATTGTCTTTGGCAAGTAGCCTATTGTTCCATTCAACCATCGGTTTCTCATAGGAGTACGTCTGTCTCGACATTCCTATTGCGCGCC
The DNA here is from genome assembly GCA_947359355.1 of Acrocera orbiculus. NCBI lineage: Eukaryota > Metazoa > Arthropoda > Insecta > Diptera > Acroceridae > Acrocera > Acrocera orbiculus. The sequence continues at coordinate 29,282,979 of OX375757.1, forward strand.
ATATTTGTATATTTACATAGGTTCAGTGGACTTTATTTAATGTTCCTATGTTTAGTCCGTTTATACACCCTAAACCTATATATATATATATAAATATATACATTGTAGACTAAGCCCAAAAGGGTGCAGCAGATGAAACTATAACTAAAAGAAAATTATATATATATATATATAACTAAATTGATATTTATTAACGGATATTGTGCCTTCTCGAAATAAATATTCTATACAGTCTCGTCTCTGGTCATGGTTATATGTATGAGGCTGTTGTGACCTCTCGTGTCTGTTGTCTAGAATGCAGCTATGCTTTGCTCTAGTTTATTTTTTTATTCCTTTTGTTTTAGTCCTGAAGTTGATAGGATGGAAAATATAAAATAAACTGTATTCTTCTTCTGTTAAAGGATATGAGAATGACATACACGAATGAGCAAAGCTATTCTAAAGGATCAAGCAATAAAATTACTTTTGCCTTAAGGAATGTGGTAATTCATTCAGAAATGTTTTTTATAACAAATTTTCCTTCATCATCAGCAAGGATACTATTAAGAACAAAATTTGCATTGACTTTACTTGAAATTATTAAATATTCAAATAAAATACAAAAGCAAAATAGAGAAGAAATTTATACAAAATGAAGTGAAAACGTGCAAATTATGATTACAGCACGTAATTCCAAAAGGAATACGGACAAGAAAATAATCAAAAAAAAATTGTTCAGAATATCTGCATTTGTTTGGTTGACGATTTATTTGCTTGCATAGCAAGCTATTATTTCAGTAATTGGAATGAAAGTATTTGGAGCTGAGAGAAGTACACTTTGAAAGGATAAGTGGATTTAAAAATTGTCCTGCTCGTATAGTTAAAAATGATATTTAAATAAAACTCCAGGTTACTAGTTATTTTATATATTTTTAGCAAGGATTTGATGGAACGTTAGTATGAGACAAGGTTTTTAGGCATGCATGTACAAATTTCACTTATGAGATTGATGTTTAATGTCCTTAAGTAATGGATATAATTTAGAATTATAGAGTATTCCTTATTGGTTTCATTGGCTTAATATATATAGAAATAGGTAATTATTTTTACATTTAGAATCGTATCTGCTTTATAATTTACTCTGTTTTCTAACATAATTGACATTTTTAAGTAATTGGTCTTTTTCTTTTACGGCTTTGGATACAAAAAGGTAATTCATTGGTTACATGTTAGCCTTGTCCTTTGTCATAAAAAGATTTGAAAAGCCTTGCATATAAGAATCAATGAGAGCTCATTCTCTTCACTTTTTTGTTTTATTTCAAACTAAAGTGAATTAAATGCCTTTATCGTAAATTTTCATTTCAAAAAATCATCGGTTTCTTTTTAAAGAAAAAATATTTGACAAAAATTACTAAGCAAAAAAAAATGACTGGGAATGGATCTCCGATTTTTAGCCAGTATAAAAATTTTTAAGCCAATGATCAAATTTTTAACATATTTATTTTAGTATATATTTCTTTAATTTAACGATTTTTTTCTGTAGAACGCCAATCCATTATTTTCATACATTCCATTACAAAAAAAATAGGACTATACATTCTTTTAGATATATTTAAAACTATTCTTACAATTCTTACAAATTATTTTTAAAACTTTTTACTTTATGAATGTAAGAAATTCAAGATAAGCAAAGCAATAATTAGTATGATTGATTATAATGAAGTCAAAGGAATATTGCTTCCTGATTATAAAGTCTTCATTTGTATCTTTTACGACGACTAACCTGCTTGATGAGATATTTTCCACCTCTTTGTGTTTTTTTTTTTGACAGCAAGTGGGAAAATGCAGTAACTTAGCCTAGTATACCTGCTGTGAATAAAATTAATTTAAAACAACTGGTCCTATCCATAATTAAAACCACTAATCGAAAGAGTTTTTATAAATTTAGTTAAAATTTAAATTATCAGCTGTTTGGCTAAATACTCTAAAAAGAGAACAAACGGGTTATATAGAACGAATTGATATTGCTGCATATGGTTAAGGTTTAGAGAGTGATACTTTCTGTGGCCATCGAAATGTTTGTCACCAAGGGTGTCAATAGTGAAATCACGATGAAATATCAGATTTTATTTAAAGATATTTACCGCTGGGTATACATATCAAATACATATAAATTGGAAACATAAATTTCAAAGTATAGTCGACTAGACTTACTAAATACAAATTCGACAATTAGAATAGCCCTAGAAATTTATATTAAAATTCGAACTGAATTTGTGAATGCGCATCTAAATAGCCATTAAAAGGAAATTATAACATCTATTAGAAATAATAAATTATATTTAACAACTTTTAATAATTATAAACGATAATTAAAAATTAACAACCACTAACACTAAAAAATCATATTAAATGTGAAATAAGATTAAAATAATCATCATTTTGTACCTTTAAGTTTTAAAAATGTAAATTGATGACAGAAAAGGTATATATGTATTAAGATCTATTATAAATATAAATTGATTACTTTTGGAAAAGCAATAATTTGGGTTTTTAAATGAACGGATGGTCAGTAAAGATAGATTAGTGCATTTCTTTATTTCTACCGTACATTTCAATATGTTAAAAGATTTTCTAAAATACTCTTATTAATCCCATAAATCCCTTTCTTATCTACTAATTTACGTACTCAACTTAATTATTTCTTAATAATCTATATTGAGAGCACAGATATTTTATTTGATTGACTTCTTAAATCACTTGGGATCCCAAACGTGAAATATTATAAAAATTATTTTTTTTGAATAACAGCAAAAGTATCTTAGCCCCATTTTTAACAAAAGCATATTTAAAAGAATTCTACTTAAGTGAATTATTTCTTCGGTTTTTTCAATTCCATTTTACTTAATATCTGTAAAGTGATGTGCTCTGAATTTCACTCAGACGACCATCAAATTTCTTCTATCAATTTTTGTTTCTTAAGGATCTTGGAAATAATGCTGCTTATACATATATTACTTAAAAATTTGAAAATTTTTGTAATATAATAAAAAGAAATTAAATTACTCTCATTTGCCAACAACTAACATACTTCTGAAGAAAACCATTCAAAAATTTGTAAAGCAAAACTAAAAGAATGTCCAATATAGCTATGAAAATTTTACAATTTGATTGATAACTTGGGATAGTATAATTAAAGAAATGTTCTAAAATTATCCAAAGCATTGAAGATATTTTTAAATTTGATTCTAATAGCCTCGTCAAGTGTAAAATTATGCGAACAGCTTAGTTTAATAAGGCATGTAAAATTATCATTTAGCAATGTTTAAGAATTCCACATGAAGTAGAAATTGTTATTGAAAATATAGTTTTTTAAAAAAAGTTTGAAATCGATCAAATAATTTTACAGACAGAATTTGAAAATATTCTTTTAACTAAATGTCTATATTTAGCAGGCTCTGCATACAGAATACTTCTACAAAATTAGACCATAATTGATGATTGACTTGCATTAAATTTTCTGACAGAATATTTAAAAAAAATTGAATTCCCAGAATTTTTCAAAATCATTATTGACAGGGTAACAAAAGTCTATTTAAGAAATGCGATGGAATCAGTATGGGAAAATTTAGTTATAGATGCAGCCATTGAAATATTTTGAACTTTTTTGGGAAAAAAAATCAGAAAGATTAAAAGTAAATAACAATTTAGTCAAATTAAAGTATAATTAAATTTTAAGAGTCAGGGTTTTCTTCATGACTTCGTCTTTTTTTTTCAAATTACATAACCCAAGGGGAGTTAAATAATTGAATATGTTTATAAAAATCACAAGCTAGGTAGCTGCTGGATGTGGTTATAATGTGAGATCTAGATTGTAAGTGCTTGTAAGAAATTAATAACAAGCTTTGGAGAAAAATATTGATTCATTCACACTGAATCAAGGTTATGAAAATTTGGTTGGATGAAATTATTTTTTTTTTGAAGGAATAAAAGTAAAGAAATATTATTTATTGAAAAATCATTGGATTTAATCCACTTTCTTAATTAATCCTACTTTTTTTCAGGTCAGCCGGTCCGCTCATAATAAGTAAAGGAGTTTAACTCCTTTCTCTGGAGTTCTTTTTTTTTCCCTTTATTTTGTTTCTCCGGCCTGTAGTCATTTATTTTGAACCTAGTGCTCTTTTTAAAATTTCACATTTTAGTAGCGAGAATAAGATCAGATTGTCAATGGTAAGAACCACCCCTTTAATTCAGGACAATAGCCGCGCATAACGAGCTTGCTACGATGCTATACAAATGACACCTGATAAATCGTGCCTATGTTTGGTCATGACCCAAGTGAAAAAAAGTATATGATCACATAACACATGAAAAGGATATTTTAAATTTGTGTGTCAATTTTTGTGTTCCCCGCTAAAATATTTTCAGTACAAGCTCAGGCAACTTCCTTTTATAAAACAATTTATCTATGATAAAGCCTGATTTGTATCATCAATATAAATTTTACCAAATTTTAAATAATTTTCACGATTAAAAGAGATTCAATGAGAAATATTTCCTAAAAAAATTTTTGAAATTCAGCTTCGTAGAAATGAATAACTTTATTCCTACAAAAAATTATTCTTGAATATATCTAGCAACAATGACGAAAATATTACATAGCTTTGCAACAAAAAAACTTGTTACTCTGATTAAATTTACAACAGAAATTAGGAAGACGAAAAATAATAACAGAAAACAAGTTTTTATATGGAAAAATTTGTATTGCACGTCAGGCAGTCTGTATAGATCTTAAGCGGTTAAGTCAATCTGACTGCGTAGAGAATACGTATAAAATTAGGAATTACCTCTCGAATGTTAGGCTTTGCTTCTTATACAAAAGCTGGGTGAAAACTTAGCTTAAAAATTTTTCCTATGAATAATTGGAATGAATGTCATTACACGTAAACTAAAATAACAAAAAAGATTAAGTGTAAATTACTTGCTTTAAATTTTTATCCTTAAACGAGTTCATTAAGCAAGCAAAAAAAAACATGTTATTTGAAGATATTTGTGTCATTTTTATAATAATGTTCTAGAAATCAAATGAAATTCATAGATGAAAAAAAAAGAAAGTAATACACACCTAATTTCTGGATGAGCATCTAGCATTGCTCTCATTAATGTTGTTCCCGATCTAGGTACACCTCCAATAAAAATTAAAGGCATTTCCCGGTAATACGGAAAAATTTTTTGATCTTGTCCGGAAATATATTTCTGAAATTGAAAGAAATTTATATATTAACAAAAACAATGTCAAAAAAAAAAAGTTCTAAAGTAATTACCTCGTCACGTATCATCGTTGACAATTGTTCATCTTTAAATAAGCAGATCGGACGAAATTCAGAAAATTTTACAACAAACATGGTAACAGCGAAAATTGCGAGCATCATCCATAGTGCTACTCGTTTATTTCTATAAGGAAGTCTCATTATTTCACCTTTTATAATTTTTTTATGTTTTTTCCGTTGAAAATTTTTTTATCGTTCTTATGCTCTGCTTTTTGTAGGATGGAAAACTTTCAACAGGCTAAGACGACGTCAAGTTATCGATTAATTCTAAAGTTCATCGTTAGCACTTGTTGCAAAATTCCATGCTCCTTGTGTACATAATACAACTATATGATCAGAGGACCTTTGCTATCTTTTCATCTAAAAGGATGAAATAATAATTTATTAAACTTAAGGGATTTAAATGTTTATAAAAAAATCTTAAGGAAAAAGTTTGTATAGTAAAAAAACAAATAAGTGTTTTTGACATGTCTTTTAAGTTAAAGTTTTAGAAAAATTTTGGTTTTGTTTGATCTGTGGCTACTTTTAAGGGAGATTTTTTCAAGTTAAGCATAATATAAGTAAAATGTTCGTATTAAGGGTGTTACTTTCAACACAGTATAAAAAATTATGTTTTTTTTTGTTTTGAAATGATGCACAATTTGAATAAAGTAAAAAAGAGGTTTAAAAAGCATTTAAAAAGCTGCTAGAAAAGAGTGAATCATAAATTTGAATGTGAAAAAATATCTCTTTTCATAAATTCGTTCTTTTTATTAATTGCTGGCTGACAATTTGTTTTAATTTGGCGGCAGAACTCGAAATTAAAGAAAACTTTCCTATCGTTTAGATTCTTTTAAACGAAATTTTTCATCACAAGTTTTAAAACAGCAGAGAAATTAAGCTATTCCCTATAATATTAGTATTTATATTTTAATTACTCGTTATTGTCTTTTAATTTTAACAAAAAATTTGTACTTTTTATATTAAAATTTTTAATTTGAATTGTTTATTGTGCTGCCCCGAGGAAAAAAATTAACAAATATTGAAAACCAAAGGATATTAGATGTTATATATTATGGTTTGTCATAAACACTTATAATACTATACTTATATGTATGTAAAACTAATAACCGGCAAAAGGCCTGATTAAATATTTTTGCTTTAAAATTAAATCTAGGGAAAAACGAATCTTGAGTTTATAATTGTTTCCAGTACTGTAGTTGAATAAAAAACTGACGTCATTAAAGGTTGACAAGAAAAAATATTTTAGAAACACACAGTTTTTGTTTCACTTTTCAAATCATATCAGACTCCTGTTTAGTATTTTGTTACCATTAATAAAAGTAGTTTTCTTTTTCAAATGTTTTCAAATTATTTTCTTAAAGTACTATATCAATACCAGAATAATTACTTTTTTGTTATTTTCCACAGTATCAGAAAAATTTGCATTTTCAATTTTTTAAACATTGTAGAATTGATTTTTTACAATTTCAACTCTAAAATGGAGCTCCACAACGAAAGATATTTCTTTCGTTTTCAATAGTAATAGAGACATCCAAGATCTTCATATAATGATATAAATATATATATATATATATAATTATATAAAAGTATAATATAAATCATAAAATGAACACCCTGATTGGTTTATAAAACCAAATACATATCTTACAAGTATTGAAATAGTATTACTTTCGGGACCGGATAAGACTGTAAATAAAGTTTGGCTTCCTTCTTTTCTTGTAAAATTTCTTATTTTTATTTCAATATAAGTTCAAGATTTTTTGGTACTTTAATAGAAATTTGTCGTAGTCTTAAGATTACCAAGTTATTTGACCCCTGAAGTAAATATTATGTAAAACAATTCTGATATAATTCATTAAAATTCTTGTGCACGTTTTACATATCTTAAAGTTGTGCTCTTTTTATAAGTTTGAAACTTGAAAAGATAAGATGAGGTTGCAGCACTTTATATATCAAAGAATATGTTGCTTCTTAAGTCAAGATGTATCAAATGAAGATACATTTTCAAAGGAAATATATAAAATTGAAAGTTTTACTTTTATGATTTCTTTCTATTTGAATTTTTTTTATGATAAATGTCACGTACACTGATTATGACTCGTTTATGAGGAGGCCTGTTTCACCTGTTGATATCAGTTACCAATTAACTGGAGTAAGTCTGTTCAGGGACGAGACGGAAGTTTGCTATTTTAGTAGAAGATATAGAGATTTTTTAATCATTTTACTCATGACTCATGAATTAATATATTTTTTAAGATATAATTGATTTGGTAACTTAAATCGTTAAAAGTAAAACCAATTAAAGATTTTAAAGAAAAATTTCCCTGACAACATTTTATTAGCTCCGAAAGAAAGTAAGCAATTCTGAATTTCAATAATTTTAACAGAAATGTGACAAAATACTCTGATATTGATACTTTTTTAAATAAAGAACTATTTTGGACGTAAAATATTTATTGTTCAAGTCGACGTAATCGATGAACCAGACCACAAAAAATATATGCTGAACATTAACAAATCTAAAAGAAAACAGGGTGCTTGCTTATAGTGCGTTTTCACTGAACCTAATTTTTAGTATACTATTTGTTACAATTTGTATGGGAGATCTCTAATCTTTTTCTCAAAAGAACTAATCTAAATCTAGTTCTTTTGTTTAATTCTTTGCGAAAAAACTAGACAAACTCATGGCAGTACGGAGGGGAAATTTTGAGTAATTTTTTCGGATTCTCTCCTTCAACAATAGTTTAACAGTGAACAGCTGTGGAAGTTAGGTTAAGTTTGACTGTGAATATGATGTAAGAATTTTTTTTACAACAACAAAGATAAACAAATTGAAATTTGTACTAAGTACTAAGTACTAGTTTTAGTGAAAACACTTATTTTTTTATATGGAGAAAAAAAGTACTAAATACTAAAAACTAGATTCAGAGAAAACGCTCTATTAGACAGTCAAAAGCCTCCGAGGATTTGCAGGTTTTATTGGCCTAAAATTCTATATTATTTATATATTTTTTAACTTCCTTTTCTTCACTACATGACCTAGCGTAGCATGAAAAATTAAGTAAAGTTTTGATATTAATTACGGAAAAATGAACAAATTTATTATCAAAATGGAGATATAGTTGCAAAAAATAGGTGAAAAATACTTCTTCTTTTTAAAGTAGAATTTTTGCTTTCTATATATACCTATATTCCTCTATATTGTTCAAAAACAAGCCTTCAAATAAGTAAATAAAAAACTTTTTTAATTAATAATGAAACCCCATTTGCTATCTCCTTCTACGGATATCCCGAAGGACAACTTTCAACTATGTAATTAAAAGTAAATAATTGAGCAATTAAATCAGCAGATATGTATGCATGGGAATGTTACAGGTTCGATGCGCTACGGATATTAAAGCTTTTGCATCCCATTTGCTCAATTAAATATTTTAATTTAAAATTGATTTCAGACTCCAATTGATTAATCACCAATCAATCTTTCTACCAAATTGATCACATCACAATAAAGTATAAGAAGAGAGACTAAATGAAATCCTTTTGTTTATAAATGAATTCCTTTCTTTACTCAATAATTCTGATTCAATATTTTCATTTGTTTTATATAAATTCTAAACATGAAATTTTGATAGCGGACTACATACAAGTTTTATTGACTGCATTCAAACGAATTTTAAATAAATATTGATACCAAGAGTCCTATTTACTTTCTGTAAACACATACTGAAAGGATTGGAAAGTAATATATTGTTCCGATTGTTAACGTCCTGTCTTTGACCTAATCAAAATTTATTATATTTGAGTTTTTCCAATATAGTATCGTAAAACTTGGTAACAATGGAAAAGTTATAATAATAACATATGCTGTAAGTGTGAAAATTTTCCTATAGAAGAATCATAAAAGCTTAAATGAAAATTTTTTGAAAAAAATTACCAAAAGTTTTAATCAAAAAAAGAATCATAATGCCAGAGTTTGTGTATTAAAAACAAGTTTTTAGGTAGAGAAACTTTTTACATACCTTGTCCTGATTTTAATGAAAAATAAATGGAAGTGAACTATTTCTTTGAGCTTTCAGCTATTTATTAAATTTATCTTATATAGGTCAAATCAGGTTTTTATGAGGATGATATCTGTTATCGATGTCAAGGGGGGAAATAAAATTTTAACAACCTAAAGTTAAAAGTCAAGATTATAAAAAATGGACCATTTTAATTGTTTCTAATGTAAGGAATACCCTTGACAAAACGCCAAAATATCAAAAAAGCATCAGATTTTTTAAATGTATAAATAAAGATTAGAAAACTTGCAATTTTTTGAAATAAAGTGAAAAAATAAAATTTAATATTTTAAAAACATGTCGGCTGAGCTTATAATCTCATATTACAAGCAGATTCAAGAAAATTTAGAATAAATATAATGACTTGCATTTAATTATTTCTATCAAGAGATTTCAGTATTTGTTCATAGAAAATTGTTAAAATTATTAGGTGTACAAATATTAACAAAGTGACTTTTGTGGATGACACACATAATTAACAAAGTTAAATAAATATTTATGATGAACTAAATTGGGAGCTTATCTGAAAACAGTAAAAGAGCTAACATTTGTCTTTTTGGTTTTTTTATTTATGGTGTCTTTTAAAAAAAATTTGTTTGGAATAAAACCAAGGAAAATAAACACCACATATCGTTACGGAATCACAAATTATTACTTTATGGTGTTTAGACAGAAAAGCAAATAACCATGATATTTTGTTTCTTTAGTTCGTACATAAATCAAAGTGACATTGCCGCCATTTTCGGAAAAAATAAAAAGAAACAAAGTCAAAAAACATATCAATTTGCTCCGCACAGGTAGGTAAAGCAAGCTTTGTGATTAGATTATCAAACTTCCACAGTTTTTTTTTTTAAAGAAAACCAACAGTTCTTAAATTTAAGAACATTTATGGCAAAAGGAATGAAATAAGAATTTGTGAACTGAATAAAGAAATACATTTTCTTTTATCTGTTTAGCTCAAAGTTATATTTGATAAATTGAAAAATTCATTCGTGTAGGCCAACTGCATGCAGCATAGAAGCTGAATATAGCAGAAATGTATCAAAAGATTGAACCACCTACAGAGTATTTTTATTTTGTTTACAGATGTTATAATTTGTCCTCAAGTCGGCGGGTATAAAATTCGCAAAATAAACTTTAATAGATGAATAGCGAATTGATAAAAATCGAGAAAAAATAATCTAATTTAAAATTTAAATCTAATATTTCTCATTTCATACAAAAAATTTACTGTAAATTTATGGGACAAATCAAATTAATCGCCCTAAAATTAATTAGTTATCAAAACAAAAAATTTTGATGAGGAAAGTAACGTGCAAATACGAAGAATGTTATAAAAAAATGATGGCTTTTTAAATTTCGTGAGCTGAGTTTTATTTTCTGATATGTTGATAAACATATGCTCAAAATATTATGCATTTTTAGTTAAGTATTTTTTGACAGATATAAATGCTTAGGTCCCTATTAAACACCATATATTTACATACAGCCTTGTCCAAAATGTTTTAGGTGCAATTAGTTTGGGCAAAAAACTTGTGTTATGGTGTACCCAATCACAAAGTGATATTATCTTCAAGAAACTGTGATGAATAATACAAATCAATATATTTTTAATAAAATAATTCAAGATAAATTAAAATTATTCATGAATATTTAATTTTTTGAAAGTCATATCGGCCGGTATGTCATGCCATTTGTTAAGGAATAATTTTATTCTGGTTGTACTGGTAAAATGGCAGGGTAAACAGTACAAAACATTTTGACTCAGAGTATTTATTCTTATTTTACCCTAGATAGGAGGCCATTTATTGATTCGTTAATTTCCAGATGATTAACAAATTCACCAAAGCACAACATTAGAGCAAAATTCGCAAAATAATAGCTTAGTGAAGCGTAAAGAAAAAACAAAAACAATGAATTTAAATTTTGGTTATTGAAAAAATTATAATCTCTGGAACAGACAAAAAGTGAAGGTCATAAGATCATCAGTCCATATTTTTCAATAGAATTAATTTCACAATTTTCTCTAAACATTTACAATATAATTCTTTCATTTTTTTTTCTATTTGTTAATTTTTAATATGTAGAGATCATCGTCTCCAATGCGAATATCCAATTACCACGACGATAACAAGTTACGTAGCATTGTGCACTTTTATTAAACCTTAAATGGGTTAAGTATATAATTAAGTGCTAATATGATATGCAAATTTATATTTTATTCTTCTTGTTGTAAAGATGCGATAGAAAGATGCTCATGCAGGATAAATAAAAAAGAAGATAGTAAAAAAAGTTCTTTCATCAGCAGATTTAAGTAGAAATAATTAAAAGAGTTGAATTACAGACAAGTGTTGCAATATTTCTTCAGGCATAAATTAGAAATATGTTTCAAAGGGGGATGGGGAGGAGGTAAGGGATAATGGCTGGAAAAAAACACTTTTTACAAATTGATTGAAAGAATTAGTGAAAGATTTGTGTTCTTACTAAAATCACTTCAAGATATTTTTAAAGCTGAAAAATTGCAATAGAAATAATACTTTCTTAAGAACTCTCTTCTTCAACCCTTAAGGGAGAGTGGCTGGAAACAAACACTTTTTACGAACTTTTTTTAGAGATATGGTTAAAATAAATATTGAAATATTTTGCAATTTAATAAATAACTAAATAATAATAGGAAAGTGGCAAGGTATTTCTCAAGTCATTTTTCAAAAAAAATCAATTTTCGGTGATCACACAGAAATTAACCCAGAAATATCTGAAGTCAGAAAACTAAATTTTTTTAGTTTTCCTGCGCTCACCGATTTTTTTTCAAATAATTTTGTCATTTTTAAATTTTTTGCGTTCGTTAGACGTAAAAAAGTGATTTCAAATGATTAAAACGTCATTTCGAAAAATTTACAAGAGGTGAGAATATTTAAATGTCAATAAATATGAGAGTTTTGACCCGATTACTTTGAAAATTGGACACAATATTTGTTGTACAATAAGAAAATACAATCTTAAAAAGTGTTATCCCTTAATAGCCTTAAATTTTACCAAACGTTTCAATGTAGTAAGAGTATAGAGACTATTAACATTTTCCTGCGGTTAAAATTTTCTGTTTGCCTGTTTTTGTATATCAAACTCGCATACAGAAATGTTAAATCTGAACTTCCCAATATACGTGATATTTAATATTGTCATCAGAATAGAAAAAAACAAGCGAAGAGTGAGTTTTAAGCACTCTCGGGGTAATAAATTTAAAAGAAATTTTTCTTCGTCTTTTGAAAACGTGTGGAATTGAAGTGTTTTTTCACTTCAATTTTCAAATATGAAAAATCTATTAGCATACGTGAGTTTTTCTTCCCCTGATATCGTTTTCCGATTGTAGAAATGTTTTAGTAAAATCTTCCACAGTGTTTATCGCTAGTGGTGTTTAATTTTTAAGGAAGAAATCCAAATGTGAATGTTGGAAATATATTTTTAAGGACATGTTGCAACTTAAATCATTCAGCTATGATCCTGGTTACAACTTCTGGGGTTTCGGAATTTTTCTATCGTAGATGGTTGGATACTATATAGTTAAGATCATAGCTGAAAAACTCTGGTATTTTGAAAAAAAACAACAAAACTGGGTGGTCTCAATTTAGAAAGCTTTACGCAGCAGCCACAGTTATGGGGGCTTCTAGATTTCTCTACCGCAGATTTTTTAGCCTGAAGTAAGAGATCCTCTTTTGGACTAGTCTTTCATAATGATTTTGTCTGTCTTTGCTGTCCCATTCAAAAATAAAACAACAAAATTTTTTATATGTTATTTGTAATCCTGAAATATACACACCTATCCGGTATGAAGAGAAATTCAACGCGGATATGTAAAAGTACAGTTATTAAATTTATTTGTGATAAATCAATAAATAAACGCCACTTTTCTTACATATTTAGGTATAGACGTACGTTCATTATTACAAAATACTAAATCTTTATTTTGTGGAAGAAAAAACTTCTTAACTCCTCATCTTGATTCCGGAATTAGCATAAGCTTGTTGTTGGCTGCTACAAATTTATTCGAAACTCCAAAAGTTTTGCCTGTTGTTTACACAACAGCTGCCATTATTGGCCACCTTGGCAAGGCGTGAAAATTTCAAACCAACATTGACCGATAAAAATTTACCTAGTATACTTTCCTTTGAAATAAGATCTTATAGATCTGCAATTTCAGCTTAAAAAGCTAAATAAGAAATAGTTAAAAATATCCACTTTACATTTTAATGGCACCATAAACTTTTCAATTAATTATTTTAACCTTATTTGAGAGTTAAAGTTAATGAAATTTGTTAATCATTAAACTCTTTAGTCCTAATCCATTCTATTTATTATTATATCAATGGGTTTTAAATCAATCGATAGACTACAGTTCTGTATCTGTAGAAGGCATCTAAGAAATATGAACAATGACAATTAAGCCTGTGGTTATAGCATCCAAATTTTTGGTAGTATATCTTATTATCTTAGACACAAAACAAATTACCTATAGATCTATTCCATATCTATTTTGCAGTAGTTTCTGGTAAAATCTGCTGAAAGGATAAAAGCCATTCTTATTTGTGGTAGAAGTAAATTACAAAGCTTTTTGTAGTAAATATCAGATACATTGGCAACAGGATAAATTAATGGCACGTATTCATCTCAATTACGATAAATGCCTTATGCTTGAAAAAACAATACTGCTGTAGAATATGAAATAATTTATAGACGAATATATATCCTTTGGATAGGGTAGCCAAAAATTGGTTTATATTTCACAATACTTGAAATATTTCAGATAATCCAGCATTTTGCACGCTTCGAATAGTTTTCTAGGACAAATAAAAATAAAAAAGTAGAATATTTTTGTCTGGTGTTAGGTTTCTTCTATTTCCTGTAATATAATATGTTGCTCTATGAAAAGGATATATATCGTACAAAGCATTTCGTATAGCAATTTGTACAGTTTAAGATTACTTTAGCTACCAATGCTTTACATTGAGTAATTAATTCTCTACAGAATTGAAGTTAAATAGTGAGAAATGTTCAGCTTAGTTTTTTTTTTGTGTTATTTAATTTGTTTCTCTATGTTGTAAGGATTAAACGAGCTTAAGGATTAATTTTGTATAGATTTACTATAGTGGGTGTACATTTTAATTTCTTTAAAACTCAGAATTCTCTAATGAAAACATTAAGTTACTTGCAAGAAGTGAATGAGTAAATTTTTTAAAGAGTGCTTAAATTAAAATTAAAAACAACTTAAAATTAAAAACAAACTTTGAGAAAAAATAAAAATGTTCTTGTCAAAATACAGACAGAGTACTCTACTTAAGAGCATGAAAAGTTTTTAAAAGTTAAGAACCTTAAAAAATATTTGTAGCAGATAAATGCAGTACCATGTATGCCTGGAAGCAATTAACGAGAACTTTAACAAATAAAAAAAGAAACAAAATGGAATCAAAAGTTTCAGTAAATTTGTAGACATCAAAGTAAATAAAGAAAATTTATAGTCAAGAAGTAATTGTGGAAAATTGCTGCTGTAATTATTAGAAGTTGGTCTTCCCAATTTTGGAACGTAGTAAAATGTCTACTGCTAGTATTGATCTGTTTAATTTTGGAAAGTAATCATTGAATGTAAATTGAATTTGTAGTTTTGGAAGTAAATAGAAACTTAGAATTTCAGAAAAATAAATGAATTTCATTTTAATATATAATTTCCTACGTTATTTTCAACATAGTTCCATCTACCAGGAGGAGAAAATATTCTGGATTTAAAAATTCGACAGGTTAAAAAGAAAAAAATTGTTGAATAACAGCTTTTATATAGTTTTTGTCTTTATGTGATTTATTACGGAAAAAATGATCGAATGAATGAAATAAACTGTAGTCCGAAGGTGTGATATCTGGTGAATAAGGAGAGTGTGATGCATGAAGTAGAGCGTTGTCATGTTTAAGAATAATTCCACGTCTATGAAAACGTTCTCGCCGTTTTTGAATTAAGTTTCCATTCTATCTAAATAGCTGCTGACAGAAAATATCTGCAGTTACAGTTTCTCCAGGTTTCAGAAGTCAATAGTAAATAACTTAAGAAGATTAAAAGTTTCAAATAAATAAACACAATCACTTTACCAGTCACAAAATCAAAGTTTCACATGTTATATAAAAATTTTTTATAAGCCTGGGAAAAAGCAGTTCAAAATCAGAAGTTAAAAATATTCTTTTGATTTAAAGAAAATGAAAAACATTTCAAAGCAAGTTCCTTTGGTAATTGTGCTAAGCTGGGTACTTTCCTTGTTCCAATCTGACAAAAACTATCTCACTCAGCTTCCGTTTTCACTTTTTTAAGGCTAACTTTACTCATAGAATATTAAATCGTCGGTAGCACTCAGACAGATTTTAAGAGTGGAATTTATCTAAATAGTACTCAAAATTAATAAATGTTAAAAATGTTTTAAATATAGATTTCCAGATTGGGTACGCCTAATTCAACTTTAGCTTTTTACTTAAAATATTTTTATACCTCAAACGTGAAATTGCTTTCCAGTAAAAAGCTTAGATCGCACCTAAATGGCTAAATTGATTACACTCTTATAAATTAAGTCATAATTTAACTTTTTATAATGCCAGGTTTCATAAATTATATGTTAAAACCTTGAATATGTTGTTAGATTAAAAAAGTTACAGTCAGTTGACATATTTTTGACGATAAGGCATGCCGATATCTAAAATTGTTCCTAATATTACACACGATTATATCGGAATTACGTTACTGTTATCAGTTTCTTTTGTAGGTTGGCGTAACTCATTAAATAGAAATTTTTAAATGTTGTTGAAATATGCACAAAATAAGAACTACTTCATTTTGAAGATGTAAATTTTAAAATGTATTAAAATTTTTTGTCGTGACAATATTCCATTAAAATTATAAGGAAAAATTAACAGTTTGGATAAGCAGGAAAGCTGATTCAAATAAAATAAATTAAAATGCCTAAAAATCGAATATTTTTAATATTGAATGAGGAGCAGTGGTTCTTTTTTATGCCGTTCATTCGAAAACACTAAATTATAGCCAAGAAAATAATACATACTTGAAAAGAGTATTTACTTACTTTAGGGCTTTGTTTTTAAAAACATATTATTTAGTGCTTTTTGGTTTTAATTATGTTTTAACTAAACATGCTCATAATTGGCCAACCTAACTTGAACATCATTTTATTATAAATTATCCTAATGTGATTTCAAGGAAACCTAAGCAGTTCTGTAGCTTAGTTGCTACAAGAGAATCCTAAAGAAGAATGTAAAAAAAACAATTTCATACAGACATTTTCTTCCAACAGGAATATTATTCTTTTATTACATACCTTTTATGTATAATTGTTTTTTACTCGGTTTCCTTAGCTTAAATGATCTATTTTTACACCGGTTTTTTGAACCTGGCAGCCAACTAATGCGGGTACAAGTATAGAAGCATACATAGCAAACTAATACAACTTTAATAACGCCTTAAGTGATTTGTAAGACCGTTGAAGCTTTAGAAGTGTCGTATGCACGAAATTATCTGTGTGGAATTTTCGATTGATATATAAAAAGAATACGTGGAATGTTCCGTTTTATTTTGAATTGAAAAAATATTTCAAGTACTTTAGAATAGTGTTTTTTTAAAGTTCTAACAAATTCCATTTTACGCTATATATATATTTTAGCCATTTAGTTTTAAATACTACAAAAATTTTGTTTTAATCTCAGATCCGGAGAGTGATATAGATTTTTAGATAAAAAGAGGATGTCTGTCAGTCTTGTGTAATATTTTGTCCAATAGAGCTTAAATTTAGCATGAAGACTAAAGATCCCCTTCAAAAATTTACGAAATGCTTTACAGACCTTTCTTTTTTTTTATTTTTATTTTTTCTCAACTTCCTCCTTTTGAAGCTTACATACTGTAAAAACCTTTTCCTACTGGGATTATTCAGATAGGTCGTCTTCCTGTAATCATACAGCAGTCGGTATTGATTTTTAGCTTATTATATTTTCGTATCTGGTATTATTTTAAATATAGGAAGGTAATTGCTTCAATACTATAGTGCTTCATTTATCTGTCATTTGTTGTAATTAAAAACGCAAAAAAATGGAATGTGAAATCGTTTGTCTTATTATGTTCACAATCATTAAACATACAGATTTTTTCTCCCCTCTGGCCACTACTTTGCCACTACTATTCTCTAACAAAAATATTCGATTTATTGGCATTTGAATCCACTTTTCTGCATATCTAAGCGCAAATTAAAGTAACCGCTTAAAAACAAACCTAGGTTTAAGTTAAAATATTTAGACAGACAACGTTTTAATGAAAACTATTTATGGCTTGATCTCCAGAATTATAAAAAAATTTATTTATCAAAATAATAAATTTTGTAATCAAAATCGGAAAAATTATCTAATGCAAAACAAAACTGACACTGGCAGCACTTAAATAGCTTCAACAGGAATAATTTGGATGAAATGTCAAATTCTCCCTGGAAACCAAACAACATTAACTCACCTGTGTGGTAATAGAATGGTGCAGGCAATAAATCCAAGAATTACATCTAATTAAAATATTACATAATCAAAAAACAAAGAAAAAAACATGAATATTAAAAACAGAACACCAATTAATTAGGTTAAATAAAAAATTCACTAACAATAAGAACACAAAACAGTTTACAAATAAACAAAAACTACTGGCGGTAAACAACACATTTGACACATAGCTTTAATTAAAGATTAATTTATTATAAAATTCAATCAATATTATTTTATTTAGTTTTTAACAATTTCGATTTTAAAAATAATTTAGTCACATTCCGGTTGATTTGTTAGTTATTGAATAAAAAAACACAAAAAAACTCCTCTAAGTTAACAGAAGGAACACACATTGTATACTGAACAAAACAAACGTCAAAAACAAAGCTTTAAATCAAAAACTTTCAAGATATATCATGCAAGCGATAAGTATATATACGAGTAGCACGCGAGCTTAATAATCTTGTCGATTTTGGCCTTTGGAATTATTTCTTTACTCAGATAATTCAGCATGATGAGTGATATTTACCCATTTCCAATTAACTAACCTTAATATTTATTACGACATTACCTTAGTTAATTAATATATTAAAAATGATTAAAAACCTGCAAATCATGAAACTATCATGATATCCAGCCTGGATGCTTTGATAGATTTTTGATAGATGACTCTTGTATGAGCAGGAGCTTTTACCTTGGAGCTTTTTATAAAGAAAATAAATTAAAGTGGCTACGAGACATCTCTTGTCTTTTAGAGATAACAAAAACAACCTCTACACTCTACACCAATAAAAAAAAAAGTTTTATAAATATTAAAAATTAGAAAAATTACTTTACTATAAACAAGTAAAGAAAAAAATTTTTTATATTTTATATTTTATTCCTACTTATATTTACCATTCATTCCCATTCAGGGAGATTGTTTTTTCTTTTTTCTGAATTCGGACTTCGGAGCTCGTTTCATTCATTTTTCTGAAGTTTTTCTCTCATATAAAACTAAAAAGTAATTTATTTAATATAATTTATTAATGAATTAATATTTGAACAAACTATATTAAAATCAATTATCACTCACTGCCAGCTAAAAAGAAATTATTTTAACTTGATTAGAAAAGATTTTATTAACGATTGAAAATTTGTACAATATGCAAGCTAATAGTAGGAATATAAAACGAAGGAAGAAAAGGAATTTATTGCATTACATACTCTTGATTTAATCTTGATGATTTTGATTGAAGTAATAGATTTTGAAACATTAACAAAATCAAAATGCTTAGCAAAATTTAATAAACTTACAGCGACTCTCCCGCTGCGGTAGCAGATAGCTTCTTTACATTTTCATATAATAGTTGTAGCAATTGTAGGAAGTGACTGTTCCAACTGAATCGATAATGACCTCCATACGGCTCCATACCAATAATAAGTGCGGCAAACTTGATTTTAGAAAAAACTTCTTCTATGAAGTTCAGCCTAGGTGAATATGGTGGCAATAAGAGAAGAGTGTGACTTGTTTGTCTTATGAGATCCCGCACTTATCTAAAATCAGCCAAACTTCGTCCAAATTTTTTTCTTGTAATTTCTGAAATAACCTCTGCAGAAAGTCGGAGAAAATATTAGTAGTCACTGTTGAGTGCTGTACTATCTTGTGATGATTGTGATACGATATTAAAAAAAGGACATTGTTCTGATATAACCTAAAAACGATATACGATCTAACTCTGGATTAGATGATTTTTCATATTATTACTGTCGTCCTTCCTGTTTATGTTATATTGTTTACGCTGCAAATGATCTAAAGTTATCTGGAGTTTGAGAAACATGTTTTTTCGTTTTAAATATTTCACTTCAGAGCAAATATTTTAAAATTTTGCTTAAAATTTTATATTTATTCTTATTAAAAATTATTTATTTGCAAGTCTATATTGGAGGAAATTTTTTGAATTTCTAATTCGTTGTGTTTTCCCATAAATACATACTTTGAGAACTAACTGGGCTTCAAAGTGAGCCTTGAAAAACATCTCCTAAGCATATAGAAATTTTTTGATTCTTTTATCAACAATTTACCTATCTTATCTATATATGTATCTTATTTTAATGATTATTAATGATGTTAATCAAAAATACCTCTCAGTTACATAATTACTTACAAGCTTCAAGCTACCTACTTCAAGCATTTGATTTCAGTTTAATCAGAATTTGTTTAAAAGACATTATTTCATTTATTTCTTTATAATTATAGTGAACTTTTTTTGTTAAATACGAAGCTAAACAAGTGCAAAATTACAGAATGGCTATCCTTGGCCCGAAAATTTATTGGTGCACATTATTAAAAACAACTAAAATACATTGAAAATTTTCTTCGGTAATTTTCAGCTTAAATTGAAATTAGTCTAAATTATTTGAACAAAACTAAAAACTAATAACGATAATCTGTAATTTTAAATCTGAGATTTTTTTTAATAACATAATTTATAAATAATTTATTAAAATTATCCGGGTGTAAAACTTATGTATCATAACGGTTTATTTGTTTTATACTACATATATACATATATATTTAATGTATAATTATATCATAATATAATAATATCTAGAATAATATCGAATGAGGTTTACTTGGTGGAAGATGACAGTCTTGAACTAATTTAAAAATTTTGTTGAGAAAACCTGCTCAAATATGTGGAAGAATTCTTTCTAATTTTATTTGCTTCCATTAGAAAAATTATTGAAATTAATTTAATATTGAAAACCTCGTGATTATTAGAAAATATTATCCAAATGATGAAAATGAATACTGAATTGATGTTGAAAAACTTTGTTATTTTTTTCAATACTTATAACAAAATTTAAATGTGTTAGTTTTGAAAAATAATGAAGATTTGTAAATATCTTAAAAAGTAATTATTAAAAATGCCCAACACACCTTTACCTAAATTTAAATTACTTTTCTAAAATTCTATTTCTTATTTCTTTACACTATAATAACAAAGTTGCATTCCAACTAGTAACGGAAATGCATTTTAAGTGTCTGCTTTAGGCCTAGAGCTTCTAAATGCCCTTCAAGAAAAACAAAAGGGTCAGGTTGCCAGATAATTTCTTTATCCAGCCAACAAAATGTAAAAGAGATTTAGTTTAGATTTTGACCGAACCACAACCTAAAAAGTTGCTTATACTATTTATGATAAAACTTGTGATAAATAAAATAATATTAAATTATAAATAAAATTTTGGGTAAATTTAAATAGATCAATAATTAATAATGTAATAATAATAATAATAATAATAATGTAATAATAATGTAATGTAATAATGTAATAAATAAATTAATTAATAATAAATTTTGATAAAGTGTTAAAAACTTAATTCGCGTGTCGAAATCGCATGACCCATTGTGTCCATTGAAAAAAAGAAGTAAGGAAATCTCCTAAAATAGTTAAATTTATTTTTAATTTAGTTCAGTGATATAAAATTTAATTAATTTAATATTAATTTAAAACATTTGAATGTGACATCGTAATGGTACATCTATATACTTTAAATGAATACCAATACAAAATTTGATATACTCACACTACTATTAAAAACATAGAGTTTTTTTGTCACAAAAGTAAATAAAAGTAGCAGTTTATTTGTTCTCAAAAACGATTCCCAAAATGCTTGGAGCATTTTGTTACAATCAAAGCCTGCAAGTATATGTATTTATATTTTCTATAAAATATATTTGTCTAAAAAAAGCTGTAAAATTATTTAAAATTACCTTTAACAGCTTTTTGAAATGCAAAAAATCTATTTGAAATATTGCAGTAATGAAAGTCGCAAAAAAAAAATTTAAGCTAGTTTCTTATAAAATATGCAGCACTTTATTTATTTTAAATTTTATAAAATTTGTTTTCTGACTAAGCTAACTTCTAACTGCAGCAAATTTTTGAGTTAATTTTTTTTTTCTTTAGTTATTAAAATGTATCGATGAAATAGGAGATACACAATTAAGAATTGATACAAAGAAAATTATAAAATTTCACTTCAATTATATTTTAATGGTCTTTAGGGACTCTTTTCTTATGGGTAAATATTATCCGAATTTTGGTACTTTTAAGAAAATATACACAGCGATTGAACTCATAAGATTTAAATAATGCTTACACAAAAAGAATATTCTGTAGATCTAGTCTTGGTATCACAAGAACCATTCAGTTTTTTGGAATAATTGGGTTAATTTTGACATTTTATTTGTCAGGGTCTATTATTTTTTTATGGCTGGAATAGTTTGATTTTATGAATGCTTTATTTTCAAAAATTTCTATTTAAAAGGAGAAGAAACCTTCAAATAAAAAGAACGCTATTAAATTACTAAAATTCATTTAAAATTATTTGCGAATTCTTTTGAATTTGACGTTGTATAAAAGACAAGAGCACAAAATCACAAGAACAGAAAATGCATGCAACCCATTCAATATTTTTAGGCGTAATTGTTCAAGAATATACTGGAAGTCATTATGTAATATTATCCTTTAAGTACATTCTGCTTCTATTGTTCATGATGATTCATAAGTATAAAATGGAAAAAGATATGAGTATTAGAATGTGTATGTAAATACCTCAAAATTTTATTTTTTCATGGAAATACTTGCAAGCTTTATTTCTTTTGTATTTCAACCTGACAACGTTATAAATTTGTTAATGGAGTTGTATTTTTCTGGCATCAGGATTATTGTGGAATGCTTATTTAATCACCCATTAGATGAGTTCTATTATCATAGTGAAAATTGAATTAATTATTTTTTGTTATCACCTGAATTTTTTAATACAATAAAATGTGCTCTGAAGAAGAAAAATTTTAATTTTTTATAATGAATCAGCATTTTTATCCACTTGAGTTGAATATATTAAAAGACTGACAACACAAATATCTTGGTAAACTACATATATTTCTATTTTATAGTATATGAAAAGGATTACACGTGCTACCAGGGATGAGTGTTAATTTTTTTAATTGATGAAAGTTCCACCTTGACCTAAGTTATTGAAGAAATTTTGAAAATTTTATTCTGTAGTATAATAATATTAAATGCAAAATTGAAAATGAAGTGTAAAAGTAATTTAATATTTTTAATACAAATATTATACTATGTCTGCCAAAATAATCCCCATTTGAAGCTGGTTAGTTAATAAATAATCCATTAATTTAGTATTAGCTTTTGGATTGTAGGATACAGCTATTGGAGTCAAATATACACTTGAATTTAATATAAATTTGTATTTATTATCTCGACAATAATATTTGCAGTTCCATGCTATTAGACTATCACAAATATTTAGTTAATCCTTCCAGCTAAATTGAACAGTTTTCAAAAGAAGAACTCACTAGACTTGGATACTTTACTCTAAGTCATAAATGAGATTTTATTACAATTGCTAGCCAATAGAGAAATTTTCGTCGGTAAAATTAAGGATTCGTAAAAACCAATTTTAAATTTAACAACTTGTGATATACTACCACTACTTAAAGTGGTATTTATATGCGGTACTTGAACTAAGGATTCTAGCAGTAGAAGCTATTATACTTTTTTTTACGTTTTGTTTTTAAAATTACAGTTTTTTTATAAATTCGAAACTCATTGTTGTCATTGCATTCGTATTTTCATTTTTTTCTTTAATGAGATGAAATGTCATTATTTCATGATCCTTTGGCCTAAAACGTATGTACAGTTTATCTTGTGCTAGATTCTATTTAATGATTTGAGACTGACAATGAGTTTAGTACAAAGATATGATCCATAGAGGTTCTATAGAGTTATTGTTGGTTTCAAGGAATTTACCATATATTTACAAGAAAATTTTATACTTGTATAAAACGGGTATAAAATTGGTATTAAATTTATATTATTTACCATTAAAAAAAAGTTAACTTTTGGAATATTTTCGTTGGAATAAAAAATTTAAATTATGATAAGAAAGGATAAAAGAATATTTTTGTCTATAAATTTTCTGATAGAAGCAATTTATTGATAGTTTTATTTGCTTAAGGTAGGAATTCAATTTATTCTTTGAATTTCGTAAGTGCAACTTATTTTAAATTTTCCATAATATTTTCTAATTTTTTTAAAATTTATATTTACAAATATCTTGAATTTATATATTTTACTATGATTTAAGGAATATTTTATTTTAATCATAATATATTTGTAGCAATAACGAGATCTTAGAGCATCATTGTCTTTTTAAGTAATTTTAACGGAATTATATTTTCTTTTCATTATTATTTCCGTACTCTTGAGAGTTATTTCAAGAATATGCATTTACCAAAATTTAATACTTTTAATGCAATTTTTCTCACAGAAGCTGTAGAGAAAGGCACACATACAGTGCAACTTCTTATTATTAAAGTAATCTAGTACACTTTTTAAGTTTTTTATGGGTCTACAGAAAATTGAGCTTAAGAAAAATAATAAAATATGATGACATCTTGGAATTCAAGTATTTGTTTTAAAAGTTTTTTCTATTCTTATGGCGATTTGATTAAAAAAAATTTATACGTAAGATCTAAAAAGCTCAGTTTTTATGAGTGTGTGTCAGTATATAATATTTAATTTGTGATAAATAAATAGACGGGTTGAAAATGCTTTAGAAAAATATAAAAATAGCGCATAAACGAAATAATTATAATTTTTTAATTATTTTTGCCGTATTCCGGGGCTGTACAAATTTTCAATTAAGTCAATTGAATATTTAAGAATTTTCTGTGGACTATTCTAGTGATAGGTTCAGTAACATTCTTTAATCATATTAATACCTTCATTTTTGGTATAAATTTATTAATACAGAATGTGTCAAATAGTATTCAAACTTAAAGGGTTAGGTGGATTTCAAAATTTCAAAAAATCAATTTTTTTTATTTACTTAAGTCTTAAATATTTCTAGAATATCCTCCCAAAATTTTAAAATGATGCCAGTAAAATTCTAAGAGATATGGTCTTTGGAAGTTCCTCCCTTTAGGCCACGTGTTATTTCTTTTACATGGTAAATCGCTTTAATTAAACTAGAAAAACCCAGCTCTCGAGAGCTAGGCCTTTCCTGTATTCTAAGACTATGGGAGTTTCTAGAAATTACTTCCTTTGTAGCTTAAAATTTTTTAATTATCTTGTAGTATAATCGAACATCGTTAGACCATCTTCACTACAGGGTCAGTTAAAATAATATCTTCACAAAAGTTTTGTAAGTATAAATTTTGTGGAGACAAAGATACTTACCCCTTATTACAACAAATAGTGAATATATTTCTGTCCCGATTAGAAATTGCAGATTTAAAATGGTTTGCTCCACATAATGAACAACAAAGCTGATTCATTTCTCTAAGGTTCGAGAATTCAAAATATTGCGGAACGGAATTTAATGCACATTTATATGAATATTTCAAGATAAAAACATTTACTTCATTTGATTTTACTGAACTTTTCAGTAAGAATTCGTAAGGAATAAAACTTTTTTGCAGAGTGTCAAAATTAAAGGAAATATTTTTTATATATTTAGTTATAATTAAGTGAAAGAAATAAACTAAATTGATATTCTGCACGTCTCTGTGACAAGGGCTACGTAAGTATATAATTTTTATCATATTTGCGTGTATATCAACAGAGACAAAAGGTGGACAAATTTAAGTGCTTGCCGTAAAAATGTACACGTTTTGAGTCGTTGAAACCCACCTAACCCCTTAATAAGCCCCTTGATCTTTTTATTTTTTATCGTTGAGTTTCCCACTGACTTCTGAACATCAAGCAATTTATTGGGATCATGTGAGTATCACTTTCAATTAGTCTTTCACTTCATTTTCTACTGGAAAGTACAATTAAGATTTATCAAACTAGTAAGCACTCTAACTAGTTTTAATGAATTTTTAATATTCAAACCGTATGAACTTTACACTATAATTAAAAAATTTATCAAAATTTTGTGCTTTAAGACCTTAATTTGTTTAATTATTTTTGAAGCTTTTCTGTTGGAGGGAAGTTTTCATTCTGTTTTACATAATTAATAGGAATTTTATGCTGCATGCAAACATAAATTTCTTCAAAATAAATAAAAGTAAAATACATTCAAATTACAATATTTTTGTTAGATAAATTATAAAATTTACTTATCGAAACTAAACTTTATGGTATCAGTAATTCCAATTAAAATTATTGTTTAATTTATTTCTTATTATTGAGAATTGTAATACAATATTTGAGCTATGCATGTATTATAAAATTGAAACTAACAATAGTCTACATTTAACTATAAATTTAAAGCATTTAGGTTCATGAGGTAAATTCATTGAAATCAATGAAAACCTTTAAAAACATATTCCAGTAAAGGTAACTTAATTTTATACTAGTGATTCGAAAAATATTGGAATTCTTTCCACTGATATATTTCACTAAGGTAAACGGGGTCAATATTTTAAAGAAGTTTTCATACTAAACTTTAAATCTATTCAGTTGGCTTACTCTTTATTGGTCTTTATGTTTGCCAAAACACTAAACTCCTGTATAAGTCCATTAAATATAGTGAACTGAAACTCGCTTCAGCACGACTGATAATAAAGTAAGTAAACGTTCTTGGGATATTATAGCTCCGATGTTTCTGATATTTATCTCAGTGATATTGCCATTTGACTATGGTGGAGGGTACTTTAAAATTGGAAATGCACAAAACTTTGGAGCTAATATATTGCAAGGAAGGGCAATTTCAAAAATACTTTACTAAAATTGTTATCAACATTTATATGCTAAACAAATTTCAAAAAGATTCTTGAAAAATCAGCAAAGATTTCATGTTTTTTTTGTCAATATCAACAACAATTGAAAAAATAAATTCATTTTCATGTTTTCCTATTACAGGAATATCCAAAAGCTAAAAAACGTTGAATCTGTGATATTTCATGAAATAAAGAAAAACCAATTTCTAAACAAACAAACAAACTCAATGAAAATTTATCATTTGTCCTGTGGTAACATAAATTTTCCTAAGCTGATAACTTTGTTTGTTCAATTCTGTTAAATTTTACTGCCAAATATTTTTTTATCCTTATAAGGCATTCAGGCATTAGTAGTTTACTATTTGAAATTGTGCATGTATAGTACTTATCCTTATTATTATTTTCTTGGTGATGCTCCAATTAACTTAAGCATCCATTTGAAAGAAATTCATTTCTTGTTATAGTTTTTGGATAATCGTTGGTTTATGCTTCGTTAAACAATTAAAAATTGACAATCTTTGCAACTTTTTGACCTATTTTAAGCATTGAAAACTAAAGATTTGTATGCTAATCAAAAGTTTTTGGCTATGGTATTCTTATGACTTTTGTATTGTAGAGGGAGTATTATGTTTTTGAACTCAAGTTAAAATGTTTGTTTTGTGATATTGAACTTTGATAATATTATAATAAATTAATGCAAAAATTTCTAATTAAATAATACTTAGCTTTTAGGTGAAAAGAAAATTGATTTTAGATACTTTCTCCAAGATATCGAAGTTAACTTATTCGCTTGATTATGATTAAAAATTTTTGCTTTTGTAAATATTGAATTTGAATATTGAATAGTGATAAATTATGTGTAAAAGATGCCGAATTAGAATTTTTTTAACAGATTAGCTTATTTTAAAAATTTTGAAATTCAAAAAGGAATTGATAAAAAAACCTTTTCAAAATAATTTAACGAAATATAAACAAGTATGAAAAAGTTAAATAATAAAATTACTTAAATTTTTATTGCATTTTATACACTTAATGACTAAAAAGGCTAACCCTATTTAATCATTTTGTCTAAAATTACTTTAATTATTATTTTATTTCATTAAAATAATTATATTATGACAATATTCAATTGCAATTATTTGAATTATTCCAATTTAAATGTATTTTTATTGCGTTTATTTCATGAAAAAATAATTTTTGTAAAATTTTAAGTAAAATACCTTAAAATAAAACAAAAAACTCAAATTAAACATAATTTAAAGATATCTGAAGTAAAACTTTATTTAAATAAAAAGTGATCTGCTTTTAAGTTAGGCGTTTTAATCCTTGTCAATAGCTAATAATCAATTTTTTTTTCGAGTATGTCAAGATTTTTATATGAAAAAGGCATAAAATGTACTCCAAAAAAATTTAGCTTCATTTGTGTCTAAGTTACGTGTTTAACTCAAAAAGCTAAGTATCCTTCAATTTTTTTTGATTCAAATCAACAAAATCTTTTTGGAAAATCGTCTGGTCTTAGTAAAAATTTATGGTGATAGAAAGATCAAAAGAAATAGAAAAAACATAAATTTAAGGATTTTATCAACAAAAAGGAAAATATCTACATTTATGCAGATAATTCGGTTAATTCAACATTAAAGGAAAAGAATTGTTTTTCTCTTTTTTAGAAAATTTAATAGGAAATCACCCTAAAAAAGATATAGAGCCTTATATTTAGTAAGCCAATATTTTGTGTACTCCTGTTTTTAAGTAAAATTGAACACAGAATATTTGCATAAGATATGTATATTTGGAAAAAGTTTTTATGGGTTCAATTTCTTAGGCAGGATGGTATCGACACAGAAATCATTATGCAAATGTTTTGGCGAGACAAAACCTACGGAGTTTCTTGAAATTATTTCGAGGAACGTATTTAAGTATTTCGTAGTTAGCCTTAATGTACTTTTTCTTTTGTATCAAATAATCATGAAGAATAATGATATTTGGATAATAAAAAGATAAACTAAGGACAAAAAGAGAAACTTAGAAGTAATTTGTATAGATTGTTGTTTGAGTTTTTCTTACTTCCTGGTTGCAAAAGTCGTATTAATTATAATAATAAATGCATAAAAACTAATGTTAAAAAATGAATAAGTATAAGAATGTTCAATTTAGTTATTAAAAATATTTGTAAAATAATTTTATTAAAGTATAACTGTATATTGAATTTCTTTATGCTAAAAGATTATTAAAAAAAAGTTTTTGTTGCTTAAATAAATATTAAGCAAGCTAATTTGACAAATAATATTTAATTTGCTTATAATGGGAAAAGAAATCCAGTGGCGTAGATAGCGTAGATAGCGTAGATGGGAAGGGATGTGATATCTTTTTGTCAGCTTTCTTAGACGCTAAAATAATTTTAATGTAGAAAAATATCATAGGCTAATGAAATAGCGTTTTCAAATTTAAGCCAGACACTTTTAGCTAATATGTCAAGCTCTTATTAATGATAAAAAGCTTAAATTTTGACGGCAAATGACATTTAACTGTTCACCATTATTAAATAGAAATAAGGACTTTGTTTATTCATAAATATTTTGAGTTTGTCTTTATAATTTTGACTATTAATAAAAACTTCTTATGATGTCAAGCTCATAATTTTAATTCGTTGTCAGTATAGAGGGTTAAAAATTCGCTGATATGGATGTTGAAGATCCTCATAAAAATATATTATTTAAAGGTTTCTTGCATCCCTGACATTTAACATGAGAATAATAATGCATACTCAGGCAGTTGTAAATCCATAAATCAATCATAAAGTCAAATTTATGCTATTAACTGATTTTAACTGAAATTCAAGGGTTGGGTAGAAATTTACTACAGGTTTATTATCGTTTGAAAATCAATAAATCTTATAGCTCCTCAATCGCCTAATCTAGAGGCGTTAAAATTATTGCCTGTTTTTATTTATGAAATCTTTTCTTTTTTGTTTCTGTAGAATATCATATTGATACCACTCGCTGTTTTTATTACCTATAACAAAAAGTCAAGCTATATATAACTTGTATTTGGAAAATAAATAAAATTAATTTCCAATATGTTCAAAATTAAATTTCGTAAGGTTGGAAAAGTATGCTTAAACCTAAAATAACGAGTCATTTTTATTATATTTACAAAAGTTGTTAAATATTCGAAAAATTGGGTATTTTTTACGTTTTGATATAATTTACAGGATTTCCATTTAATTCAAGTATTTACAAAAAAGAAAAAGAAAAATTTGATTAAAGCAAAAATAAGTCCATTATATAAAAATATGCATGAAAAACACTCAATAATAAATTATCTTTTCAATATATATTAATATTTATATTTTCAATCCTTTCCATTAGAATGGATCTAGTATTTTTCGAAGCTTTCAAATTTTTAATGGTTTGCAATAAATTTTTGTCTCAATTTTATGATTGTTTTTGGTAAACATTCCGATTAATCGAAACATTAAAACCTAACCAATTTTTGGGCATTTAGGGATTATAGTTGTTGTTTTCCCTCTTTTCAATTTTATATTTTAGTCTAGGTAAATGAAAATTAGAATTTTTTAAAAACAAAATTCAACATCAATCAATCAAATTAATTTTCATGATTTCTTTTTATATATTCGATGCATGACATTTCATAGCTAAAAGAACAAGTCCTCCTTTTTAGTAAATTATTTAAACAAATATTCAATTCAAATCAATATTTTAATCATAAATTTATTTTACTTTGAACTCAAATGTAGACCACATATGGCACATGGTAACAAATCTTAAAACAGCAATAAAACATAAAGCTACTTTTATAAAATAAATTGGCACAAAATATAGAATTTATTTTTTTCTATAATTAAATCCTAAGCTCTTTGGTCTTTTGGTATCTACAAAAAAAAAAAGAAGATTTATGTAAAAATTCTATTACAACTGTAGAATCCAAAACATTATGTTTATGTCTCTATAAAGGGCACCTGATTTTAGTTTATATTTATCTCTTTAAAATTTCTGTTGTTTAATGCAAATTTGAAATTGTTTTAAATTTGCTCTCTTTTGTATTTTATAGTAAATATATATGAACGAATGTAGTAAATAAGAATTAGGAAAACAGACTCCTAAAGGCGGTAGCATTACTACTGTGAAATTTCAATTTATAAATAACAAAGTTTGCCAAAGCTGGTTAATCTAACAGATGCTTTGCAACTTTTAATGTTTTGTGTGTGCCCAAAGACTTTTGAAAGGAGTCATTCCTTTCGATTTTCTATAGTCTTTCAAAAATTATTCACAATTTGTTTATCTAGATCAGAAAATTCAAGAATTGATTTAAATTAAATATTATACCCAATATAATGAAAAATATTTAATTTTCTATATAGAGTAATCCTGTTTCTTGACTTATATTTAGTGAAGGTAAAAAAATATCCAAAGAAATGTACATTTTGGTATTTTAAGATAAAATTTATGACATTTTCTCCCACATAGAGTATTAAAGACTAAAGTATTTAATTTATTTAATTTAGTTTGAACGCTAAGTCCAAATATTTCTCAAAAAAGTTTCATGTGTTACAAACATTGATTTTATTTAAGCGCACAAAGCAATTGTAAAGTTATGGAAGTTTTAATCTACATTTTAATTTAAAGCCAAATTTACTCAAAAACTATGCAAAGCATTGAAACTTCAGCAATTAATGCAAAAGTTTTAACACAAGGCTAAAATATGTGCTACCTTTGCTTGAAATTGTTTTCAACTTTGCTTTTAATCTCTACCCGTATCTGACAGTATCTTTTACTAGAATACAATTGCCATTTATAAGTAGGTAATAGTATAACAACATTTAATCTGTTCTGACCACAAAATTTGAGTGTGATATGTACTCAAGCTTAGTATGGACATACCATAAATTGCTCTTGTTGAAAAAAACAATATATTACTTCTTTTAGATAAAAGTTTGGAATTCAACAAATTTAAGCAAGTTTATTGCATAGACATGTCTTGGTTTGTACTGATCATGAATATTTGGATGTCGTCCCAAAAGGCTAATCCTTGTTTAGAAAATTTATAATGTTGTTAAATACAAACCTAAAAGACAACAAATATTTAACTAATTTCATATAGGAAAATATTATTTATGTCAAGTTTTTTAAAATATTTCTTCAAAGTTTTTAGGATAATTCATTTAGCAGTTTAAAAAAATCAAACTCATCTATGATATGTATTTGTTTATATGTGTGTAGTGATTGATTAATAGATGTTTGAATGACATGAGTAAATAGGAATCTTGAAGTATAATTTGCTTCCAGTATTATATCGAAGCAAAAGAGAAGAATTTACTTTGTTTGGGGTATTTTCTTCAATTATCTCTCGTTTGGTAGTTTATATCAACAAATAATTATTTAAAAATGTCTTTCGTAAGATTGCTTCAATATTAGCTTAATCTACAATATATTGAAATAAACAATGACATAAGACATAATCTATTGATTTCTGTGTAGTAATTATTAGAGCTATTAGAAACTAAGTGCATTAGAACAATTCTAATTAATACTTTTCTGTTCAAATAATTACTATTGTAATATTTTTTTATTATTACTTCACTTCTGAATAAAATTTTATTATGAAATAAAGTGTTACAATATTTTACTGTACAGTGAGCTAATAACAAATTCAAATCTTAATTACTTATTACTAAATGGTAATTTGATGATTTATTGATCAAGGAATTATTTTAAATAAAATAAAACTTGAGTGTTTTCTATTAAAATTCAAAGGGGTTGAATTTTAAAATAATTTCATTAAACTAAACGCTATATAAAACTATTCTGATTGCAAGAAAACCCCATCTTGATTAAATAATTAAAATGCTAAGCGTATATGAACTAGAACTTAAGGTCCTTTAAAAAATTTACTTCATGGCATTATGTGACTATGTTTAATACTTTTAAATTTTTTACAAAAATAATCAATTGGTGTTAAGAGACTTACGATAAAACTGATTAAAAGCATAGGAAAAATATGAATTTGTTTTCTTTTTTAAATATATAATCTATGATTTTTTAATTGATTTATGCTAATAAAATTAGAAAAACTAGTTAAGAAATATAAAAAGATATTCTTGGACAGCCTTAAGCGAATCATACTCTATATTGGACATGCTATATTGATAAAGTATCTTAATATCTTTAATTAAAACTCACAAGAGAGTAATTAATATTTTTAATTAATTATTGGAGAGCAGTCTCTTGGAGTAAAATTTCACAAGAAAACCATAACTTATAGAGCATTATAACCGTTGGACTTCGAAAAAAAATTTTTTTCCACGTTTTTGATTGCATGAAGCATATTGCCAGTAATAGTTATGACCACATGACTCGTGGTATACATACAAATTGGTGATCTTCCACATGTCGGCAGAAATGTTTAAACTAATACGTTTCCCTGATTGAAAACTGTAATATTAGTGTTGGAATTTTGGTGTGTCTAATGAGATAATTCTGGATAAGAATACTTGTGATATAAATAAAATAATTGTTGCCAATTTGCAAATATATAAAAACGCTATAATGCTGTGTAGTTTTGCGTGAATAAAGCTCTAGTTTTAAAGTATTCATTCAAAAAATAAAGAATATTTAATTTTAAAAATAAGTAAAATAATTTGAGACCATTAAATACAAAAAAAGTTGAGAAATATTCATAACTTAATCTTTATGCTGAAATATGAAATTTTGTAAATTTAAGTACAAAACCCATTACTTAAAATAAGCTGTCAGTACCCTGATAAGACTTATGTAATTTATAGCCAAAATAGAAATAAAATTCTACTAGCCTCATAAATGATGCAGTATATATTTTATTTATGTGGGATCCATTTTGAATTGGTTTTTTTTTTGTGTTGTTCCAAAATATAGCCTAACTAACAGGAAAAGACCTAAAGGACTGAAGTGTAGACGTTGAAATATTAGAAACCCTTAAATAACGGAAATTTCTATTTCGTACGCCTTCTCCAATCTAAGTATAATCAAATAATTCTGGTTAAGACTAGTTCAAATGCTATAGGAAGTAAATTTTTTTCTTCTTTTCTTCCTAGTTAATTCTACAATTCTAAATAATGAATACTCTCTTGGAGTTTATTGAAATTCTGTCTGCATCCTTGTTAACCAATCGCGTAGGCATGGTGAACTTGTCCCTGATAAAAGATACAAGTGCAAAAAGTAGTTCACAAAAAGTTTTTTTTCTCCAAACCAAAAAGGGACAAAAAAACCTCACATAGTATGCAATAGAAAGTCCTTATAATCGAAAAACAAAAACCAAAAAGCAGTATGGAATTCTTTTATTAACTACAGACTTCTTTTGCTTATGAGGCATGACTAGATTTGTAATAGTATATTTTGCTGGCAGCATATCAACTAAGAAACCTTCAAAATACAAGCATATTAACAACACTGTTTTCAAAATCATGAACACGACAATAGATAAGAAAAAAATTAAAGTGAGTACTTTAATTAACTTCATTTGAAACATAAAGTGTAGCATTCATTGTTGGCGCTATCTTTATATTTTTCACGTATGAGACAACAGGATTGATTTTCTACTGCAGGCCATTGACTTGTGTATCTTTTGTTGAAAGTTGAAAGTCAAAGGAAATCCAACGTGCTAGACTGTTATTGCTTTAAATGAAAATTATCATTGCTACTCTTTAAGTCCCATTTCCGTTCATTCACCCTAAAAAAAGTCTGCTCTCAATTATTGCGGTTTTAAGCTCAAATTGATTTTCGCTTTGTATCCCAATTTCATTGTAATTGATTGTTAGTTTGATGAAATGGTGTATAAAAATCGATCACTCTATGCCATTTAATTTTTAATTTCAATTTTATTTTGTTTATTATAATGAACTGGGTAGATAAAAGTCTTTTGTAAAGCAAATAGTTTTTTCAAGACTAATTAAATGACATCAATTCTAAAATTAAAACTTTAAATTGAAGTTAAATTTTTGACATTTGATTTAAATAAAATAACTGTCATGATTTTTAACTTGTGGTAATGGCATAAAGCAATGGGACCTCATGGCTGAACTTTTAAAACCTAGAATTAAACATTTTTTGAAATATCTATCAAACGATTAACTTTGTTATGCTGAAAAGTTTGATTAAATCCTTTATTTATAAATATTAAAAGAAAAATCCTTTAAGTCATTGAGCTTAGATTTATAAGTTTTCTAAGACACATCAGATAAGGGTATTATTGGTTTTTATTTAAGTAGAATATCTAAAAAGTTTGAAGATTTTAAAAGAGTTTCCTTCTATTTTCTTACTTTTTTAGATTGAATAATTTACTCCTCAATTTCGTCTGCTGAGAGATTTCGTGTTAGAATTACAGTGAGAACCAAAACGAAATTCGAAACTGTATACACTGCATTCATATTTTGTTTTTTAAAATTAAATAAATATATAATTTACCATAGCGGTAACAATAAATACTTTTTATGACACCCTTCTAACGATTGAGTAGGATGAAAATACAATTTAACAATACAATGCTTGAAAGTGCCCAAAAATTCTATAAATTGAAGCTTAATTTGTTTAATTGAACCACTTTTAAATTTAAGTATTTTTATTTTAAATGAAAACTAAAGCTAAAACCGAATTTAAAAATTTATGAAAGTGGTGCTAATTATTTTAAACTTCAATAAATCAAACTTTTTAAATCATAAATTTATTATTTTCTAAAACTAAAGTAAATTTTCATTAAAAGATGCTTTTATTACCTCAAAAGTCATTTAATTTTTATTCCAGTAATTGCCAACCGATGCGCAAGATCCAAGCTGGCAATAGAGCATTACTTTTTAATCCTTAAATAGACACAAGAACAATCTTTTAAAGAAACTTGTAGCTGTCACTCAATTTTAATAATTTACAAACACTTAATGGATGAGGTTGAAATAATTTAGATCTCATGGTCCTTTTCATTTGTATAATTTCATCATTTTAAAGTTTAAAAAAAATATTTTATAAATTGAACATCATCATAAAATGCTCAAGAATAATGAAATACAGGTTAAAAGCTTTTCAGGATCTGTTTTCATAAAATTTGATTTACAAAATATGACAAGTATTCTTTAAATTGTCACTCACAAAAAATTATTTCTAGTCAAAATGCGTAACTTAATTCATGCTTTCTTCCATCAAATAGTCTAAAAATACCCAAGAAGCATATTTGTAAATAATGCCACAACCAGAATAAGAAGAAAAATTTTATAGCTAGGAGCTTGATGGATATAAAATCAAAATTCATAGCTTGTCCAAAATGAAAATAATGAAATTCATCTTGATTGAACCATGTGTCTACAAAATGTCATCCGGAAGTTATATAAAAGAGCAGCTTATAACTCGATCAATAAATTCAAATCCAAAAAAAAAAAAAAAACAATGAAAAGAAATTCTCATGGTATAATCATGTAGAGGAATTTTATTACAATAAATTTCAAAATATTAATACAATACTGAGACCATCATTCAGTTCACTTGTCATTTGATGTTGCAACAGGATACTCAGTTCCGGTGGATGCATATCCTTATCATGTTTATATGTAAATTTTTGTATTATTGGAGTATTCTCTATTTGAAATTGTATCGATTGTTAAATATATGAAGCCAATGGCTGAGGGTGACAATTTTTATCACTTTGGTTAATACCAAAGTACTATTTCACTATTGGCTGCACTTGAAAAATTATTAGCAATACAGGATTCGATATTCCATAGAAACAGATGAGAATATTTTGCAAGTGTTTAAATAATCAATGACTCTGCTGCAGTAAATGTTTTAGTAGAGGTTTCTGATGAATGAAAACGATTGTAGAGTTCATTTGATTTCAATCGATTTTCTTTTAAATAAAGCTCAAAGTTAAAGGTTTTTCTATTGCATATTATGAAAACCAAAGAGAATGTTCATTGAATTTATTCAATTCGATTTGAAATTAGTGTAGAAAATCAAAAATAGAAATCTTACATTGGCCAGAAAAATTAATTTCTAGTCATCATTAGTACAGTGCAAAATGAAGGAAGTGTTAAATATAGCGTTACGAAAACTAAAAATCACGATAATTATTTGTTTATTTAAGAAAACTTTTTATGCGCCTTTAATGTTTATCTATCAAACTATCAGCCGTACAATATTTTTTTAGTAGTTCAACAGTCAACAGTAGTTTTGTTTGAGAGGTACAACCTTTATGGCATGACAGCTAGTTTGTTAGGTAGAAAATATTTCTATTAATTTCTTTTCTATATCTCAGATTTTATATTATTTTAAAATTTCAAAATTATGGTTTTTCATAAATGGCCATTAATTAAAAAAAAAAAATTGTTTTATTTATGTTTATGTTTTAAAACTATATACATACATGTATGCATTGCAACGTCCAAACATTTATTGAAAAATTTGTACTAAAAGCTGTTCTAAAAATCATGTTTTGCTTGTTATTTACTAAGTGAAAAGTTTAAAAAAAAATTATTTTTTATATTAGAAATTCCTCATTATAAAAGAAAAATTGGTTTTCTCCAATAATATATTTTCAAATTTATCGTTTGCTTAAAATGAAATTTTTGAATTAAAAAAATTTCACAATTATTAAATATTTAAGTTAACAATTTCATATAAATAATAAATATAATTAATATAATTTTAGTTTTCTTTTTTTTTCACTTCAATGAAAATTTTAAAGCAGTTTTAATCATAAAAAATTTGAACGGCTTATATGGCCTTTTTGTTAATATTCAATCTTTTATACTACCTTAAAAATCAGTTCGCTCAATTAAAACAAAATTTTCTTTAAAAATCTTTTTCAAGACAACTCATTAAAATTTTCTTCATCTACATAAATTATTATAGAAAAGGATATGATATTCATTTGAAACTTTTGTTTTGAAATTACTTTAAAACTAAGCAATTAATGGTTCTTAGTAATCTTCAAAAGTGAAATAAATTTTCACAGCATTGAAAAGCAATTAAATTTCGCTCTTTTGTTATATTTTCTTCAACATGGCTTTTGGGTTTTTTGATTATTTTTAAGCAGATTTAAAAAAATCCACACACTTTTGTGTGGTTTGCCTGCATTGAAAAAGTATTGAGTATTCTTACAACTCATATTTAGGAAAAATAAAAATTTCTTGATGTTAATTAAAGTTGACTATACAAGAGTGTACAGGAGAGGCAAAACTTTTTCTGCTTCCATTTTTATAAGTGGTAAAATTACTTTTATATCAGTAAACTTTATAGAGACACAATTTAAAAGAAATTTAAGTTCTTTCCAAGTAATCCTGAAGACTATAGAAAAATTGAAATTAAAAAAAAAATATATTTTCTGAATTTTAATGAAAGTAAGAACTAATTAACTTAAACAATTGTTTTAAATTTAAAATAATTGTTTAAAACTATTCCGTGACTTTATATTCGCAAAGTTAATCTTTAATCTTTTTGCCGGAAATAGCATGAAAACCCGATATGTAACAGTAATCCAGAAAGTTGGCCAAAATTTAATCTGGAATATATCCCTTGATATGGTGTATGCAATTATTATAACAACAACAAATAAAATGCAATTACAAGCACAAAGAGAAAGTTTCTTTGGTTTTGTTGTGGGATGTTGAAAACAAGGATATAAAAACAGAACTTGAAACAAAAACTTGTAACTTGGTTGGAAACTAATTTTACGCAAAGGACTTTTTGCAAGTGTAGCAATTTTATGCGACATATGCTTCATTTAAAACTTTGATATATTTGAAAAAATTTAGAAAAATATCACCGTTCTCAAGAGATGAAAAGCAATTTTTAACACCTGAAAATTTTTTCGATTCATCTATATTACTGACTACAAAACTCTTTTGACAACGTCAGCTGTCTTGTTATTTGTCTTGGGGATTTCAATCTATTGATTTTAAGTATTAAAGTGTTTTTGGTTTTCATTCTTTCTCCTATGATATCTGTGCTGGTTGTATAAATCCTAACAAAATTTCAATAAAAAACAAATCATATCGTTAATATTTGTGCTATAAGTTATTATTGTAGTAAAAGATAGAGCAATATTTTTTATAGATATTGTTTTTCTAAGTATCTTACTTTGTGTACTACAATAAGATATAATGTCCTTAATTTATTCGTCGTCAATAGGCAAATAATAAATAGCTATAAAGCTTTATAGATTATTCAATGGGAGATGGCAAGGGTGTGTTTAGCTCTTAAATATACATCTAAGGGATGTATATCAAAATTTATATATCTTAATAAAAAATATAATAAGAAAAGATTTCACTTAAAGTTTTATGTAACTGAAATATCTTTCACTAAAAAATTATTTTATTTCAATTTAAGATTTATAGCAAATTGAGAGGATGACTTAAATAAGATAAATTTGTATGATAATTTTAGTTCGGTGAAGTTCTTTTAAGGTTAAAATGTAATTAAAATTAATAACTATCAAATAAATGCGTCTGCATTGAATAATAATCATAAAATTTAAAGTTACTATCTTCACATAAAGTTAAAGCTCAGATAACTTCAGATTGATAGCCAACTATACTTATCTATACTACCAAATATAAAAAACATAGAAATCTTCTTAAAGATCTTAACAATTGGTTTAACCGTGTTCAGTTAATTTGGAGATTAGTTAGCTCTACGGCGCTTTTAGAGCGGCAGTTAAAGATTAACCCAAATATGACCTTAGTCTGTACTTGAGCATAATAAGCTTGACTGATATATCTTTTAGAAATTTAAGAATCTTTAAGATTTTTCAATCAAATACAAATTTTTTATTAAGCCTACAAAATGTCTGTGCATAGTCGAGAATCTCTAGTGCCCCTTCCATACTAACATCTAAACAGGAACACTCAAAGAAGCAATGGAAAGGATTAAGTTTTCTTTTAATGAAATATTTATAGACCAAATCTTTCCTAAAAATAAATTATTACTTTACTTCAAAAGAAATTTAAATTTATTCAAGACATCTTTCTGAAAATTGGGACCCTTCTCAATTAATTCTATCATCTAATTTTTTTATAGTAATCCAAATATTTTAACGACTCTCCTACTTTACTTTCAATTTAATTTAATTATTTCAAATTAGTGATTTGAACTAAGTATCATACATACATGAGTTTTTTTGTCATTAAAACAAATATTTATTATGAAACATTTGAAAATTTTACATTGAAATTATAAATGAAACTTTGACTAAATATTTCAAATGTTGGTTATTCATGATTTTGAAAATTAAAATATTAATGCTGCACCCTTTGACAAAATATAACAAATTACTTTTTAGGTTAGGCCATATTGCATGACAATTTATCAAAAAAATTAATAATTCTTGTATCCTTTTTACTATATGCTCAAATAAACAGAATGTATAAGAAAGGAAAAATATATAAGAGAATGTTTGTTTAGAGCTGTCTATTGATTTTGTTGTATTATTAATGAAACAGCTAAAACGCACAAAATATATGTTAATCAATTTGCTTCTTAACGTAATTTTTCCATGTTTACATTACTACCACTTGTCAAAAAAGGTATTTTTTGGAATTAATCATTAAATATGGATAATAATAAAAATTAGAGATTTTATTATGCTTGAAAACTTTTGTTATGCTCATGTTATTTGGTGTCAAATATTTTTAATTCTTCACCATATTCTTGATGCTTCGCGAATACATATTTTTAAAATAAATACTGTCACTAGAAACAAGAAATAAGTTGGAATAAAGTTTATGTTTTGAATACAGCTTTTATTATATATTTTAAGTTTTTAGTAAATTGAATTTTGTTAATCTATCATGAGGAATTATTAAGTACTGAATCCTTCTAAGTTTAAGGTCTTTAGTTTAATAATTTTTAAGCTTAAAAATCATAGATATAAATATAATTTGTTATATTTCAACTCTTCTATATAATTGAAGTTAAAATATATATAATAAAAATATATGAAATTTTAAAATGTTTCACAATCCTCTGCTGTAACTTGTACAAATTTATACTGCAATATTGTGAAAAGATGGATGATTTACATATGAAAAGGGTAGCAATTTGGAATACGTGCCAATAAAATTTTACAATGGAATACCTTGTTGTAAGCTGTTATTCGCTGTTGCAGCTAGCTGGGTATTTTACATAATATCCCCTGGTATTAAAATTTAATCTTTATTTGATTATCAGCAATTAATTTTTTTAAGCACTAAGCTGTCAACAGTTTAACACAATAATTAGTAACAATTTCCATCACCCACTGTGAATTTTTATTTTTTCTATTGGATTATTATTTTTTGGGGTAATGGTGTGAAAAAACAAATAATTTTAGTAATTTTTGAAATTGGATAAATTATATCAAACCCAATAATTATATAAATTTAAGCAATTGCCTTGCTTGTACTTAAATACAGCTTTCAGACAGATTTGTTTTTATTCTGAAAATTTTGATTAGAGTATTTTTTCCTTAGCTTCATGGATTTTACAAGTATCCAAAAAAGGCTCACAATCATATAAAATTCAATTAGCTGGGCATTATTTAAGGGATGAATGTAACATGTATACTTTTGATTGTTTTACTTACTTTCTTTAATTAAAAATTTATGAGTTCAAAAAAACTCACTTAGCAAATAATTCTTTCCTTTATTACCATACAGTCATACATCTAATAGTAAGTGTTTTTTAATTTTTTCTATTTTAAATTATTCAAAATAGATTACCATTAGATTATCTTACTAAGTCATTACAGCTTTTGAAGGTAATTTGCAGGATATAAATTTCTTAAAGAGTTTTTTTCATGATTATTTTTTTACATAAACAAATTTTAGAAAATAAAGTAATTTTTAATATGATTGTATGAATGAAACCTTAATTTATTTATTCTTAAATATTTTTATCTATATTTAATCTAAATAATGTGAGAATATTTTATATAAATAATTTAGCACTAAAAACCTCACAAAAAATCAAAACGTTTTTATAGCTCATGATGAAAGCTTGAGTAATTCATATTTTGAGACAAGTACAATAGTTTTTCTAGGTCACTTGTAAGGACATTATTCCAATTTTCAACTGCAAAGAATAAAAATTTATGAGAAAAGACGAAAAGTTAATAATATCCATATTTCTCCATAAGTACTTTAAAATATGAAATGAATGAAAAATAATGGAAAACGGACAATCGCAATTTATTCATTTGACATCCCATGGGACGGTAATAACTAAGTAAAAGTGGTTAGAGTGTAATTAGAATGGAATTGCTTCCAAAGCTAATTATGCTGAAAAATTACCACAAGTCCTTCATAGCAGCTGACTTAAAACCAATCATTTATTATAGATTTTATATATTTATGGAAATATATTTGTTTCTCTTTCAGCTCTGAAAATAGGTGTTTAGTAAATACACATTTCCAATTTCTATATCTGTATTCTATATTTCTTTATCCTCTTATTGACTTGACATATACTATTTTTAAAATTAAAATGCAACACAAGATATTATTTTTGCTGAATAAAAGAAAGTGTAACCAAAGTTTTAAATGTATAAAATTTGGGCATAAAGCCAGAACAGAAAAATCAAAGGCTAACAAAGAAGTATTACTATCCTCAACTACTAACTTTTAATATTTTAAGTATTAAAATAGTTTGTTGGGTTAATAGCTTTACTCATTGCCAAAAATTTAAACTTTTAAACAGCTTAAAATTTATAAAATTTAGTAGTTTCATTCAATTATTATTGGCCCAATTATGTAAAGAAAGTTAATTGAATACAAACATGAAATCAGGTTAAGTACTTGACATCAATCGATAAATATCCTTTTCTCTTGATTATTCACAAATAGAAAACTTATTTCAGTGCGTACTGAGAAAATAACTTTACTCATGTAGAAGATTTTCGTAAAAGTAATAGCCTTTAGCAAATTTGTGGAATCAAGAATTGTAATCAACTTAGATATTTACTACAACAAAATACAAACAATATTATGCTGATGCAATCCATTTTCTACTTGAATATGTGCTTAAAGTCTTCAAGTTATTGGGTATTGATGTAAAATAAGGCTGAATAAATTTTTCATGCAGATATAATTCGAGAAATCTTTACAAAATACATACATATAACATTTTATTAGGGACAAAGCTGTGGTCATCTAGTAAACAAGTCACTTCATTTACCCGGATAAGTGATAAGGATATATTGTTGCATTAGTTTTTATCATTGGAAATTGTCTTTGTGGTATAATGAACCCAAATATTTGGAGTTTTATTCTAATATACACTTTCGTTGGATATAGGATTCAGTTAAAACGATTCAAGAGCTCAAGCATAAACAAATTTTTATGAAATATATTTTTAATAAGCTTTTTAGTAAATTTTATTGAAGAAATCAAATAAGAGCAACATTTGTTAATTTGGCTAATTAAAGTTAAAGTGTTCTTTTTTGAAAATTCAGTAGGCTGTTATATTTTTGCTCATTTGATTAGTTAAAATATACATAAAACTGAAAGCTGCCGAGAAAGAAACAACAATGTTAGCTACATTTTGATTATAAATCACATGCAAGCAACTCCCGTGAATACGATGTTTGTTGATCACTTAAGGGCAAGAAGTGCATTAAACCTGGATACCAATTTTTTCATTCGTCATAAAAAATTGAAAACGCCTTTTTTTTAGCCAACAAAAAAAACTGTCAAAGGAATATCAACAGTCAAATTACGCCCAACTTTGAGAAAAAGTATTTTAAGGTCTTACTAACTCAAAAGGAATGAAGTTATACCATGTTAAAGTGCAGGAAGATTAATTATTGAAACTTTTAAATCACCAGGACTATTAAAATTGTCATTTCTGTGCAAAGCTGAGTCTTCTAATTGATTTTTTTAGTCTCTTTTTATTATTCTGTTTTTTTCTTGGTTTTGTATGATCAATTTAATGAGCAAAGCTTAAAAAT
The DNA here is from genome assembly GCA_947359355.1 of Acrocera orbiculus. Classification (NCBI taxonomy): domain Eukaryota; kingdom Metazoa; phylum Arthropoda; class Insecta; order Diptera; family Acroceridae; genus Acrocera; species Acrocera orbiculus. The sequence goes on from OX375757.1 coordinate 29,326,613, forward strand.
CTTTACTATTGTATTATTACAACTAATATCAATACCACTATAGTAACTATTTAAAATAATATGAACGTGAAGCTGTTTTAGAATTCTTGATAGGCAAAAAAAATCGATTTCCAATCCATTCTTCAATTTCTTTTGTGTATTAAAATGCACATTTTTTATATATTTTTTAGTATTCCGATGATTTTTAACAAAAAATTTCTCTATTTTTACTTAGAAAGAATAATGACGGATTTTCGTATTTGCACTGTAATCCATCGTTTTATTAGAGAATCATTAATATTTTCACTATTTTGATATATTTTAAGTTAGTTATAGTTTTTTGAGTGATTTAGTTTTTCCTGGTTAATTAAAAATAGAAAAGCAATTAATGTGTGGTAGAGTTAGTTCAATTATTGATAGATAGAAACGCATGCAAAAGTGAGTAATATCTTGTAACGAGGATCATGTGATTTGCTGAATTCAATTACTAAATTTTTCTCTATAATCATCATTTATTTCTCGAGGGATACCTGAAGTACTTATTAATATAATATTTTAGTCAAATTTCACACCAAAAACTGATTTTGAAAGAGATGTATACTAATTGTAAGTCATATTTGTTTTCAGAAAAAAGAGCCTGTTAATGCTTTGCTGTACTGCTTAAGTAGAATTAACGGGTTTTTACAGCAATATCACACCTATTAATAGTTGATTAAAGATTCAACACTTTACCCAAAAGAAAAAAAAATCCAAAAGAATAATTAAAGACAATCAAATTGCAGCATGCATTTTTAATGATGAGAATCATGGAATCCTTTATACCATATTGAGTCTTTATCTCTTTTGCAATCAACTCTCCCAACCCTCGTTTTTATATAGTAGGGCTTACTGCTTACTTTGTTCCTAGCTGACTTGATTTATATCACAATATTAAAAAAACTATTGCTTCTGTGTAATATTGGGCTTTTTAAAGGATGCAAAGGTGTTTTTCCAAAAACCAATGCACCGTCTCGTTTTTGACGTCGATAAATAAAACTATATCTTTGTCTGTCATATTTTTGATCTGTATTCCATTTTTTTTTCCAAAAGATCTCAAAAATAAATACCATTTAAAATTATTCGTTTTAAATGGAGATGAGGCTGATGACTCTTTTAGAGGTAAATATAAATTCTTCCTTAGAACAGGCACATAAATTTTGGAATACTGTTACAAAAGTTGTATTGCTCTTCAAGGAGATTATATTGAAATAAAAATCCTTTTCAAATATAAATGCTATTATCATTTGTTGAAATCAGGTGACATATTATTTGGATTATAGTTTCTACGAAGTCTCTAAGAGAAATCTGTTCATAGATAAATATTTTAGCATCAAAATATAAACTTCAAAATCAATTAAAAGAAGGCTGTTGATATGTGTGAAGGCCTTGATATTTGCTTTTTGAACTGAAGATAAATGAGTTAGCTTTAATGTAACAAATTTTTATTATAAAATCAGTCTAAACAAAAATTTCTCGCTTCTCAATTTATTGATGTGGTTATTTTCCTAAGCAAGAATTATAAAATTTTTAAGCCCTTGAGCTATAAAAATAAGTTTTAATGTAGTCAAAACTTTGATTAATATATTTTTAACTTTTTTATTAGGTTGCTTACTTTGGCCAAATTAAATTTGTTACACGTGTAGCCTTCTTTACCGGCGTGAAATTTAGATTGATTGTAGGTCCTGTATATTTAGCTTATTATCATTTTGCTTCAGATATGAATAATCATAGAAAAATTTTTGTCATAAATTTTATTTTTTAAGTTTTCTAAACTTTTACCATTTTAAGTAAATTTTTTATTTAATTGTTTTGAAACAGTTTTAAAAGCTCTTAAATATCCAATATTTTTTCTAGTAGGATATAGGGCTTAAAGTATTTGTTTATTCATTTTTTAAATTAAATTGAAATAAAAAGAAAATATGTATTTTATGTTTATTTTAGCATTAAAGGCAAGGCTATTAAGAAAACTTAAGACCAGAGGAATTATAGATTTATTAAACAACGCAAAAAAAGACCCATTATTTTATCCAAAATTTTTCAAGTTTTTAATTTACTTAAATAATAACTTTTTATAATATATTGTACGAATTTCAAAAGGGAAGCTTATGTTTTATCAAAAAAGCTATGTTTAATTCTCTTTGAAAAGTAGATTCTAAGGTTAGTTAAATAAAATTTCATATTTTTTAATATCTTCCGGACCTACCAGTCTAAGTTCATATCATTTTTCTAAGTTCATTTTCCTCTTTTATCAAAGAATGAGCTATCAAGGTCTTTTCTCCGTTTTTGTGTACATTGACACGTATAAACTTAAATTAAAATGTTTTCTGCTAAAAAATAGTTGAACTAACCACAATTTATAACATCTGAAGTCTTATTTACTACTGCATTTATTGCAGATCCGGCTTTATTTAGGATCCATCTGTGTACCAAACAGAGGTCAGAAAAGGACAAAATTTCTTTAATAATTTTCTATATAGATAGTACATACATCTTAAAAGGACATTTTACTATAGTCTTTTAATTTGTTCATGTGAAGCTCTTATATATTTACAGCACATAATTAAAACACTAAAGTTTGAGTAAAGGAATTTCAGAAAACTCTAAGTTTCTGGCAATAAAAATATTTTTTTTCCGGTTTATTCAATACAAAAACATAACACTTCTTAAATGAATCTTTAACCCAATTTTATATATTGAAACTTTATTGGAATTTGCCTTGGATAAACATGTTTTTCATAAATTATCTCTAATTACCTAAGCTTTTTTGAAAAAAAATATAACATTCAACAAAATTATATGTTACTATTATTTCAACACCTTCAAAAAAGCAAAAACTTTCAAAGATAATAATTGAACACATTTAATACCTGAATAATAGTCCTAAATTCAGTGATGAATCGTGACTGATAAATAATGATAACCTTTTTCTTTGACATCAAAATATGCAGACCTCATATGGGATTTAATCTATCCTTTGCATGGGTACTTTGTAAAAAAAAAAATGCATACTGTTGGATGAGTTGAATTTTATAAGTAAAATTGGATATATGCCAGGGCTAATGATCTATTGTATAGATATAATCAGCTATCATTTAGCAAAGTTTATGAATTTATCACATATGTAAAAAGGTCATTGTATATCCATTAAATATGAAATGAAAGGGTTATTACTGTGGACCATTCTTTTCTTCTCTTTAGTATGATTGTATGGGTACTCTTAATGCTTTAAGCTCCTTATTATTAGGTTTTTTGATTTTTTCTAATAATTTTCCAGAAAAAATTATATTCAATCTTTAAAGATATTATTGTAGTTTTCAAATTTTCTCTCATTTTGTTCTTAAAGCATATGTAAAACATGTTTTCTCACACATTTTTCAAGAAAAATTTTCAAATGTATATTTCCTTTTATGTTCGTTTTAATGTACTCACTTGCCTTTCAAACTAATCAATATAAGGTAAGTATTCTCACCTATTAATGCCGAAGTATGGTTTAGTTAAGGTTTAAAGAATAAAGGTTCCAAGAGAGTTATGGTTATAGAGTTATAGTGTTAAGGAACATTGTAGATATTAAGCTTATAAGTTTTTTATAAAATAATATAAATAAGCAAATAAAATAAATTTCATAGAAATAAAACCTGTAGTTGTGAAATTTTGTTTAATATTTTCCCCTTTTTATATATATTAGTTTTTAGTTTTTCATTTTCGTTCTTTATTTTCAGGCTAGCACTAAAGAAAAAGAGGGATGGATGCAATGTTAAATATCAGCCCTGTTGGGCAGCTTACATTTCTGTATGTGACTTTGCTTTATAGAAAACTTCCAAAGAATGAATTTTAGCTCCAGAATCCTTATTTCTATAATAACAGTCTACTTGGGTAATGCACAGGAACATTCTTTGAACAATCATTATTCAAATGGCAAATTATGTGTTGTTGTATTGTGTGAAGGCTAACTTTTTTTTTTACTTTAATTTCTAGACTTAGGGTAATTGCATTAGCACAACCACAAGAAAAAAAGTATTACTCCAGCCTTAAGTAAGTGTAATCCCTTATCCTTCTAATTAAATAACCTGTATTTGTTTTTAATTTTTGAATGTAGATACTTTACATATTATTAACAATATTTTAATATTGTAAAAGAGAGAAGATTTTTATTCTGTTAGAGTTAAAAGGCTAACAGGTTAGTTTTTAGGCTCTTTAAAACAAATGTGTAATGTAACTATTCTGATATTTGCATGAGTTTGAGTACTTACATAAAACTATTAACCAATTATGTATCTATCTTGTATAATATTAAATTAATTATCAAAAGCTTGAAGACCTTGTGTATTTCACAATTTTGTCATTAAATCCGAGTTTGATAAATTTTTTTAATATTCTTACAGAAATTTCCCATAGAACAGGATTGATTCTTTATAAAATATCTACATTTCTATTATTGTAAAAATTAAGGGACTTCAAAAAGCTTTGGAAATTTTCAGATTTTTGAAAGCAATCGTTTTTTTTTTTGGAATATTTTTAGATTGAACTAAAAAACTTAATTTTTTTCCAAAACTTTATATCTGCTAAAAGTATGGCAATATTAAAATTTTAACCTGCACCATTAAAAACAAACAATGATTTTCAATTATTTTTGAAACTGTGGAGTAACGGTTTTGTCAAAACCTTCTACATCTTTTGGTTTTCAATCAAGTTAAAAAATTATATTAATATCCAAGTATCTATATATTAATATGCGAGGCTTTTTTTTGTACTCTATTTTTAAGGTATTTATACTCAACCGATTTTACTCAAGCTGGTTTCGTTCGAAAGACGACGTCGCCAAGATGTGCAGAATAAAAACATTATTTCAAAACTCCACACATGCCACTCGTATTGTTGAAATTTTTAACAACTGGGTGATCCTAGTTACATTTTAATTATTACTTAAGAAAAACTATATCCTAATGTTTTCATTATTTTAAATCTTTGTACAGTATTTAATAATTAAAAACTTATTGATTCAAAATCAGTGACTATAAAGAGCTCCTACTGTAGGAATATAATTAAGATATTTGAAATTATTTTAAAGTACAACATTAAAACTTTCTACATATCCCTAATTTATTAAATTCTTTAGCAAAACAAGTAATTTTTATTAAACAATACAATCAATGATTTGACATGCTATGTTTACTCAGGAAATTTTATTTGTCCTGGCACCATTTTTACCTCAAATTGGTAGCAATGAACAGTAATAGTACTCATTTTGTTTTTCTTTAAATCAAGTGTCCTTCTGATGAGATATCTTTCATTGATTTTAAAAAAGGGTTAAAAACTATCCTAAACTCATAAATTTTCTTTAGAATATATTACTGACAAAAAAGGGTTTTGCAATTCAAAATAAATCATTCTTTTAACTTTGATCATGCTTATTTTTGCCTTCCCTTGTAAATTCAAGTTTTTTTTTTTGTTTTTCACAATAATTTAAAAACTCAATTATTAATTTTATTAAATAAATTTCAACAATTTTGACAACAGATAACCTTTTTCAACAAATACATACCAAAGGATAATTTTTTAATTTAGTTTAATTAAACTGTCGTAGTTTCATCAATTGATTTTCTTATCTATGGAAAAATATTAAGGAAGAGATCAATAAATAAAATCCATAATATTATTTAATTCACCATTTTTATTGAAAAGAAGTATTTTCATTATTTTAAAACTTAACTTTTTAGATTTATTGTGTACTCTGAATTTGAATAATTTATTGATAATTTCTGCTTCAAATAATTTTTTTTTCTCTAAATTTCAAAACTTTCTAATATACCAAATAATTTTTAAAAAAAATTACCTGTCAATTTTTACATATGAAAGATCAAAAAAATCTTTAGTGTGCATAAATATGTTGAGCTATGTAAACAAATTTTTGCGATGCACAGGAGTAGAATGCATTTTACTATAAATTTAGTGTTATAAAAATATACTTTGTAGAAATATTGGATATATTCGTATGCAAAATATTACTAAATAACTTTGGTAACTTAAATTTTGTGTGAAAAATAAATATTTCTTGATTGTATTTTATAGTTTTTCCCAAACAAATTGAGTGGAAGTTAAGGAGCATTTAAATGTCACTTATCATCTCTTCTTTAAGTCACTAGTGGTATTTGGGATGTATTTTGAAATAAATTTTATTTTAAGTCCATTACCTAATTTTTATTATTTATTAGTTACACTATAATAGATTTAAACCGACTTTAATATTGTTGAAAGGTTCTAAAGAAGTTTTCTTAAAAGTTAAATTAGTTACTCTTACGTTATACACTCAGAAACTTTTATGTTAGCAATCTTTAATAGCTTTTGGAAAGTTATTCAAAGCCAATGAGCTTTGGTGCAAAATGAAAGAGTTTCAAATCAGAATTGAGATAAAATTTAATTCTTTGATTGCAACAAGCTTTTAATGAAATTAGTATTAGAGAAGTTCACGTAGCTCTACCTACATTTAACAATTTTATGTAAAACTTTAAAAAAACATTTGTAGTATAAGTGCAGTTTTGAGGATAATAAGAGTCTATACACTTTAAGAAATTTGTAATAAACCTAGAGAATATTTTATGTCAATAATTTAAAACTCAGCTAAACATAAATATATTAAGAATTCTGGTTGCGTTTTTTATAGGTGTAAAAATTGTTTAGCTATGAGCAAAATTCACATCACGAAATATGAATAAATTTATAATAAAGACATGAAGGTCTACTAAATTATTTATTCCATAAGTAAAGTACACTAAATAGTGAGAAACTGGTAAAACTTTGCTAAGAAATATTTTTATTTACATTGCAGTAATATTGCCAATGATTGCATAAAATTCACGTTTTCATGGTAACAACAAAAATATTTTATACTAGTTGCAATTTTAGTATCAAATATAGAAATTTCACAGCAACGAAAAATTTTATATTGTTTTTATTATGTCAAAATAAGAAAATCAAATATTTTTCTAGTAATACAAATTTGATGAAATTATTCGTAGGAAAGACTTTGATTTGTTGGTTTTGATTTTCTTCCTGTCTTTGAGTTGCTTTTATTATTTTCTTTCATTTTTTCTATTCTTGTTATTATAATCTTGGTGAAAACTCTAACTTTTCTGATCATTGATTTAAATAAAAGTGTTATATGTGTATAGAATTTTAATCGGAAATCTTTGTTTGATTTATTCCTGTTTTTAAGTCTAGAAGAGTGTTAAGTTTTGTTTTATTTTTTAGTCACTCAAGATTGCTTAAGCTTACATCAATCAAATTGTAATGATGGAAATAGGAAGTTTTAGTGAAAGATTGTATATGAAATTGTTGCTAAACAACAATCACAATTTATGAGAAAAATATTACAGTACTTAATTTACATATGTTACCATTATCCACTAAAAAATGAATGTCATTTATAAATTTTTCCTACTTTCCTTGACTACCTTTTTACGGTACATATTAAATTTCTCCTAGTTAGACAAACAGTGAATAAATAATATTATGTTAAGGCAATTTTGGAAAAATATCCAATGTATGAAGCTGAGTTTGTGGGAAAAGTGATTATCTGATTTTACAAGACAATATTTTATTTACCGCCTCAGAGAGCAACAACTTTGACCAAATACAAATTTAAAGCTCAAAGAATACTCATCGTATTTGCCTGTAGGTCATATGACGTTTTTCTCTTTACAAATTTTACCACTCCATGTAGAATGCAGCTACAATTAGAAAACAATAATTTCTTCGACTGCATGAAAAAATGAGTTGGACGTTTTTATAATTATATTTCACACAAAGAGGACTATAAAATTCCTAGAAAACAAAATATATTTGTATTATTAAATTTTAATTTTTGTGTTATTTTTATTAATTTTGAGTAAATGAATAAGTGGGAAAAGTTTCATCAATAGCCGTTGGTGCGATTAGAAATTTTTAAAATGAATTAGTCGATAGGACATAAAAGTTGACGGTCCGATGATCAACCATGAAATGTTTTGTTCATAAATAACCATAATTTTTAGAACTAACTATAGAAATTATAAGGTTGGAATTAGAATTAGGGGATGAATATGCTATAAAAATATGTTTTTTCTTCTTTTAAGCAACATTTGCGCCCTCATTTAACTGTCGAAAATACTCTTTTTACTTTACAAATTTCTGTTGTGTGCAATAATGTACAAATTATATCCTAGATGTAGTAAACAGCTTTTACTTTTTGTTATTTTGATATTTCTGAGATTCACAAATAATTATAAATAATGATGATAGTAATGATTTTTTGCAATTTGAAAATTGGATTTTAATTTAGTTATCAAAAAATGGAAAATAATTTTGGTTTATTTTGTTGCATAAAAGCAAACGAAAACACAAATCTGTTTTAATAAAGCGAAAAATTTATCTTTTAAATTTAGTCTTTTCCAGGACATTTATTAATTTACTAAAGTGCAAAAATAGAGTATCATGTAACCAACTTATTTCCTGTTTTAAATTAAATTTTCCTAAATAACAACAAGAGTGAAAACAAGATATCCTTTTATCATTACCATTAAGATTTTTATCCAAAAATGGAGCAGTTTTGTCAGCTACAAATAGAGACTTCATGAATTTTGAAACTTTTTTTTTTATGAACTTGAAACCATGATCACGTGTATTTGATGATTGTTATACAGAATTTTAAAAAGAACCACAAGATGTGAGCTTAAGATGGTTTCAAATGTCTTTTAAGAATACTTAAGCATAAAAGAGGTCATATCTTTGTTTTTTAGGATGAGATGAAAGTTGAAAAGACAATTACTTAAATGTAGAAAATGGTTGACTTAAATGTCAGCAATTTGTTTTCTTTAAGTGCTGCAAAATGTATTTCATTTTGTTTTTCTAGATATTTTTGTCTCTCAGAGAATTCAACTGAATTGCACTTGTAAATGATTTTTATTTAAAGAATTTGTTAGTAATATTAAGGATTCTTATTTATTACTTTTTATTTTGATAGGGGGAAATCTTTAGAGCTATCAATATTCAATTATGCAAATAATTAAGAAGCAATAATATACTACAGGGAAGTTAAGATTTTAGCAGATGAGGTCACAATGCTACGTTACGAAAAAAATAAATTTAAGTGAAAACAGATTTGTATAAATTATTTTCCTAATTTATTATTTGGCACAGGTCAAATTGAAAATAGTTTGATTTTTTATATAAAACCTTTGTGATGATTATTTATCAATGATGGATAAAATTATTTGAAATATGTTTTCAATTACTAAATGCAATTATAAAGTCATGAACTTTTGGAAATTTTAGCTTTTTATTTAATTTTAGTCCTCTTAAAAATTTATATGATATGAGGATTAAAATGAATCAAGAATCAAGAATGTGGTACAAGGTTAATTACTACATTTTAAAGACTTTTTCCAATATTTTTTTCCTATACTTAAGTTAATTTTGCTAATCAAAGCTGTTTTTACATGATATGAGCAGTTTTTATATGACACATCTAATTCTGTTTGCATATTAAATATTTCTGGTATGGATGTCTGCAGTTGGATGTGAAATTAATTAACATAACTTAAAGAATATGAATTGTCTTTATGGTATATGACAGTATTATTGTAGCAATCTGAAAACCTTTTTAAAAAAACTAAAAAATTTAAATAAGTTGTTAAAATTTCATGGTGCTCAGTGCATTAATTTACTTAACAATTATAAAAATTAAAAATTTCATCTTTTCTTATAGCTAAATATTTCAAGAATATAATACAAAAATTTTAATCCTTACCTCACCCGTAATATGTATGCTGCACAAAATATAGCGATTTTAATAGTTTTCTTATTCACAAATTATATTTTTCGAAAGTTCATTCACTGTTCAAGAGAATAAATCTGACAAATGATTAAAATTGGCTTGTCAGGTCTATTTATAAATTTTCTTAAAATATTTATAGTTTTTGAAATAATTTTAATACATAAATGTTTTATTGAAATTAACATTTAGAAGAAAAAAAAGATGCGAAGTCTCTTAAAAAAATAATTTTAAATATTTACAAGTATTTCACATTTCCTTAAATATTTATATGTCCAAATTATTGTGAAATTATAGTTTCTTGAAAACATTAAAAATATTTTCAAAATTTGTATTCTATTTAAAGTTTCATACTGTTGAAAGTTTATGTAAACAGTCTCATCCCTTTGAGCAAAGTAAATTTTTATACACATTATTTATGAGAAGTTTTGTTCTATTTATCGATAAATCATAAATATCGGACACCATATCCATTTTTGAACCAGGACTTCATAATTTTATTAAATTTTTCGAGAAGGAATATCTGGCTTGAAAAGTTACTATTTGCTTTATTTATTACGACTTGTTTAGCTATGTTTTCTGATAATATCAGCACAAAATAAATCATTGATTTTACTTGCTTGCATCATTTGATGATTCCAATAAAATCAATAACTTTTTTACATATATAAACGTATTTATAAACATTAAAATGCTTTATCCTACCAAACAGTTTGTCCTTATACCAAAGTGCTTAAATTTTCTTACCAGCAGTTTATATTTTATACTATTATCATCAAAAATATAACATAAAGCAATTTGTTTTTGAGACAGCTAATTTAGTTTGCTAAAAGTCAAATTTGTTTGTCAAATGTCAAACTTTCTATTATAAATGACAAATTTACTTTCCTGAAGGACAAAATTTAAATGCTAAATCTCATGAATTACTTCTCTTTAACTTATGTAAATTTTTTTGTGTATTTAATTTCACCAGAATTCACTATGCCTGTTTAGAAGAAAATTTCTAATTGGTGGAAAAGAAATACAATAATTTTAGAATAATCTCAGCTTGATGTTAATATTTTATTTTTAAACTTCTTAATGCTACATGAAATTGTTCCTGTATTTATTTTGATTAACTTCTTTCTAAACGAAATTATTCTAGAGTTAATCAGTAGTTCATTGTAGCAAAAACCTCAAGAACTTTCATTAACAAGGACTAATTACGGGGAGAATACAAAAGTAGGACTTGAATAATATTAACTTAGTTGTCGAGTGACTTATTTTAAGGTACAATTAATTCTCATAAACGTCAAATAATTTTAGCACATAACTTTCACATTTTAAGCAAACTTTTGGTTGTCAACATCTGTAAAAAGGTTAGAAATTTGATTTATTATAGATTCAAAACAGTTGTTTCTCTCCTTTATTTTATTAGTACCTAATATAATTTTAACTATATTTGATTTTGTTTTTTGAATCAAAATTTATGAGTTTGTACAATTTATTTTAATTTATAACAAATTTTTGACGCAAATTTGTCTGTTTGATAATTATAGAGCTTTTTAAGTCCTGAATCATTGAAATTTTAAACTTTAGCGCAATTACTTGTGCAAAATGAAAAAGCAATGATTTTACTTTTGTCGGTTTAATGAAGGGAATAATAGGAGATATATTAATAAATTCTACAATTTTATTAAAATAAAATTCTAATACTGAAATTTCTTCAATCATTTCAATAATAACAATTTATATTCAAAAACAAAAGTATAAGTTATAAAATGGATTTTTCAATTAAATATTCCATAAATCTTGGCAGCTATTAAAACCCATGGTATTTAAAAACTATGGTGCCAAGAAAGTTGAGGCCACTATTCTTGTGTTTTTATATATTTGCTTTTGAAAAGTTTCCCCATCAGCGAAAAGAAACTTTAAATTTACTAAAACACCGCAGCTGCAGTAAAAGTCTACAATAATGCTTTAAATTCTTAAGGATATGCTTGAAGTGTTTGCTGGCATAAATATTTTTGAAAAGTTGAAAAAGTTTTTTTTTTCCGGTCATAAGGTTGAATATTTTAATTTGTCTTTTACTCTATTCTTTTTTATAATTTTATTTTGAAATTCCTGCAAAAGATTTATCAAAGGAAATATTTCAGTGAATAGAATATATTTAGTTTAGTTTTTTACAAAGAGATTTATATTATAAATTGGTTAATAATACCAGTATTAGAGTGAAAAACAAAAAAAAAAACATTTGTGTAAAAACGGGCTTATTGTCTGAAAGATATGATTTATTTAGCATGGATAATGATAAACAGAAGCCTTAAATCTGATAAATTTCAAAATTTTCACATAATTTCATAAGACAGTTTTACAAAATCAGGAAAAATATTTCAATTTCAGAGATTCTTTTGACTTTGTAATTTCAAGTGTTTTTTTTTTATTTAAATATGTTGAAATTATTATTTTAAGATTTTTAAAATAAATTTGAATTATAAACAAACTTTTAACTTATTTTCAAAGAAAAGGATACGTTTATTTTTTGAACCAATATTAAAACAAAAAGCTTTATGACATAAAAACTTTTCAATAACATAGGCAATAACTATAAAACTGCAGAATAATTAACTTTCTTGCAGCTGTCAGGACTTTAGGAATATTGAATTGAAACCTTGGGAAGAAAAACCAGGGCCTATTTCTGTAATTTTATAAATTTTATAAATTAGTTTTGAAATAATCAAGGCATGTTTTCATAAATTTCTTGATTTTGCATGACTTAATTTACTCCTCTTTAAGTTTATTATTTTTGAAAATGAAATGTCGAAAATATCACTTATAATTTAACTGTAAATTGATATTTAAAACAAACTTACAGTTTGATTTGTTTTTAATTATTTACTTAATTTTGAATTATTTAAAGGAAGAAATAATAATGTATTTTTGACAAAGTATGCTCACTCATCTTGGAGCTACTAGAAAACTAGTCTAGACAACATTCTTTCTTATACACTAGCCAAAATTCTTAGGAATATTTCACCAGTGTAGGCACTTAATTTTCTTAACACATCTTAATTTTCATATGAAATCACTGTCAAATAATTTTCATAAGAGAAAATTTGAATATATGCTGAAAATTCTCCTTCTTCTTGGTTTGTTTTACTGGTAGATTGCTAAAAATGGTTTGATTAAATTAGGTAGATATGATATTATAATATTTAATATGTCAAAAGAAAATGCTAGAAAAAGAAAGTGCTTTATATTACATCAAAATGAAAAATGAGAGCGATGCAGACAACAAACACTTGAATGATGTGAAAACTCATTCAACAATTATATGATATATTTTTTATGTATCGAATTTAACTTGTTCTTCTTTTTTTTTTGACTACTTTTTAAGTTTTTTTCTATATGAATAGTTTTGTTGAATTTTTCAGGCTCTTTTTCAAAGCCTTCCTTTTTTTATTATATTTACATAATCAATTTAGTTATATATAGAAATATATATCTCAATATATATCTATATTAATGTACAACTACATAATAAGATAAAAATGCAAACAGAATATATCTCCTTAAACACATGTATACTTTTAACCGTAACAAGAAAATAATAAGAATTGAAAACATTTATTCCCTAGTCAAATATTAACCCATAAAATGTTTTCGCTTCAAAAAAAAAAAAAAAAAAAAAAAAGATGCATAATTTAAGCTTTTTGGTATATGAATTTGATATTAAAACAAAATTTGATACGATTAGAATCAGAAAGACTAAAGAACAAATCTCACTCCCGATCTCATAAATGAAAGTATAAAATAAAAATTTTAGTAAAACTATGATAGAAAAATATTTTTTAAATGCAATTAAAACATTTAAAAACCAAAAATTATTTTATTCGAAAAAATATTCCTTTCAGGTTTTGGTTTTATTTTTTGAGAATAAGGCACAGATGATTTTCTCAAAAACATTAAATGCTATCAACAAGAAATCATATAATAAAAACTTCTTTTTGCATCATTTTTGTTTATTTAATTTCATTAAAGTTTTCTTAATTAAATTTTATGAACAATTTCTTAACCTAATAGAAAAATCTATAGTCCATTAAAGATGAATGTCCTTTAAACCAACTTCAAAACAAGGACATGAGATAAAATCTTTTAAGCTCACAAGCTCTAAATGTACAAAATATTGAAATTGCAGTTTGAAGTATAGAGCTTATCTTTTTTATAAGAGTGTAGTTGACACTAACAAACAGTAGCAATGAAGGATACTAATGTATTTTTAAACCTTTATAGACGATTATTATATAAGAATAAAAGTCGATAAAATTAATTGATATTTTTTTACTATTTTATTGAAAATTTATTAAAGTGTTAGTTAATTTTTTAAATGAATAAAGTAAAAAGTGTTCAATTATATTAAATTCTTTAAAAACATTTAAGCTAACTATTATCTAAAACTGTAAAGCACAGCATATATAATACATACCTAGTGAATACTAACACCTGGCATCCATTAGTCCATTTAATTTTGGTATCATTTTAACTCTGCTTAGATATTCGATATAAATCTAAACATAAAATACCCAAATCGATTCAAATTTAATACTTATAACTCTAACAATAGTCCTTTGATAAATATTATATAGCCTCCTATTTCTCATTTCTTGGTAGGGAAATATATCTAATATATGTATCTAAAATTGAACTTGAACTCTTTGTTGCCAGTAATTACTTCCTGATAAACATCTATAAGTGTTTTTATGCTATCATAGTTTCAAACTATAAAAATAAATGAAAAAAGCAGAATCCAGGAACACCAATTACCATTACAAAGTGTACAATTTAAGCTGTAAAATAATATATGATAAAATGTGTTTGTCTTTTATGTTTAACCTAAAATGTAACATTGTATTGTTTTTAAAGAAATATGATAATATATATTTGAACATTTAAATATCCTTATATAAAAACATTTACAAAAGCACACAATTAATTATTACAAATAACAAAATTTTCTTGCGCAAACATTAATTGCAGTTAAGAGAGAAGATATTTGATGAGTTTTACTATAGTTTCTAGCTATATTGATTTGTATCTTTTGTGGTTTGAATTTGGATTAAAATCAAAATTTGTATCTTTTAGTTTAGAATTAAACAAGATAAAAGGATGCTTATTTCTAGAATAATTTTAGTAGCCTCCATATATAAAAGAGTATTGCGGTTGATTTGAATTCTATATACTTTTGTTTTTGTTACAAAATTTATTTTATTGCTTGACTATATTGTACATATGTGTCCTTAATTTTGATAGGAATGTTTTATAGAATTGGTGTTTTTAGATAAAAGGAGCTGGTAAATATGTTATTTAGTTAGTTTCTCGTTAAATATCCATTTAACGAATAGTAGGTAGACACATTTGAAACGTTAAATTGTTTCTACATGAAAACCTTTGTAGATTTTTGTTATTTTTATCTGAAAAAAGAAAAAATTTTTCTGTCTACTATTGTAATTGCTAACCATTAATAATATAGATTAGGTCTCTAGTATCCATCTTATCAGAGAAGCTGTGAAGTAAGCCAAAATTTATAAATTTTTGTGATGACATAAAAATTTAAATATTCATTGGAATAATGTGGGTGTTTTGAATGGTTGAAAAATAATTTCCAAAACTACATTTTCATTTATATTTTATTTAGTTTAATTTCTTAAGCCATAATAATCTCAAAAATTTAGGTGTTATGACGCCTAACTTTGTACACCTTAGGACTTTAATATATTAGATCGTATACAAGAGATTTATACAACCATTCAATTCTGTTAGAAGCTCTAAAAAATATTTTTAAACTTTTTTTATTGATTTTCTAGCGATTTTAAGGAAAACTCTATTACATAGTATTTATAGTTTTATTAATAATCAATGATACAATCACAACAAATATGAGCTTGTTCGTTTTTGATGATCAAAAATATTTCTTTTAAGAACACTGGAATGCTAATTAAAGAATTAAAAACATTGTATTTTATTTTATCCTGAGATTTTCTCAAGAAGTTTTTGAATTACTTTTCGATGATTTTTTCTTTTATAAACTTAAGTAAAAAAGGCGGCCAGGATGCTGTTCTTCTCATTGTAAAGAGTTTAGAATGCTTTTTATATTATTATCTTTTGTAAATTTTTCTATAAACTATAAATATGTATATAACAAAAATATTTCAAATTTATTTATTTAATATTTATCCTATTTGCATAGCCACAAAAACCCAGTCCCATTGCTCCCTTTTTATTCGGTTCCTCACTCTTATTAGCAAGCTTTCAGATTGTTTTTGTCAGTGGTAAGAAACACTTTTCAACTCTACCGTAAAAACCACATATAACAAGCTTACTTTAATTCCACACAAACTTCGTACAAAAAAACCACAACACTTAGGTTACATTAACACTTTTTGTTTAATAAATTTTACTTTCCTATGTAAGGTTTATTTCTTTTGTATTCTAAAATTCAAAACTTTGCATTATTTCATCGTCAATTGAAATTAAGAACTTACATTAAAACTTTGACAAGCGTTAACACCTTAAATAATTGTGTTATAAAGTAACCAAAAATTAACTTTCGATGACGCCAAATTCAAGCGACTTTGTATTAATGTCATATATTTGGTTGCAAGTAGGAAAAAACACTTCTGGGTTAAATTAGTGCAAATCTATGAAGTCACTAAAAGTAACTTTCTTTCAAAGCGCATGTAGTGTTTATATATTTTATGAATTCAGAGTGGCATATTTTTTATATTTTTTATTAAAATACAAAAGTTGAGGTATAATGTGCTGGTAAGAGATGATATGATTTGTAACGGAGACTTGCTTGGGGGTTGAAATAGCTAATGATAAAACAAGTAATATAAAAAGAAATTTTTTAAAGTATATTCCTACTTGAGATTGTTTTTTCTTTTTTCTGAATTCAGAAATCGTAATTCGTTGCATTCAGTTTTCTGAAGTTTTCTCGCATATAAAATTTAAATTAGTTTATTAAATATAATTAATGAACTAATATTTGAACTAACTGCATTAACATCAATTGTCATGCACTCCCAACACAACAAAATTTATTTGAACTTGATTGGATAAATAGAAAAGGGTTTAATTAACGATGGAAAGTTCCAAAAAGATATTGGACATTATGAGCTAACGGTAAGAATAATATTTGAACTAACTGCATTAACATCAATTGTCATGCACTCCCAACACAACAAAATTTATTTGAACTTGATTGGATGAATGGATAAGATTTTATTAACAATTTAAGATTTTTACATACTTTTTGCAAGCTAATAGTAGGAATATAATTAAATAAAATTATATACAATTTGAAGACGTAAATACAAATAATCATCAATTAGTTATGAATTCAAGACCAGCATTCAGTAGTAGTGAGAAAAATGTTTATAAACAAGAAAATATATCAAAAGTTCAAGTGCGTGGAGCTTAGTCAATTTTATCTCTTCCTTTTCAGCAAAAGTAAATTTTTGTCAACTTGAAACTTATCAACTTTCGTGACTAAAATTTACCCAGCAACATGGTTCATAATTTGGAAGCAAAGAGTCAATAAGAGATTGAATATTGCGGAAGGCTGAGTCCTGGAGGTTTGACCTTATGATTGTTATATATATAGCATAAAGGAATGCACCGCTTACAGTTCAAGATAAATATAATTATGATATATATTAAGTATCCAGTGGAAAATTATTGTAGGAATAACGGTAATCTTGGACATGATATTAATAATTTTGGTTTATATAAATAACATTACTCTAATTTGATAAGTTTGATAAGCAATTCGCTATAATATAATAGTTTTAAAATCTAAATGCATTTTAAGACAGTTTAGTTTTGGAACAAGGATTAGAAAAGAATAATTATATCGTCAAAAATATTAGCCAAGTGAAATTGATGAATTAAATTTAATAACTTAATATGTCAAAGAGGAAAGAAAGAAAATAAATTGTGGACAGGTTTCTGTTTTAGTATTGGAGAGAACTAAGCAAAGTAGTTGCGTATTTTATCAAAAAGAAAATGGAGAAATGAGGAAAAAGTAACACTGTATATATACGTATGGTCTTTATATAATTATAGAAAGTTATTATGTTTTATTACTCATCTAATGAAGTATTTTTGATTTTGTGCATAGTTTTATGATTATTTTATAATGAAGAAATACATATATATAATATATACTGGGCTCCAAAATTTAGTTGAAATTGTTAACCATATACATACATTATACATTGATATTGTAGCGGGAATTATTAAGTTTAAATTTATAAAAGCAACTACAATGCTTTTTAATTTTAAGCACATAAAACACAGTACTTTTGATATGTACATAATATGTCAAGCAAGTTCTGAAAATCTACTTGTTTGACATGTACAAAAAGTGAGTTGAAACTTAAAAATGTTTGTTACACACAAAATAAAGTATAAAATAAAATATAGTGTAAATAGTTAAATAATAAATTTATTTTAATTAAAATTTATTTAAAGTTTTATTATAGACTAGCTGACCCAGCAAACGTTGTTTTGCCAAATTTAAATTATTTTAGTAGAAAAAAATGACTAACTTATTGTCTGTGTGTTAGGGTGTGGTAGATATGAGTATAAGAGGCATGGAGTGCTGTAAACGACGATGGAATATAAAAATAACACAATACCATCAAAATCGGTCAAGCCGTTTCGGAGGAGTAATTGTAACAATAATAGTCTTTTAATAGTCACAAAGAAATAACAATGAAAGTTACAATTTCAGATATCTTACTACTTACTTAAACTTACTTTAAATTAAGTTTTATTTTTATTGTAGTACTTTATGGCACACGATATATTTGGTTTGATTACCTGGCGCGTTAACAAACAGAGCAGATGGTTTTCCCACACGGGAACAGGCAACATACAATTGACCATGCGTGAAACATGGGTTTTCTAGATTAAGACCACAAACACTTAATTACTGCCCCTGGGATTTGTTTATAGTCATAGCGAAAGCAAGCCGTACTGGAAACTGTAGTCGTTTAAACTCGAATGGTACGTCAGTTGGAATCATTGGGATGCGGGGTATCAAAACGTCGTCTCCTTTATACTTTCCTTTCAATATGGTTGCTTCTATTACGTTATTCAGTAATTTTTTTATTGCTAATCGTGTGCCGTTACAAAGTTGCGGTTGGTTAATATTTCGCAACATTATGATTACAGATCCAACCTTTAATTGAAGATTGTGAGTCGGCAGTATTGGAAAATCAAGTGAGTTTAAAAATTCCGTTGGATAGTTTACGACATCATCTTCATTAGTTGCCGTATCAATTGATTTATATGTCCTCATTTGGCCAGGAATGTCATTGAAACCAATGAGTTCAATGGCTCTGGAGGTGGAAGCAATGGTATCAATTTCACCTTTCCATTTGCGCAACACAATGCATTGGCTTCATTTTTGTATTTCAATGCTCTACAATATTGGCAAACAGAGTTCATAGGTCCAGTAGTAACACAGTTGTAGGCACTGAAATCAATTGACATATCATAACAGAAAGCTGCACGATTCAAACTTGCACTATTATTAGTCGAATATCGCGCTTCACGGGTCTGTTTTAACCAAATCCTTTCACGTTCATTGCGATCTTCATGCTCCTGGCCAGTACGATTAGATCGATAGTTGATTTGACTTGTTGCATTTCGTGTTCTTCTGCCTAAATTTGTCCGCCGTTTTATTCGAGGCATATTTAGTAAGTCACAAATACACAACACTTTTTAAATTTTATGGAAATTTGTGGCTTTTAAATTAAGTAATATTATAGATAAGATAAGTTTAAGAATTAAATTAAATAAAAGTTATAATAAAACTTATTTTTTATTTATATAAAAACAATTGAAGTTTTGAAGTTTTGAAGTTTTGAAATTAATAATAGCCTGCTAGATGGTTGAATCCAAACAAACCATTGTTTTGCCTTTCCCCTCCACTAACACTTAAACTTTATGTTATGGTATTAAAGTTCAAATTGACTTAAAAAATTAGCGGAATCGGTTTAGCTGCTCATAAAAATAATATTTTGTCCAAAAAATAAAAAAAAAATTTGGGGTGGACCACCCTTATCACTTAAGGGTGTACAAAAAAGATAAAAAACTATTCTCAAACCTACTAAATATACATATAAAATTTCCCCAAGATCGGTCAGGCCGTTTCGGAAGAGTATGGTAACAAAAACTGTAACCCAAAATCTAACATATATTTCGCTATTAAAAAATAGGGGTTAATGGTAGAAGAGTGAAAATTAATGGTTGTATGTATTTTTTAATGCTAAATAATATAAAAATAAAAAATAAAAATTTGTCCAGAAAATAAAAGGGTGGGTGTAAGAATTTGGGGTGGACCACCCTTATCACTTAGGGGTGTAAAAAATAGTTAAAAACCTTCCCGGGGATATTCTTAATTTATAAAAAAAAATTAGTGGAATCGGTTCAGCAGTTCTCGAGTTTTACGCTTACCAACACATTTAGCGACTTATTTTTATATTATAAGGGGACAAATCTTTTGATACAGTTTGCGATGCCACCGAAGCTGTGAATTATCCAACAGAGTTCTTAAACTCATTAGATTTATCAGCATGCTGCTGCATAATTTACAACTAAAGGTTGGATCTCCAGTTATTTTGTTTCGTAATTTGAACCCACCGTGGCTGTGCAACTGCACGTAATTAGTTATTAAAAAGTTAATGAAAAACGTTGTCGAAACCATCATTTTAAACGGCAAACTTCGAGGTGAAATATAATACTACCACGGATCCCTATTATACCTACAGTTGTGCCAATTCAATTTAAAGGTCTTCAATTTCTAATAAGATGGGCATTTGGGATGACTATCGATAAGTCTCAAGGCCAAACGATGTGTGTTTGTGGCTTAGATTTGATCACACCATGGACAATTACACGGGGCATGCTCTCGAGTGGGCAAACCATCCACTTTGTTTGTGTTAGCTTAAGATGGGATAACAAAAAAGATTGTACACTCTATTGCGTTAAGGGATATATATTGTTATTTAGTAAAATTATTATAATTAGTGATATATATAATTTGAAAAAATAAATTACAATGAATTAAAAATACAAATGTTGGGTATTGTGTTATTTTTATATTCCATCATCGTTCAGAGTGATCCATGCCTCTCTCACTCATATATACCGCACCCTCAATCACTGACAATAAGTTAGTCATTTTTTTTCTACTAAAATAATCCTAGGAATAATTTCAATTTGGCAAAACAACGTTTGCTGGGTCAGCTAGTAAAATATAAAAATATAAAAACAAAAAAAATCAAATAATTTTCTTTTATTGTGGATATCAAACCTCCACAATATTAAGAAATACTTTCTTGTATTGGAGACTCTTAAATCTTAGCTACAAAATGGTATAAATATAAGAGCTTTTGCTTATCACTTTACGGAGAAAAACATAATATGTATCTATAAGCGTCTCCAATTTTTTAGAACCAAAAGGAAGTTATTTAAAATTTATTTATTTTTCATTTATATTATCAAACAAGAAATTTTCATTGATATGATGTGCGTCTATACCCTTTTATTAAAGTAATAAATAATGTTTAATTAAAGTAGAGATGATCTAATCCAATTTACTAATAATTTATTATTTTTTTTGCCGTTCAGCCGGTCCATTCAGAGGTTTAACACTTTTGTCTCGAATTCCCTTTTTTTCCCTTTATTTTTCCTCTGTTTTCTGCATTCTCTTTCCTTTTTTATTTTAAGCCTCGCACTCTCTTATTCCAAATTTCAAATTTTAGTATCATGAATGAATCAGCCGCACATAACGAGATCGCTATGATTCCATATAAATTATACCTTATAAACCATGCCCAGGTTATATAATCATGGGAATGTATTCCATTAAAAAACAATCAATTTGCATCAATTTGATTTTGAAAGAAAATATAAGCTTAGCTAAGCGTGCACATGTTAAAATATCAAAGCAAATTAGGCAATTCAGTTAGCTAAAAAAATAATAGTTGCTTTAAATTAAACTCCTTTTTTTTGGTAGAAGCATAAGTTTATTTGAAAAGCAATTAGTACGAAGAAATACTTAAAGAAAATTAATTTGTTTGTATTTTATTCTAAAAACTAACTATTTATCCATTCCATTTCTATACTATTCTAAGTTTTTGCTATTTATAAATGATCATCAAACTTAAAAACTATTTTACTGGCAGCTGTTTTAAAATTTTGCTTAAAAATTGAAAAACTAATATTTTCTCAAATAATTCTCCTTAAAATATAATTTAGTTATTTTTTTAAAGTGTATCAAATGGAAAAGAATAACTTTTATATTTTTGCTAGGATATGAGTAGCATTGAAAAGTAAAAATTTTATATATCGAAATTCACCATAAAATACTAAAGAAATGATTTCTTTTTGCTTCTACACCACTATATCTTTTTCAAATGTATTATTTATGCAGTAGACTGATATTTGACAAACATAGTCAACTTTTAAACAAGTGGTTATCACATTGTAAGAGAGTTTTCCTATCATTTTCATGCATCTAAAATTCTGTATAATCTACCCGGAGAGACTTTCAAAATGATTTTGATATACCATTACGTGTCTACGTGAATATCTTACACGATTTGGTATATATGAATAAAATATTTAATAATGGATACCATATAAATGTTACTACCATTAGGGATACTAATAAAAACATTTTGAAGATTATGGTCAAAGTTACAAGCTTAGATTTAAATCAATATATTTATACTTCTTATTTAAAGAAAAATTAAATTTCATAGATTTCTTGATTTTATTTTTCTTTAATTTCCGTTCAAGAAAAGGTTTTTTTTTTGTTTGTATTCTGCAGAAATATTTTTTTAAAAGGGTCCTACTATTTTCTTAGATAAATTAAATTTAGATACTCTATTTGTTTTCTTTCCTTCTTTAGGATGTTTGAAAATAGTAACGCTGAAACGAGATACAAATAATAAAACACAGGATTGATATTTCATTTGTCGAATCTATTAGAGCTATTTCTACTTTATTTATGATTTCACTTTAAAAACTGAATAGAATTATTGTTGGAAATGTCATTTGAAAGTAAGATCATTAATATTTTGAATTAAAATAAAAACAAAAAAATTAATAAAAATTTTTATATTAAAGAAAAATCAAAATTTCCAAAAAATATATTTAAGCTTATAATTTAATTAATTTCAGTAAAGTAACCAATTCAAATGCCATCAAATGTTAACCAAATAACTTTCATTATATCAAAAAGGACCTTACTAAGCCATAATTGTTGCTCTACTATGAATACTAAAGATGTATCTTATCCTTTTACTGAATAAATTTTACTTTAATTAGGCAGTCACAAAAGTTTCTTTTTCATACAAATAACTTTTGGATTGTATATTTATTTTACAAAAACAAAAACAAAAACAAATAAAAACTATTTAAATGTATTGCACGTAGATATTATGACCTTTTCTAATATTACAAATGTTTTGTTACATTTTCGAATTAGATAAAAGGAATCTTGAAAGTATGCATTTAGATTGTGTGAAATAATAGTAGACTTTTGAAGATTTTAGAGTTCTGGGCGTGTACTGACCACGAAAAAAATATACACTGAATCCTCTTTTTTTTTACTCTATAGGAGTTTGGGTTAAATACGATATAAGAACTGTATTGGGAGAATAGAACGTGCCAAGGATTATATTAGATTCAAGTATATTATTGGTACATTGGGAATAAAATTTTGGTTTGAATTGTGTTAATGATGAAACCAAAATTGGAATCTTAACTGTTATTAGCTATAAAGCTGGCCATTAAATAAGTAATTGTAAATCTTTAAAGATTTTCTGTTTAACACAAGAACTAACTTAATCTTTAGTCTATTTTGCTTTAATTAAACTGTCGAGACAATAATATATAGGTATAAGTAAAACTCCATTCAAAACATTTTGATCTTTGGGATTAATAAAAGGAAATAATTATTACGATAATTACCCTTGTTAAAATGTTATCCAAAAAAAGTTTCTATTTTTCTAATGACTTATGCTTAGCAAAGAACTTTAATAAATGGTTAATAGTATCCTTATCCATTGTGTATATCTACTTAAAAGGAAAATGTATCTGGCCATTATAACATTAGAGTCATTAAGCTACTCAACATATATCACTATCTATACAAAGTCATTTAGCTAAGCAACAAAATTAATCTGATATATAAAAGAACGGTATCAATGGAAGAAAACCAGTACTAAAATTCAATTCTAGATTCAACCCTCATTAGCAACTAAATTTTGTATATTATGTTAATATAATCAACACCAGAAATTGCTAAACTTTTTGTTTCACCTACATAATCGCATCAAAATTGAAAACTATATTTTAGAAGAAAGATATAAGATTAGTATGGTAATAAAATTTTATAATATCATGAATTAATAAAATTATCTTTCATGATACTTTTTGGATACTAGCAACAAATTAGTTTTACCCAATTCTTAAGACATATGAGACAAAAAGAATTTAATACCATTGAAGCTGTAATTGTAACAGGCTATAAATTCTCAAAACACATCTCATCTGATTTTATATCTGTACTGAAAGAGTTTTTTTTGTTTTGTTCGGTAGCCACAGAATTCAGACATTTCCTGGGAGTACTATAAAAGAAACATAATTTACTACAATCGTGACCATCTTTTCAAATAAATCTTGAAACTTACGATCATTCAGGCTGTTAACAATACTAACAAATGTAATTTTTTGCTTTGAATAGTTATTTGTATTTGTAATGGTACAGTTTCATATTAATATTTTTTTGTTTTTTTTGGTTGAAAGAAAGATAAAAAAAGTTTGGATTTGGTTAATCAAAAATAATTCAATGACGGCATAGCTAAAGTCTGGTATTTTTAATTCAATTTTAAGTACAACAAGCAAAATTTATTATTGAAATGAATATAGAAAATGGTGACTACGTTTTTCTTTGAATTTAATCCTACAGTAGGATCCTGTAGGATCATTGTTTTCTTATATAATTTGTATATTTAATAACATTTTTCGTTTAATTTAAGAAAATATTATACAAACACATACAGAATATTTTTTAAACGTGCAGTAAAAATTATGCATAGCTCAATAGAATATTTTATAATCAAGGATTATTTAATGGCCTTTGACATTACACCTTGCTACAAGGTTTGTCGTTTTTGGCAGCTAATAAGTAAGTTAATTTCCAAGTCTTTCTAAGTAATTATTTACATAATTGGAATATATGAAACACGAAAAATATTAAGGTAAAATGAAAACTGGCACCACACAACTATTTTATAGTATCTGAAGCTGAGCATATTTACTCTAAAAAGTTTGATAAGTTCAAAGAAGTTTCAATTAGGTATAGAAAATTTTTTTTAAAATATTTAACTTTTAATTTTTTCATAATTAGATTTCATTTATAATGTTTTTTTTCATTTTTCTTATTTTTTTTACTTCCTTCTTAATGCAGAAAATTACGGTACTTGAAACTATGAACTATTGAATACATATTGTAAGATTCACTGTTATAAGCATTATATGATAAGCATTATATGATTAAAGCTTACAAGCTCAATATGTTTTGTTATTCGATTACCCTTTTCTTGTTACAAAAAATTTCATATTATTTCTTAATTGTCCTAAATTTTATTCAAAAACTACTTCTGGTTTTTTCTTAATCTAACAATATTTATAAGTATTAGAATTTATCAAAGTTTATAGTTAAAAAACAAATTTTTTAGCCTGAGAATTATTTAAAATATTTATTTTTTTCACAACGTCAGCAAAAATTTAATTAGCTTACGCCCTGAATTATGCAATCAATTATGCTCGCAATCAAATTCGAAACTTTAAAATTTAATGTAAAAACATGCTTACACCCTTCCATCATTGTAATAAAAAATAAGTCTTAGCTTAAATATTTATGATAATAAGCTAAGCATTTTAGAGAAGCTTATGTTATGCACATTGAATTTATGTTTATCTAATTCAAACGAATTTAATGTTAGCAAAGAACCTCAAATCATTTTCTGAGTGTTTTAAATTTCTTTTAGAATCAATTTTTCCTTTACGAATTTTTAAAGTGCTTACAAGTTTTCTTTCTTTTTATAACAATAGGTTTGAAGAAAAAAAGATAAGAAAATTGAATTTAGAAAAAGATAAAGAAAAAAGTCATTAGATTAGATCTTAGCAACAATTGAAAATTTTTATTATTTGAAAGATTCAGCTAAATGATTGATCACATCCCTTGGGTTGTTCAATTATAAGTTCTTTAGATAATAATAACAACATTATTTTTATCATGAATTCACTAAAATTAACTACATATTTGTATATTCGCTCATTGTTATATAATGCCTTAGTGACAACTTCTGGGATTCCATTCCAATTATATAATTTTATTATATTCAGTTTGAATCTAATTTTGTCTACAGCAGCCAAATATAAACAGACTTTGATGAGGGTCTAATAAATATGTCTTATCCTTGAGTAGCATATGGTTATCTTATAACAATTTGAGAATAGAAAGTAAAGCTGATTAATTATTGTCGATTAGAGAGCTATTCGGTTGATTTTTAAAAATCTTTTGAGGCAGTAACATTGATAAAAGTTTCCCTTCTTAAATTCATTTTAATTCAATAACTTGATTTTATATTATTAGAATAAAGAACGTTAATGCCAGTTTTTGTGTTATGAAGTGTATTAATTTGAATTTCATTAAATATTTTAATAAATTTGGTAATGATTATTAATTAAAGTGGGACAGTCGTTAAGGAAAGATCTGTTTTTATGTTACTCTAAAATCAAAAATAAATATAATTTTTAAAAAATTTTATATTTTTGTTTCTGATGGAATTTTGAATCATTCTTATCAAAGTTATTGTATGCGAAAAATATTGTTGTATCAACAATAAATTTTGAATTTTGAGAAAAGAGAGCAGGTATTTATTAATAATGGCTTTTTTGCCTCAGCTTTTCTATACAAAATAATGTATTTTTTATGAGTCATGTTTTTAAAAACTCAAGTCTTTGGTAACAAAATGTACATTTAAAAGAACTTAGTTATTTTGCCTGCTTAACCAGGCTGTATGGCTCCGAATAAGACCAAAAATATTTCGTCACAAGGAAAACAGATAACATTCAAACAATATTAGGAAAGCGGGTAAAGAGAAAATATGAAAACTGTTAAGTTTATAACATTTTGATGTATTCTATACTTTCATTCTTTTCTTAAAAGCATTAATGCTTTCCTTTTACCGACAAAAGATTTTAACTGTGGGCTAAAAAATTCCAAATAGTAAGTTTTTTGTAACCAAAAGGGTAAAAGTGTTATTAACCTAATTTTAAGAACAGAAAAGCTGTCATTATTTTCTGCAATTTTAATTTTGAAGCCACTTTTGCAAGATTTTTAGAAAAACTCTTAAAACAAATGATGAAATCAAAATAGTACCCAATGAATGTTTACCGTGTAGCTTAATTGTAATGTAAAAAAGTCAAAAAAATACTTAAAGGAAAAATCATAACAATAACAATAAAGCTCTGAAGCTGTATAAAAGATATTTAAAAATTTTTACCATTTGAGTATACATTAATTTTAATTTATTATTCTCAAGTATTGCAGTAATAATTTGAATATGAATACCACACCAAAAATCATTAACGAGCAGGTTTGAAAGTAAAAAATATAAAATCTGAAACCTTTAAGTGTGCTTTAAATTTATTTACATATAAATTTTAGCTTATATAATTGTGGAAAAATTAATTTGAGATAAAATTTTTGCAAAAAAAAATATTTTGTTATTGAAAATTATGGATAGCAATGGCTATGAAAATAAATATCACCTTCCACCTCTTACGCAAAATACATAATTTTACAGGATATATAATAAATTCTTTTCTTTAGATTTAATTGAAAAAATGCTGTCAACGGAATATTTTGACTATATCCGTCAGTTGCAATGATCAGCCCTGAAATATTTCAATGACGCCTTTTATCATAGAGTAGAGTTATTAATTGTTCAGTATTTTCAAAAGATTTCCCATGCAAAGTTATATTTTTATGATGCTGACACTACTTGAAAACTCTTAAAAGATAGAAAAAAGGATATTTACTTGCCATCTACAAGATTTTGGGACATGATTGTCGATGTACATATTTTATTGTGAAATTTTTCAAGTTAAATGTACACAAAGAAGCCGAAAATGTGTTTACTCAAAACTTACCACTATTTATTTTGTCATAACTCTTAATTGCTGTTTTGGTACAATTTTTATTCGAATTTTTTGCTTTGAAAGGGTAATAGTTTAATTTAGTAAACTAAAATTGTGAATTTTAAGTCGAAATATTACTTCATTTTGTTGCATCGGTTGTAATCAACTAACATTAGATACCATTCAATAGAACATAGTACCACAGAGTGGTAACAAACAGTGCGCACAAATCAAACTACAGTAGGACATCAGTCATAGTAAGTAAAAAGCAAAAATAGTGTCAACATATATTTTATATAACTTTTCTAGTATCTAAAACATGCAAAATCTACTTAAATTATTTATTTTCTTTAATAAAAATCATCAAAGTTGTATCAGAAACCCTAAGCCTGCCTGGTAGAAAATAGATAAAGTGCCAATTAATTTGTTTTTAATTCAAATTTTTCATTTTATAAGGCAAACTTTTATTCTTAATAAACATTACAAAGGAAATATATTTTTTACTGCATCTTCATAAATTCAAGTAATCAGAACAATTACTAAAAGTTTGTAAATTGTTCAAAACAGTCACACGTAATTCAATAACAAAAAGAAGTTTTAAGTGTTAAAGTTACCAAGCAACAAAAACAAACTTCTTGCTTTAATGCATAAATATTTGATATGCTTACCAGAAATCAAGAACATTTGATAAACACTTAATTCAAGTAAGTTAATCATTGTAGATCAGAAAATTTGCTAAATTCAGTTATATATCAGAAATAAAGAAACTTTAATAAAAATACAAGAAAAAATTAAAGGAATTTAATATTTTTACCACATTAAAGTACCCTTTAGAATATTTATCTTGTTTTTTTCTTCTTTTTTTTGTGATAGCGAAAAACGTCTTTTGGGACTCACCTTTCTATGGTAAATAGCTACTGATAAGAAAAGGTAAAATTTATGACATAAAGATGATTTTATAACCCGACTCACTTTAGAGCGTTGAAAGCTTGAATAATTTTTTTCTAGACAAAATTTTGATTTAAAAAATTAGAATAGAACTAGTGGGTGTTGGGGTTCAAAATGTTATCATAAATATGAATTGAGAAAAATCTTGTTCCTATTAATTTACTTTTATGTTATTTCGAAAAAAAATTCATAAATAATAGAATCAAGGTTATGAAATTATTAATTTTCATTTGACCTTTTTAGAATAGAATAATGTTATTTATTAGTTAGACAAATTTATGGTGCGAAAATAAGTTAAATGGAAAATTAAACCTAATTATTATGTTGAAAATATAGTTTCAATCTTACCTAAATTAAAATTTGGTATTTAAGGCATATTTTTATATTCAACAATAAATTCTGTTTATATAACTTACGCAATTTTTAACAGTACGAGGGCTTAAGGTTTCACTAATAATTTAAAAATTTATTATATTTTATGTTAATTCTCTATTTAAATAATTTTTGCAAATTTTTCAATTTATTTAACAAAATAAGCTATTTTGTGGCTTTGAATTTGAAGATAATTTGTAATTTTTAAGATATTTGCAAATTTTTATGAATCTCGAGAGGCTTTTGATTGATATTTGAAGTATTACTATTGAAGCTATTTGCTTAAAATTTTGTTATGTTAGACCTGCTTGCATAATCTGGTGAAATAGTTTTAGTCTAAAATTAAATTGTTCTTAGTTCTAGTCATAAATGTAAGGATGATATCTTGTGAATTTGAATTACAAAATCAGAACCTTCATGGATGAGATTTCAAATTCATGAAAAAATTCTAGTTATAGACAACTCGATCTCTTTGCATTTTAGTCGCAGTTCTTGGGGGAGGAGTTTCAAAATGTTTTGCAATCAACAGTTAGTATTGAACGTAAGGAATAAATATGACTAAAAGTAATATTATTTAAAAAGTTTTTTTATAAAAATATTATTAAAAGAGTTTTTTATGATTAATTTATAAAACTAAAGAATTTAATGTTTGTATGTATATGGGGCATTCTTTTACAAATCGTACAAAAATTGACCGACACATTTTTGATTTGGCTGAATTTTTTTTTAAGGTTTTAGCAATGAAAAAAAAAGATATACGTGTTTGAGGATTTTTTTTTTTAAAATTTATTTTGGAAATGGAGAATTTTTGGAAATGGAGAATTTCGTGATTTTTGCTCGAAGAGTAGTTTTCAAAAATTCATAACTTCGGTTTTATTGGGGCTAGGAGCTTTTTGTTTTTTTTGTTTTACGGATAAAAGGTTGAGTTTCTTAAAAAAAAATATTTCAAAGAAAATAATTAAAAAATTTTTATTGTTATAAACAAATGAATTGTTTATATCAATTTTTAACTGACATACCACCCATGTAGCGAATTTTTTTTACTACCATTGTATTCACCGTTTAGTTTTAAATGAAAAACATATTTTTAATTGATGGAGAAACTATTCGTACTATTAAAAAAAAATATTTTTCAAGCGCCCCACCCCATATTGCACTCCACTGTGTACGCATTTTCCTATTAAATATTGTTTTTCTTCGTAATAAATATGTTTATCTTAATTTTTTATTTTTTATTTATATAAAAAAATTGAAAACAATTATTAATAACATTAGTTATTAACAAAAATAGCTTAATAGAAAATGAAAAGAATTAAAAAAAGCTTTATTTAAGGGGGTCTTCTGGTTTACGTGCTCGAATTTTGGGTGTTTTTTCAGACGCCATAAAAAATAACCAATAAATATTTTTAATTAAACTTTTTTTATTTTTGGTTTACCAATGCGTTGAAAATATAGAAAATTAATAATATTGAACAAAAAATCACAATTGAAAAAACCACAGGCTTGCAAAGTGGGGGCTCTTAGAAAAAAAGTTGTGTCCTGGTGTGCACGATTCCAGCCCTCCCAGTAGTCTGAAGAACAAAATCTTTCCTAATTCTTCAACAAAAGGAATGTAACTGTGGTACTACAAAGGGTTTTTTTTTAAAAAAAAGTCTTTTTGCACAAAATGGCAGCAGTTTGAGAAAAAAGTTACGTTTTTTTCTGGTTCTTTTCACATTTCGGAATTTAAAAAAAAAAAACTAAAAACTAAATTGGGATAAACTCGTTGCGCCATAGCCTAATTAATAAAAAATCTCTGTGTCTAATTTGAAGTAAATCGGTTGAGTAAAACTTGAGATATCGGGCACACCGTTTTTTTTTTAATAGTAGGAATAGTTTCTCCATCAATTAAAAATATGTTTTTCATTTAAAACTAAACGGTGAATACAATGGTAGTAAAAAAAATTCGCTACATGGGTGGTATGTCAGTTAAAAATCGATATAAGCAATTCATTTGTTTATAACAATAAAAATTTTTTAATTATTTTCTTTGAAATATTTTTTTTTAAGAAACTCAACCTTTTATCCGTAAAACAAAAAAAAACAAAAAGCTCCTAGCCCCAATAAAACCGAAGTTATGAATTTTTGAAAACTACTCTTCGAGCAAAAATCACGAAATTCTCAAAACTTTGACCCCCTCCATTTTCCAAAATAAATTTAAAAAAAAAAAATCCTCAAACACGTATATCTTTTTTTTCATTGCTAAAACCGTAAAAAAAATTCAGCCAAATCAAAAATGTGTCGGTCAATTTTTGTACGATTTGTAAAAGAATGCCCCATATCCAAACATAATAAAGTGTTTTCTGAAAATATAGCTACATATGTTTAATTTTTAAATATTTGTGGAAACTGACAGTTGTCAGAAGCTAAAGGTGCTTCTTTCCAACTCATCAAATCGCTCTCTCATTCAATGTAAATGAAATGGAAATGGCGTTTTGTGAGTAAAAAATTAAACATGTTTAAATTTTTACTCACAAATCGCTATCGGTTTTTTTAGTCGTTCGCTAATGCATACATGCCAAAAAATCATTTTAATTTTGCCTTCTACGGAGTGCACGTCTAAGGCTACCTACAGAGTGCTGGCTTGAAGCCGAGCTGACACCGATTCCCATTGCGATAGTCTAATCTTTGGTAGGCTTGCACTCTGAACACTTTGAGCGTATTCCTATTGATTTAACCATAATGACTTTGTAGTCTTCGGTATCGGAATCGGTGTCGGCTTGCTGTAAAGGTCAAAACACAATGCACGAGATTCGCGGCAGCAGCGCCCAAATGGCAAAGTAGAATCCATACAAACAAATGGGAGCTGACACAATGCGCGCCGCGCTGGAAGAAAACTACGTTAAAAGTAGACCTAATTTCTACTTTGACAAGCGGTTTTTTTAAGCAAAATTTAAATAGATGACTCTGTTTGTGTAGCTTTGAAAATTTTCTAACAGGATCGTTCATCGTTGAAAGATAATTACTTTTATGCCGACATATTTGTTGCTTACTTTTCATGTTGTGTTTAAAAAAATATTTTGATGCTTTTTTTATTAAAAAGTGTAATACAGTGTTTTAAGTGGACTAATTGGATGTTTATTGAAAAGCGATCTTAAGGCCATCTGCTCGCTTTGATAAAATACACCAGCTGGATAGCACAGTCATCTCTTTTTTTGCTATAAAAGTCGGTAATATATGTCAACAGCGCCACGTGTATTGTGTTAAGTAACCGCGCTCTGGTTTTGTGCACAACTTCACAAAAAACCGCGTTTGTCTTTGGGCCATAAGCCGGCACTCTGCAGGCAGCCTAAGAAAACATATGAAAGTGTCAAAACAACCTGGGTTTCTACAACAGAGTTTTGATGTATTCGTTTATACATCAAAGTTAAGATCATATTTAAAAACAAAAATATGAGCAAAATATTTATAATTCTTTCAATTTTTTTATTTTTTTTTGAAACTTTAAGAATTTTTATTTTACCCTATTTACCTGCAAAATATGGCAAATATTACTGGAAAATCCTTGCGACATTTTTGTGTTTACAAAATTATTTTTCACAGAAACAACACTTAAAATTTAAAAGTTATTTTTTTCTACAGAACTATTTAAGTGTTTTCGCCTAAAAATATTTTATTTTTTTTCACCTAAATATTTTATTTTACAAAATTTTAGAAAAAGTATTCGAATTTCCTATGGTAACATAACTATAAAATTTTATAAATTGAAATGTCAAAGCGTAGCTCTCTGAAATAAACACACAAAATTATAGAATTAATCCACACCATTTTAAAACATATATTTTACATTATGTACGTATACGGGTGGTAGGAGGTAAGTAAGTTTTGACGTCAAATGGAAAAAATAGTGAATAGCCCCTATAACAGAATTATCAAAATTTTTGATTTTCATTATTTTCAGAACTTATTGTACTTTTTTTGAATGACCAAAAGTTTTCAATTAGAAGCCTTTCTCGGCTTACGGTTATTTTTCATAAAATTAGATTTTTAATTATAGCAGCTAGTGAATATTATTAGAACGTATAACTAATAATCGTATTTCACCACAAAGACAGCAAAAAAAATTCTTTAATTTGCTATTTATTCACCATTTAAAACAAAGAAGAAGAAAATCAATAAGAAAAACCACCTCAAGCTTATTGACAAAATTTGATTTTACTAAAAATAAAACTTCAATTTTTTATAATGAAATAAATCTACATAATTTCTGATCTGAAAACTTTTTATTTCAAAAATTGATAAGCCCTACAGATAAAAATACAATTATGGAACGAGGGAAAATATGTACAGAGACATTGCAAAATGCAACTGGTAATATATGAACATAAAGTGCTTTTTATAAAAAATTATTATTATAAAATTTTAAAATATTGATCGTATTGCTTTTTAACTGCTTCCAGCTTAGGCTAATACAAGGATGATATATCATATATTTGGTGTTATTGAGAGCTTAAGTATCTTTTGTGTTGGAGGGCAAGTGCTCTAGTTATGAAGTTTTTAAAAACAACTAATGGAAAAATTTTTTGTTCAAGTTCTATAGAAGTTCTTAAGTGCCTGTCAGTTCAATTTTAAATTTAATATGAAAACTATTGAAACGCATAGAAATATAAATAATATGATACATAATGAATTGAATAGTTCACCTTTACTGACACTGATTCTACTGAGTATTTTGTTAAGAAGGTCAATTTTGATTTTTGTATATTCTAGTTATTTGTACTAAATAATACATGAAAAAGATAATTTTGAGTTTTACTTCAAATAAAAATATTTCCCTGTTTCAGTTCAATGTTTTTTGGATTTTTAGAGGCAAAAGTTTTCGATTAAAATCAATGAGTTTCAAAATTTATAAGTAAAATTTGTTGAACATAAGGAAGAAAATTTTAACTAAGATCTTATTTAAATTAGTTTCTAATTCTAATTTTTTGCACACTGACATACTGTAATTATACTTATACTAAAAATTAAAAACAAATAAAAGACACAGACTTTTTTATAAAAATATGCTGACTTTAATATTTAAAATTATAACTCTCCAATGCACATTTACTGAAAAATGAAGCTAAATTAATCAAATTAATAATGGTTTTTTTAAAAAAATACAAGGTAAGCATTAGACAATATAAAGCTCGTAAATTACAATGGGACATTCAAGAGAAAGAAACAATTCAGTTAACAAAATGTAACAGCATCTCTACTTATTTCAGTAATTTAACTTCAGCTGAAACTTACTTGTAGCAAGATAGTACGACACTTTTAACCCAAGTCGTTAAAAATTTCACAAAATAGAATTTTATTGACCTTGATTTGCATTCTTTTACTTGCTGTCTATGTTCTAAGTACTGATAAGCATTTTTCTATAAATTTTGATAACATAAATTAGTCTAGTCTAAAAGCTAACTCACTTAATTAAACAAACCTTGTGACTGAATTTAGGAGGAACTATGGAGATTTGAGCTAGGAAATTGTAAAGTGCTTGCATAAAAATAAAAAATGAAATGTTGATTATAATTCCTATTGCATTGAACATATTTGATTAACTTTTACTGAACTGGTGACATAAATAAATTGAAATAAAGCTGTGGATAGTATTATTTAAGTTATTTTCTGTTTCTATTAAAGGATAATATAGTGGACCACCTAAAGGTTTTGACTTTGGAAAACAGTTAGAATGAATAATATGGTCAAGGTGGGATTTTGTATTTTATACTATAAATTGCAAAGTTTCCCAAAAAATTTTTTTGTGCACTTGATTTTTTTATTATTTAAACAAAAAGCTATAAGAAATTTATATTCGAGCATTTAATTTTATTTTAAATCTTATTTTCTTTATGCATGAAATTTACCTAAAGAGACATTGAAAATATCGTTCAAGAATTTATGTGTGTATTAAGGGTTGCATGGACCTTAAACAAGTAGTAAAGCGAGGAAAGGGAAACGGCTGAAATTTACAACTGAACGGAATTTTTCTGGCTACTTTAGTTATAATAAATAACACATGTCCTGCATATGTTGTGTATAATTAACTGTGCAAATTGTGTGATTTACGGAAATTTTTGTATATTCCTGATGAAAGTTTTATTGAAGACGACTTGAACTATTGGGAAGGATTGAAAATTAAACATAGTACTTTGGACGTTTTTAAAGAATAAAAAATGGTAATAAATTCCCAGGATGGAATGGATTCATGAATTTACTAACCAATGCACATGATTTTGATGTGTCATCAATAGTAATTTTCTTACCATTTATTAATGCAGCTCTAACTGGTTATAACACAATTTACACAGCTATGAAAACTTTCTTAGATAATTCTAAAGATTTGAGTATGAGATCATGCGTTTTAATGTTCGATCA
The DNA here is from genome assembly GCA_947359355.1 of Acrocera orbiculus. NCBI lineage: Eukaryota > Metazoa > Arthropoda > Insecta > Diptera > Acroceridae > Acrocera > Acrocera orbiculus. Next base: position 29,362,425 of record OX375757.1, read on the forward strand.
ACTTCTGCCAATAGAAGCACGGGATATAGCTTTTGCTGTCTGTTTATCGGATGAAGTATTGGTTATTGTAAGGTTTCATACTGTTATGTCTTACATGGGATTTATTGGTTATATTATAGATAGAAGTGGCATACCTTCGTCATATAATTTCTGGACAGGCGTATGCTAGATCAGTACGTGCTCATACTTTACTACAGGAAGTTTCATCACAATTGATTTTTGAAAATCTTATAGGGCAAAAAACGGATTTTGTTAATTTATTAAATATGATGAAGCGCAAACCATAATTTTGAAATGTTTAATTATACTGAAATAACTGAAAAACTGCAATTTTTAAAAATAAGTTGTGAAAATTCACTCACTGTAATTGTAATTCGAAGTTTGTATGTTTTTATTGCTTCAGAAACTCCACTGCTAACAGTACATTCAGTATGAAATCATCATCAAATATTTCGATTAGAGTAGTCTATTTATTAAAAGTTTTTCTAAATTTAAGTTTTTTAAAGCATTCAAATGAGCTAATTTCCAAGCTCTGAAAATCTCATAAAAACATGTTCTTGCTTTACATATTATCCTGGAATTTCTTTTAAAACAATTTCCCAACTGTCATGTTTACACAGAAAATTACATACATTAAATTTAACTTGTAGCTTGCTTGCTTGTTTTCAGACAACTGCAATTTGATTTAACCTAAAACTAGTTATGATATTTTGATTTTTTTCAAACATAGCCAAAAGGTCCTTTAAAATTTTTCATTTGTTTTAATTTACTTAAAATTGTTAGACATATCTTCGTTAAAAGTCAATAACTCTGTTTCAATTAAAAAAACTCAAAATCCTCATGTAATTGAAATAAATTTGCGCCTTCATTAGTATTATTCATCTAACTTGCTTTTAAAGGAACAACCCGTCTGGCAATATTCTTTTAATAATTTGAAAAAGGAGGGTCTAGCTGGCCTCATAACTACTCTTTGAGATCAAAAAATTTACATACATTTCACTTCATAAATTTTCTATCAGCCTAACTAACAAAAATTATTATTGATTTTTTCAATTTAAGAAAAATTATTTGCTTAGGAACAAAATTACTACACTTTAGAAACTATTGTGAGACCTTGTAAATTTCAATTAAATTTTCATTATTTTTTACACAAAATTTAATATACAAAAATCTAATAATATAAGCAATAAGGAACAAAGCTAAACACTATTAGAGTACTTCATTTATTTTAGTCTGTATTAATGACCAGGTAGCTACGTTGCTATGTAATTAAAGTGAATATAACAGATAATAATATAATATCTGTAACATAACTGACATTTATGATTTTTAAAATGATTAAGATACTCAATTTCCAAGTATCACACTAACTCTTTAATTAACTTACTTTGCTGATTCAAGGAAATCACGAAAGCTTCATCATTTATCACTTTTTTTATTTTTCCTTTTAAGTTATATTTGTTATAACCAAGGAAAAATACTTCAAGTACACTCTAGATAAGGATAAAAGGTCCTGTCTCTAATGATCTTCTTTTTCCGAAATAAAAAATTATGTTTGGGTGTATCACTTGTCATAAACGTTGTTTTTTTTCTAACCTATGGAGTGGTTTGTTTTAATGGGGTTTTATTTGTACTCAGATGTCCGGGACATTTGTTGCAAATAAAAATTTAATGACTATCAAACGAACGTCGTGATGAAGAAATTTTCTTATTTTTACTAGAAAAAATTTTTTTTGTCATGATTCTTGTTTATTTTAGGTAAATGCATGTTTGCATATAAAAAGCATCACTGGATTTAAAATTACAATTGGTTTATTTTGTTTGTCCTGTTATTTTTCTCTACATTTTGTTGTTGTTTAATTTTAATTACTTGTGGTCCAAAAAATTATATAAATATTTAAGAAAAACTCGAACCCATAACTTTTGTATATTTTTTACCTGGATTCATAACTGTAATGCTATTTTAAAAAAAAAAAAATCTGAAATAAAGTAAATGAATTTTTCTCATTTAAAAAGTTTTAGAAAATCTGAAATGGCTTAACTTCAAAACTTGGGCAATTTTACAAGTTTCTCAATTAAACGGAGTCCTGTAAACTATATCAAGTCATAGCTATTAATTTTAAAACTTGTCAAGGAAGTTTCCTTCAAGCATATTTTTAGCTTATTTTCATAGCATAATCCTTTTTATTGTTCAAACTTTAATCATGTGTATTTGAAAATTGATACAAATTGTTTAAGACCTTTTTAACTCTTAAATTCGATCATCCAGTCAGTAGATTGAAATTATATTACTTTGATCCATTTATAAAAACTACGGAGAATTTGAAGCTTTTCCTTGGAAAAGTTATCATTTCTTGTTTTTCTTTTATTCTGTGCGCTAGGTAGTTTGTCAAGTAATTAAAAATTTTCCTTAAAGAGTAACTTAATAATAGACTTTAACATCAAGAAAAGTTGATCAAATATTTCAGTAATTATTTGAAAACATGTGATGAAAACAAAGCAATAAGAAATCTTTTTAGTCCGTTTTCAATAAAAAAAAGTTTGAAAATTATTATTGACATTATTTTGAATTAAAAAAAAGTAGATTTTTGTTGTTAAAAGAGAAGACTTAACGTCGTGATTGTTAAATTTTCTCTACAAAAGTAAAAGCTTAGCAATATCTCAGCTTTAAAATTAACCATCAAAACAACCACCGGAATGTTTTCCTTGTCGAGTTTTTTCGAGCTGAGCTTTCATTTGATACTAGTCAAAATTTTTTATAATAAATAGAACACCAAATTTTGTTCTAGAAATCTTTATAACTTTTAAATTGCACTAAATAAAAATGGAGTTATAGATACATTTAGATAGCTTTCGAACTGATTTTTTTTCGTAAAATATTTTTGAAAATTCAGACTGTAATATAACTGATACCAGTGATTCTATAGATAATTTATAAGTATATTGTTGAAAGGGGCTTACACTCAAAAAGTCAAAAAGTCTCTTTGAAGAACAATTGAAAAGATGAATTTGTATTTTGACCGCTGTCAGTCACCATATATAATCATTTATGAGCATTTTTATTCAAAAAATTGTTCAATAAATAATAAAGAGTAGGTTTTTTAGCTCAAAAATTCATTTAAAAAATTGATCAAAAGCATTTAGATAGCTTTTGAGCTGAGATTTAATTTGATATTAGTTAGAACTCTGTAGAGTAAGTGAAACGGCCATCCACAGTAACAAATAATTCGATTTCTTTAAGCAAAAATCATTGTTTTATCTTCCACAGGCTACCACAAAATGAAAAGTTAAAAAAAGCCTCAAAATTCATTTCTTTTTTCTCAGATGACCCCCCCCCCCCCTAAATATATTTTTCACAGAATAAAAGCTCACATTACTCAATTCAATTAATAATATCAACTCTGTTTTTGCAATGAGTTTCAGCTTTATAAACTTTTAGATAGTAAAATAGATCTAAATTATTAAAATGACACTTTGGTATCAATTAATTTATTGAATATCAGAATTGCCCTACAAAAATTCTTTTATCGTAAAACTATGCAAGCTTTCTTTTGTATTTCATTATATTATACAAAACTCATACTTTTTTACCAATTTTGCTATTTTTTAATGTAGTAAAAACTAAAAAAAGGAGATTTTTGATTGTACAACTATCCTTAAGAAATTTTCAATAGTAGAAGTAGTAGTAGTACAAAGGGGAACAAATTGCACCGCTACCAGTCTTGATCTATTGTGCTCCCCACCAGACATGTTATATTGGAAACCTAATATCCAGTTCCCTTGCCAGAGCTAGGACATCTCTCAAACCTATTTGCAACCATCCCATGCAAGTCAAGTGAGAAGATGCTTCATTTTTTCGCATAGTCAAAGAACAGGTGAGTAGGTGTCTCCCCTACCTCATGACAGAATCTGCAATTTGGAGTCGTTGATTTTCCTAGTCTATAAAATAATAAAGAATGCACCAAAGCCAAATATTTTAACTAAAATTTCGATTGTAAAATTTTAAATTAGCACTTAAAATGTGTACTAATTAAAGCGAAAATTACTATAATTAAGAGTAAAAGCGAACTCTTTGTATTGGATATAATTTTAATAATTGCTAAAAGCTCCGCATAAATTATTTACTGGTAGCCTAATTACTGGGTTGGTAAAGAGTTCCAACTTTTCAATTTTGTATAGCGTTTTAGTTGAAAATATGAAAATTTCCTAATTTTCTAAGAAAACTTCTAAACTTCTTCTTTTCTAAGAAAGATCTATAAATATTTGAGTAAAGTTATCGATGCCAGTAGTACACAGCTCAAACTACTTTTAAAATATTACCACACGGCCTTTAAATACAACTGGCACTAAGGATAATACATTTTGAGAAAAAAAGTAAAAGGTTCATGGTTTATAGCTTTTTACAACAAATCTGAAACTTTGCATTTTATGAATTTTCACTGTTGCTAAATTCACTTCTTTGGCTTTTATTGAAGATTACTGTCTCTTGTAATTGTAAGCCCACCATAAAAAATCATTCTGAATAAATAATTTTAAAATTTCTCGTCCACACATTGTATCAAATTTCAAAATAAATTTAACTTTACAATTCTTTTTTTCAAATGTTATAATTTTTTGGTTTATTTACTTTGATTATTTTATGGAATTCGAAAATATTTGGAAATTGAAATTTTCGGAAACATATTTTATACCTCCTTAGACATTTTAAGCTTTTGAGATAACTTCTTATTGTTTACGTAGTAAGAGGACCACTGAGGAAGGCTTCTGATTTTTTCAATACTTTTTAATGATCTCAGTCAAATGAGATCCTTAATATACTGCAATCTTTGATTAAGACATTTTTTTGTTTCGTTTTAAATATTCTATCAAAATATCTTCTGGTTTTGTTTTTATTGTCTTTGTTGTTTAGAGTCTTAAAACACACAACAGAAAACTCAGGATCAAAACGCTGTGCCGTGGAAACCATTAATATTAACGGTCATATCACAGATTTCAACATTTATTTCTATTCCATATGTTTTTTTATTAAATTTAAATCACCGTTTTTTTCAAACATAATTACAATTATCTACAATTCATTTATTCTACTTACAACTAAATATTAGTTTAGTTCAAATTTTTGTAGCTTCTTTTATTTTTTTATATAAAATCTAATTAAATTTTTCAAAAATGTCAAAAATTTTTTTTAGTGTTATTTATTTTATTTCCAGTTGTGCTAAAGTATTTACAAAAACAAAAAGGATAAAAAAATAATAATTATATTCCATTTTATATTTCTAGTTGTAAAAATAAAAATTTGTTCAAAATTGAAAATAGATTTTCAAATCAAATATTGTACAAAAATAAAATTGTATTATATACAGTTAGGTGCAAAAAACGATATTTTTTCGTTGTTATAATGCTTAAAACTTAACAAAACTTCAGTAAGGTAAAGTACCTTTTTGGTAGTAAAAAATAAATACTCGGTTGTTGATTGAATTTCAAAATTTTCATAGAATATTTCATGTGATCATAGATAAAAGGCAAATGTGAATTTTCCATTAATTGTCAATGTGATGTCATAATAATTACATCGGGTGCTGAATTTCTGATATCAATGAAAACTTTTGATTCATCTAGTTTTTGTTTCCCTTTTCCTGTAAGATGCTGATATTGTTCCTGTATTGGATATTTTTGTGGTTGCTTTACTTGTTGTTGTTGTTGTTGTTGTTGATTTTGTTGCATTATTTGTTGTTCATGTTGATGTTCATGATGATGTCGACATAGATGTGGAACACTTGGATTTCCTAAATCGCTCATTTCAATTGTATTTAATGTATTATATAGCCTACTTTTGTTTGTACTATTCTTAGATATATTATGGCTAGGTGGGTTGTCATAACCAAATGTTGAAAAACGTATTCCAGTGGAATTATTTTGTGATGATAAAGATAATATTGATTTTTGGCGGGTAAGTGGTTGAAATAAGGACTCCCTAATAATCATTATATTTATATTTTTTATTGTTGATAAAATTAATTAAATTATAATTAACAAAATTACCTTGTCTGACAACCAGTATCACATGTTCCATGATTTGAATCATATATTTCATCACCTAGACTTGTTTGTACAACAATATCATGATGTTGCCTGATTATATGATCACTTTTTGAATTAGAACGACTATTATGGGTTGATATAGGTATAACTTCACGATAATATCGATTTGAAACATCATCAAGAATTTGTAAGGATGTTTGTGAATGTTTTTCCCTAATTGTTAAATTAATATTTGAAAACTTATTTTCAAGAAAAAAAAAATAACAAAAATAAATTTTACTTTGGTGAAAGCTTAATCGATAAGTTTTCTCCTGATCGTTTTTCTGATCCTCGACCCACTTCATCAAGTTTACTTTCCTTAGACTGCCGAATATGCTCCTAGTAATTAATTTAAATAAAAATAAAATTTAATAAATAAATACTCTTAAAGGCTAAAGAAAAACAGCCAACAATTTTTCAAACCAAATAAATTAATAATTTGTGTGACTTTTGTGCCTATTTAATTGTATTTATTGGTAGCCATCTGTATTTAACCCTCATAATCAATAAAATACTTCAATTTTATTGCAAAAGTCTATACAAAATGCTCAGATCATAAGTAGCTAAACTATTTCACTGTTATACACTAAGATTTATGCTCCTTGAAAAAGAGTCCTGTATTAATGTCTTGATTATTTGGGCTATATACAAACAAAATCATGCTTTTGACTTGTTTCGAACTTTTGCATCAATAAAATGACCATTAAGGAGACGCCGAAGAACAAAATTGATTACTTCAATAATAGCCATTGCCTACACTAAGATAAAAACTCATTCTTAATTTTAGAGAGGTTCATAAAAATGGGATCCAGATGATTTTAAGAAATTATGTCTTCTGACTACCATCTGGCATATGGATTTACACATATTTTCTCTTATTTTTACGAAAAATATAAGAACAAAAAATAAAAAAAAAACAGAAGTAAACTTTATAAGAAACTTTTTCACAACTAAAAGAGATTTTTTTCCCAAAAAACAAAAACAGAAAAAAGATTAAATGGTCTTAAACAAATTATAACTTTTCTATATTGTATTAACTGCCTTTTTTCTTTGGAAATTTTTTTATAAAGTCTATAAATTTAGGCAGTCTATAGTTGTTATTTTATTGCTAGTTTTAAGCTTTTGTTCAGGGTCTCAATATGAATAAATTACTATTACTCATTTATAATTCCATTTAAATTAGTTATTTTTTGGCAAAGTTTTTCATTTTTCAATGAAATAATTTTTAATATTTGAAAGAAACTTATTCTTCCGAAAAAGGCTAGTTTGAACATCAAAAATATAATTTGTGTTTATCATTTTTGTGGTTGTTTGGATTGTTAATTTGAGTTCATCATATGATGTATAGTTTTGCTACAGAACTTAAGTTAAATAAGTTAAAGACATTAGTTATTTTTCAATTTGTGGTTAATAAGATATTATTAATTTGGTATAAGAAATTCAACACTATATGTAAAACTAGCAAAGTAAAAGGACTAAGTTCAATTCAATAATTTATTCAGAGATAATATAAAGTTTTGTAGATTCTTTTAATTCAAAATATAATTTAGAACAAATGTTTTCATTGAATTATTTAGGCCTCGAGAATTGACAAGTATGTAGAAAATATTTCTAACATAGTTCTAGAGAAATTTGTGAGGAATTTAATAAATATCATTGAAAACAAGTCTCTCAACAGCTTCATATTGAAATGAAAATTAATAATACTATATTGGCAGCTTTCATCAATAAAATTACTCAAGATAGCAATTTTTTCAACTCAAGAGGTTTTTTACCTAAAAACGTATATCAGTGCTCTTTGATACAAGTTTTTGGTATAATTTCATGCTAGCACCATTTTTCTTCATGCTTCAAAAATAGAGCCAAATAAAGAGCATTTACTTTTTCTGTATATTTTTCTATTTTTGTTCAACTAAAAGGAAAATGTGGCTGAAAGCCGTTAAATTTCGGTACAAAACTACTGTGAAAATGTTCTATCACAAGACGCTCGTACAGTAACTTAGGAGATTTAAAAGCGGTGATTACGGCTTGACTGTCCAATCCAACTGAAAAAATTTGAAGATGCCGAACTACAAAGATTGCTGAATAAAGGTGATTAACACATGCAACAACAGATGGTAGAAAAGTTAAACTTTGGTCGCCGAACGATAAGTGACAATCTGCAAGTCATGGGATAGATTTAGAAAGCTGGAAAATGGTTACCTTATCAGCTGAATGACAGACAGATATAAAAGCACTAAGCAGTGTGCAAAATTTTGTTTTCTCGATATGGATGAAAAAGTTTTTTGCATTAGATCACGACTGAAGAAGAGAAATTTCTAGACTAAAATACAGTAAACGAACTGTATTTGAATGACTTTAGTATGTCGTAGTAGTAGAACAATATTATACAAAACCGTGTGATATAGATTGATTTTCTCAGCACTCAAAAATTAATTCAAACGGATATTTTTGATTGCTCTAAACAGAACAAATGAAATTCTCTAAATTCAAAATTGGAAGAAAAAAAATAAACACACACCTAATGAATTAAAAGCTTATTTAAAAACAAACAAACAAACAAACATACTCATTGAAATAAAAGCTAACTTTGTATTTCAAAATCAGCTTAGCTGCTCTTTCAACCTTTTTTTACGACAAGAAAATCATTTTATTTGTAATTCAACCAGAAAAGATAGCTAAGTTAACCAAACCCATACTTTTTATTGTAGTCCTATTAAATATATTTTTCCTATTGCAAGAAAATATTAAAAGATGACAATACTACCAAGTTTGATATATTATTTGCCATTGAAAATCCCAATATTTGTTCAAATGTAAGAAATCAAAACTAAAGTAAGTACAGTTTTCTTTTCGTGCAATCCTTTTATATTTGCTCTTTAAAAAATTTTTTACTATTGTGTACTATTTTTAAAATATTAAATTAAATGTGTAGTACTTTATGTGTAGGTCCTGATTCAATCAATCAAAAATAAAATAAAATATTTAACAATTAAAATTTCAAATCATTTTAGAAATTAAATAATTTTTATATGTCTACTAAATTTTCTTACCCTAATTATTTTCTGATCCCTAAGTAATTTTCTAGCACAGTTAAAGAGGAATGTAACGACCATTCCACCAAGAATAAGCGCAAAAACCACAATAATAATGACTACATGTTCAGATTGTTCACTTTCTTTGCTCTGCACAAAATAAAAAACAACACAATATATATAAATCGACAAATTATTAGTTACTAAATGCCTACAATGCAATCGTCCTCATCCCAACGGAATCGACAATTGTTACGTCCATTACACTTTAATAAATTCGAAATACATGTAGCATCCTCACAGTCATATTCATCTTCAGCACAGCCTGAAAAATTAAAAGAAAAAAGCTTAATTTTTAGTTTTTTTCAACAATACGTGCTCTCTATTAATAAAATAAAAAACCACTGACTTGCTGTCTTCTCACGGAATGCTGTAAAGAGGATAGTAAAATTTGAATTAATAGCTAGCGGTTCTGCATAGAAACGAACATGAAGTGTATTTGTATTTGATATAACCATATCTGCTGCAGATCCACAAAAATTTTTTAGTCTAAAAAAATATTTAGATATACAAAAAAATTTCGAAAAAAAGTTTGACATTGATATAGCTACCTTGAAGGGATATCAGTATGCTCAGCAAATATATCAACAAAATTACTGTCACATTCGTTAGGCTTGTCAAGACGAAATTCCAAGAAGTTTAACTGAATCTGAAAAATAAAATAATTTTATGACTGTCTTGGCGGTTACATTTTTCTTTAACCTAAAGTCATATATAAAATGTCACAATGTATTAGATTCAAATGTTTGACAGAAAGAGGAGGGAATTAATATATTATTTACAAGTTAAAGAAAATGTAGAAAAGTTTTTTGTTCGTTACGGCTTTATCTTTATGAAAGCAATATTAGACATATCTTCCGTCAAATTTTAAGTTGAATTTGACTGTTCTGCATCTTATACATTTCATACATGCCCATTTCATAACTCAACTTAGAATTATTTAAGTAAGTTCTATTAGCGACTTTTTTATCGCTGAAAAACTGAAAAGTCATTTATCTGTCATTTATCTAGGTAACAAGTTATGAAAAAGATTGTATCCATATTTTTAAGTGACTTGTTATTTTTTCAGCTGGTTTTTCCATCCTATAAATATTCTTAATATTTGTTTTTTTCTGACGAAAAATTTGACAAGTAAAAATTAGAGTGATAGCAAATTATTCAAAAAGGAAATTGCTTTAAGCTTTAAATATTGTCAAAGGAATATAACCCAGTAACCCTCTTCATGCTCAAATAGTATGTTTAAGAATTTTTTTTTTTTTTTTGTATATTTGAAATAAAAAACAAAACAAAAGAAGCATAATAAAAACACAAAGTTTTTGTTCCATTTATTTTTTTCTCACTACTGATTAGTTACAGAACTCTTATTTATCCCCCAGGACATTGTACAAATTAAGAATTTCTGTACAATTTAATCGTGACTTTTAGGTCAGAAACTTAATTTATTGATTGGCTAAAAATCCTTAGCAAGTGTCAGAAGTTTATTGTTAGAATTTATTGAATAGTTTAATTAATCAGGTCCATAATTTTATGAGGATTTAATTGTCACGCACGAAACCAATATTAATTGAGATGGAATATGATATACAATCATAAATTTTTTGCTGGGCTTAATGTGAATATTTATCTCAATTTATGCTTTCCTTAATAAGAGCATTAAAATACTTTCATGATTTAAGTTTTTATGAAAATTTAAACATTTTGATCGCATATATGTATATGTTATATATAATTAATAAGAAATTAATTGGTTTTTCTCAAATATTAACAATGAAATTTTAGTTCATCTAAAGCCTTTAATAAATATATAAAATTGAAATTATCATTAAAATAATAAATTTTAATACCACTTGATGAAAGATTTTCTATAATTTGTAACATATTTTTCTAAATAATGCTTTTAAATGTTAAAAATTGAAGAACACTTTTTTTTGTCTAATTCATTAATTTTCTCTCTAATATAAAGAATTTAATATTCTAGTATTAAGGACACACTAAATGATTTCTGACGACATTGCGGAAAATAAATTAATGTATAAAAATATCGCTTAACCTCATGATTACTAACCGACTTACTGATATAAATATAATATTATAAATACTGTTATTTATTATGATATTTAACAAAAATATTTTATCTTTAAAATAAAGCATCGCAACTTTTGCATCTCAAAAATGATTTTAGTTAAGTTTTGTTCTTCTTTGTGTTGTTATTTTTATAAAAACAAATTTATTTAGCTAATGCTTCACTTTTTTTAACTTTTCTTATCAAATGTTACAAAATCAATAAAATGTCAATCTTTAGCTAGGATAAAATATTATAAGCACCGAGGAATTCAAACTAAGTAAATATTAGGAATAATAAATGCATTTAAGAAACGCCTTTTCCTTTAAATTTATGCAAGTTTCATGGAAAATTATATATTGAAACAAACAATCCTGTGCAGTAAAAAATAAAACTAAAACAGTTTAGATCTACTTTTCATAAAGATAATTTTAGGGATGAAATAAAAGAATTGAATAAATTGCACAAAATTACAAATAAAAAAAAGTCTCTTAAGAGCAGATTTATTTAAGCTTTTAATGCTTTGCATTTAGACATTTTAAATCACTTACTTACTTCAAAAGAACTTTGGAACTAATCAGTCTTGCAAGCATGGCAGGATTTTTTCACTAAAATCAAAAACTTCACTTCCACTTGATAACACGATAAGTAAAAGTTTTTGACTAAAGTGTTAAAATTTTCTTGTCACGACAAGATGTTTTCAATATTAAAAAAACACTTTTTGTGATTGAGTACAACTTAATACGGTGAAAATCAAAATAATTCTTTAAAAATGTTTTTCCAAGTTTTGTTTATTATTGAACTAATATTATTGGGAAAGTGTATGGAGTCAAATTTTTGCTAAGTTGATTTGCATAAAGCAAAACTTTTATTTTTGTAATAAGAAAATTTTCACCCTATTAAGTATAAGCTTCTGAAACTTCAAAAAAAAAAAATGTTTTAGGATAAAAAAAAGTAAAATAATTAAATGGAATATTTAAACCAGTGAAAACAAAAACTAAAGTACAAAAATGGTAGACGCATTTTTTCATAAAAAAAGGACTTATATAAGCAATATTTAAGAATTTTTCAAGAGACTTTTTGTACTTAAAAGGGCAAGGCTATATAAAAATTTCAAAGAGTAATTACTCCCTTTTCAAAAATCTTAGGAAATAAACGAATCCTTGTAATTATGTATAATTAATAAGTGATTTTAGCAAAAATTTCTTTTAGAATAGCTGTAAGAAAGGATTAAATTAATAAAAAAATTTCCTAATGAAAGAATAAGAAAAATTTTCTGCAAATTATGAATAAAAGGCTAAACTAATATAAAATGCAGCTTAAAGTATTTACAGATACTAAATTCTCTTTTTGAAACTTAAAACTTTTGTTTAGGAACATGGATGTAATAATAGATAAAAATGTTCCAAAATCCATTACACATAATTGGATAATTTTGATTAATCATAAATAATGTCATCAACTTGTTTAGTTATTTATTAGAAATAAATTGATAAAGTTAAATTTGAATACCTTGATAATCTCTCATAAATTTGCATATCTTAAATTGAAAATCTTATAAAGATAAGATTGATTTACTAGGTTATTTTGTAAACCTCATCTCATTAAATTATTTTGTGTATTTCATACTTAAAATTCAGACCCTTTTTAGACTAAAAAAGACTTAGTAACACAAATGAATACATTTTCTATGGAATTAGCTTATTTAACACCAGCTGCTAAAATGGGTTTTGTTGATCAAGCGAGGTAATTATTTAATCAACAATGCAGAACTCAACAAAGAATAGTCCTTTTAGTAGTTTAAATAAAATTATTTAAGATAAATCTAAAAGTTAAGCTAATTAAATTAGTCTTATTTTTTGAATTTAATGTCAATATTGTGTGACTAATTTTATGTATAAATAATGTTTTAACTATTTTATTGAAGGAGAAAAGAAATTTATTTTTATTTGGCTCCTTAAGTTTTAAAATAAAAATAAAAACAAGTGGATTATATTTTTCTATTTTTTTATTAATTAATAATAATTTTTACATACCTTCCAATTATCTTGCACTGTTATAACCCACATACAATCCAACGGTACTTTATTTTGTGTAACAAAATCCTGGATATCAGATGGAACATCAGTTCTTCTTACAAAGCCTTCATAACCACTAGTTTCAATGCGGCAAGTAATTTCTTCTGTTAAGGCTATGAAAATAAAATATTTTCTTTTTTATACTTCTTTTATAAGAAATAAATATCCTTACAAGATGTTGGCTTAGGAACAAATTCATATACAGCAACAAATCCTGAATACTCAATATTTTCATCGGAATGAAAATGCAGCCATAGATGTCGTTCTTTTGAGGTAACCATTGGTGGAAATTCACGTGCACAGTATTGTCCAATTAAATTAGAAAAGCCAAAACCACCATCACGAATCTAGTAAATGTTATTGTAAATAATTTATTTGTTAGTCAATTAAATAGAAACAGGAAACAAATAAATAAATTTTCAATTAGTCATCATTTGGAAATTTTTGTTTTAATCAAAGCAATTTAACAAAATTGAATCTTTTATTACAATTTAATTAGTATTTACTTAAAAAAAAAATTTAAGCATGTGTTATTTTCTTCCATGAATTTTATATAAAAACCTTGAGCTACCAAACTGTAATAAATTTCAAACTAAGTTAGAGATTTTGTCAGGTTTTCAAATATTGAGAAATTTCTGGATATCCAAAAACAAACAGAATTTGTTACTATCAGTTTAATCATGGATTAAAGACAAAAAATTGAAAGAAAGAAGAGATTCTTAAAATTTTTAGGTTAACAAAACTTTCAGGGTTAAGTTTTGCCTCATGTTTCCTTAATTTACTAAGAGATGATTCCAAGTATTGGATACACGGATTTATTACTTTCAGTTTTCGTGGAATTTTTGTATTAAATAATTGCAAATTTTTCCAACAAAATTTTTCAAATTATGTAGTTTTAAAGTAGGTCTGAATTGGTTTTTCATATTACAGTTTTATTAAGCGTTATTTGCATAGAACTCATTAAAATTTATGTTTTAAATTTTATTTGAAGTCAGAGCGTTTTTTACGAAAAAATTTCAAGCAATATCAATAATTCTTTGTTAACTTTATGTAACTTTAAAAGTAAAAGTAAGAAGCTTAAGCTTTTAAAAAGATTTCAAAGTTTTATTTTTTAGTAAAAAATACTTTGGTGTTAACTTAAGTTAAATATTATTAAATCTTTATTTGTCGAAAAGGCAGTTCTAACAGGCGAGAGAAACCAGAGTTTTAGTGATTTAGTCTTTTTATACTTTACTTATTAAATAAAGATTTTAGGTTTCGCCATCAGCACTTTTTCCTTTTTATAATAAATAATGAATCAAGCTGCCAACACAAGTTATGCAATTTTATTTGATATTACTTTTAGGCAAAACTTCTGCGGAGAAATTGGTTTGGAAGTGATTTTAATAATTTGTATTATACAGAATACAAATATTTTTATTCACTGAATCCAGGTGAAGTTTTTATTTTAAAAATAATTATTATTCCTTTGGATAAAACGTAACAAAACTAACAATTAGATATGGCTCATCTTCAGCAAATCAGTTTTTTGTATTTGGCGCAAATGCTGCTTTTGTTTATTTTTTTTTAAAGATAAATACTGGATATTACAACAACACTGCACTTAATTTTTAGTGAAAAAAAACTCTTTAGTCTACAAAAATTAACATATTTTTATTAGAAACTATTCAGCAAAATGAGTAAGATTGCAATTCCAATGAAGATTCATCGCATTATAATTATTAAATTATATTATTTATTAATTAATTATTCAAATTAAGTATTTTTTCCTTTTAAAAAAAAAAAATGATATTTTACATTCATGCAATTTTCAAAAGTCATATCATTTTTTAAGTGCCGTTATAAATTTCCATAAACATCACAACACTTTAGCATATTTCAAACTTTATTTTTTGAATAAATTTTTTATTGAATAAAATCTCAGCCTTAAATTAAAATAAAATTGAAAAAAAATTTAATCGCAGACTTACCTCAAGAAAATCAAATTTACAACCCTCTGATGGTTCAATGTGGAAAAAATCTCGAAAGTCCAGACGAATCAAATATCCTGGTGGCGCTAAAAATTTTATAAAAAGAAAAATAATATAGAAAATTACCACAATTCGGCTATACCACAGAATGATTGTGTTATCAAAGTAAAAACAAGATTGTATGGTAAATCAGTGGAGCATAAAATAAGCTTATTTCAGATATTGATTCGCTTGAATTGAACACACGAAACGAGAGAAAACAAAGTGTTAAAGAAAAAACTCCATAAAAATCAGGTCATTGCATTCTTATACGGATATATTCTTCTATTTCACTTTGGATGTCATGAATTAAGGAGATTGAATCTTATCCTATACAATAAATTATTAGACGTACAGAGTCTTTTTCTGACCAGATGATTAAATTAAATTCAGAAAATTGTACAATTTTTTTTTTCTTATTTCTGTATTTTTTTATTCCTTTATTTTTGACGTTTATGCCTTCTAGACTAAAGCCACATACCTTCTAAAACACGTACACAGTCTGTATTATTGGGATAGTTATCTGGATATCCAGGACTATAAAGCATATTATTGTCTGTGTTGCCAAATTCAAAGGCATGACACTTGGCTGAATTTCCATTTTCCGTATTACGTGGGTTCCTGTGTTGTAAATATTTTGTTGCTGGGGACATGTTGACTGATCCTAATGTAGTTATTCCGGTTGTGGGCGTTGGCTGTATGCTACTTTCCATTGCACTATTCATTGGTTTTATTTGTGTTTGATATCCTAAAATGTTTTTATTTTGCTTAAAACTAGATGGTGTCGATAAAAAGATATTGTTTGCTGTTGTCCTTGCTGTTGTTCTTGATTCAGTTGAAATACTCTCAAAAGTATTTGTATTTGTTGAAGAATTAAATGGCAAAACTAAAAATAAAAAAAGAAGAAAAATTTAATATTGACATAAAAAGGGTTTTAAGTTTATTAAAGTTATTTTATTTAATTTTTTAAATATTTAATAAATCAATAGATATTTTCCATTTAGTTATAGATCATACTTATTCTCCAGAAGAGTAAAATTAGGAAAATTATAAATTTACTATTCTTAGGGCTTAATTATATTTAAGGGCTTAAAACTTGGTATTTAATATATATTTAACCATTTGTACTTGAAAAAAATCTACAAAATGCTTAACTCTTCAAAGAAAAATGAAAAATTTTGAACAAAAGTTTTTTGTTAACCATGAACCCAGATTCAAGCAAAATTTTAGGTACTAATTAACAAAATATCATGAAAATTTCTACTAATATATTAATTAAGTATTTTGTTAGAAATTTTATGTAATTGTAACAAATCCGGTCAGATTTTTTTGTTATAATTAAAAGCAGCTTTGAACTAATTAATGTTCTTGTCTAGTAAAAATTGAAAAATAAATTATATTTCTACGATAAAAAAAAATTATTCTTAAAATATCTGCTTTTTAATTAAAATGGCTAAAAGGAAAGTTTGTAAATACATTATACATTCGTTTAAGTGTTAGTGCCTATGCTTCTTTATTCTGTTATCATTCCTGATCTTATTTACCAAAGACAGCAAAGACAAAATCTTGAAAATCACAATTACAACAATGCTCCTTAATTAACGTAAAAAATAGTTTTCATAGAATTCAAAAGATATAAATATTTCAATTTTTATTCTTTATCTGAAAAAAATAGCAGTGGAAATATCTTTCCATAATATTTTAGATACTAAATTACAAAACAATTTGCCTTTTTCTATTATTTACAAGCATAAAATTCGTTTAAAATACTTCAAACGATATTCACACAAATTTTTGAATATTTTTTTAAATCAGTCAAACTGAAAGGAAATATTTAAAATGATATCTTTAATTAGAAATCGATTATAAGCTACCGTTTTCATTATGAAAACTTCTTTTGTCATGTCCTCTTAATTCTGAAAATGAAAAAGAACCTACAGATATTTTTGTACTAATTAACTTGAAATAACTCCCATATCAAAGTTTTTATACTACTTTTATTAAACCCTTTTAATTGAAAGGAAATAACTTAAAAAATTCTATAAAAGATTTATTTTTACTTTGTGAAAAAAAAATCCAAATGACAGCTTTTTTTTATAAAACTATCTCAAACTGAGTTGTATTATTATTTGTTATGAAAACCCTTTAATTATTTCAATCCCCATGAGCTTTTCTAACAAAAGTGGACAAATATTTCTTCTAATGATTTTAGTGACAAACCTTATAAAGGGAACAAGATAGAATCAATATTAAGGACAAATAGTTGCTTACAATTGTTTACATTATTGCTCAATAACTTAATGAATCAATATTAGAAAAGCTTTTTAAAACAGTTTTGTATTATATATAATCTTTTTTTTTTTGTGAAAAAATACAAAGTCAAAATAACAGAGATACCTTTTACCAAAATCAGTCGTAGTTGTAGTTGAAACGAGACATACAAATAAAGTCAATTATTTGAATCTATAAAGTTTAATGTTTATGCCTATAAAATTTTTGTTTTTTGTGCCAAAGTTTGTCTTTATTCAATTTTAAAGATTTACTTAATGTGGAATTGTCTAAATTTGTTGAGATTTTGCTTTTATTTATATTTGTTCAGCATAGCGTAGTTAAGTTCTTAAATTGACTTGATTCATCATAAGTAATGTCCAATTATTAAAAATTATAAATTAATTAAATTACTTTTTATTTAAAAGCCACACAAATATTTCATTCATTTTACATTCAAAACCTTCAGAACATTCCAATATTTCATTTATTTTACATCCAACTTAAATTTATTTAAATTATTCAAATATTCAAATCTAAAGTACAAAATTGAAATTTACAAGTTTCAGTTTTTCTAATCGATATCTTACTTTTTACAATCAATAAAATTTACAAAGTGAATTTAAAAAGTAAAGAAAACATTTTCTTTCCGGATAGATTTTCATTTTTTCGTATTATGTAGGATACTTGGCCGTCAAAAGCTTATGCTTCAAAATTTAGTGAAAACTTCTTTACAAAAAGTGAAAAAAAGCAACAAAAATAATAAACAAGATAAAACCTTTGGATAAGGGGTTAAGATGAATAAATTCAATTGCTAACCTATCATTGAGCTTATAATCCTTTCACATTCTGCAAAATCATATTTTTGACGTAAGACTTCAGATTAATGCCAGAGACATGCTTAAACATCTTCCAAGAAATTGATAATTTGGATATGTGCCAAGAAATTTTTATCCTTCAAGCTTCATTAATGCGAAAATTTCATAAGATTTTTTGTTTAGTTACAGAGCAATAACAATTGATACAAGCTAGACAAGCAAATGATGTACTTAAATATTTAAGTAACTTTTGGTTACAATCTTCATATAATATCATCCATTATTTTATTTTCTCTTTTTTTTTCCTCTTTTTCCATTTTCTTTTACCTAGCCTTGATTTAAAGACTAAAATTTATGTAAAACTCAACAGGGATTCTTTAATTTCAGCATATCAATGAAATTTTAAAAGATATTTTTCAGAAAGATAAAATTTGTGATAGCCCAATGAAAAGTATCTGCCTTCAAATCTAAATTATGTTAAATGATATCCACAATTTTTGGTTATGAGCACGTTTCTACCATTTAATGTCATTAAGTTTCATATACAATACAAAAATGTACTAAAAACATATTAAATTACAGAAAACTTGTTAAAATATTGTTGGCGCCAAAAAGATAGGTGGTTAGATTAACTCTAAGCATTTCTCAGTTACATATGAATTAATTTTACTGTATGAAAGATGATTAATCAAAAAAATATTAAATAATTGGATACGTGATCAAAATTTTAGCAGTTTAATTTATCAACACTTATTAAATATTTTACAGGTGTGTTTTATATTTTAGAAGATGTAATTTTTCTAAAATTTATATAAAACAGAATGTAAGGTGAATAAATCCCAAATTTTACAAATTTTTACATTATATTTCTTTAAGGTAATTAAATTTAGAGTATGATAGCTATAAAGCTAATTTTTTATCTAACCACCTTAAATATTTAGGTTCATTTTTTACTAACTTGACAATAAATATGAATCAACTGATTTAAATTTGATATAAATACAATTTGCACTGTTAAAATGAGTAGAAAAATGATTTATTCTTTCTAATTTATTTAATAGTTTTAATTTATTCTTAAGTTATTGAGAGACTTATATCATCCTTGTGGCTAAAAATCTCTTATTGCATGCTTTTTTATAAGAAACTCGCATGAACAGAGGTTAAATCTCACCTTCCTAACAGGTGTAATATTTAGATTAGATGATGCATAGGGTGAGTTTTAAACACTCTCGGGGTACAAAATGTAGAGAGTTTATTTTTAGATAAATTTCCCATCACTTATTCATAATAAAGACACACATGATTGAATATGACTGAATATATATATATATATATATATATACATTTGTGCACACAAAAATGTTAACCAATTTATGGTTTCCCTAAAGTTTTCAATGCTTGTAATATTTTGAACAAATATAAATTTCTTGTGATATTCATGCAAAAATGAATACAAATATAACAAAAGCTTACATGCCGTTTCATTGGAATTTTTTTCCAAATTTTGTTTGTTGTCCATCTTGTTTCGAATATAGACTCATTTTTTTAGGTATCAAATCGATTTTGAATGACATTCTAATGAATGTGGACCATTTTTTGTCCGTTTATATAGACCAAAGTATTCAGATTTTTATTGAGAAATACTTATATAAAAATGAAAAAAGTGGTATTTTTTTCTAGGGTTAAGTAGAATTATTTAGAATAAGTTTTAACAACTTTGAAACAATGTTTTTGCCTGTAAAATCTAATAAAATTTCGTACTAAATTGATCTTTAGCTATTATCAAAATCAAAATTGTGGTGCAAGCCGCTAGAATAATTGTATCATTAAAATTATAAAATCTGAGCTTACTCTGCAAATATTTCTTTATTCCTTCAAATAAATTGCATCTTTAGGGTGAAGAGTTTAGAAATCTCTTGATGTGTATCTATTCTATAAAATGAAACTTAACTTGCTATATCCTTATCAACAAATTGAATTCAAGCTAAACGTGATTTCTATGATGTCAACTATGTAAAGGTTAAAAATAATTAAAAAAAAAATCGTGAATAGTTTGACGATCTATGTATTCATATGACTTTAAGTAAGTATGACTCATATAAATTCTTTTTATTTTTTTATTAAAATCATTTTTGAAATTGCATAAAATATTCATACCACTCCATTTTCATTTTAATGAGGCATCTTGAAGTGATTTTGCTAAATAACGTATGTACTTCAGTTGTAAAAAAGTTAGTGATTTGCTATTGAAGTTACTATTAAAGTCTTTTCATTTTTAATAAATTCCTATTCGGTTCACTGAGAAATCAATACTTGCAGAGTTTTAAATTGAGACTTGGATTCATAAAATTATCTTATATATCATATGCATAGTCAGCAGATCATGAGACTTTTATGCTTTTCTTTCCCATCAGGCGTTTTCTTCTGTGATACATATTAAAAATTATGGAATAAAGAACAAGTTCTTTACAGTCAAAATTCACGTTTGATATGCTTCTTGTATATATATTGAGATTGAATGCATAAATATTAGAAAACACACGCTTAAAAGAACTCTAAGCAATCTCGGTGTAGTAATCATTTTGGAAGCCTTTTTTAATCAATTTTATTATTCAGATCTCCAAAATTGTACTCCTTTTAAGAAAAATAACAGTATATCAAGAAATTATAAATTAAAGACTAAATGATCATAAAATTAAAAATTTATGGCAAGGATTCACTTACGACTCCAAAAGCAATGGTAACCTTTTGTTTCTGGGAATCACTTTAACTAAAAGTATATATCTTTTTTAAACCAATATATATATATACATTTATCGTTCTATAGTTTCCTATAGTTATCAGCAGATTAGTTTTAATTGCAAAAAGGAAATAAATGGCTTTACCGTAGAAAACATTTATCATACTCTCTTGAAAAATTATCTCATCACACAGCGTTAATTAGAAAAGTAAGTTACTGCTCCTTGAAACTTTTTTTTTCATTTAATTACAAAATATGTAAAGACGCTAGTTTCAAAATTAATTTTTGTATTAAAGAAATGCAATTTTTTTACAAAAAGGAAAATCTCTTGTGAGTTAATATTAACCTATACAATTTTCGCTGATTTATATTCAAATTATGAAAGATTTTGATAATCATATAGATAAGTAACGAAAAATGTTTTTAAGCTTTCATTTTTGAAAAATTTTAAAATAAAGAACGTGACTAATAAAATGTTTTACTTTAAATATTGGAACTAAATAAAATATTCTGTTCAAGAATGTATTTAATTAGTGACTTTTAAAGCAGTTACATTTACTATTTCTTTTTTCTCAATTATCAAAATTGAATTAATATAACAAAATTTTATGTAGATTTATTCTTCAGGAAGAAAAAAAATTATAAGTTGTCAAACTTTTCACATAAAATTTATGATCACGTGATAAATAATCATTGAAAAAATAAGCGAAGTAATGACAAAAATTTCATTTGTATCACAATGAATTAAAATTAATAATTCAAGGAAATTATAAATAATATTATATATGAATTTATTTGTAATTAAATTTGTTTTCCATGTTGTTTGCTAGACAACAAATCATATCGATTTTTTTAAATATCAAAAAGTTCTTGCTTCTTGTAAAAGAAAAAGTTGCCTAGTAATTTATTGATAAAATTACCAAAAAAAAAAATATTTTGCATATTCAATGTGTCATTTGGTGGAGGAAATTCCTTTGCAAGCATAATATATAATCAAAAACTTTATTTTGGATCATAAATCTTTATAAGTTTCCTGTTATGTCTAGTTTTGAAATATATTTGGAGTTGAAACTATTTCAATGAAATAAGCCGCCCTTTCTACAGAATTTAATTAATTTGTTCTGAATTTTTGGTGAATTTTGATTCTTTGGTGTCAAAGAGCAAATATTTATAAATCTTACTTAATATGTGTAAATGAATCAAGTGTAAAAAAAATATATTCAACTTAGGTTTTGTAAATCTGTATGTATTTTATAAGCAACTGAGATTTCCCAGGTGTCCTTTTCGTGGCGTTGTAGTGGCCATTGTGGTAGAGATGAGGAGTTGTCCTTCTACTAATTACTGTGTAAATTTTGGCTAATAAGAATGGACGTAGCTAACAGTAAAGAGCATTAAGATCGAAATGAGGGTAGTTAAGGGCCGCTTGCTGCAGAGCAAATAAATCCAGCCAAAATATTTTCTGATAGATTGATAGCCTTTTATGTGTAAGCCTTTTATATATTTTTAATAAAAAAATATTTAGAATGTAACAATTGATAAAATTGATCAGCACTTGAATTTTAAACCCTTTCCAAATTAGCCATACTAACAAATTGATATTCTTTTCTAAAATAAAAAACTAGAAAGAAAGACAACTCCTTCTAAAGAAATACATATTTATTTTAAATAAAAAGCTTGAAATTGTAAAAATATTGATATAAAAAGTTATGAAAAAAAATGAATCAAAAGGAAATATCATGATTTGCAATTATTTTGTAAGAAATTATCAAATTCTTTATTAAAGGCATTGATAAAGCTAAGATTTTCGTTTAACTTATTGTTTAAATTTGGTATCTTTTTAAAAATCATAGAAATCTCTAAATAATAGTTATTATTAGGTTGAAGTTTAATTTTTCTGACACAAAAGTTCGAGAGATAAATGTGTCCTGTAGTGAAATAATATTATTATATTGCTGTCAAAATATACAAAAAAATTAGTAACAAATAACATATTGTTCATGCGCTCTAAAAATTTTCTAATACATTACTCCAGCACGAATGAATAAACTCCCTCAGCTAAAATATATCCATATAACACAAATTTAAGGGAATTTAAGCAAAAGACTAATCACGATATGAAAATTAGAAAATTCTTATATTGCATACCTTAGGGATTAAATTTAGCCAAATATTTGTAAATACATATAACTTAAGGCGATAACTTTGAGAAAGGAAAAATCATCAATAACTACTATTAACATAGATTGTGTTATTAGTGTATTTAAAGAAATAAATTTTATAAAATATGGATAATATGAAGAAGGAAAAAAGTCCTTTTAATGTAAATAACAGACGTAGCGGGTAGAAAAAGTGACTAAATGATATGAATTAAATATAAAGCTTCTTATGGCATGTCCTGTCTTTAAAATATGTTCCTTAAAGACAAAGCCGGCTCAAGTGAAGTAATAATAACTGAAATGAGGGCTATATTATGGCAATAAATAAACTGTTCGATACGTGCAATGTACAAAAATGAGAAAAACATTGGAATGAATATATTGAGTTCGAATAATATATTTCTGGGTTTTATTGAGTTATATTATTTACATAATTTTAATAAAAAAAAAAAAAACCTTAAAATTTGTTGCAAAATTAAATTATTTAACGTAGTAGTTTCACATGAAAAAAACTATTCCAGGTTTGATTCATGATCTGTTATATGTCAGTTGAAAGTTGACAATAAAGAATTAATTAAATTAATTGAGTTGGTATCTGTTATGAACACCAGTTGACATTAAAAATAGTTGGCGTATATAATATTAAATAAAGTAATAAGCAAATAGATAAAAACATACAGTTAAACTAATTTGAAAATTTTCACTTTTCAATTATAAACCCTTAATTTTGAAATTAAAATGCTTGTTAATTTTGTAATGCTAAATCTCTTATAAAATCCAAATTAAAATACCACATCGGTTTAATTTAACTTTAAAAACCTTTTAATTTATACATATAGAGCATAAGAACTAATTAACATTCATATTCATAATACATTAAATTTGAAAGAATGTTCTATAATTATTCATAAACTTCCAATGATATATATATATATATATATATATATATATATATATATATATATATATATATATATATATATATATATATATATTTATATTTATATCAGCATTGAAAAAACAAATTGAAATCATTTTTTCCTACCTACGCACATTACTGCCTAAGATTAATGTATTCAGGCAACATTTTAATAATTAATAATTTCAATATTTCATATAAACCTTCATGCTCAGTTACTGTTAAAGTATTTGGTTGTAAAATTTATTTGTTTAAATAAAACTTAACTGGATAAGCACATTTAGAAAATAGTAGTATTGAAATTCATGATAAGAGTGAAATGTGATTTGTGCAATTTGATTTATTTTATGCAATCGATTCACCTAAATTGAAACTTCAGTAAAATTAAAAAAGAGTGGATTCAATAAAAATCAATTCCTTAAAATAATATTAAAGTTTTACTGCTTTAGTAGATTTGAAATTAGATGACATCTCAATAAATCAGAAATTTTTAATACTTTCAACAGCGAAATTTTGAATAAAAGAATTAAATAATGATTTAAATAAAACAATGCCTGAATTAAATCTATATATTTGGTTTGCTAAATCTTAAGCTTAGAATTAGTTAAGCTTTTCACTGCCAAACCCCGATTATATGAAGCCTTTTCCATTGCAGTTTATATTTTTAGTTGTATAGTTATTTGAAGGCATAGAATCGAAGAGTATAGTCGTCGTTGGGAGCAAAAGAATTAATAATTATTTGATTTTCATTTTATTAGAGACTCATGTTGTTTGAACCACTCAATATTGGTGTGATTAAAAAGTCGTGCTTTAAAGCATACTATTGAATAACATCCTCTACACATTTTGCTTTAAGACTTCCTGAATTTAAAAATTGGTCACATATCGATACGCATTTGTGATCATAAGTAAGAAATCTTTTTGACTATGCTCGATCACTTTGAATCTTAAACACAATACTCAAATTGTATCTCACATTTCCAAATCAGCTTTGCCACCAACAAGTTCATTAAGAATAGAATTTTCCCTGATATATATTTTCAGAAATCATACATTTCATTCTCATACAAAAAAACGTTTTTTTGTCGCACTTTAGGCAAACTTCGTATTGATTTTTTCATTTAAATGGAAAATTTTTAAAGCAAAAGGGAAGTTTTTCTGAAAGTAAGCATTTGGTTGAGATCATTGGAATTTTTGAAAAATAATGAGTTATTTCTCTTTTTGATACAATAACGAGTCGATGATTTTAAGTTTTTTATTACCCATTGTTAGAATTACAAAAAACACCACAAGTTTGAAACAATCTGTTAAATTTTTCAAAACTATTCTCAAAATAATTTATTTTTGACAAAATTTGTTTATTTGGTGCTTTTAATAACTTTTTGCTGAACTGTCCGAGTGAAAATGCTTGCAGCATAGTTTAAAGTTGATTAATGTGAATAGTTTCCAAAAGAAAGAAAGGAATGTTTCTTCACAGGTTTAACTATTTTGTCTCGCTTAAAATCTTGTATTTTGGTTGTTTATCCTTTTTTGGGTAAAAGTGTTTTAAAAGCCCTATACAGACAAAGAAACTTGTTATAATGGTGACAACCCTAATCGAAATGTTTGATAATAATTTCATACTGAATGTACTGAATTAGGTATGCCCCAGTCGAAATATTTAATGATGATTTATAACGTTCATCCTGTTACTTTATACTCAAATCAGTTTAATATATAATCTAATGTTAAAAGTTTGTACTGAATTGATACGAAAATGTTCAGATAAGTCATGGTTCAACAATACCAGTATCAGATTAGTATTAAAGTTACAAATTTTTCACTACATTTGGTATAAAGTCACCATCAAACATTTCGAACTAGGGAAGGTACAGCTTAGTATTTTATAGTTTATCTTTCTATACTTGCGTCGTTATATCCAATATCTGCGCATTTATTAATAACAATGCTTTAAGTTTTTAAAAAATTAGCATGAATAAATTCTTTATCCTTGTTTTAAGCTACTTGAATTCAAAAGATATTGGTGAAACTTACAATTTATCTCTTTCTTAAACTCAAACTTCATTTTTTCATACAAATTGCTTATAATAAACAATAATAAAACATAAAATTAAATTTTATAATATTTATTATAACATTAGTAGTAACTCAACTTTACAACTAACTTTACTTATTAAGTTAATTTTCCTAGCCTACTCAAGCACAATGTCTACTAATATTATTTTCTCCTACACAAATAGTATTATTAACCGTGACAACAATGCCTTAGAAGAGCTAGTCATATTGCACAAAAAGCTATTTCCTAAATATTTCATTATAAATACTAAAGCAGTACAAATTTTTTAAGGCAGCTAGTGCAAGGCATTTTAAATTAAATTTAAAGTTAAAGTTCAAGTGTTAATAGCAAAATTTTCAACTTTAAAATTATTTTTGCATTACATCGTTAACAAAGTTATCATATTTATATTAAAAACACAAATAGTGACTACTGAAATGATTGAATAAATATGTTACCATTAAATTGTAACACATGTCTGTTAAATTTTGAGTACCAAATAGACTTAAGGAGCCACTAACCATTGACAGTTTATAAAACTTTTGTTTGAGAAATAAAAAATTCTTACACTTAAATGTAGATCTGGGTATTTAAGAACGTTTCTTGTTCATCCCTACCCCAAATAAAGCTAGAAAAAAATTGGTTTTTATCAATAAAATTTTTTGACTATTTTCTGCCAATAATTTGTGGCTACGAGTATATTGCCCCAAATTACCTTCCCTTTAGTTAAAACCTTTAATGAGTAGATTTTTATTAAGTTTTGAACTGCTTTCTTTAAATTTCATTTGGATTTAGTCTAGGTCTATTAAATATATTGAATATATATTTAATAGAAAAGAGTCTTTAACCTAATCGAGTTACTCAAGCAAAGAAGAAAATTCAATTATTTGTAAGAAGTTTTTGGTGTCTTCATAAATTCACTATAGGTTATTTAATTTAATTTATTTCATCCTCTTTCCTTGCTATTTAGGCATTATTTACTTCCTTTTTTAAGCGCTCGATCTTAGTTGCCAGTATCAACGATTATGTTATATCATTACAAGTGTTAGGATTAATTTTTCTTTTGTTAAATAAACAACATTTTATATTATTACTTATAAGAAGTACTCTTCAATATTTTTCAAAATATAAATTATTTATGTTATAAATCACTTCAAACCCATTAAGAGAAAATTTTGTTAAAAAATCCTTCAGCATGACTAATTAATTCGAACCAATTGCTATAATTTTTATTTTTCCAAAAAAAAAATATCCAAATTAGTAATGTAATACATCTATTCATAAATATTTCATAAGATCTAATTTATTTCCTAATCTCTTCATACTTCTGGTAGACTTATAAAAATAAAATAACGTCTTTAGCCCAGCTGAAGCGTATTCAAGTAGAAAATGTAATCTCTCCCAGATATCCTGAGGTGTTAGTAAAGTTTGCATAAGCTCTTTCTCCTTTAGTGGTAGGATTACATATAAAATCCAATTTACAACAAAATTACACATATACACACAAAAACTACATGGTTTTTAAACCCTGTTCCTATTTTTTGCTTACTTTTTTTCCTATTATTTAGACTAGTTTGATATATAGAAAAAATTATTAATACCCTAAGGATATCATTTATTTTAGCACAATTAACATAAATATAATAATAAAGAGCTCAGAAAAGGTTGGAAAAATTCATGCTTGAGGCGTACTTCAAGTGTTTCCTTTGAAAATTTCTAAGAAATCATATTTATACAGGGTTTGATTCAAAAATATTTTTTGATCTAATTAGCTTAATGTCTGATAAAAAATTATTATTTTAAGCTAAAGTTTTAAGAATTATTGATTTTATGTACAAATGTAAACTTTTAAAAAAAAGCTAACAAGCTATATTTTTGCTTAAAGTTGTTGAGCTGCAAAAAAGGAGAGAATTAGATAAAGGACAATTTCAAAAACCAGAACTAAGTTCGTAAATTCTTTTGATTTAGTTTGATAAGTTCGAAAGTTGATTCATGTTATACAGCTGTTCTATAAAAAACAGTTTTCAAAATTAAATCCATTTAAAATATTAAACCAAAATTCGGAGGAGTGCTGCAAAAAGAGCAAAGAAGTGACATGATTTATATAATAAAATTATTTAAAATAGAATTATATTTTAGAAGATGACAAAATAGATTTTAGCCTTTATACTTATCAATTTAATTAGCCGGAAGATGCTATGTGAAAAGCTAGGCTAATAGGGTAGATAGAAATAAGATCAAAGGGAGGTTAAGATTTTTCAGTAGGGATTAGGAATAGTTAAAACACAATCTTTTTGCGATAATATACGCCCTTTCTTTCCAATTGCAAAACGCTATCTGCGCTACTAAACTAGGCTAAATAATTTTATATGAATCATAATTGCTTTTTAAAATTATTATTTAAAAGTTGTGCTAAAATTAAATATTTCAAAAACATCCTCATGAATAAGTTTTTACATCGAAAGCGAGAAAAAATAAAGAATCTCTTAGTAAGTATATAAGGCCCATTTTTAGCAATAAAATTTCGAACTAAATTTCGATTTTTTGTAAAAATTCTTACATGAAATATTCTGAAATTTGAAAAAGTAACTTAAAGGCTATTAAGTTTTTTAGACACTTCTAATTATAGATTTAATTAGAGGCAACACCTGTTTATTCACTTCTAAGTAAGTTTTTCTTGTTTATTTTAAAAATAAAAAACAAATTAAAAAAAAAATTAATTTGTTAAAGCCTATAGGTAAAATAGCTTATGATTTCTTTTAAATATTTTAAAAACGGCTCTCAATGCCAAAATTAATTCATTTTTCTTGTCATTATTTTCATAGAAAAGAAAAATTTTGTTGCCAACATATTTTTAGCAATGTCAAGATTTTTGATTACGATCAACAAAGTTAAAGTTAAAAAAAGATAAACAATAAAAAAAACTGGAGGTCAAATATATAATTTAAGTCAATGAAAATTTTCATAAGGGAAATGGAAAAATAAATTTGTATCTTGTACTTGCTGAAAGATTCAAATGAATTATTCAAAACTTGCAAATTAATTTAATTCAACTTTTAACAAATCCAGATACATTTTCTTTGGTATTTCTATTCCAAAATAATTTCATTAATTTCTTTTTATATCATTAGCAGTTGTGATTCTTAAATAAATATTAATCAGTATTCATTTACCTTTTAGCATTACTTTTATCTCATACTTTTCAAAAAGTTTCTTCCTCTTGAATAAAGAAGTCATAATTTCTGATACAGATGACTTATTTAACTGGTGACAATCAAAGAAATTAATTAATGAAATATATAATTGGCAGGCAGAAGTAAATAAAATATATTGGTATTTACCAATTGGTCATCCGTTTTTCAACATAATAATATTTTGGAAAACTTCTTAATTATTTAAGAAGTGGAAAATTTTCGTTTATTTATAATTAAGATGTCGTTAATTAAAAAGTTACCTTTTACCCCATTGCAAAAGTATGTGGAAATGTATAATAAATATTTTACAAGAAAGTAACTGTCGTTATTACATATTTTTGTGTTTTATGTTAGTTGTTTAGTGTAACTGGTGACTAGTGACTAGCAGATCTTTCAAGCTTCTTTTCAACATTTTTCTAATCGAATGCATATTATTTGGTTATTGGCCTAGTTGTACCCTAATTAACAATCTTTAATGCTGCTTTAATGATTTTAGGCATTACAAATCATAAATAAAAAAAAAATATTTATTATATTTAAATGTTATAAATATTTTTAGATATATTTGGAATTGTCTTAAAACAATACATTCATTTAATTTTTAGGTATGATAAAGTCCGCCGCCAATAGTTAGAAAACTAAAAGGAGAAAAAAAATTTTTAATATTGTTGAATTTAAAAAACAAAAGTGCATGAAATATTATATTTGGCTCCACTTCTGATGAGCCTTTTATACAGCAACAATAGAAAATAAAGATGAAATTGGATTCTTATCATGACGGAAAGGAAAAGGAAAATAGCCTATGATATGTAGCCTAAAATCTGTTGCACTTCTGCTATGATTGATAGAAATTAGATTCAGGAAAACAAGAAACTGGGAAGCTTAATTCTTCCCGGTTTTAAAAGCAAAACATACTGATCACAAAACTACCGTGTGTAAAATGCATTTGTACATGGTGTGTCGATTTTTGCAATATATACCATTTTATTAAATTTGTAAAAGTAGAGCAAAATCATTAAAAGAATATTGTAAATACTGACAAAAATTAATAAAAAATTTTATGTACGTTTGGTTGCAATTTTCTAATCAAGATTATTTTTTTGTTTACTTCGTTTCCAATAATTCCAGTTATGCAAACAATTGCATTAAACTAAAAAATTTTAATTAAATAATTACGGACATGAAAGTCAGCAAAGTGAGACTTTCTTATTTGGTAAATCAATTCCATAGAATATAAACATAGCAATTTCAGAATATTAAATTTTAGCTCCATGAGAAATTTAAACTTTTTCACGATGATAAATCACATTTTTATTAATTAGAACATAATCCTAGCGAATATTTTTAATATATATATTATAATATGCTATTCCCAACTGGCGCTGTGATAAAAACATGTTCATTAGTGACGATGATTGATAGGAAATATTATATTACATACCCTAAAATTAAAATGTCCTTTATTTCGTGAATCTCTAATATTCAACAGTGTTGCTAAAAATGTTTAGAAATCAAATCATCATTTTTTTGTTTTAATTAATCATTATGACAGATGCCAAAATGCTAATGATAAATGTAGCTTTTAGCTAACTTTTGATCTATGCTAACTATTACATTCCATATTTTTTATACTCATTACTTTGATAATATTCTGTCAATAAAAAATTTTAATTTTCCAATGCTTTTATTTGCACAAAAATACTTTCAATGAAAAAATTTCATATGACTCTAAGGGGTACAATTTGATTTTACGATTGAGAAAACAGAAAATCCAGTATAAAATTTTTCATACTTTTACTGTAGAAAATTTCATTTAAAAACAAATAAAAAAATAAATTTCATAAAAGTTTAGCTTACCGGATATAATACTTGTTCCAGCTAAGACAAGTGTAAGCCAACAGCTCCTGACCTTCATTGTTGGCCAGATAGCTAGTCGTATCTAAGCCTTTCTTCTTCATTCACTTAGCTAAATAATATTACGGGACCTCTGACATATCATTTAGGTACTCCAGTCAACAATTATTTGATGTAATTGTTTCCCTAATGCTAAAATCTGTTTTTATGGAATACAAATATCTACTTTTTATGCTATTTTTCCTTGAAAATTTTTCTAATATGAGACTTTTGGGCACCACTTGATTCCTATTCGAACTTTTATTTGTCCAGTATTTCTAAAGTACATCATCAAATGGAAATTACATACTAAGAGCTCAACTGTCTTAAGAATATTTTATGC
This sequence comes from Acrocera orbiculus, assembly GCA_947359355.1. Classification (NCBI taxonomy): domain Eukaryota; kingdom Metazoa; phylum Arthropoda; class Insecta; order Diptera; family Acroceridae; genus Acrocera; species Acrocera orbiculus. Next base: position 29,394,137 of record OX375757.1, read on the forward strand.
CTTGTTGTTATCCACTTCTCAAGCCTGAAAAAAGGAAAATTTGTTAACTTTGCACTCTAAAAGATATAACAATTTGATTAAATTTATACTAAATGAGGTGAAAGTAGTATTTTATATCTACACTAAACCTTAGGTTAAAGGAGTTGGGAGCAAATGATTGAATAATAGATAAAGCAATAAGACTGGTAAAAATAAAAAAGAAATACAGAGGAAACTAAATTAGCAAATATTGTTATAGGGGATCAAGTGCTTTAAAAAGACACCTTTGATAAAGTTATCCCTGAAAGTTTTGAGAAAATAAATTTAATTACATATTTTATGATACAAAAAGCTCGTAATCCTTGAATCTAATAACTTCAAGTACAAAAGATATGTACATTGATAATTATATTTTCATATGAAGTTAGAATTCAGGGTTTGTAGGAGTTTTCATACGGAGTACTGAGTCAAAGGCTGGGTTATTTTTAAAATAATAATATTGCGACTATTTGATGGATGTTAAAACATATTTTGGTACTAATTCAAAATACTTGAAGCTAAATTATTCAAACTTCAAAGCAATTTTTATTAAATTTTTAAGCGTATTTTTCACCTTTTCTTATGGATCCATAGATATTTAATTTTTACCTCTGAAAAAATAATTTAAATTACAAACTGCGATGGTATCTGTTTATTCTTTAGTAATTATATAATTAAAAATGTCCTTACAAAGCTATTGGTTATTTTAAAAGTGTTTAATTTTATCCTTCCTCAAGTATTTCGCTTACAAAACTATATCCTTTACAATAAGAATATTATTTAAGATGCATGTCAAAAATTTTCAATATTATTGAAAACTTTATTTTATTTCTGCATATATTATATTTATTATACGACCAATTTAAATATATCACATATTCATTAAAAAAATTCAATAATAAAATCTCATTAATGTAAGTTACCTGGAAAAACTCAAAGCAGAAATGAAATAAATTTACCTAAAATGTTCGAAATTTTTCCTTTAATAGAAATTTAAGTTTGTAAGGAAAGATATAACTTTTTAACTAGGTCATAAAGACCCTTCTATTTGCCCAACAAAGTCCAATTCAGTTCTCCACTCCTATTATTATGGCACGCAAAATATTTTAATTCCGGAAATGCATTTGTTCCCACCCAAAACTAACTCTCACACTTGTTTTTCTTATGTAAAAGCATTTCTTTATTTGACCCTAAGGATGCCAATTTCCTTGTTTTATTCTACTGATTTCATTTAGATAATGAAACTATTAGAAAATATTGTAAGTTACTTAAGGCAATACTTCGAGTAAGCATGCATTAGTTTTCGTGCTCATAGCTTATACTAATTTGTTGGCAACTAAAAGTTTTCCTGTTATCTAAAGGTTTGTTCTTACTCCGGGCTAAAAAATTTTTCTTTATCACTTGCAAATTGATTTGCTGGGATCTTACTAAAGAAATACAAAATTGTCCCTGCTATAGGAAAATTTTATGGTATTTAAATTCAAATCTATTTTTCATTAAAATATTTTTTTCCAACTAAAATCAATGACCTTGTCCTGTATACATTATAAAAGTAGGAAAAGATTTGGTTATCATAACAAATACTGTTAGTTTTTATCAAAGTTTAGAATGTAATAAAATGGCACAAAAATAATTTTTAAAGCCCACTTTAAATTTTTGTTGCAGCTATAATTTCATTTTGAAAGCAGAAGTTTTCCAAAGAAAATATCAACAATATAAAATTTATTGTATCCTAAATATTATTCTAGGATTACATCATCTGGTAATTAAAATCAGCGAGCACTTCAAATTAAGATCATTAATTGGTGATTTATAGGTTTTTTAAGTTTTTATTTAATCTGATCGATTATATAGCTCCACATGATACTTTAGAATAGCAAAAAGCCATATGCCAATTTTGACTAAAGCTAACTAATTAGAGGGTCCACTTGTTGTACTTTTTTTTTTAAATTAAAATCTCAGCTCAGTTCATAAATAAGTATGTCCTAGAGTCTAGAATTAAATGTCTACATACTTCGATGATCTCGATCAAGATCAGCAGATCACAGGAAGAAGATTTAATTCATAAAATGTGAAACAACCCAAAGGTTGATGATGCCTAACAAGATCAGTGAGCCAAAAATTGCAATCACTACTAAGCAATTATAGTATGACCTTTGTTCCTGAAATAGCAAAACTAAAGCTGATCATTTCCTAACATCAAATTTTAATGGCCACGCTCATGTATAACCTCCGAGCCAAATATTGCACGACAGTCAAATAGCACTGGGATGATCTCATGGTGATCTTAAGATGATTATTAGGCAGACTATAAATATAAAAAGCACGCAAGGAATAACAAAAATTGACTTTGTGGACTTGACGACGACATAAAATTTCTTGCATTCGATGTCTTTTTGGTTTGCTCTATTATTAGTATAATTGGCCGCGTGGATTGATTTGTTGCATGCTGTTGGTTGATTCGCTTATTGAAAGTGGTCCAAGCCGCTAATGCGTGCAATATTGTACAATACCATTTTACATATTAGATGAGCCTCGTGTTTAATAGCTCACGGCTTTACACAGATTGTTTAACAAATGGAATGTTTGTAATTGAAGAAAGTAAAAGATCAAGGTTGAAGATTTTCCTTGTAAATAATTTTTGGCTAAACTATGAGCAAATAAGCTTTTTGTATTGAATATATTTTGATTTATCAACATAAAAATACTCAGTGCTTAGAAATAAAATTTTTGTGACATTGAATACTTTTAGAGAAAATAAAAAAAATTATATTCTCAAAATAATTTAAGGAACTTTATATGAAAATATTAATTTAAAAATTTTTAAAACTAAATAAAACCTTTTTTATGAAATATTTCATATCCATGGTATTTATTTGGTATTGATTCCAAAACAGATTTGATCTGGATTCCATTTAATTTTTATTAATTCTAAAATGTAAGTATCCTCAAAAAAAAGTTTATTCTTTTGAAATCCTACTTGTGAAATTTTTACTTAGATAAATGTCTGAATAGGATGTTTGATTTATCAATAGAAAAGTAATGTTGTGGATGATTTTCATCGTAACATCTTTCTATGTTTCAGATAAGCATCTATTTCAAGGTAATACTAAGCATCTAACATATCCTCTTTTGGTACTTTATAAATATTTTTATTTGAATTTTTCAATTTTAAACAAAAAATGGGTATGTATGAAAATTCGATAACCTTATTATTACCTAAAAGTGGCAAATTTCGATTATATTTGATGAAATCAACTTTTGAAAAAAATAAAAAGGAAATTACCATAAACTTTTATCTAATTATAATTGATCTTATTATAAAATCTTTTTTATCTGACAAGGCTAACTTAAAATATTTAAAAAAGTTATTTTGCTTAAAAACAACAAGTACTTTTGTAGAAAAACCATAACTATAGTGTTATTAATATTTCTTAAGGACTTAACATCTCCTTTAAAACTAAATCTGTAAGTCTTTGGATATCTAAACAAATGCTTAGTAGGGTGTCATTCTTAGAAGTTTTCAATGAAATACCAACTATAAAGCTGCATAAATTTTTATAAATTAATCAAAATTTTCGTCCTTAAAGCAATTTATTCACCTTTTTTTGTCTTTAAAAAGTACACCAAAAATTTAAGATGAAAATTTAATTAAGTGGTAACAAGAACGTGATATCCTTAGATATTAATGGTAATGTGAAATGTAATAGTGTGATATTTTTATAGACTCTGAGAATAAATGATTCTTAAAAATAAATTTTTGATTGCTTATTAAAGGATCCAAGATTTCACAAACATTTTGTTTTCTTTGATAATAATCCAAAATGCTACCTTCTTGACTGAGCTAACATAATATTTTAATCAAACCATTCTCGTAGGATGTAATTTGTTTTTATTAGGATTTGAAAGTTATGAGTATTCATGAAAAATTGTCATTAAACCTTACACAGTTACAAGTACGAAGAATTTAATCACTTTAATAAGCTTTTGTATTTTTAACTTAATCTAAAGTTAAAAAATCATATTTCATCGGTATTTTCCTAACAACCAAATTACAATTTTATTTTAAGTATTTTCCTTGCTTAAAAATATTTTTTTTAAATTTTAGCACAAAACTAAAATCACATCAAATTTTATTAGCTCAATAAACCAAAATCATAAGTCTTCTTAAATAACTAAATAATTAAAGCTATGGAAGCTTTTTAAAAGATAACAAGTAAATATCTCTGGAATATAATCATGAAAGCAGTTTAACCTTAACCTTATTTAGTGCTCATTTGCTGCATATTCAAAGCATAACTAAAAATAATGTAATGGCCTAAATATTACATGTATAATACCTGCAAAAAGGAATTTAGGACTCAATTTGTGCATTTCAATTACATCATTCCATTCACAGGGGCTTTTAGACTTTAATTACGAAGTAATTTCATTAACTTTGAAACAAAGTGTAAATATCCAAACAAGAAAACCCAAGAACAGTTTACTAAGGTTGTATAATGATATTAATTGCAGGGTGCAAAACGGTTTGTATTAAAGGAACAAAAGAACTTATCCATAGAAAGTATTTAAATTATTAATTTAAGCATAGTACTTGTGTTGAATGTAATTTTTAATACATTTTTTTGTTTGGATCAATAGTATATCCCTTATTGGAATTTTTTATTCATAAAATATTATCTTATATTCTTTGGATTAAAAGCAAAAAAATTCCTTTAAAAACTTTATTTTTATTATTTAACATGACATAACATAACCCATTTCCATACAAAAACAGAAGAAAGGTAGAAAAGAGCAATATTTTCCGTTAAACAGGAATGAAATTTTTAATAGAACCAAAGGTTGAAAAATATTTTATTGAGTCATAGATGAACTATTATTCCTTTTCATCCTACTTTCTTAAATTTCATTTAATAAAAACTTTACCTCTACACATCTTTACCAAAAAATTAAGAAATTCTTGAAACTTTCTAGTGGAATGATAATAATCATAAATTTTGGGGTCAAAAATTTTGTGGTAAATTACCATCAGGAATTTTAATCTTTTCTCATTACTTCAAAAATTTCGAATATCCTACCTGAATTGAGGTAGGTTTGCCTACGTTGTTAGCTAGCATCTGTTTGCATCAAATGATTGCTTGATTCTTGTTAAGTAGGTGATAAGATTTGTGTTATACAAGAATCTAGTTTATATGAAATTATTTTTAATTAAATTTGAGGTAGAAAAAACTTTAGTAAAGAAATTAAAAAAAAAAATATTCATAAGTATTTCTATTGATTTGTTCTGAAAATAAAGTCAACTTCTTGTACAAGTTTTATTGCTTTAGTTTTGAAGTACTAAAGAAAGGATGAAGTTATTAAGTTTAAGAGGAAATGAATGTCTATTGCAAAGGATGTACATTTTATTTTATAGAAAAATTTAAAAATTGAAAATAACTATCTACTTTAAAGTAATTGAGGAACTAGCTTGTTTTATTCTTTTTATTAATAATAAACTAATTTCTACATCTATAAAGTGCGAAACTAAAGTACTTAAACAAGAAAATTTGCTTTTGAAGAAACCTTAATACAAAATTTTTGAAAAATTTGCATAAAGAATTGAATATTCCTATTATATTTCTTAGTAGCAAAAAAATTGTATGCAAGATATTCGTCTCAACTGATCAAGTAATTACTGAAGTAAAAGCTTTAAAGTATATAATTACCTGGATTCAATGAAACCTGAGTTTTCTTGAACAACAACAAACCAAGCCATATTTTTAGTTATCGCTTGTCAAATTTTGTCTCTAAGACCAGGCGGACTCCAAGCTCACGTTAAATGACATCTATCTTGTCTAAATTTTAGTTCTTAGTAATAACAAAACTCAAAAAGCATTGGGTTATATGTTCTGTAAAGGTGTTACTTAGACATTTGAATTTTTATGAAATTAAAGTATCGAAAATTTCCATTTGTCTAATTATTCTTTCAAAACTATCCCCTAACATTTTTTGGCGTAAAAAACTAGTATTTTTGAAAATATAGTCAGTATAATTTATTTTTTTAACTTTTAGTGTTATTCAAACTTTTTCATTCGTTTGGCGTAACATTATGTTCGGCCCGGAGATAGTATGTATTGTAAATCTTTGGCTGACTTGTACTTAGAACATCAAATATTCAGTTTTAAAAAAATGGATGAGTAATCAAAATTCAAGTTTTTCGTTAAACTGTATCAAAAATATAGTTTGTCATAAATAAGGATTGGTGAAAAAAGTTTTAGAAAAATTTACACTAGTTTATTTTCAGTTTTTCGTAAGCTAATGCACAAGTTTTTACTTATTTTCATGAAAATTATATTTTTTTATCTGATGAGCAAGAATCTAACTTCATTTTTTAGGTCCTTTACTATTTTTTAGTTTTGATACGTAGACTTTTTGTTGAAAAGGATTATTGCCCAAGTAAAAATATTTGACGCATTTAAGGCGACTTCACTGTGTTAAAAAATATTTGAAAAATGAAACAGTACTCTTTTTCCATGACGTCATTTTCACTTTTACTTATGAAACTTGTGTGATACAAAGTATGAAATGTGTTTATAATGACACAAGGTCGTAACTTTTACTTCGAAATATATTGAAATTATTATTATCATTTTTTACCTAATAGCGAACAGCTTTTGATCATGAAATAAATTCCTATAAGAATGACAAGAAATTTGAGCGATTATTTTTTATTTGACCTTTAAAGAAAATAAATTTATCCAGTGACAACCTTTATTTAAATTTATTATAAAATTGAAGCTTGCTTGAAATGCAAAAGTTTAAAATTTTGAGGTATTATATGATAGTGTTAAAATAATAAAAAAGTTTTAAATCAGTAACAATATGTCAAAGTACCTTTCAATTAAATAAAATCATTCTTATAAAGAAGAATTATAAATCATCCTGAGTTTTAAAAATTTTATACAGTTTTAGTTCCTGAACACTAGAAAGGATTGTTTTTAAAAGTATTAAAATCGTACAACTTGTTTGTATCCAAACTGTGCCATCGAAAATAGCAGCCATATCTTATGATGAATAAAACTTTTCTTCTAAAATACAAATTAATGTAGTTAATTAATGTCTAAAATACGATTAGACAAATTTCAGTAACATAGCTTGGTAACTAAGTTGGTAAGAATGACAAACTAGTCGTCAATTTCTAGCATCGCGACTTAATTTTGTCAAAATTAGTGGCAGTTAAAATGATAAAAGATAAAAAGGATTTTTTTTGTGTACAATTGCACAACCATTTCAAATAATAATAAATTTTGAAAAGTCTAAGCTAACCTTACAAAGTCTTTATTTTTTTTTATACTTCCAATATTATAAAATTAATAAATAAAAAACTGACAACTTCGTCATTTTTATCACACAAGGATTGAAATAAGTTTGCAAATACTGCAATTCTTTTAAAGCATTTACTATGCACAGTATTTAAATTTTTTTTGTAAATAACAAAAAAGATAAATGTGTGTAAGAAGTTTTCTAATTTAATTCTCAGGTGCTGTTTGTCTTTTCAGTGCACTCTTAAAAAGTTTTTTTTAGAAGCTAAAAGAAATATTTTACTTACCATATATTTCAATTTTCACATTTCTATTGAGCAAATTCACCCTTTTTGGTTTATTTGTTCACATTTCTCGGAACAACCTGCCAGTTAAATGGCAAAAATGTGAAAAAAATTTAACTCAGTACTTTAAGGAATAAAATATTTTCCACATAATTCCTTTATTTTCAAATATCATTTTTAATGACTTGATATAAGTTGATATACAACTGAAAATGTTGCTTTGATATTTTTTTAACTAAATGTGAATATATTTATAAGATATAAGGAATAGATTTATATATATTATTATCCCCAAGTTTTTCTTAAAACGTTTCAGATTTAATTTTTTTTTTCTATTTGAAACAGTATAATAAACATTTTTCCCCATATCTGTGAATGAAAGCCATAAAGTTTGCTTTTGATGGACTTTCTACCGAACTGAACATTTGAGAATTTCTCAACGTCTTTCTTTGCTACAATTTTTTGTTCAATAGAATCCAAAAATTTATATTTCTACTGAATAAACTTTGCTACACATAACTTTCAGTCAAATATGTAGATAGATAATTTTGAATTAATTTAGTGTAAGTATACATATATGACAGCCAATTAATTAAATCGCTATAAAAGTATCACGTGTCAGCTGAAAGAAAATTTTTTATATCAATTTACTTTTAGTGTAATACATATATGTATGTTAGAAAACAACATTATTAAGGCAATATTGAATTATTACAATTTTCTGCAAAATGAGCTTATTAAATTTACTTTTTTTATATTTAAAGAAAAGTTGACAGGTACAAAAGTAAAATTAGTTTAGAGTTTTCATTTTTAAGATAATTTTCGAATTTATTATTCAAATAATTACATTTTTAGAGCTGAAAGCATTTGAGAATCAAATAAGAAATAGACAAAATATGAAACAACATTTTACAACCACCGTTTTTTAGAAAGGACTTATCGTTGGACATACATATGTGAATTTTACTTTTTTATGAATTTTTGCTTATTCGGTATTTAATTTTTTATTTCTCTATTTTTTTTTGTATTATTTAAATTAATGTATAACATCTTAAAAACATTATATCAAAATTTTAGGTTGATCGGAGTAAAATTACTGAAGTTAAGTTGCATTTGAACGACTTTTGCTCTAAAGCAAGTAGTGACTAAGCAAAACCTTAAAGCGTTTCTTTGAAGCTTGTAAGTTTCGAAGTCGATGCACGATGAAGTCATTTTAAAATTTTGCACACTACAGGTAGTCACGTGAGCTTTTTTTCAATAATTATTAATTTCACAATAACAAATAAGTCAATTTTTTTGGTAATAATTTTAGCTTTCAAAGGCTATCAAAAATTTTAAAATTAAGGAAAAAAATAAACCCTTTGTCATTACCTTGAAAAACATCTTCTTTAGCAAAAAAATTTTGATTTTTTTGTTTCAGATAATTCTGTTACGAGTTAAGCCTTGCGCAGACCAAGGCGTCTGTAGCCGCCACAGTAGCGGCGTTTGTAGCTGCTACAGTAGCGGCTACAGACGCCGATTCAATCATAATGAATGGGTGCATCAAAATCTGGTTGACAAGTTTTTCTTGATGTAGGTTGCTTTTTTTAGTGGAATATTCTCTATTATTATTGACTATATTAGTTTTGTTTGATTATTATTGTGAGTTAAACTTAAATATTGCTAATTTTTGTTATTACTGTTTACAGTTGATATTTAGTGTTTATTTATGCCTCTTGCTATTAAGTTTTTTTTTATTTTTGCTAATAATTGCTATGATTTGTAGCAATTGTTGAATTTATTTTTTTTTATAGATCTTTTCTTTTTCTAAATAAGACTTAAATTCTAAATATTATTTTATTAATTAATTTTCTTCAATATTGTGAAGATGCTATTAACGGATTCAAATCCAGAATCTTCTTTGAGCTATTTTGATAAAGAAATGGAAAATGGACATCAAACAATTAATTATCTAACAAATTATAAGTTCAATTATGATAAAGAAAGGTAAATTTTTTTTATCTTTTTATCTTATTTGTAGCCAAATAATTTCTTATTTGCTGATCCGCTTGAAATGCTATTGTTTTATTGAATTATGTAAACGGGATGCTACACTTCAACGTAAAAATAATTTTCAGTTTGTTTTTATCATAATAATAAATAATTGAAAAGTAAAATAAATCAAACACATTTATTAGAAAAATTATGTAAAGATTTTGATTGGACCTATCAAGATGTTCTTGTTTGTCAGGTAAGTTATGTATTTTCAAAGAAAGTCCCGCAAGAAATAATCCTTTATTACTTTATTACTCATATATTGCAGGAAAGTAAAAAGGAAAAAAATTTTTGGATTTGGGTTTTTCTAAATCATAAAACAGAAACACATTTTTACTAGTTTTATGTTTCCAAGTATTTTATGGCTTAGAAAAACCCAAATCCAAAAAATTTTTTCCGTTGCACTTTCTTACACTATATGAGTAATCAAGTAATAAAGGATTATTTCTTGCGGGACTTTCTTTGAAAATACATAACTTACCTGACAAACAAGAACATCTTGATAGGTCCAATCAAAATCTTTACATAATTTTTCTAATAAATGTGTTTGATTTATTTTACTTTTCAATTATTTATTATTATGATAAAAACAAACTGAAAATTATTTTTACGTTGAAGTGTAGCATCCCGTTTACATAATTCAATAAAACAATAGCATTTCAAGCGGATCAGCAAATAAGAAATTATTTGGCTACAAATAAGATAAAAAGATAAAAAAAATTTACCTTTCTTTATCATAATTGAACTTATAATTTGTTAGATAATTAATTGTTTGATGTCCATTTTCCATTTCTTTATCAAAATAGCTCAAAGAAGATTCTGGATTTGAATCCGATAATAGCATCTTCACAATATTGAAGAAAATTAATTAATAAAATAATATTTAGAATTTAAGTCTTATTTAGAAAAAGAAAAGATCTATAAAAAAAAATAAATTCAACAATCGCTACAAATCATAGCAATTATTAGCAAAAATAAAAAAAAACTTAATAGCAAGAGGCATAAATAAACACTAAATATCAACTGTAAACAGTAATAACAAAAATTAGCAATATTTAAGTTTAACTCACAATAATAATCAAACAAAACTAATATAGTCAATAATAATAGAGAATATTCCACTAAAAATAGCAACCTACATCAAGAAAAACTTGTCAACCAGATTTTGATACACCCATTCATCGGCGTCTGTAGCCGCTACTGTAGCAGCTAGAAACGCCGCTACTGTAGCGGCTACAGACGCCTTGGTCTGCGCAAGGCTTTACGAGTTACGAGAACCGAAAACAGCTTTTTTCAAGCGCGTCTAGTTATTCACTGTCACTCGCTGACTTATTTGAAATAAAAATTTGGAAAATTATTGCTTAAATGTTATGTTATTGCATGAAAATTAATTAAATAAACGAAAACTATCTTTATTACCAAAAAAAACTCTTGAAAACATGCCTTTTTTTAACGAATTAACTGAACCATCTCCTGAAAAAGCTTCAAAAGCACATCTAAGAGTAAAAACAACTAACAGAAAATTTTAAGAAATCTCATCAAAATTCATTAAGTTAGAAATCTGCAATATTCTTATACTAATTAAATTTCAAATTATAGTTTTCATAAACACACAGCAAAATTATTAAAAACAAATTTACCATGTCTTTTAGCCATAATGGGAACCAGAAAGCAAAGAGAATTAGAAATAATCAAAAAATATACTTATATTACTTGAATAATTAAAGTGACATTGACACTTAAGAAGTAATTCATCAAAAATCAATTTGAGAACTTACGATTTCATTTTTAATTAAATTTTTATAAAAACTTTTAATACTAAATAGTCAAGAATTTCTCATTTTTAACGTTTTCGATTTAAATGCTTATTTTCTAAAAATATTTTGAGCATTTTTGTCTAACTTGATTGCTCCCTTTATGATTTATTGCTTAGCTCATAACCAAACTTCTTCTTTGTTCTACATTCAACAAATTTTTTAATAGCACTTACGGTAACAAACCAAAACACTAAATGTTAATAAACTTTAAGCACAGCTCATATTTCCCTTTTGAAATAAACTTATTCAGTTTTAGCTCTTTATTAATTTCTTTATCTAACTTTTATTGCATTATATTGGTTATTGAGTTTTCTTATTCTTTATTTTCTATTCCATTCTAAAAAGCAGATCGACTTTCTTAATCTCAGATACTATGTTTTTTACTTATTTATGACATCAACAGACTTCAAAATAATTCATCAATCTCAATAATTTATAGGCCCTTAGCTGGATTCCTTTTAAGGAATTTAGCTCCTCTTCCAACTTTTATTATCTAGACTTTTTTTGTCTACCGTCCATAATAAACTTTTTCTTAGCTCTTAAATATATTTTGGGGAGCTAGTGAATAGCTTTTTTGATTATTTATTATCACATTTTCTAATATTACAGGTGTTGGATTGTAGTAGTATTGGTTATTTATTTTTTCTTACAATTAGATGACCGTTAAGTTCTAGTAAGTCTTATAATATTACGATTTATTTGATTTTACTTAACTATAAATATTTTTTTTAGTCAGAATCAGTCACATAATTCTGAAATTTTTATTTATAAGAATCATTAAACCTTACAATAATCAGATCCATTTCAAAGCAATATACTAATGTTTTCTAGATTTTTGGATAAACGGAAGAAAAATTATCTTTTGTAAAAATAAATAAATTCCAATTTTTAATTAAATTAATTGATTGGAATGTCCATAATAATGTAGGGCATATAATTTTCAAAATCAGTTAAAAAATTATAAAACAAATCCATAAATGCCTGTTTTTATATTTAAGTTTAATTGTTAATATAAAACTTATGTCCTAAACCAATTGATCCTTTACTAAATTTTTGAAAAAGTTGTGGGACAACAATAAATAAGAAAACCATAACTATCAAATTTATAAAAATGAGGGCAATTTTCTGGAAGCTAACATAAAAACCAATAAAAATATACACAGAACAACTATAAATTTTGCAGTCAATATACTTTTAAAAGTGAAACGTGAATTATTGAAAGGCCAAATTCTTCATTATGCATTCATACACAAAGTAGTAGTTACAAAATAAAAAGACTTGCTCACTTTGTATAAAATAAGAAACCTTGTTTGCCGTTTCGGAATCATTTCTAAATGAGTGTGAAATTGTTAAATGGAAGAACCGTAGAAGCTAGCCAAAAAGAATTTCTATGAATCTTAGATAGTTAAAGTTGTATTTTTTTGGCTCCATTTGCATCAAAAAAAAATTATTTAAGGAAAACACCAAAGTAAAGCAATTTGCTGAAATTCAATAATTTATTCCAGGCAATTACTTAGCAATGCTTTGAAGTGCCTGTTAAAGCAAAAACATTATGCCTTTCCGTTTCCTTTTATTTATATATGTAATTATATACTTATTTAATTGATTTTCTTCAGCACTTATAACTATTTAGTCAGGTGCTTTAAAGCATCGACTTAACTTACTGATTAAATAAAGTCAGTCTACTAATTTGTTTGCATCCAGTTAGATCTCTTCCTAGAAACGACAAATCTCGTTTGCATCTTGTTATTACAAATACATCAAATAAGTAGAATTTGTAAAACAAGAACTTAATTTTAAGCCACTATTATACTATTAAGGTTTTGTGAATAGATTTTAACATTATTTAACCTAAGTAGAGCTCATTAAGAGAACTAGAAAATTTCACACATGCAAAACCTTGATGTCGATGTATATTATAAGTATTATTCATAGAAAACAAATTAAATCATCATTCGCCTACTAAATAGTGTAGTAGTACATAGACACTAAGAATAGTCGGGAGTTCGAATATTTTATGATGACATCAATTTACTTTAGTGCCTATTTATTATACAAAGTTTCACATAAAATGATCCTTTTTTTTTAAAAAATTTCATGATGATCTCATTTCACCCTTTTTTTCTCAAAACTTGGGATTTTTTCGCTTTGCTACAATTTTATTAGTAATAACACATTCTACAATATACATACATATAATCAGCTTCTTCAGCACTGTTACTACAGACTAATGTTTAAGATAGATTTTTTATGTATAAAACACAAAAAAGGACTTGAATTGGGTCTTTAGTTAAGCTATGTATTTACCATAAGCAAAATAGAAAAAATAAAATTTTAAATATACAGAAAATTGCGTGTTGAATCTGGAATAAATGCAATCCAAAATAGACGCGTTATCCACTTAAAGTTTTAAAGCCATATTCAAGGGTACCACCATAAAGCTATTATGGGATTTTATAACTATAAAAAAAATATCTATTTTTTGTTAAAGTCAAAACGCACCACAAAGATGTTGTGTTTTTAATGTTCAATTTAATTTTATTGCTGAGGATGGTCAATATCAAATTACATTGATATAATGGCCAAAAGTTTTATGATAAATATGAATTTAGGACTCATTTTAGTTCAATTTTAGAAAATTTAATTCCTATAGAGTCACCATTTTTGTTTTTTTGTTCTAAATTTTTCATAAACATTTCATTTTCATTTGAAAATTTAGATTATGACTTGCGAAATATTTTAGTGGCAGTTAAATTAACTTTGTGTGGTTTATGAATTTAATTTGAATTTTAAAAACATTCTTCGGTTTATAAAGATGCAGTCTGTCTCGTTAAAATTAAATTTTCAGTTTATAACTCAATATGGGAACATTAATTAGTAATGGGCAGATGTTATTCATAATTAATGTTTTTGAAAGATATAATTAGAGTTACAAAAAACTTTGTAATGTTATATCCTAAATATTATTAATTTGTTGGATAATATTTTATTCATTTCACAAAGATAAACCAATATCATAAAAGCGGGAAAAATATCTGATCAAGGGTATCAGTTATCTTAAAAAGCCAACTAAAGACTTCGTAATATAACAGAAAATTTCCTTTTTACTTCATTATAATCAATTATACTAATTATTATTGCTTTTCCTTGTTTTTAAAAGTAAATTTTCCTTTTTTTTCAATAACTAACAATTTGATTTGTGTATGCTTTGAGATCAAGTAACAAAATTTTGATTTGAGATCTACTATCCTAGCAAACATACATGACAACTTTCCTATTTTGTTATTTCAAAGTTTTTGGGAGACTAGTACGTCAACATAAAAGAAAGAAAAGAAGAAAGTTAGAAATCTAAAATATTTGAATATGATATAAGAAAAGAATTATGAACTCACAAATGATTTTAATTAATTCCACAAAAACAAAGTTTTTGAATAAAATAGGTAAAATGCTTAAAAGGAAACTTTAGAAATTAATTTTTAAACTGTAGTTTTAATTTTAAAAAAGAATAAGAGTTATTGCTAAGCTACTGCATCGAAACATTGCAATGAAATTAATTTATATGCAGTTACTTTTGACAAACAGAAAATGTACTTTTACTCGTTGTTAATTAGAACTACAAAATTGAGGTAATGTTTTAATGAGGTTACTCATTAAAGCATATAAATCGTTAAAAAATGATTGAAATGGGATCAATTAACTTGTTTTTATGCACAGCTTCAGCATTTGGGCTAAACCCTTCCGCTGTAATGGCAACTATCTATGGCGATATTGTGCTTCTATAACTTTCCCTTTATCTTAAGTTTATAAAATTAGCTAAACACCCTACCAATATCCCATATTTTCTGTTCCTTTTTAATATTGTTGCTACAATTAAATATTCTTTGTACCTTATTTTACTATTACCAAAATTTATTTTCAATTCTCGGATGTCCTTAATGAAAAGGAACTAAATCAATTAAAATGTTTATACTATGTAAGAACCTCATTACGAACATATTACTTCTGCTGTTCAAATCGTTTAATTTCAATATAGAATAGAATAATAAGAAAATTAAGCTTTCACTAAGGGTCAGGGATTTTTTAATAATTGAAGGAAACTACTTTTAGCATTTTGATATTTTTTAATTACAAAAATAAAAAGAGTTTTAACTACAATAAAAAGTATACTAGAACTACAAAAATTTCTATAGCAAATAAAAAGACTAATGAAGATGGCCCAAATTGCCTGATTGGCAAGTAAAATTTAAACATAATCAGAGATAAAAAAACCGTGAATACAAGCCCAAAAACTTCATAAAAGCAATAATATTTCATTTGACTACATGAAATTCGCTATTTTAAAAGCTTTGCTGTGCATTTTCCGTTTCTTTTAACTTATTTCTTTGAAAATCAGTTTTTTCAATTTTAAAGCTCACTATGCTAGAAAAATCTTTGTTACCAACTCAAAGATAAAGTGATACATAGGTTTCAGGATTACTTAAATCATACCAGGAGAGTGTCATTGGATGTTAGCGTTTTTTCTTTTAATATCACATTGAGTTAGGATTGTTTTCAAATAATAAACGTATTTTTATTTAATTTAATACACTAAAATTATAGAAAAATTGATCAAAATGTAAAAAAAAATATTTCTGTGCATTCAAGTGGAAATAAAATAAAAATTTTCATTCCAGTATTCCAGTGCATGTGCTGACAGAAGCTATCAGACTCTTATGCTGCTGATTTGCCACAAAACATTGAAACAGCCTTTTGAAAAGGAATTTTTTATGTCTATGATTAACTGAAACATTATTGGATAAAAAAATAATTACGAAGGCATGAGAAGTAAAATTAGATAAATCCTTTAAAACTTAGGTTAGTGGTGGTATAAATTTTTCTATCATGTAGCTTACTAATGTTTGAAGAAAATACAAAAACAATATACACAAATTATTTTCTTTTCATTATAATAGTATAATTTTTTCTTTTAAATAACAGGAAAAAGCCAAATAAATCTATTTTTTTCGGCACAAATTGACTTTAATAACTTCAACTGAAAAAATAACCACTACTAAAATGTAATTCTTAATAAATTTTGATTTTAGAATTTTGTAATAAGGAAAGTTACATCTATGGAACTCATGAGCTCATGTTCATGAATTTAAAGTAAAAATAATAAAAAAATTCAAAGAATAGTTATGCAAAAAATAGAATATACACTCATAGTTTACTTGGGCCAGCATTTAAAATTGTAACAATTTGATGTCATTTAGAAATTAAAATTTCTATTAGAGGGTAAATTAAATTATACATTAATTTGTTATGGATAGTTTTAAGGTAGCAAACGAGTCAGCTAAAGTATAAAAAGAAAAAGAGAACAGGAATTTGTCATTAGCCACAGCTTTAAGCAAAATTTTTTCATAATACTAAGGGCTTTTTATTTATTACAAAAATCACATTTGGTTTTGAAATGATTTGAGAAATGGAGTGTGAAGAGGTAAAAGATTAAGGAAAAATATAACTGAGTGACTGTGTAGTTTTTTTTTTATTGCAAATTTTCATTGGAAACTACAAACATGGAAAATCAATATAAACGATCGGTTTTGACGATTATAAAACCTTTTATTATTTTTTGTAACTGCTTTTAAATATACTTGTGTACATTACACATAAGCTGTAGAAAAATTTTCATCACAAATACTTACTTTTAATTATTGTTTATGCAACTTTAATAAACCACACTTTACCACTTGTAAAATTAGAAGAAATTAGGTGTTCAATTGTCAGTGGAAGACTACTTTGCCTCCAGGAGAGAAGATATGTTTTTTAGGGGATTGGATACTTTACCAGAGAACTGCAAGTAATTTGAAATATCTAAAACTAATTTTAATGCAACTTATATTCAGAATAAATATGAAGCAAGTTGAATTTTTTTTGTTAATAAAAAATTTACCAAGCTTCCACCTTTAAAGTACTTTTACTTTAAGTAAAAGTGTTGTAGGTAGCTACTAGTAGGAAGGTATAGTAATTAAAGGTAGTAACACATGTTTTCAGCTATCTCTGCTAAATATTTAATCACCCTAACTTAATTCTGCTATTATTTTACTTGCAATAACTTCCTATCCAGCATTTGAAGGTTTTCTTACTTAAGAAAAAAATCTATAATTAAATGAAGTTGTTCTTTATGTAGTTTACTATTTTTAAACTAAACATGGATTTATCTTTAACACTTGTGTAACCAACCGGGTACCTGGATACCCATCGACGTACTTTCCTTGAATAATTTATTTTCTAATTAAAATTTGCAAAAATCCTCTTGGACTCCCATGATTTAAACGATTTTCAATTGAAAAATGCATTTTTATTTTAAACCAAAACAATTATAAATTCGAATAAAATATATACTATAGTCAACCGGGTACCCGCATGCTAAAATACAAAAATAAATTATAATAAATTATATTAAAACTGTAATTAATCAGTATATTCAAGATATTCAACAATTTTGTCAGTATGCTCTTCGCACACTGGCTTTTCACATTCAGTGCAGCACTTCCTGGCTAATCTCTGTTTTCGGGTTGGTTGTATAGCATGATCCAACAACAACTTTCTGCCAGTTTTGTCACGTGCTTGATTATTAGCAGTAACCTAGTCTGTTATCAGTTTATCACAATAAGCTTCGATCGCCAGTTTGTTACTCCAGCTAGTAAATACTGTAAATTTATTTCGTTGGTTACATAAGGGTTACATACATTTGCAAATAATATCTGAAGAGCCTGTTGTATTGGTTTGGTAAAAAAAATTCTGAGCTGTTTATATGTTAGTAAACGCTAATTGTTAGTCTGAAAAAATGATATTAACTTTTACTTTCAACGTTTTCTTCAAATAATTTAATTGTGGTCAATTAACACTTCTTTTGGTATAATTAACAATTAAATACTAAAATTATTCTATAATTTTAATGGGGTAGAAATAATAAGAAAGTAGATATCTTAAAAATTAAACTGTAATAGTAAAGCAATATTAATTACTATAAAGGTATTTGATGATCTAATTATTCTCTACTTCGATTCCAGACTTAAGTATTCAAATCTTGTGCTTCGTAAAATATTAACAGTCAAGCGAAACACATAATTTGTCTATTAACAATAATCTCCTTTACACGTATTTAAAATTCATGAACATTTAATTGAATTACTCACAAAATTTATCTATTATATTTAGACTTTAGCTTGTGTAAAATCTTTTGCTTCATTAATTAAAATAATTTACTGTAATTTGAGGTCAAAACTTTGATAATTTACTTTGCATAGCTATAGAAATTGAGCTTAATAAAAGTAAAAGTTTTACTTTAGCAAAACTATCTAAATTTATAAACAGACGTTAAGCATTCTAAGAATTCAAGGCTTTAGTTATTCTAATTAATTTACTTACAAAAAAATATAATTTCTTGTAATTCTAAGAACTAGCTTTGAATATTTGATTAATTGATAACGCGATTCCTTGACTAACCTTTAATTAAACAAAATTATCTAAACTCATTTATCCTTTAAAAGGTAACTGATCTCTTTAAAGTCACTTAAACTTGATGGATATTACTATGTAATTTTATTTAAAAGTTTAATTAAAACTTAGCACAAGAATAATTCTTCAACTTTTAACAAGTTTCATTTGTGTCTATAACATAGATTTTTAGAGCCAAAAAGCTAAATTTTTGAAATAATCTTTAAACAAAACAATTAAAATATGATATGCTTGGTTTTTGGAGCTTTTGAGCCTAATTTTAACGCAAGGTAACTATTATCACTTTTAAAAATTTCCATGTATCTAAGATATTTTTCAAATATTGCTTAGTTGAAAATATAATTCCATTAATTCATTTTGAAGGTATAAGAGAATATTTTTAACTTTTTCAAATTTGTATTTTGGTTTTTATGTGTAGATTGAAATAATTCTTTTAAAAAATTAATAATAGCTAAAGCAAAATCCTTAATATATTATTTTCATAAAATTTATATGCAGTACAAAAACATTTAATATCAAGCAATCACCTCAAAGTTTAAGTAATGAATATTTAAGCAAAAAAAAATTTATTCATTTTAAGGCGTTAAAAGCTTCCTTCATTTTAACAAATAATGAATAATTTATAAAAGATATTCATTTTTTCCCTATTACATTAAAATTTACCTTTAAAGTAATATAAAAATAACATATTTACATAGCTTTTAATTTGCTACACATATGAATATCAAATTTTACCACAGAAAATTTAATTTGTAATCAAAGGAAAACTGAAAAAGCTCACATATAATTTAAATGGCATGTTTTACGTTCTTTTTTTTCGCTCAAAAAATATCTTATGAAAACTGATATTCCTAATTTAAGGAACTGTCAGCATCTTTTTGGCTATTGATAAAGATAAAGGCAAGTAAAATTTAGCTTTTCAGCTTATGATATGATATGCTATCCTTTGTTTGAATCATTTTAATTAGAAAATACTCAAAATCTTTTGAATTAACGAGTTCTTAAAAAGTTTTCAAACAAAATATTTTAAAGATATATTTTTAAGATTTTACATAGAGATTTAAGTACATAACGTTCATAGTTCTATATACGTCATGATAAACTTTATATGTAAAGATAAATGTAAATAATTGTGTGCTTATTTGCTGGAATTTGATTGCTGGTTAGCATATTGATTTTTTAACAAAGCTTTGATTTAACATATTTTTATCTCTTTAAAATCATTATGTAAGTGTGCGCTCGCACAGAAAAACAACGATAAATTCTTTAGGGGAATTCAGAAAAACAGAAAGTAAAAAAAAGCTGCTTATACCCGAAACTAAATAAGAAGTTTTAGATGAAAAATTTTAACAGTTTTTAGTTTTAGCAATCCTGCTGCCTGCTTTTGGCAATAAACCCTGTAGTATTTTTCATGTACTGTAAAAACTAAAACGATTTTAAAAAAATCTCTAAAAATTTTTCAATTATTTTAAAGTAATTAGAGCCTATGGAATAATATACAGTTCTATTTGGTGGTAGGTGACTTTAACTTTTCCGTGATAAATAACAAAAATCTTACAATATCATTGATTTTATCAGAAAAATGACAGCTGAATTTCATAAGTTTTAAGATAAACCTCACTTTTGTCTATATTTTAAAGGAATATGACTCAAAATAATATAAAATTGGTGTTGAGGACTAGTTACTAAAGGCTATTTATACTTAACCGATTTTACTCAAAATAGTATCATTCGAAATATGACGTCACCAAAATGTGCGGAATGAAAAAATTATTTCAAAATTTTACACATGTCCCTTGCAAATGAGTGACGCTTTTTCCCATATAAAATGTATGGAAGAAAAAAACAACAAGAATATAATGGCGAAACACAGCAATTTTTTTTTATATTCAAACGAAGAATATATACCATATTGTTTTTATCGATGTATTGTTTCTACAACTGGGCGATCCTAGTACATATAAATCAGTTAAGCTTCGAATTTAATAATAAAAATCCCTCACTGTCTGGTTAGGAATAAATTAATATTAATACAGTATCACCACACTGTAAGTTTCAGATGCATGTTAACTTAACTTAACTTTAACTTGTCACTCTAAGTATGTTTTTATATAACAATCTTGCATTCTCACCAGCTTCGTTTTCAGCTAGTATTTTTAATGAGACTGAATTTTATTCAGCTATATTTCACGGTGCATGACGAAGCTGACTCACTTTTGTTTTTTAGGCTAGGGAGACAGCAGGTAAGGGGAAAATTTGAAATATTTACGAAATACCGAATTCACTAATAGGTTCAAAACGGATGTGATTTTGATTACACAAAAAAAAAAGTATAAATAACCCCAGACTTGAAAAATAAATATCAATGAGTTTCACAGCAAATATCAAAATGAGATGTTAGCTTTTTCTAAGTATCTAAAATTATGAATTCATCGGTTGTCTCTTGTTTTTGTATTACCATTGACAATAATTTACAGCTGCTTAAGCCCATAACATACATTCTTAATTAACAAATGTTTATAATTTCATATATAAATAAATTAGTAAAAAATATGGATTTCCCATTGTTTTAGAAACGGACTCTTAAGAAAAAGTATTAAGACAAAATATTTTTTAGATGCTTCTTATTAAATGTCCCTTGCTTTAAAAACTGCCCGTGTTATTAATTAGATGGCACCTTAACATAAAAGTCTACATGGTTACGTGATATTTGCCATTAATATTCAACCTTGACGGTAAAGAGCTAAAACTTGGCACAAGAATCTGACATATGTCAGAAAAGAAAAAAACTTATTAATCAATTCAAGTATCTTGTTAGTATTAAATTTCATCTCCGGACAAAGTTTTTTTGTCACAACTACAGCCATATCTTTGCACAAGATAAACTTTTTAGATGAAGAAATTCCTCTAAATTAGCTTACTCATACAAAAAAGAAAAACTATTAAGGACCTTCGAATGCCATAATTTAATTTATTTTCAACTAATTTTATTGATTTAAAATTTTGACAGAAATAAATTATGTTAAAAATTTTGAACATCTATTTATAATCTAGTCAAACAGATGAGACGACATTTTCAACGAACTGTTGCCAGTATTTGTTCCGCGGAAGTCAAAAACGAAATATCATGTTTTTAGCAAAAACTACTGATTAGAGAAATAAAAATGAGAATAGGGGAAAGGTTACTCAGTTAGGTTAATTAGTTTTATATGACTTTAAGATAAAAAAGTGTCAAAATGATGGATGGAATATAAACAAAAGTTTTATTTGTTTATAATTTTTCTTTTGTTTTGTTTTTTTTTCAAATTAACAAATGTCAATTTGGAACTCATTTAACATGAATTTTTTTTAAATTCATATTTGCTGTAAGGCTGAAGCATATGTTTGAAGTTAAATTTTATTGCAAAAAGAAGGGTAAATGTGACAAAAAATTTAAATATGAACTCTAAACGTGACGAGGAGCCAATATTCAAATAAAACTGCACCATATTGTGTGAAAGTTCTAAATGTATTTCTTTTCTTTTCTAAACAAAAGATTTAATTTTTGTTAAATATTTTAAAACACATTTGATAACGTTAGTTTTTCTTCTTGTATTATAATAATTTTAAAGCACTTAAAAAACAATTTATTTTTTCAACTTTGTGCTTAATTTAGTTATAACCTTCAGCCTATTTAAGTATAAGAAATATTGAAATTGATGAAAATTATTATTAAAACCATTCTTAAGTTTTTTGCATTATTCATTACGAAATTTTAAATTCAACTTCGTATCTAGGCCTAAATCTATGGAGGAAACTAATAAAATTAAATTTCCTGGGATTTGAAACATATTTCTTTTAAAAATTAATCTATTTGATGTTGGAGAAGCACAAAAATATAACGAAAAAATAATTTTTTCTAAAAAAAATTTTTAAATGACTGCCGATGTATCACTCCTTAGCCAATATCCGCCTCCCGGGTGTTAATACTATAAATCATTTTTCAGTCCTTTAATTTTGTTATATACTGTGATAAGACTTTTTTATTTTTAGCACGTGATTGGTGTTTTTATTATTATTGCCATAAATGTAAAAATATTTTTAAGAGAATTTTGATGGTAATTTTTTTATCATTATATCAGTAATTTTTACTACTTAAATTGAGTAAAAATAAATAATGAAAATATGTAGATTATTTACATTTAGTCTTTTTTAAAGAAAAAATTAATTAAAGTTAAATTTAATATCTTATTAATATAGAATATTAATATCATTTTACTATTTTGAACGTTGCATAAATTGATAGAGCAGTAAAATCCTAATTGGATAGAAAGCCATATCTCAAATATTTAATTTTAAAATATAGTTTACTGTTTTGTGCACAACTGTTGCATCTATTTTGGATAAAACTTCTTTATGCCTAATTCAAAGTTTAAGACGTATTCAATATGTTTTTATGGTATCCCTATTGTTACACTTTCAATCGGTGATTGTCTAACACAATTTTGTACCTCTTTTCGTAGTTTTCATTTGGGAAAACATTATTTGGTTTTCCTTTACGCATATCGTCTTCGTGGAAATTCGAAGCACGTTAAATTTAGAAACCCATTCTTAGCCATCAAAAATAAAAAAATAAGGTTCTTATTTACTTTCATCAGCTTCAAATTAATTTTTTTTGGCATTAAGCAATCTTTTGGCAAAATATCTCCTAGATCGATGCCATTTTAATGCGAAGCTGGCAATTTTTCAGTTTGTAATTGTAGAAATTCTTAGAAATTGCAGACTAAAATTTTGATAACAATAAATAAACTGTGATATATTTTCAAGGATGGCTTCTTGCCCGACTGTCAACAAATATCAACATTTTATGGTTTACTAAATACTACAGATATTAGATATTAGATATTATTTTGAAACTGAGAGTATCTTCCTCATATTCTCAATTCTTAATTGCATTCCTAAATAAGTCAAGATCAATACTTTGAAAAGTTATTAGGACGTTAAATTATTTAAACAGTTTTTTTAAAGTGCAATTTTTTCGATTACTCTTTAACATTATTTTCAAAATTATAACAAATATTCAAGCTTCAATATGAAAAACACTAATAATATCTAATGTCTTTATTGCAATGTGGCCTAAAACTAAAGATAAATTTGTCTTCCAACGATAGATACATTTTAAAGAATTATCTGTATTTGATGAAAAAGTTTAAAAAGCTTTCTAACAAATTTTTTTCCCATTTAATACCTTGCTATCAAATTAAAGTCAAATCATGGGATTGCCATTTCTACAACTTGAAAATCAAAAAAGAAAAAAGCTTAGGGAGTAGTTCTTACCAGCAGAGTTTTTGATTAAGGTAAATGGCCAAATCAGTTTTTACCATTTCCAGTGAGAAATATAGAAATCTCTTGACAATTAGACGTCTTGTAAAATGATTTTTAAATTCAATAAAAGTCTTGTACTAAATTTTATGAGACTATAATTTTCATAGCCAGAAGGCTTAGAACTTTTTGACAATTACTTCTGCTTGGTTTCAAATAGAATATTTTCTTAAATAAATAAAACTATAGAGCGAATGAATGAAAAATGGAAAATTAACATAGCTTTTACAAAAAATTACACCTGTCTGAGTACCTTCTTTGTAAATATAGTTTATTATTACTCATACATATATTGTTTAAAATGAATACGTCTGATAATAAGCGACCATAATATTTCTGTTCATGTGGAAAAACTAGTTTCAAACGTGTAAGAAATAAGAATCTAAAATTGAAGTTTTTTCTTAAATAAAATCTTTGAACTTACGTTTACCTACAAAAGATCTGGCACTTTCAAATTCAACGTATAAAGAATAAAAATTTAGTTTTACCTTTAGCAAATATTCCCTTCATTATATTATACAGAAAATAAAATGTTTGATCTTATTTTGATGTTTTCTTTATTAACCTCAATGCATTTAAAACTTTCAGTAATTTTTCGACAAAATACTTCTTTTGTTTGGATATTTTTCGAAGGATGCATTTTTCAATTTGTATGTATATAGATAAAAATTTTGCAATCGCATTTTTGCACTTTGAATAAAATACATTCCAGGATATAATTCTAAGTTCAATAGATCGTTTCTATTTTTTTTTTGAAGTCAAAATATTGTAAAAGATTGTATTGGAAGTAACTCATCATTTCTACATATGTACCCGGGTAATTACTTTAATTGCATTTTATGTAAAAAGGAGTAACTCGAAATTTTGAAATAAATATCAAGCTGCTTAAATTTTTCTAATAATTAATATTTAGTACTTTCACTCTTAACTGTAGTAAATTTTATAAGCATTAATTCTTAATTAGGATGCCAAAAAAATTTTTTAAGTATTTTCAAATACAATTCGATTAGCAAGAAATAGTTGAATATATTTCAATGGTATTTGAATTGTAATGGGCCAGTACACATCGATGACAAGATGTCTAGGTATATCAAATGTTTAGGTATACAAGCAAAAATATTGCTGTCAGGATAACTTGGCTACTTATATACATGTATAAATTTAATCATATATAATAATTATCAATTTGCTAAACATAAATTATTAAATATTTAATATTTATTAAATAAATTTTTGACAGCTTTCATAACGTTTTCGTAAAACCGTATCACTGGGATATCCTGGTTACTTCTTTAAAAAAAGCAAAATATACTCTTTCATTTGAATATCATCTTAGTGACCATTGTCTATCCTACATATTACGCGATCCCCAGGCCATATTGCTATCTATGTACTGTGGCCTAATAGCATCCAAGGAAAAATAGAATTCTTAAGATCTAACTAAAAAGGAGGTGCAAAACGTTTTCTTTTAATTCACAGTAGTTTTCTCTTATTTTTCTGCAGCTCATTTTTAAAAACTATTTTAGAGTTCTGATTCTCATTAAAGACTTATACCACCCTAATATTAAGACTTATCTCAAAACTTTCCTAGAACTTATCTCTTTCGTTTTGCTTCGTTGGGTTAAATTTTAACTTGTATTTGAGGTAATTTGAAAAAAAAAAAAATTAATTCTGGGAAATAAGTGCATTAATGTGAAAAGTTTTACTATCTTTATCCTATTTTAAATTTTAAGACCGTAAAAAAGACTTCAAGGTATTTTTAGTGTCATTATACATTAGAAAAACTTCAAACCATTAGCAACATCTCTGATTGATTGCCTGATTCAAGTCTTGAAGTCGCTACCATATGGAACACAAACTAAGAAGTCAATTGAAAAAGGGCGAGAAAGTTTTACCGATTTCAGATTATCTTATTGAAATGACTAAAAAAAAATTCTTCACTATACTGATACTATTTATTTTCAACATGTTTCTGTTTATTTTCCAAAAATTTTCTTCAATTGTAAACTTTCGTCTGACCTAACAATTTTAGCAAAGCTCTGCATTCTTTCATATGCTTGCATTTTTTAATCGAATTAATTTCATTAACCTTAATTTATTTTATATCACAAAGAGATCCTTTTTACTAGGGAAATATATATTCTGTTCTACTAATTCATTCAAAAACCAATTTTTGAAGAATTTTACGAGAACTCTGGAAATTGTCATTAAATTAGTACTGAATATATTTTATACATTACTAAAAGACAGTCAGAAAAATTCACTCAAGCTTTATTAAAAATATGAATCAAAGAAGGAAAAAAAGTAAAAACGTTTTTATTGGAATTCTACTAATAAAATTTTTAAATATAGCATCAAAATAACTTTTTAAGGAATAGACTTTCATTTATGTCTGATTAATACGATTAATGAGTAAAGTAATTATTTTTCTGTTTAATATGAAAAGAAGGAATACGAATTCAATTAATTTACAATTATATAATCTACAAGAAAATAAACCGTTAACCAGCTACTTATGTAAGTTGGCAAATAATAATAAGTGAAATGCACCAACAAGCAGCTAGAGGCAGATATATTTCATGTCAAAAAAATTGTAAAGGACAGAAGTCTTTGTTTACTTAAAGGATACTGATGTAAAATAAAGTGCCAGAAGTAAGAAAACAATGAAACGATGCCAGCAGCTTTCGTATTGCAAGAGTTAAATAAATAATTGTTGTTGTTTTCAGTCATATGTACATCGTTTTTTTTTTTAAATTTTCATTCTTAGAATATTCCCAAAACTTTGAATTTAACTAAAAATACATTTTTAATTCTAACTAGCAGCATTTTCAAAGAAAAACATAAATTATAATTGTGCACAATTTATTGATATATCACGTTATAAAAAATAAATGAAAGCAAATAATAACAAATTTAAGTATTTTATGTGAAATAATTACATATATATAGACATTAGTAAAAATAAAAATTTGAAACTAAATATTTAAAATGCATTTTACTGACAGCATTAAGGCGACACTTATCATGCAATAAATCTAAAATATTGGAATGATGTGAACAATTTAAATTCAAGTGAGAAAATTTAAATTGAAATTAGAAATTTAGAACAAGGACATAATTATTAAAATAAAATTTATCGATATAATATGTTAAATATCAACTGTTTTTTTTAAAAAAGATTTTTCTGAACTATTTAGTGCTAATTTTGAAAAATATTGACACAATTTAGAAAGACTTTTTAAATATTCTTTAGAATTCAAAATAAATTCTTCTTGCTTTATTGAATGTCTATTCCGTTTAAGATTGTAAGAATATCACTTGCTAAAACTAAAATTCTCTTTTTCAGTGCATATTAAGTATGATCTTGAAAATTTTCTAATCTATTTGAATTCATTTTGAGCCTATCTTTGTACGGTGATAGTTATATAAACTATATTTAGAAGATACAATCGACTGAAATTCTACGTATCAGTGTAAATATAACACATGAAAAGAGTACTTTTGCAAGGAACTGGAAAAAAAATTTAATTTTTATAGTGTAAACATTTCATAGTAATGAAAATTTTACTCCAAAACTCAAAAACGCTTGTGCAAATTTCAAGAAATGTATTACAAGTAAAAATTCTTATTAGAAAATTTTTCATGTTTTGGGAATTGTTGAGATCATACTTGTCAAAATTAGCTTGACCTAATAATATCCTAATTATCACTCACGATAAGTAAACATTTTTGTAATTTAGTTGTTAAAAATTTAAGTGAGATTTTATCGAAATACCTTGGACAACAGACAAACTTCAAAGAAATTGATTTAAATCATTTGGCTAATGTCCTTCATGCCTAGGACTCACTAGCGCTTAGCGGCACAAAATTTAGCACTGAATGCTAATGAGTCCATTAGTCTCCACTGAAATGGTATATAGCCTGAATTAGCGACTAGTTAGCGCTAGCTTTTCGGTTTTTCAAAGAAGATCAAAGGAATATTTTAATTCGGGAAGAATTCAGTCATTGAATATTAAGATTTTGTACTTAAAGCAAATAACAACATATAAATCACAAATTATAGTACAACTGTCACTTTGGCATTTTGCTTTCTGTCAATGAAGACAATGTCAATGCTAGTGAGTCCATTCCGATTGGTATTTGGAAAAACTCTCCATTTTTACTGTGCTAAGTCGTCCCATACGCTCAGCGCTAGTGAGTCCTTGGCATCAAAGAAATTAAATTTATTTTAACTTTTATTTTTTTAAACGGGTTTTTTTAAATTAAAAAATATAACCATAAAGTGTTTCACTTATGTAAATACATATATTTTGATTTGGTCATAATTAAACGTTTATATTAATAATTCAGAAAGGCTAAATACTGTTTGGCATGCATTTTTTTCTCTTCTAAGTTTTTTGCCACTGAAAAAAATTGTTATATATCATATAACAAAAAAATACAGCAGTTAACATGAATGACCTCATTTTCCCTCTCAGATTTTTAATGGGAATAAAAGGTTTACATGTTTTATTAAAAAAAAATTTAAGTCCTCTTATGTTAATAACTTTTTGTAATTTCAACAACTTATTTTACTAAAGCGTTATGTTTGTTTTGCTTTTGTATTTTGATCCATCGAACCATATAACAATTTAAAATTTTTACAGTTTTTGTTGCCATCAAAGTCTTTTCCTTGAAATAAACGTAATGAAATTAAAAACCTGACTGCCAACTACTTGTGCTATATATTACAGATATAAAGGATTCCAAGAAAAAATGCTTAATATCAGGTGTAAATTATGTTTTTAATTTATTCTATATATTTTAATAATATTTTTAAATCTCTCCAAATCAAATTAAGGTGAACAATTTTACCGCTATACTACTTTGACTTCAATCGTAATAGCTTTAAAAAGTTCTTCACTAATCAAAAGTTTTTATTTTGAGAGCTGAGTATGAAATTAAAAAAAAGATTTTTTACTGCTAATTATATTTAGGGATATAATGAAAGTGCATTTTCAGTTTTAAGAGCTTTACAAATTACAATATACTAAATCCTTTGAATAAAATTTCATTTAGCACTTAAAAATAAAAAAATTACATAACATAAAAGAAAGAATGAAATTAAATTATTATTGAAAATCTAATAACAAATTAGAGATGACTATTTGAATTTGCAGACAACTCAGTAAGCTCAGTACTTCAATTGAAATATTAAACTTTTTTATTTCAATTATGAGAACAAAGTTTAAAATTGATTTTGAAAATGTTTTCTATTTTTTATAAATTCCTTTAATTAATAAATATAATAAATGCATTTAACAGATACAAATATCTTCTCGCAGATATGATATTTTTCAAATGTATCTTTAAAGTAGCTCTTAAAAATTTTATTTTTTTTTCTTCAAAATATATCTTACTTTTAATAAATATAGTTGACGTTGAAAACAACAAATATGTTTCCTTGAGTTGTTATAAGCCAACGAAACCCGGAAAAATATGACTTGACAACTGAAAAACTTTTAAATTAACACAAAATTTTTGTAGATTTTTTAAGAATATTTGACACTTTTTTTTGACAAAAAAAATCATAAAAATTTCCTAAAAATATATTCCACAAGAAATGGGCAGACTTCTATTCACAACAAATTTATGATAATTACCAACCTTGCGAATTTTATATATACAAATAAATAAAACAAAAATTATTTAAACACACTTTCTTAGCTAACACTCATTTAATATATAATATATTATATATATATTTTATTTTATTTTTTTATTATTAATAATACCTTTGAACTAAAATCTTGTGTAACAGTCGTTAAATTAACGTTGGATTATACACCATAAGACACAAAATTAAATTCCACATTTTTATTTTTATTTTTAATACATTCATAAAGTTTTATATTCAAATATTTTTTTCTGTTATTTAAGTTCATTTAATTTGCAAAATGTTCAAAAATTTTTGTCACTTCCGAGTGATTAATCAACGGATACCACCACTATTCACGTTGTCATTTGTTATTCCACAAAACATTGCCAAAATACTGAGACACGGAATGTTCATTAGGAAAAATTTTCTATTTAAATACTTAAAATATAAAACCACAAAACACATGATAAAATAATTAAATTTAACTATATAACTTTGATAAAAAACTTTTTTTTACTATTTTGTTACTTTATTTTTATTAACGATACTAAAAAAAATTAAAACAATTTTTTAGCGGTTGTCAAAATGAACTGCCTTAAAAAAACGAAACATATTTCGATGATAATAATACACCTTAAAAATTTAGTATTGGAGTGCATTTTATATGGGTCATGTTCACTGGGTAAAATCTAAACGAGAACTGAGCGGTTGCTATTTTCAGAATCTGCCGCTGATTCTTTGGCTTAGTAGAACAAACAACAACAACCGAACACAACAAAATAAATTTCATGTCAACGAAATATTGTGTGCTAGTAATTTTATATAAAATAAAATTAAATAGAAACTCGACACATGCGCAAAAATTTTCACCATTGGAGAAATTTTTATTTGAAATAACCGAAAAAGTGGTTGTGGTGAATTTGTGTATCATATAAACTTGTTGCTCCATTCGGGTGACCAGATTTCATTTTTATTTAACTTTTTAGCTTAGAAGTTTCCAAGGATAGATATAAACTTCGGATTTCTATGACTAATCTAATTTTCCTTGAAATGATTTTTAAATGACATTTTTTACTTCTTTTAAAAATTGAATTAAATATTATTATTTTCAGTAAAATTTTTCTAGCAAAACCAAGATAAAGTTTGCTTATTTTTTTCCCCAATTTTCTCATGAAAGAAAATTTCACAGTCTAATCTAAGTTTATTGTTGCTTCTCATCGATTGTCATGAAACTCACTTTCTCGGATTTTGACTACAAAAATACAAAAAAAAACATTTTACAAAAGTAATACCCAAAAGCAAGAGGTATAAGCAAAAACATATAGCAGTCCTTCCCATATGGATCAATGTAATGAGCACAATTTAACGTCACCTTGATGTGGTGCCTAGGTCTATTCAGCCGTATTGGCTACAATCCGCGTCAATTAAAAAATTTATTTTTGATAGATAAAAGGTTTCTGCCTCTATTTATCCTATCTGTTTTAGGACCTCTAAACGATTATTATTCATAAGTGAATATATTAGAAGAGAAGATATCTTTACTGTTTTTTTATTTGTAGTTAAAAGTTTCTACAAGTACTTAAAATAGGAAAAACTGCTTAAATTGCAATCAAAAAGCTTGATGCATCTCTTAATAGCTTCTATCAATATATATATCAAGCGAATTGAAGTATGGAAAAAGAATACGTAGGAAACGTACGTACGTAGGAGGGTTACTGAAGGTTTGATCTTCTTTGTATAAAAATTGAGTATTAAGAACAACATTATAGACGACTTGACTGTACTTCTTTTAATAAAAAACTTTAATTTAGAATTAAGGGTTCTTTTGCTATTTATTATATAATGTTTCCTTTAAGGAGCTATACTTAAATGCAGTTAGCGTGACATTGTGTTTGCCTTTAAAGTTTGCGAATTCAAAGTTACAGAAAAGTGTTTAATTTATTACCCAAAGTTCTAAGTGAAACTTAAGTAATTTTGTAAAATTTGGGCCACATCTTCTTGGGTCCTTCTTCTCTTACAGTGTTTTCATTATTTTATTCTATCTGATTCGTTCATTTTCCATTTTTTTCAAACCTGAAGTGTGAATATTTAGTTATATGAGAACAGCCAATTTTAAATAAATAGAAAAAATAAAAGTCTTTAGAGATTAAAACACAAAATTACTCAAGATTTAAGTTAATTTCAGGAGTTATACATTAATGAGAAAAAAAACAACTTATTTCAATTTTAAATTATAAAATGTTAACCGCAAAACAGACTTAAGTTTCATAAATTTGAACGGAAACATTGCCTTTTATAAGACAAAAAAGTTTATTTATGTGCTCACCAAACGAAATTATCTGAAGTTTTGAATTCTCCAAAACAGTTGTTCACTTAATGAAACCCTCACATGTTTTAAAAAAGTTCTTAGCATGATTCTTAATCATGTAATGTTTTCCCTTTTATCTTGAAGTTTCATCTTAAAATCTTTTTAAGATTTCACTGCTGTCATAAGCAGAGCCCTTGTAATTCTTAAATGTGTCTTGAACCTTATTTTTTCCATCTCTAATTTGGTACTTGTTTTATATAAAGCTATTGTTGGATCTTTTTTCTATTTCCCAAGCAAATAAACTTTTTAATAACTTTTTTAATCAGTTTTATTATAAAGTTCGGCTTTGAGGATTTTAAACAATTTTTTTTGGAATTTGGCTTATTAATCGTAAGAAATATTGCTATATTTTTATTATTTTCTATAAATTACAAAATTAAATAAAAGTTTTATAAAAATAATAGACTAAGTATTCTTAGTATTAAATTTTGGTCTGGGAATTCTTCAAAATTTTCCAATTTTAAGCAATTTTATTTATCAGTAAAGATTAAATCCGAAGTTTTAAGCTCCTTTGAACCATATACATATATACAGAGTATATAAAAATAAATAAAATTTATCCAATTTGTTAGTTCATAAATTCGATTAAAAAATCTGAAAACTTCATCGCTTCAACCCAAATCACCACAGGCACTTATGAAATTTTCGATAGGATTTTTTATTAAAAACGAAGCTATTTTCATTTTAAGGGAAAATAATTCATATTTATGAACTAAATTTTTATTCACTTTAAACATTTTTCAGTCGGTACCATAGCATCTGACAACATTTTAATGAAATAAAAAACTATATAAAATATGTATAAATTGAAAACTATAAAAAATTAAAGTTAAAAACAGCTTTAGACCTTTCAAAAGATAAATATTTCGATTTTATACGTTGAAAAATAAATTTAGTTCAAAATCCAATTTATAATTAAAAAATATTTCTTATAATTTTTTGTTAATTAATTTATAATTTAAATGGATTTTAATGCAAAAATAGTGATATATATTTTAAATTTTACACAAAACTACATTATATTTTCTCAATATTAAGTTTCTTAGTTTTGGTTTTTCGAGTACTTGTTTTACTTTTTTTTTTAACCTCATTAAGGATAATTTCAGTTTATACAGTTGAGGTAAAACAAATAAATTTGTAAATTGATTTGTCTTAAATGTTTCTTGAAGCCTGATTCTCCCATTGTATTTAAACCATGAACTTTTTACAATAGCCAAATCTCTTTAGTCTATGAAATTATTAGCTAATTGAACCCAAAGGAATTTGCCCTTCAAGTAATATTAAAATAAGTTAAAGGCTTAAAGGATAAATGCTGAAGATTGAAGAACAGACAAATTAATTAGACCCAGAAATATTAAATTCACTATAGTATTAGTAGTCCAAGCTGTCAGGACATCTTTATTAAATTACATTAAAAATTCTATGTTATTACTTGGGGAAAATAAAGCAGTTGTAGGTTAATTAGTTGAGGTAAAACGTCCTATTATTTAGTGAGTAGCCAGTTTGAATATTTTAAATTACTGAACATCAACTAAAAGATATAGCAACGAATTCTAATCAAGCTGAATTACATATAAAAAGAATAATGCTTAAGACAAATTCATTCTTTGGAGTGTGTTGAGAGTACTGGATATTTGCCGAACAATTCAAAATGAAAAATTAGCAATTCTTTGCAAAGAATTTTTTAAAAAAACTTTTCTGCAAGCAGAAAATGACCCAATTAGTAAAAGTTTGTGTTTTTTTCTTTTGTATAATTTAGCTCACTAAAATATAACCTAGGGCAAACTTTTTTTTAACCCTTTTACTTAAATTTTTATTTAACTAATGATAGAGTTTTTAGATATTTTCATAAAAACATTGAATAAGTATTAATTATTTACACAGAAATCGCGTTTTAGGTGTGTTGTAGTTTTATTCCTTAGTAAAATACGTTTAATCAAAAAATTTTTACTTTGAGGTAAGCGAAAAAATTTTGTCACTTCATCTATTAAATTTTATAGCCTTTTTATTAAAAACCTATCTATCACTAAAATGATAATGGTTCATCAAATAAATCATACCCTACAGATTTAAACAAAGAACATAATTCTTTGTCACAAAGAGAAATTGTTTGGAAAAATATTTAAAGGAAATACATCATAAGCTTGTATCTTCTTGCGATAAGTAAAATTTATTCTAGTTTTTGTATTAAATCTTTAATTTTTATAATATTTTAATTACACCTGGCCCAATACCACAAAAACCTCTCAGTTAGCGTTTCGTATCTTTTGGTAATTATTATATTTTTCCTATATATAGCCACTATGCTCAGCATTTGAATTTTTCCAATTGAGTACATTTGTGATTACAACTGATATATGGCATCAAAAGTGGATTAGAAGATTTGGAAGGTGAGCCAAATTCGCTAGAAATTTTGCCCTAACTATCAAGTCTATTTGATCGAGGAAATTTGAGCTTATTCATGTCAATCAGTTTCAAAACGTTAATTTGATGTTTTTTTGATATATTTTGTTGTAAAATTAAATTTATTTATTTACAAACATTTTATATTATAAAAACTCAAATATTTTTTTCCATTATTAATGAAAAATAGCATGTGAACTCTTTCGAATTTTTGCTCAATAAAATTTATATCTATCAAAAACTTTGATGAAATTTCTTCAAAAATTTCATTAAGTTGTCATTTATACTTGACCAAATTTCCCTTAACTATCAAGTTTACTTGAACAAGGTTATTTTGATCAAGGATCCTTGATAGTCTAAGGTGCCCTTCAGATGTGCACTCCTCAAAGGCAAAATTAAAATGATTTTTTGACATGTATGTATTAGTAAACGACTAATACAAAGGAAACCGATAGGGATTTGTGTTTAATTTTTTACTCACAAATTACCATTTCCATATACTTTATATGGAACGAGATAGCCATTTGATGAATTGGAAAAAATAGTGAACAACATAAAAAAAAAAGATTTTTATATTTACATTTAGAATATAAATTGAATTTTTTTTACTTTCCACTTCTTTTTTTCATTCAAATGCTAGTAATGCATGTCTTTGATTTCGGATCAAAATTTTAGAACATGACTACTGTCATTTAGTTTAATCTTACTAATATTAGACACATTATTTCATCTGAAAAAAATTTTCTATGTTTGTTATCATTCAAAGAGTATTTTCACATTTTCTGCCTAAAAATAAAATAAAGCAATATAATTATAAGAAAGATTTTACCCTAATTAAATGAACTTTTAATCCTCTAACTGAAATTTATATAAAATAATCCTAAATGGTTTTGTTAAAAAGAATTTTGAATAAGAACATCTAAAAAATAAGAAAATAATTTGACGAAAATCTTAAGAAAGGGATCAAAAGATCCCTCTTTTCTAGAAATCCCTTTAAGCTCTTACCTAAAAAACTGCTATTACCACAAGTTTAAGTAGCATCAAATACCCAATAAAACCAAAAAAAATCCAGGAAAAAATACTAAATTAATCTCATTCTTAGTCTTATACAATAAAAGTTATACAAAATGCCTTTTTCTGTGCTTTTTATTGTAGCAAAGTAATTTAATACCTTTTAAAGTATGTACTTCTTGATCTGATTTATAACGGGAATGAAGATTCAACAAAATTTTTCTTTTTTAAAGATACATTTGACATTAGCAACTTTAAATTTCTTTACTTGTTAAAATATTTATAAAGTTATTCTAAAACTATAATATATCAAAAAAAAATGATATACATTGATATAAGATAAAAGAAACATTTATATAGTCCTTTAGAAAATTTAGATGTTTTTCCTGTTTTTCTAAACTCAATCAAACAAAACCTAAAGTAAATAAATAAATTTGCCTTAAAGTTTAATAATAGAACTCTTAAATATTCCAGGTCAAGTGTGTTAGATTATTTGTTATTGGAGCACATCAATTGGCAATTAAAATTTAACTTAATTCTACATATATACTACATAAGTTTAACAAAGATTTCCTCTCAATTTTATATATATGTATATAGTTGAAAAGAGAAAAAGGTCAATATCTCAAGTTTAGGATAGGATGTTTAGTTTTTAATCTACTCTACTTGTTCTGAAAGGTTTTTTTTGTTTTTATCCTTATTACAAATAAACTCTTGATTATTGCCTTAAAAGGTATTTAAGCATTCCACAAATATTTTGTGAATGAAAGGCTTAATTGGAAATCTTACCTCACATCATGAAATTCTTGTGCTGTACTCCTAAATTTACAAAGTTAAAGGGAATATAATCATGCAGGTAGAATTTAAATAATAAAATATCTAGCAGTATAGAAACTGTCAGCCAGACAGAGAAAAAAAAAAGTAATGCTGCCATATCAATTGTTATTCAACAAAGTGTGAATATTAATTTGACTTTGGGGACTTTTTAACGTATAGAAACCGAAATATACTGGAAATTTCGTTTTAAAATGAAAATAAAAATTCAACACAGAGACGAAAATCCATACCACATAATGAAAGTATTGAATCAAGAATTGATATTATTTTTCCAACAGTATTTGTGATATAAAACAAAGAGTACAGGATGTTTGTTTTTCAGGGTTTTGTTGTAAGTAATAATCCCTGAGTACTTGCATTGTCTGAAAATGCATCAAATCTTTATTTATTTTTTTTGTTTTTATTTTTTGTGATTTTAATTAAAAATATTGATAAGTACTTTAGATCTAATGTAATTCTTTTCTATACTCTAAAAGAAATCATTGTAGAAAATCTGCAATGATGGCACCAATTAAAGTGCTCTAGTGCTCTAGTTTTTACAAAATTAATATGAAAGTATTCAAAAGCTAAGCTTTTTGTTGGTTTTTAATTGGTTTTATTTTCATTGTGTAGTTGAATCAAAATTAATAGACCCTTAAAGGATATGTGCATCCATTGTAGTAACAAAAAGAGATATTTTTTATATCAATTGAGCGAGTATCAAACTGATATTCGGTATTGTATCTTTTTTATTTCTACAATACAAATCAAAATTATTTTTTGGTTTCCTTTATAAAAGTTTGTTATTATTTCATTATGCTATGTTTATGTTATTTGTAGTTAAAAGAACTTCAAACATACTTCAATTAAAAATTGTTACTAAATAAAATATTTTCTTAACTTTTTCACTGTAAAAAAGCAAAAGCCATGCTTGGGTGTAAATATTTCTCTGCTTTCAATTAGTTAATTTTTCCAATTACATTTTAATTAATGACCTATTTAGAAGTGTATTGCAACTAAAATCTAAAACATGAATTATTATTCTCTATATTGAACAATTTTCTGTGAAAAATTAACGTCATATGTACATTTCCTTATTAGTATTTAACCTTCTAGTATGAAACTTATTAAAATTTCTACAGCAACAATGACAAAAGGATTAACTATGTAAATCCAAATGTATTTAACGTTTTGAATAAATTCTTTAATTAAGCTATTTTTACCAGTTACTTGGTTATAAGAGTTATATTAAGTAGGGGAGTGTAAAGAACTTTTTATGGCTTAATGAAGAGATCTAACACATTTTTCATTGTAACTTTTTAAGAAAAAGATATACACAGTTGAGTTAGCTAACTGTACCCCAATAAATGTTTGAAATAAGTTCTTCACATTTTATTTTTAAAAAAACCACGAAAGAATGATAAATTATACAAGCTGAAACCTAACAGTTATGCTTTGAGTGGCTGTATGAAATCTTTTGAGCAAAATTTATTATGCGGTAAATAGGATCAAAATTTTGATAAATGCTCAGATCATATATATCCTTTTAGACGAATATCAAACAATTATGGTGATATGACAAGAAGAAAAGAGCAAAGCAGAAATTATGTATACCATCAAGTATTTTTACCCTTAACTTTTTAAAAGCTTTAGTCAAATGAAATAGATGAATACTTAAATTCAATGAAGTTGAAAATAATTCGTTTTATGATATTTTGTTACAGAAATTCATATCCTCTAAAATAATATTTCAGGCTATAATTTAATTTTGCTATTTTAAATAACTCTTTTTTTATGTAATTCCCAAAAGATTTTAGGTATGAAATGAAATGGTATTTTTAAAGAACTATAAAAGTTTTGCTTTAAATCCTAGGAGTTTATAACAAATAAAGCGTATTTTGATTTTGATTAAATGACAATAATACATAAACCAAAAATTTAAGTATGAAAAACTCATCTGACATTACAGCTTACGAATATATTTTTTTTCGTTATATTTATCTGAATTAAGGTGTGATAGCATTAGAGTAACTCAAAAAGAAACTTTGTATTTTTCAGTGAAAATAATAAAGATAGTTTAATTTTAAGGAATTTATTCAAGCCAATTTTTGTAGATCTTAGAATGAATTGGATGATTTCGAAAAATTTTTGATGGGTGACTTAAACCTCTCAATTTTATGAATGTGCATGAGGAAATGTAGATAGATATTATTTTTATTCATAAAAAAAGACTCATAAGTACCATGATACCTTATCAAATAAAAAAACAAAAATTTTTAATAGTCTTCATATCATCTTTATTATATAAATACTTTTAATTATATCCTAGCAAAATAAAAACAATTTAAATAGCTGGACCTTTGAATGGTGTTGAAATATGCATTTCTAATAAAAAATTGAGTGCTAATATTTTTATTATAAATTTATTTTACTAGGACAGCCAAAGGAATTATTTAATTTTAATTTGCCTGCAAATTTTTCATGTCTCTTTGAGAGCACAATAAATCTTTTTTATTAAGACACTTATGAAACGACGACTAACAAACGCACTTAAGTAATTCAAAATATGAATATTATGAAAATAACAACTTAATGTCTGTTACTAAGATTAAAGCCATTTTGATCTTTTTCAGAAGGTAAAACAAGCAAGAAAAGAGCTAACTTAAAATAAATTACAAAAAACTTTAACTTCTGCAAGCATCTCATATGTAAAACGTATATACTTAAGTATTAGCCTTCAAAAGTCTCTAAAGCTGAAATTTAGATCAATAGAGATATTTTAAGACTTTAAAGATGACAAAAATGATATTTGCTTAGATTGAAAATTTAATTATTAATAGTATGTAAATTCCGTGTTTTAAAATATTTTTTTATACTAAACAATCGCCCAATTAAAACTATAAACAACATAATTTTTCTGATAAAATCCTTAATAAATCCTTATATTTCCTGTATAATACATATACAAAATATTCAACACTCCACTCTTAAAAATTAGAATTTATTATCTTAAAGTAATAAAAATCTTCAACTTTACAAATATTTGAACTCCTTTTGCCAATAATACAGGAAAAAACATAGTTACATGAGTTATAAAAATGCATAAATTCCTTATTCGAGCACAATAAAATCTTAAAAAGCTAAAATTGCATACAAAACTCTCATTGAGAATTTACTCAACCGTCAACAGAGCCATTTAAAAGTAATATCAAGGTTTCTTTTTTGTAATATAAAAATCTAGTATATATAAATACAATACAAACCTCCAATTTTTTGTTTACTACTATAAAAATACAAATCTTACGAATCAAAGCATTTGAAAGACATAAAATAATCTTGAGCTCCTTGATATAAAGAACATCATAAAACGTTACAAAATTTTATGATTTTAGTATAAGGTGATGAAAAAATCTATTGACATTCTTGAATTCAGAATTTTTTATGGAAATAAAACTTTTTTTGATTATGAAAAAAAAGAGCAATTGAAAATTATATTTAGAATTATTAAGTTAGAAAACACAATTATACAAAAAAATAATTATTTTATATGAGTCCAAGTTATACAATAAATTTTCACCCAAGAAGATAGTTATTCCAATTTTTAGATTTACTTTTATGTCAAAATTCCTTAAGCAATTTTACATCTTGTAAATCTGCTTCAACAAATCAAGAAATGAGAAATGTTGCAAATCTTACCAATAACCAATATCAAATTTATTAACAACAAGTAAAAAAGTTTATTAGAGAAGAAGTTGTAAAAGTATTTTAGCTATAGCCACAATAACACAGGGCAATTAAAGCCATCTGAAAGTCTCAAAATGAGTTTAACAGACAGAAATTTGAGAAAACTAAAAGGACTTTTCAAGGATTAAATTAAATCTTTCCAACAAAAAGTTTTTATATGATTTTATTTAACTTTCTTTGACTATTTGTTTATTCTGTTTTTTATTTTTAAATATTTCCACAAGATATTTTACCATTAGTTTTCAATTAAAGGTATAAATTTTTTTACTTTGGGCTTACAAAATAAATAAATTTTAAATAACACTTAAAATATAAAAATTTGTATAAATATTAAATTTGGAAGAACATGTAAAATGTGTGGATTCTTAAAAACTTTTCATTTTGAATTTGCAAGCAGTTTTGAATTTACATTGAAAATGAAAGCATTTCCGAAAATTCTGTAGATCAGAGAAGTACTAAGATCTATTTTAAATATAAATTATGGTTAAAGCTCTTTTAAACAAAATCTCTCAACATTTTTTAAGTCCCAGAAAAATATCATTATATTTGTATAAGACATAAATAAATTTTCCATAAGAAATATTACTTATCTAAGCTTTGCTTTACAAGGATTTATTTTTCATAAAAAAATATTTTCTAATTATATAATTAAAATTTATTTCATATTTTCAAAACTATCACCGGATTGCTTAATTTAAAAATCTTTAAAATAAAAATGTGAGATATCGTATTTATGTAAGATAGTTGCTAAATTCTTAAATTATTTAAAAAAAATATTGATTGTTTCTAAAAAAATGAAATACTAAATATAAGTTTAAAATTTGAGATAAATAAAATCTATTGCATAGTAATTGGGAGACAAATTGGCGTTGCAGTTTATTTAGATCCGCAGCTTTACAAAAAATTGATTTAAAGAAACAAAATTGCTTTTAAACATGTTATATAATAGAATACTATTGTTGTTTTTGTTAGTCTTAAAATAAAAGACTATAGGACTAAAGAGAGTTGACAGTTTAAATCACTTGGACATACCACCAGTCCAGTTGCTCCTTATGCATTTAATATGAAATTTAATAATAAGTTTAAGTTTAACGATCTCTTTTAATTTAATTTTTCATCACTTCAGTTCATTTATCTTGTATGCTTAACACCTTTAATGTGTAAAGATTTTCAAAAGCTGGGCTATTCCGCTTTCTTCATATTATCAGTAATTAATGTTATTATAAAAAATCCCCCAAACTATGCATCTTTGTTCATATAACGATACAATATTAATACTTAGCCGTTGGGGATGGTAATATTACCGAAACTAATACTACTAAAAAATTTTGTAAACATTGGGCTGCATAATCTGCTATTTTAAAGGCATACTTTAACATATGTACATTATGTAATAAAATCCGTCTTCATAAGTTTCGTGTTTTCATTATCATCAATGTGTCTATGTTTTCAGTTTTGTTATCCTAGTTCAAAGATGCACAAATTTCTATATTATCCCAGCTGGATTTTCAATCCTATAAGAAACACTAAGATATATTAAGCTTTTTTCTACTGAACTTAATAGCAATTATTTGTATCAATGTACTTACGACCAAATAGAAACTAAATTTTCCTAGAGAAGATGC
Source organism: Acrocera orbiculus (assembly GCA_947359355.1). Lineage (NCBI taxonomy): Eukaryota > Metazoa > Arthropoda > Insecta > Diptera > Acroceridae > Acrocera > Acrocera orbiculus. Next base: position 29,436,060 of record OX375757.1, read on the forward strand.
AAAAGAAATTATTTTAATATTAATCTAATACAAATTGCACTGTAAGCGGATAATATGACTTTGACTGATCATGTGATGAAATAGCTTCCATTTTTTATCAGAGTTTTCCTTATTTATATAAAAAATATTAGGTTTTTACTTATACCCTTCATCAAATTACAAACCCATAGTTTTCTTTTTATCACCAATTAAAATAGGCATTTTGTAAGTTAGCATTAAATTAATGTGAGTATTTCCAGGGGGTTAATCTTGGTAAGTATCATTCCTTTTTCTCTTATCATCAGAATAGTTTAGGAAAAACTCAAATGAGTTAATGAATAACCATCAATTTTTCAGTGATTTGAGCTATTTTTATAGAAAATTTATCGTTTTCTAGAGTCACGTTTCTGGAATATACAATTTTCTTTCAACTAGCCGTAATCCTTTTACCTTTATTTTTTTATTTTAAAATTAAATAACTTAAGATATATAAAAATAAAATTTTATACTAAATGAGCTGATTACTTTCCTTCAGATTACTGTTTTGAAAGTTTTATCTTAAACCGGATTTTGTAATTCCTTATCAGGACTCTGTTAGTAGTTTTTGATATAGAACATAAATAATGTATATTAGAAAATTTACTTTAATCCAAGTATCAATTTAACTTTAAAAGGCTACTTGTAATTCAAGTAAAGTAAATTGGCTCAGTATTTGTAAATTTTTAAAAGTTGTTATTTTCAGGACCAAATTGATGTATTAGTCATTATGTTTTCATACAAAAAGCTCATTCGTTATTTTCATTTACTTTTTTGCTTTTTGGGTATTTTTTGTGTCATCAGTTTCGGACATTCTATTCAATACTGCAATGACATTGTTGAATGTAAAGAATTCATCTAAAAAAGGATTTCTTAGAGTTTCTTTAAAGTACAGAGATCATCTGCTTAAACTTCAATTTTATCCTTGAATTTATAAAAGCGTTGAGGATGTTGATTACACTAACTTGGGAAAATGCATTTGATTTATTAAAAAAGAATTTTCTACCTGACCTAGATCAGATAACAGATCTGCATCAATTCAACGTTTTTATCTTAAAACAAACTAGTGGAAGACTTTGAAGTTAAAAATATAAATGGTATAACATAAGATTTTTATTGAATTTGATTTAATTCAGTTTTACAGGAAAAAACTTAATAATGAAACTTTACTTGCTTTAACTGCTAGTTTCTGAACAAAAAATTTAATGTTTTAGTTTATTTTCTATTAAATATTTATTACATTAAATATTTTAATTTTTTCACTTCTTGGTAAAAAATAAATTTATAAAATTCTTATTTTAAAAAAGACTATTAGTCATAAATTGACATGTTTCTTATAACCATTACTTTTCTTTCCATATTTTTCCTGAAACATTATTTTAGCGTAAGCTAAAGGAAGGATGCATGAGTTTTTAAAAAAAATCAAATTACAACGAGTCACGCTTATGTAAGTAAACTTATCGTAAAAGATTTTCATGAAAAAGGAAATCATTAGTCAGTGGACTTATTGAAGATTTAACATTCCACGGACAACATCTGAAAGTTTTTTTTAAAAAAAAGAAAAAACTTACAATATAAATATTCAAATGCTTTTATATTCAGTAATTAATTTTTCAGATAGAAACGTCTACTAGATCCTGTTGAATTTTGTTTTACTTGAAGTCTACTGACTACGATAAATCAAAGCTTAAGTATTTGATATGCAAATATTTTGAATTAATAGTTTTTATGTGAATTTTTAACACTGTTTCAATTCATTAATTTCGTTGAGTTTCAATACCTTTTGAGATTTCCCGTAATAAACGTATAATTTTTGTTGTTGTTCTAAATAAATGAAAATCTGTAATTATAATATAAAATTTAAAAATTAATATCATTTAAAAACTTCATATAATAAATGTTGGAGAAATCATTTGACTAAAATGAATTCAAGAAAACCGTTTATGCAACCTACTCCCAGTTTATTTAACTCTAGTCTTATTAACACCAAGCCCAAAACTTATAGCTTTCCATATAGACTTTAATACACTGTAACAGAATACACGGAAGAACATATTGTATAAATTGTTGGAATCATGTTTGCATTCATAATTTAGGAATTTTTATACTAATTTTAATAATCTCAATTATACTCATTAGTAAAACAAAATCAGATGTTTATTATTTTTTAAATTATGTTTTTAAATTTATTAATTAAAATACTTTTGAAATTCTACTTTTACTGACAAATAATTCAGCTAAATTGATGATGATTTTACGATAATCATTTTGACATTTATATCTTATGATTTAATGCGTAATACACTGCCTTATTTTGTTGTACTTTAGCTAATAAGATACCTGTCTGGAAAGGTTATTAATCATTGTCAAAATCAATTGGCTCTGTTAAATACGCCATAAACAACATTTTAAGGAGCTTATCATGGGTAATGGACTTTTCAATTAACTTCTCTAAGATGAAAATTATCTGAAAAATAAGTACCTACTATTTAAAGTTCTTTGAAAGTTAAAGTTACATCTACTGATTTTCTCTTTGATGAAATGTAGCTCTGGTCAAAAAGAATAAAGCCGACATACTTCATTTTCTATCATCTGCTACCCAAAGAAGAAGAAAAGGAAGCCTCCTGTAGGCCTTGAAAGTAAATTTAGAACATTCAAAAATCATCAATTAGGAAGTATAATATATAAATACAGGGTATTCACATTGAGTCCGGTAACATTTAATTTCACGGTAAGCGGAGGTGAAAGGTAAGACGGAGTTTCGCAAATTTCGAAAAAGCTTTTACCCCTTCCTGAGGCAGAAATAGTTCTGCCTCATGCTTGGTATCTTACTAATACACATTTATATACACATGTTATCTGTAATATTTTCCAACACATATTCACATATTTTAGTGGACTGAGAATTGTAGGGGAACATTTCCGAAATGTTACAAGCCTCACTGTGAATACCCCCATAGGATCATATTCTATCTTTCGATTACCGAAAAGCTTAAAATGTAATAGCATAACAAAAAACACCACAGGAGTGGGTATTAATAATTAATGCTAAAGAAATGTTATGTTTAAACTGATTCATAGTTTTTGATAATTAATTATGAGCCCTCAAGACACTCATGGAATTAAACAATTTAAAATACGAAATTATAAAGGCCAATCTATAACAATTTTTTGCATTTTTTGTCTCAATTATAAATATTTCATCTTTAAGATGTTTAACTTATTCGCAATTCTCTTGGTAAGATATTCCAGCTTTAATAGATTTAAATCGTTTGTTCGATACCCAAATTTTTTGCATTTATCCAAAAATGCTTTTAAGACTTTCATTCAAAGCCAGGCATTTGCCGTTATTGGGTTTTCTATAAAATCTGTCATAAATTCTCGATCTAGAATGTCATGTATTTTTCTTTATACTTAAAATTTCAAGAATACTTGAAGAAAATTTTCTTTACAGGATGAATATAGCAAAAAACAAGTCATAATATATTTTTGGGATATTCTTTTGATTTACATACATCATATTATGATAATTGGAAAGAAAAAAAATCCTTTAAAACTAATATTGTTTTAATTGTTTCAAAAATAATAATCCTCTTAAGCTTATTAAAAATATTTAGATTTTCAACTACTTCAAATCAAATAACTATCACAAATAATAAAAAGTGGAACATGAATATTAAAATGTTAACTAAGCCAAACAAAAAAACCTTTATAATATATTATACTTAACATACATGTAACTAGTTTAACAAAACTTAATCCTAGTTAACTCTTCCTCAAATCTAAAACTTTATCTAATTAGAAATGACTGAAATTTATATTTATATTTATGTCACCTATTAAGTTGCTTGAGGGTTTTCTGAATTTTTGTATCCGTTTGCAGGACCCCTGGAGAAAGTGTGGGTAATGACTTCAGCTTGTAGGTACGGAAACCGAGTAACTTTATTTAATTTTTACCTTTTTAGAAAAACCCATTTTAAAATTTTTATTCAATTCCTTCAATTATAATTTTTTACTTATATATACGTAGATAACTGTTTTACTTTGCTCAATTTAATTGAAAATGAAATTTTGCTATTTTTTTCTATGACACAATAAAATATTAAGTACTTTGAGGCTTTTAGTTTTTTATTGAAACCATACAAGCTTGAAAAACTTAGAAAAAACCACTCATAGAAATATTAAAGTCCATTCTTTTATCTTTTGAATGAATATAAAAAATTTCCTGCTGGTTGTTATGCAGATATTCATTTGAAAAATGTGAATGAAGTCAATTAGCATTATAATTTTAATTAATGCCAAGTTAGTAAATTTTTGTAGTTTTTTTTTCAAAGTTTGGAGTATATCAATTGTTTTTTCTTCTACAATCAGATTAGAAGTAAAAAATTTTGGTTTTATTTTCATGTAACTCAAGTTCTTTATTTTATTGGAAAAGTCATCAAACGTTTTTGTATACAACGTAAGACCGATATTTAAAAATATTATTCAGAAAAAACTTGGCTTAAATTTTTATTTAATGTTTCTTAAGGGTTATGTTCCTTATAGCTCATAGATCAATTGTTAAACACCTTAATTTCTTACAAACTTTTAGAAAAATCATCATAAGGTTATGTACTTTGAGGAAAAGTAATAATAAATATTTTTTGTTATATTTAGCAACCATAGATAAAACCTCTTAAAAGGAAATTTTAATTTTAAAAGTTCAAAAAAAAAGAAAAAAGGAATTGTTTTTAAAATTTTAAAGTTTTGCACAAAATAAAATTATTTGTATTAATAAAAACCTGTAAAAGTTCATTACAAAAAACTTTTTCAAAATAATATAAGCTTTTGTCTTTGAAAATTATATTATTCATGAATAATAACACCACTTCATAATTTTTCATAGCATTGACAAAACGATTTCCAGCACAAAAAGCATCTCCTTTCTACGGAATCTCATTCAAAACAATTGAGTACTTCCAGTTTTACAAACATAGTTTAATTTAATGTCTGCAAAAATATATAAAGTAGTAAACTTTATTTGAAATACTTACAATTATTATGTATGAAAATCTGTACACAACCAGCTCTTAAGATCATAGAGCAGGTAATTAGATTTTTTGAGCTTGGCAAGGAGTTTGTTGTTTTGTGTTTGTTTATCTTCTACAATTTTATTACCACCTAACCACTATTTAGTTTATTTTTACATAATAATAGCATAATTTATTTGAAAATCAAACATTCCAATTTTTTACTTGAAAGTTGTACTTTCAACAGTCCAGGATTTATATTTGGCTTCAGCAAGGTAGGCAAATTAGAAAATAAATGTTAAAAAAGTGCTATAAGTAACTTAGCTGCTAATGTGTAATAGTAATTATATTCTAGGTAACAAAATTGACTTGAACCAAAAAATTATTTAGTGTAGGGAAGAAGTGCCACGAAAGAGCTATGTTTTGAAAGAATCAACCTCATTAATTCAATTGATATGCATTGAGCCCTATGCAAGTTTCTGTTTTTAGATGGCAGCACTAAATACCTGTTACCCCCCGATGTTTGACATTTCTCAAAATAAAATTAGCAAATGTATAACGTTTTTAAGTTTTCATCGTCAAAAAGTAAATATTTATGATAATTTTATTTGCTTTTTATATTTAAGACTTTCAGATAATATTAAAGTAAGTATTACATATTGGTTAGCAATATTTTAGGCTTGTTTTGGCGTTTTCATTTAAACGATTTATTGTTTTATTTTGCAAAATTTTTCACATTATACATTTAAATTGAAAATGTGAGTGAGGAATGTTGGGAGGTGAACTAATGTGGTATCCATCAGCTTGAACTGATTCTTGCTGGTCTAACACTGAAGACTGCAGAGCTTCAAGCTAATTTTTTTTTGAAAATTTCAAGATCATATTGCACTTTATAATATATATATAAGTTCTCCTAAGCCTTAACAATTTATACTTTTGGTTATTCCTTAGCTAAAATATTATCCCATTTTTTAAAAAAAATGTATTAAAAATAAGAAATTTCTTACATAATTTATAAGTTCTATAAGTTACTTACATCAATGTCCCCAAGATACCAACCTGACAGGTAAAATTTTCAAAATAAGAAAAGAATTTCTGTCCCATCAAACTTACAACAATTAACAAAACACTCTCTAGTAAAAAATAAATAAATATTAAACCTCAGTAAAAACGGATACTTTTGAAAAACTTTGTCACTTCAAGTTTTGAATTTGTTGTTAATACACAACTTTATAAAAGACATCCCTTGGGACGATAAAATTAAAATTTTTTAAATAAATAAGAAAAAATAAAATTTATTGAAACATCAAAACTACTTTTTAATAAAGTTTTAACATATGCCAGTTGAAGTGATAAGGGAAAAAATTTGTATACTTATTTTATTAAATATTGATTTCCCACTGGCCAACCGCTAAGCAATTTTAAAACCCTATGGGAATTACCCCAATTTATTTCGAATATTTTTAAAGATATTTGCAAATAATATAGTAAAAAGTAAAAGTTTATAGGCAGCTATTTAAACTTTTCTGTTACATTTGATTGAAAATGAGCTTGCAAGCTTAGCTAGAACAAAAATTATTTTAAACCTTTAAAAGCATTCAATGATTTATATTTTATGAGATATTTTCAGTTCTATTGTTATTCATTGCGTTAATAGCCAACTTTTCTACTAGTTCTTTTTTCATTTCTTTTCAAATGAAATTATACTTAAAATATTTTACTTTATAACGTAAATAAATCTTAGCGTTTTTAGTTTTATAAATATCTAAAAACTGTTTCTAAAAAAATTTATCAAATTTAAACATACAAGAAATTGTGACTGCATTATAAATAATTGTTTGTAATAATTAATAGTGTGCTTGTGTAACTATTTGTTTCAAAGAATAAAATATTGTGTTATTTAATTAAAATTTGTTTACTGTTTAGTCCAAAATTAAACAATAAAAGTGAAAAAGAAAGACCACTTAAGTAGCGTAGTTACTTTAACATACTTCTATCAATTCTTTTTGGAAGTGTGCTTTTCTAAATTGCGATTTAATAAAAGTTCAAACTACCCTTTCGTGTTTTTGATAAGTTCCGAAACAAAAAATTACTTCATTTATTAATATTTAAAATTATTAAATATAATAACAACATTTAGAAATCATTGAAGAATATCCCCCAATTTTTTTCCGAGGTCCTTTTTGGACAGCTGGTAAAACAAAAGCATATCCCTTAATTTTTTCAAAAGCAAAACTATAGACTCCAAAAAAAAATATGAGTAAGATTTCTTTCAATCTGCTGGCATTATCTTTTGGTATCTTTTCTTGTCTTCCTTTTTTGGAAAGATTTTTGTTGATTTAAATTTCCAAAAATGCTTCATATATTCTTTTACTAAAGCTCTAGAGATACATATATATTCCCATTATATTTTTTAATTCTACAAATTCAGTTCTAAAATTATAAATGGAGTAGTCCATGAAAAGTATTTGCGTTTTATTTATTACAAATTTGTTAAAAGTTTTGATATGCCGTTTAGCAGAAGCGCTTGTATAAATTTTTGTTTAATTATTAAATATATGAGTAACATACATGATGAAAAACCGGAATGGTATACAGCCAAGAAACATTTGGCATAAGTCCTATAAGTTGAATTACTGAAACGAAATGCAAATGGAAATTGAAGTTTTTATTTTGAAATATTCAAACAATTTTGGTAATCGATATTTCACAGATATCTTCTTATTATTATTCTTGGAACTTTATGAAATTCTTCATTTCAACATTGGTTGGTCTAGACTCAAGAAAATTTGAGCTGTCATACAATTCTATTAACTTTATTTTTACCAGTTAAAGGAATTGTTATAAAGCACTTGTATTTTTTGTCTTGATAAATTCACTTGTTATTCACTCATAGTATTATAGAAGTAGAAAATATTTAAAAAATGAATGCCTTTCTTTAAAACTGGAAATTGTTTTTCAACAATTTTATTCTCCATTAAAGTTAATATATCTGTCATTTTATTAAGAACATGAACTGGCAGTCATTTTTATTACATTTAATAAAATGTGAAATAAAACTTCTTATTCTTATTCCTATTCTGCTTTAATTCTTATTTAACTTTGATATAAATTATTATAGTGTTTGTATACCTATTTAGAAGCATCTTTTAATAAATATTTGGTCAAGATATTTTCCAAAAAAATGAAACCCAAATTAGTGTTAAAAATTCAAATATTGTCACATTTAAAGATGATAAATAATTTTATACACATACAAGTAAACATTTAAGGAACCAGAATATAAAGAAAATGTTTACTCATTCATGAAAAAAAAGTATAACAACAAATGAAATGAGATTTTTTTTGACTAAATTACATAAATTCTTATTTTCAATCAACAGAAGAAAACAAAGATAAAAATTCCTGGGATAAATTTAAATAAAACTCATCAGACGAAATACATTAAAAACACATGTGTACATAAATACAATTAAGACAATGTTTTTACAAAAATGGTTAAAAAAATAAAGGAAAATAAGAAAAACATAAGAAACCCATAAAAGAAGCAAATAGAAATTTAAAGGGATACAACCCAAAAGAAACTAATCAAAAACATATCACATCAATCTCCTATTTAGGTTTATAATATTTAAAACTATTTTTGGGATATCAGCTTTCTCCTTTTCAAAAATATATGCTATTGAAAAATGAGTGAAATATGTAAATTTTTTTGTTTTAAAGTAAATTTAAAACAATCGAACAAAGCCTCTATCCCCAAGTGAAATAGTTTTATCATTTAAGGTCCAATAAGAAAAATATCCTCTTCAAATACTATAATACAAGACATCAAAGCAATTTATACCTTTACCTATTACTCAATTGATGTAATCTTATTTTAAAGGAAAAGGATGTTCAATAGAAAAAGGTGATTTGCATAATCTTTAAGTTCAAGACTTCTTTTGTTAAGTACTTGAAAGGGATCCAATTATATAAAGAGATAAAGTATTCACTGTTGTAAACCCCTTTATTATAAATTTTAACTCTGTTATGGTTCGTGAAGTTAACTAGAGTATCCGATTTATTCATAAAACAAAGAGAATGTTTCTTTATTAAATAGAAAACCCACACAAAAACTTTTCATGCTGTCAACGCCACAATGTCTTCCTTATAGAAGCTGTCGTCTGAATTTTTTATAATATTTTAAGATTGTAATTAAATTTTAGTAAAAAGAAATTGTTTTTTACAGATTAATTATATTGGGTTAAAATTTTTGATTAGAAAAATTCACAAAAATTTTAATGAATGAAAACTGAGATGAAAAAAAATTTACAGTTATAGGTAACTATAACTGAAAATAATAATAAATATTTCTCAAACACACGTAAATAAAAGAAAATACAACAAACGCAAAGTTTACTTAAGTGTATTAAACAAAAAGTTGTCATAGTTTTTATGGTATTTTATACTTTTAGTCATGCAAAAACCTAAGGGTAGTAAAAGAAGGTAAATTAAATTAAGGCATCACATACAAAAGACACTCTATCCATTGTGAATTAAATTCCATAAACATACTCTAGTTATTTAACAAACTAACCTGTGATGAAACAAAAGTTTTTTATTTCTATACCTGATGTACTTAAAGACAGGGCAATATAAAAAAAAAACAACTTAAATAAAGCGTAACCACAAAATTTAGCATAAGCTAATAAAAAATAAAGACATATATATTGTATGTGTATACATATGTATGTAGGTATATATATGTTCCATTAAAATATAGTTTTTAATTACTACCTATTTTTATACGAAAGATAAGTTTTATAGAAGTTTTGTTAAATGTTGCGACTGCATCGTTAGAGTAGTCAAATGATTAGTTTTTCTTTACCTTTATATTGCGATTTATTTATTTTAATAAAATATTTGCAGCTTTATTAAAAATTATGGAGGACATCAACATCGGTCCACAAGCAGAGCTACTCACGTGAGACTGTGAGGCACGGCGAGTATACACAGCTATTCGAAAGTATCTCGAAAAACACAGAAAAATCAAAAAAGTCAAGAAGCTGAAGTGTTTGAGAGGATTTTATATGCTGCTGAAGTTGCAGATTACCTAAAAGTATTCAAAATTTTTTGAATCCAAAAGATACTTTAGATGGATTCAGGGAACACCACTTTGAAGTTTTGTGCAATAAATAATTTAAAATAAACCGCTCCTAGGATACTTTTATCGGCTTACCTCACACTGAATCATCGATGCCCAGTCCATAAAGGATGTTGTCATCATCCAAGGTGCCGAAGGCATATTTTCGCTATAAGAAAGCCAAGGAGCAAGGTTGGGGATATTATATAAAGAGTGAAGTAGCTGTTATCGAACAATAGCGCGCTTATGTCGGGCAGGTAGTAGAACTTACCGCCGTATCTTCCTTGGTTTTGCTCCAATTGATCTCAAATTTTTACCTGATATTCTTGAAAAGTTGTCCATTTAAAAAATTGAATAAAAAAAAATTTAACACGTGACCCCCCTTAATGTACATATACTTTCTCACTTTTGGCTCAATGAGTTTTTGGCTTTTATAAATCACTTAAGAATCCATATTGATAAATATTATTTCAACTAGATAAAGTTCACTGAACGAAAAGATTCATCAAATTATAAAAAGGGAAAAAACCATAGTTCCTAAGCTAAAATATTATGTTTTATATAAGAAAACAGGGTAACAGCCTAGCAGATGCCTTCAAAAACCAAAAGTTTTGATCAGCAAAACTGTTTATTATTTGATAACTTTGCGGTACAGTTTTAAAGATTTTGGTAGATCTAAAATACGAATAATTACGCCACAATACATTGTATTGAAACCATGAAAATTGAGTGTGAACTACGATAGCCCAACACACCACCTACCTTATCTCAGTTCTCTCACCATAATCTATAAAAAATTTATGCAAAGGATAAATCTTTTCTATTTGATACCAAATTAAGGCTAAAATTATTTCTGCAATTGATTTCATAAACACATAATAAGCTCTTATTATGCCAAATTTAGATTGAAATTGCTTTATAACACTTTAGAAGTCAAATAATTCAACAGAAATTTGATAGAATACTCCTTTAAAAAATTGAATCAAGTCTTAAAGTATATTTAGTAAAATAAATTTTCTTATTTTGCATAGAACAACTAGTAATAAAATAAAATTTTATGAAAAAATTGTCGAAGAATTGCTTCGTTAATATTTCAGGTTAACTTTAGAGAAATTCTGAAGCAGCTAGCTTTATTGTCTACTACCATGGCAAGCATATAAAAATTTATAGCATGCTTTGGTACTCAATTTCGATTAATTTTTTTACTACACAAATGATGTAAGACTGTCTTAAAGAATGAGCTTAAGGGATGTTTTGCATCAAGAAGAATTCCATCCTGGAATAAACCTGAAACTCAATGAAATATGAATAGAATTTACAAATGAAAAACATAGGAGAAAACATACGAGATTTTTGCAGTTAAGAAGGATTAACTCCTGTGCGTTAAGGTATTATTTTTCCATTATGAAATTTAATCCACACAATTTTATGCCACAGATGGCCCCTTTTCAAAAACCAATAACATAAGTGAATGCAAGTTTTCACATTATATTAATTACAAAAATAAAATCAAAAGGCTTAATGAAATCATGAATTATGTTTCTTTTTTAATTAAAAAAGCCAAGTTTTTAAATAGATTTTATAAATGATTTTAAAATATATTAAAAATTCAAACCATTCTAGACTAAAAGAAATTCTTTTCAAACTTAACAATATAAAAAACATTTTACTCAATTTGAATTTCAAATTTGACAAATCTCTGTATTTTAATTTATTTATTTTTAACTCATAAATTATTTTTGTTTATTATCATAGAAATTATTATTCATATTTGGTCAAACTAAGCTGACTTTATGCAATTAAAACCGATATTCTTGATAGATCTCGAAAATCTTAAGACTTGTAAGGGACACTTCTACAATCCAAGCAATTTGTAAATTTCATTTCAAGGAAGTTTTAAATTTAAAATTATTATGAAAAAAAATTTGGTACTGAAATATACAATACATAATTCTCAACCATCAATTGACATTTGGTTAATTTTTCAGTTTGTATTCACAACAAAATTTTTTGCCTAAAGGCTAAAAGTATTTATTAGAATTAAGATACAAAGAAAAACATTAAAAAGAAGGACAGCTTTTAAGCATTTCATTGACAATAAATAAAGCTTTAAAATGGATTCAAGCTGCTTGAAAATTCCTTTTCTTGTATTTAAATTTATTAGTTTAATTTATAAAACAAAATAATTTGTTTAAGAGTCGCAGAAAAAAGATGATTTTTTTTTTGCTTAGCTTTCCAAATTTTTTTGATAACAAAAAACTTCAATAAGTTAAATATGAAAATAATTTGATTAGAAGATTTGTTGAGAAACTCAATGAGAAATTTTCGAGTTATATCCTTTGTTAAAGACTTCGAATAAATAGTATCTGCAAACTATGGAGAATATTGTCATTTTATGAAATTGTATTTTTTTTCACTATTTAAACTAGTTTAGACATTTATGACGGCTTCAACATCAATTAAACAAAATTGTTCATTTTTCTGTTTTAGTTTAGTCTTTTGTACTACTTTGAAGCTGATTTCTGACTGTGAGTCAATAGATACAAATTTTTAAATAAATAAAACTAAAATTTTGCAACATTTCTTTCGATTTAATATTTTGATGTCAAAATCATAATTTCACGAAATTCACCAAAAATCTAAAAAAAATGAACTCATTTTGCTGAGGTAGAGAAAAAATTTGATAGGAATTAGAGTGTAAAACCTTATAATTTGATATTTTGGCTGGTGTATTTAGAACATCTTGAGATACTTATTGCCTTTTAAAGCCTTCAATTAAAACAGACTGAATTTAAACGATAAAAATTATATATAAAAATAAAAGGATTTAGATAAGTCTAGAAGTTGATTGAAATAAATCGAATAGCGATTCATATAAATTTCTTATAATTGTAAACTACTGGTGGAACTGTTTTTTAGTATAAAATTTCCTTAAAAATATTTTAACAACATAATGTATATTTTTTAAGACAAAAATATTACTAGTTAAATAAGAAATTTCATCTTAATGTATACATCTTGGTCATTTTGACTGTATATGAATAGTAAATTTGAAGCATTTGCGTAATATATTTGATTTATATTTGCTCAGATCATTAAAGACAGAGCTACATTTCTGTAATTATATTATGTCTCGATAACTTTCTAACAATATTTATTTCTTTCAAGTTTTAATATGTTTTTCTTTCAAAAATAAACTTTCTTGCTTAAAGAATTTTAATCTTTAAAAAAATGTTTCGTTTCGAAACAAAATTACAACCTTACAGGTGTAATATATGTTTTTCTAAAACTTCACTTTTTTCCTAAAAGCACAAAAATAAGTCAATATTACAATAATTTATAGTGGAAATGTCTTCACAATTTAATTACATTATATATACGTTAAAAATGATAAAATAAAATAAAATCAATTTAAATTTCAATATTTTTGATGCCAATATGAAGACTCTATTTGAATTCTTTCTATGAGAGGATGAAGGCTTAATTTTACACTAAATTGGCTAAATTAAAGCAAAAATACTGTTTTAAAGGAATCTTTTTTGGAATAATCTTGTTAAATTTGCTTTTAAATTGCTGTTGTTTGTTACTCATTAAAATAAAATTTGTACACTTGAAAAAATAAAACAAAACTGGAATATATAAAACTGCTGATGGATCGATAAATAAACTCAAATTGTAAATATTTAGGCTCCAAAAATTTTTTAAGGAGAAAAAAATACAACTCTTCCTTAGCATTACATTCGGTTCATAGATTGATTTTCAAATAAAATAACGACTTAAAAAATAATTTTAATTACTGAAGATATTTTCAGTAACCACAGCAATAATTGCTCTGTCTTTTTTTTTAATTAAACCTCTCGAATTTTCTAACAATAAGTAATGAAATATAATTTGAATTATTTTGCATTCATTCGTCACAGTTTTTTAAAAGAAATTTGTGTAACGGCTTAAAAAGTTTTCATCTCACTAATCAAGTGTATTTCTTATAAATTTATTAAAAGTTATAAAAGTATTTAAATAGTGAAAATATTATCAAATTTTGAAAATAAAAATATGAAATTATAGACTAAATCAATTATAACCTTTAAACTTTAACCTCAAGTATTTTCAAAATGTTAAAAAAGTACAGAAATGGACAAAAAGTACAAAAAGTAGACTTATGTGTAAATAGTAGAAATCGTAAGCTTTAGCAAAAACTTCTACTAATAAGACGATTGCCAGGTGACCAAGATGTTAAGTAGGTTGTATACCAGTTAAAGGTCGCCCTTGAATGATATATATCAAAAGCTTCACAGGCCTTCAGCTTAGATAATACAATAACGTGAGATATAATTAATTATATTATTATTTGAATTTAAGGATAAATATAGTTATCAAAATGCTAAACTTAAGGTTTTTGCAGCCAAAAAAAAGCATATTTCCTCTAATTTTGCCAATGTAAAAATAAAATATTTTATTCTTAAATCTTAAGGGACGAAACTAGTTTAAAATTTTTAAAATTTTTATTTGTTTTTTATTTTATTTTTATATTTTTCGATGACATTTTCCTGTAAAAGTAACATCTTGAAATTTGTAGTGAAAATCTCAAATAATTTCTGCCGTACATCCTTGTAAAGAGCAGCTGGTCCTCTCTTAGGCAGACAGATTTTTAGCAAAATTTTAATTTTTTTTCTGAAATCAACTATTGTGTTACTACAATAATTTTTAATGACAGCCATGAAAACTTTCTAGTTTAACGATCTTTTTAGTTTTTTAAATTTCAGTTATTCTGAAAGTCAAAATCACTGCAGCATTGGGAGACCATTTTTATTTGAAGACTCAGGGAATAGTGGATAGCTTGATAAAGAATAAATACTTTTATTTCAAAAGATTACTTTGTGCTTCTCATTTTTGCAAAAATATATCCCCCAAATTTTAAAACATTCGGTGCAATACTTTTTAAAATTAAATTCAGAAAAATCACCCTTTTTTTAGATAGTCGAACTAGTTGTGCCCCTTAACATAACAAAGATAACTTTTTAACAAATATTTTATGAAATTCCCATTTCAATTACTGAAGTTTGGGAACTCATCACCTGTAAACCCTTAAATATGACATCGACGCGACAATGATTCATCCAAACTTAACAGAACTAATTATGTACATATGTATGTATATCTAATGGTAGATATAGTAAATAGTACGGGAATTTTACAACAGATTTACAATTAAAATTTTTTAAATATATAACTAAAATATTATCTTAAAATTATTTAATTTAACTACAAATAATAAAAGTGAAATTTCATTCATTAATTTCTTTTCAGCAAGCTTAAATGAAAATTAAAAAGTAACTTAAACTAAAATTAACTAGTTAAATTTAATTAATACAATAATAATATGTTTGCCAAAGCTAACCAAAGCTAAATCAATTAAATATATAATAAATAGAATAATTATTTACATTATTTTATTTTTCTTAGTTCGTATTTAAATCTGGAGTACAAAATTTACAGCAAATATATCCACAGCATACTTTTAATAGCAAAAAATTACAAAAAGACTTTAATATTTAATTTTCATGAAAATATAGGCTACTGTATATCTAGAATTTATTTTCAGAAAAAATATCTTTTAATTTTAACAAAACATACATTATGGGCTTTTTTGGTTATATTTGGTTTTTGGGCTATATGCTGTTAAAAAATTTTCAAAGAGGAGAAAAAAAAATACACAATGTAGGTGTAAGAGCTCAAACATATTTTTAATTTAAACCGTATACAAAAAATAAAATCATACTTTATTGTTACTATACATATAAGTTTTAACCCTTTTTTTACCTAGAAAATATTATAAAAAATAATATTACCAGGAAAAATTGTTTAACTGTAGCCAAACCTTGATATAGTCCTTATTGATACTGCTAGGTACGTGCTAGAGTTTAGTGTAAAATATTAAAGACATATTGATAATATGAATTTTACAAATATATTTATATGATGGTGTTAGTGTATGTTTTAAAACATACGCTGGTCCCTGCTGCCAACCTTTAGGATCCATATAAAAAAACTTTTTTCAAATCGATTTAATTTTGATTAAAAAGAAGATTCAGCAGAATAAATTTAAAACATAGCAAACAAAAGTGCGAGAAAAAACCTTATTTTGAAATTATACAAATAAAATGATTGAAAATGATATTATCGGAAATAGTATTTTAACTTTTTAGAGGTTTTTCTATTTCGTGAGCAAAAACATAAACACAAAAATTTTTTTAGCTCCTGGTGTAAATTTCAAGGAGTCCCATATCTTGCTAGCAATAATATCGAAAGGGTAATTCTAACTAGAGTATATTCTTTACGTCAAATTAAAATGTTTTCATTAACTAGGTCCTTTTTTTTATTTAAGAATGTCATTTTTCTTAATAAAACTATACCCTTCTTGGCTTCCGGATGAAACCTTTTTGAAAAATATAACATTTATTATGCTACAATGAATTTTGACGTAAAATTTTAGCATTTTTCTTTGTTGAATAAGTTCAATATTTATGCAGAAGTTTTTAATATGACTTTGAAGTTTTTAATACTTAAATCACACATTAACTAAATACTGTGTTTTTGTTTTATTCTTGTAATTACAAGAATCGTAGAATTTAATCTTTCAACTTTTTTTAATAATTATGTGAAGAGATTGTTGTAATGTAATGGTATCAATTAGGAAAGGATACCAAATTTATATAAAACGCTTATAGAAAATATCTTAAGCATTATGATATTCCGCAAAATAGAAATAATTTGGTATATTTGGCAGATTTGGTATATAATTCAAAATACCAAAATACCAAAAAAATAAAGTTGCACTGAAATTGTAATCAATTCAAATAATTCAAATTAATCAATTCAGTCTTTTTACTGTAAAAAAGTAATGGACCAGCTTTAATATTATCGATTGCTAGCTTTAAAAACTTTCATAGCTATTTACCTAAAAATTTAAGGCTTCAGAACTTTAACTTTGCTTGCAAGCCTATCTGAAATGACACCTTGAAATAAAATTCTATTAAAAAAAACAAAATTTTCTTATATCTTAAGCAAATAAACAAAGATTTCAAATTAAAAATAAAAGAAAACCTTACAGGTTTGTTATTTATAATTCTATTTTCATAGATCAAAAGAGAGTTTTTATTTACTTTATCAAAGAAATCAATAAAGGCACAAAATGAATAAAACCATGAATTTTACTCGCTTAAAATACATTATTTTTTAAAATAAAGGATAAAATATAATTAACTTTTGTTTTTCTTTTTGTTCATTTTTATCATTCAAAGAGTTTTACGAAAAATTTAGTCATCTACCAGAAAATACGAAAAATACTTTGGGGTTAACAAGTACAAAATACAAATATCTTTGTTCAGTAGTTAAATTAAGCCCTTTGATATTTCACAGAGTATTAAATTTGTACAACAAATACCTGATACAAATGATACCATTGCTCAAGTATTTATTAGACTTTTCCAATTTTCTTTTTTGAAATATTAGTAATTTGTTAAACTAAAATCCAATTTAAGATGTGATCAAAAGCAATGATTATCTGATGATATTAATGTCCCAATAATATTTAGAATAAGATTTGAGATTAAGTTCTACAGTATAAATCATATGCTTAATTAGAATCCTAAGCGAATTAAAAACCATTACCATAAATCAAAGTACAGCGAGTGTCAGCTTGAGCCACCTGATGTAGTGGTAAATTAGAAGCAGGCAGTAAAAGATGTGAACAATATTTAATATATAAAACAAAGACAATGAAACACTTAATGTCATATTAATGGACAGATAGACATAACTACAGAAGATTAGATGAAATTCTAATATTATTAAACTCATATTCGATTTTATACAAATTTTGATATATGTATTCTTGCGTACAACAATTTAAAAAAATTGTTTATAATACCACATTTTGCTTCCAAATACCGAGGAGGAAAAACTAACTTTACTATGACTAAATTGATAATCTTAAATAGAAGCTGCTGAATAAAGCTTCCTGGGTTTTTTACTATCGAAATATTTCATATAATTGAATATTGAACTTATAGTACTTAATTACTCATTTGACCTCAATTCTGCCATGTTATAGATATTCCACCATTTTAGTTTTCTCTGATCTCTCTTTAGTATTTGAAACCTTAATTAAATTTAATTTATGTCATACGGATCCATATATGGCTTATATGTTTTATATGCTACAGCTGTAACTATTATTATTATGCCGTATTCGGTAAAGTTTTGTTTGAAACAACTCAGAGCCAATTAGTATGCCGTACAAAATGCTTTAAAAAATTATTAAAAGCATTAAAATTAAAGGTTTTATTTTTTGCCTTAAATAACTCTTTTTAGACCACGACATAATGCATACTTTATACACCTTTCTTTAAAATCTTTAAGAATTATTTAACATTCAAGATGGAGTAGTTGTTTACATTATTTTTTACAAGTTTTTTTACTTTTTTCAAGCACAAAAAGCCTGCTGTTTTTCCTCTTTAAAATATCTATTTCAGTTATTGAAGTACGCAAACTTAAGGGTTTCAGATACTTTGGTGTTGTTTTCATTTTTCTTTTATCAAATCCTTCAAGTGATTGGGGTTTGATGAGTGATAGGGATTTGTATGGTAAATTTAAAATTATTTATAAGTGAAAACTTTACTTTTAGTTTTCGTAATACGCAGTTTAACCTATTATAAACACAAAGCCTGTAATTTTATTTAAATATTAAGCTAAAGTTTATAATAAGAGAATTTTGTTAATCCTCACAAAAGCATGTAATCAACAGTAGGTCCAATTTTATCCTGTTTTCAATAAAATCAGAGGCTTTATTAGCGTATTATACTTACGTATGAGTCACAGGTTATGTGTTCAATTTTCTGGTGGATACTATAACCGTCACAGAAAATAATACAAATTAATTAAAATATTTAATAAAAAAAAAAAATATTAATTACGTTGTATTTTCTTGACATGGCTTATTTCACTTCTAACATCGCAACCTTGATCAATTTCTGTTTTCATCACTGCCTGTTAAATAAATTGGCAAAAAACGGTCAATTTTTATGGGAAATTAAATTACAGTTTGCTCTTTAGCAAATCTTTTTTTAATCTTTTTATTGAGAAACTCCCTTCTAGTCGAAATATTTGATGATGATTTCATATCCTATTTCATCCTACTACCTTATACTCAAATCAAATTAATTTTTTCCTTATGTTAAAAATTCCTACTGAGTTTATACTAAAAGCTTTTCAAGTTTATCAATTTCATGTCCGTCGTATTCTTTTAATATTTCAATTGCATCAATTAATTTTGGTTTTGGCCACATGCTCGAACCCATTTCATTAAAACGGCAGCACAATTGAGCAAGTGGCTTATTACCACTCCTCAAAACGTTTTTTATTTTACCTAATAAATTTTCAAAAGAATAATTTGATATTGCTGGCAAAGAGCACTGCATAAATGATACATCGTCTGCAAGGTGGTAAAGGCTGTGGACATTTCCAATGAGAAATTGTAAATTACATATTGCCGGTGCAATATTTACAAATGTTGTTAAAAACAATTTTGCATGTTGTGCTGTATTTACAGCCATTTCTTTTGAACACAGTATTCTGCAGCCAACATGTAGTAATAAAAGATGCTTGTATGTAGTTTTTGGCAAAACTTTTCTTAACACAATAGGCCCAGCGTATAATAATAAAAATTGTAGCTCTGTTGATTTAAATTTATGAAAATCAACTAATGAACGTGTGCTCCTTTGAAAGTCTGAAGGCACTTTAATCTTTTTTATTAATCTAGACAGCCGGGTTTTGTTATTGTTACTAATTTTTAGTTTTTTATTGATGTTACCACCTATCCAACACTCTAATAACTTCTTCATTATTCCTAAATAAACCAAATGCATTGAATCCAGTACGAATTGATTCACTAAATCTATTTTAGGTTCAATAAGAAGCAGAGGTGAGTTTCCAATGTGATGATCTGGATTAGATTGATTCCTAAATGATTCATCGGTTCTTGTTTCATAATTTCCAATAAGAGGATAAACAGTTCGTTCTTTGTATCGCACACCTGCTACTGTGCATCTCTCACAAGCATAGTATCCTCGGTGATTTTTTATGCATTTGAGTAATGATCGTGCAGGTCTATCACACACAAATCCTTTAATAGAAATATTGAAGAAACGATTATTTATTGTGATTCCTGCAGCATGTAATTCATTTATCTCCATTAAAAATTTGTGTAAATAACGATTCAGATCGGTAGGTTTGCTTTTACCACAATAAATAGCTACAGGAAATGGTTTATAATAATTAAAGTGAGAAAATACTTTACAAATAATAGGCCATATTTGTTTCCGGCTTGACTTAAATAAGGGTAGACCATCAACATTAATACATTTTTCTAAATTCACTTTAATACCAAAGTAAACGAGTTCTTCTTCGCCGCCAAAATTTTCAACTTCCTATGTTGCCTTAATTGTACCTAAAAATGTTTTCGCACACTTTGGTAACTCTGGATATTGGTCTCTTAAAATGTCTAGCAGTTGTTCTAACCGAGTATGAGGAAGAGGAGGATTCATTAATGCCCATTGTCAAATTTTTTCACTGACACTTAAATTTTCCATTACCTTATCAACTTCATCGTTAGAGCCTGAGCTCATTGAGACATTTTTTAAGAGTTCATCAACACTAGATTCAAAACTATTTTCATTATTTTGCTGCAAATTATTTGACACCGAAATATCCATCACTGACTCTTGAGTTAATAATTCTTCTTCACCAATAAAATTTGAACCAGTGATATGGTCACAATTAATTATTGATTGTTCACATTGTTCTGATACAAAAGATATATCGCGTCGTACTTTACGAAATCTTTCTACTCTCATACGACCGAGCTCACGTTTTCGCAATGTTTTACTTTTTACGGTATACATTTTTATGTATCAAATATTTTAAATCGTAATTGTAATGAAATAAAAACAGATTTATTAATTAAAACAACATAAAAAATGAAAAACGATCGAATAGAACAAAAACGTGATGCACTATAAAATTAAGATCGACACACTCACACACACCAACGGATTAAAAACAAATGACGACTTAAATGTTATAAGGCGACTAAATCCTGCAAACATTTCAATACGAGAACGGATTCTTTCGCACATATATATATATATATTGTTGCTATTGTTCAAATATTTTAAGTGGGGCATTGCCACACAACCGCCTTATTAGTCCCAACTTTGGAACGCCTAACTTCGGTTTTACTTCGGATGCCGTTGTACAAGGCACTTAGGCATTCCAAACAAATGCAAGTATGGCATTACCACACATTTGCCTAATGTGGGCCTAATGAGGTACTAGTGAGGCGTGCCTAAGTAAGGCGAGCCTAATTAGGGCCTAATGGATTTTGTGGCATGCCTCACTAAATTTCTAGTCGGGAGGTTAAGATAAGTCACGATTCAATACTAGCAGTATCAAATCAGTAATAAAGTTACAAACTTTTCAGTGCATTCAGTATGAAATTATCATGAAATTCGACTCGAGCCAGCTTTAAAAATTAACTAGTAAATTTAATTTTTAAGGATTTAAAGATATTTTTATATAGTTTGAAAGGATTTTAATAAGATTTCAAAACAACTTTCAGCTTGTTCAATGTTTCCAAGCAAACAATTATTAATAATTAATCTTATAATAACCTAAACCAACTCCAACAATTCTTTTTATATAAATTAACTATAAAGGTTTCAGCTTCTCAATTTATTTTCAGATTAGTTTCAATAAAAACACGACTTGGAATCAAATATTTTTAATATTAAATATTCTCATCTATAGTCATATATTTTTTTTCCAAACGCTTTTTTTCAATTGTTCCTTAAGCTTTTTATTATAAATATTAAATTCAAAGTTCGCAGTTAGCTTTTACTTTTTTTATTAAATTTTGGAATCCCCAGTACACACGGTTTTAAAAACAAAAGCAAACAAGTTCATTTATTGGGGAAAATTCGTGTTTTAAATAATTTATAAAAATCCAATTTTATTTTGATTTTCTTTTACACAGCATAAAATATTTTTTCTATTCAACTAAAAAATATATTTTGTAAAATTATCAAATTTCTCTAAAAATTGTTAAAATTTTCATTAAAGAAATCTCTTATAACTTTGTCTTTTAAATCTAATTTAATATCATTTGATTGTACTACAAAGATTCGAGCTGGATTCTAACGCGACAAATTCATGAGCCTACCACTTAGTATTTTAAATCTCTATAAACCTATTTGAATTAAATTTTATGAGATTTTAAAGCCTCTAGAATCATTTTGAGGGCTTTCTGGTTGTTAGCAAATATCAAACTTCTAATTACATTTGTTTTATTTTATTTGTTTTATTTGATTCAAATATTTGGTACTTAATCACTGTTTGCTTGTTTGTTCGTTTGTTTTTTTTCTTTTTTCTCTGGTAATAACAAGATGAAATCAAATGTTGAATTATGCAATAGACATTCTTAGATAAACAATAATAATACCGCTTCACTGATTGTTATAAGAAATTAAGAATTTTCCACAATAAATAGTTATTTGATGATATTGTTTGAGAAATTTATGTTACTAATAAATTCATGAAAGTAGGAGGTCTCCTTTAATTTAGTAAAAACTCTAAACATAATACAATGAAAAAAAGCAAAACTCATTAGAAAATGATTTTTTGAATTTACAAAGTTTCAAACAGTAAATGAATAAAATTCAAATTTAAAATTACGATAAGTAGCGCTGAAAAACTTTTACAATTTTATTTAAATAATTTTGAATATAAAATTTTTAAATAAGTCTAAGATAATTTCCTTAGTTCACTTTTATATAATAATTTAAGGCTCTGTTGATGAAGATATTTTCTTCGGTAAGCTATGTACCTTGTAATCGAATTTAGTTCTCTATGTTGATAATTTGATTTTTATCAAATGATTAAATTACAATATTTTTTGCAGAAATAAAATGTAAAATATGACTAGGCTTTTTTTATTTAAAACACTCTTTTTCCTTATTTATTCTATATGTATGAATTTTGATAAGTAAACTTTTCATATTTTTTTCATAAAATTAATAAAAATTTAATTACATACCTAATTCAATGTGGTGAGGAATTTAGAAATAAGCGCAGGAATAACATATAAAAATTTTCAAGCAATTTTTAAAATTAAAGACGTGGTGCTTTTTGTTGCATTTTAAATATTGCGGTTCAGTAAAGCTTAAGAAATCATGACAAGAATTTTGAAAAAATTAGTTTCGAGAAAAACGTGATTTAAAATTCGGGTAAAGTTACGCGCAATATATGCTATATAGGGTATCCACATTGAGTCCGGTAACATTTAATTTCATGGTAAGCGGAGGTGAAAGGTAAGACGGAGTTTTGCAAATTTCGAAAAAGCTTTTACCCCTTCCTGAGGCAGAAATATTTCTGCCTCATGCTTGGTATCTTACTAATACACATTTATATACACATGTTTTCTGTAATATTTCCCAACAAATATTCACATATTTTAGTGGACTGAGAATTGAAGGGGAACATTTCCGAAATGTTACAAGCCTCAATGTGAATACCCCCATACAATACAATTTCTTCAATCTGATCACTATATTAGGGTAACTTTTGGTTATTGTATTTCAAAATGTGTGTAAGGGTACAAAAGGCCTTACAAGTGAACACGGTAGCAGGTAGACGCAGTATCTCTGTCACCTTTTGTTCGATCCGTTCCGGCCGAACCAAGCTGATTTGGATGATGTGTCACTAGAACAGTTATATTTCCAAAAATAATTTAAATTTTGTCAAATCCTCATAAAAACATATTCTTAAAGGCTTAAGCTTTGAAAATATGAAGAAAAAGAAACCGATTTTTTCAAATTTCTAGACTAGAATACTTCCTTAAATTTAAATTGTCTAAGAGTAAATTGATTAACCAATAAATATTAAGATTTTTAAGGAGAGTTAACAACTTTTATTTTTGATAGGGATATCAAAGTATTGAAAATTCTTGTAAATTATTATTTTATTTAAAAATTTGACTATGGAAATAAAATTATTCTTGTGTTTTGTTTTTCAAATTGAGAGAATATAACTTAGACTGCTTAAACATTTTCAAGCTTTGTATAACGAGGAATTTTTAAATTAATATTTTAATCAAAACTATCCACAATGAATGTTAACGTACAACCAGAATTATTAGTTTTCAAGTTAAATTACTTTTGTACTCATCTCAATAATCCCTCCTCCTTCCAAGACTTTAATACCCTTCCATAGTGTAATCTGGTATTTCTTTTCTTAATTTTCTAGTTCTTTATGCCTTCACTACGGGAATGGAAACCATAAATTATTCTCTCATCGAAATCCTGTTTTAAATAAATAGTATACTTTGAAACTATAGTTGTTTTTCTTTAAAGACCTCAAAAAGTTTCAAACCTGGTAATTTGTCTACAACTAAATCAACTACTTTTAAAGGATTAAATAAGCGAAAACCACCAGTAAGTGAATATATTTGTTATAACCTGTTTTCATTGTTGTTTATAGGCGTGGAAAAGCAACCCATGTCTAGACTTAAGCAGTTTTTGTCTTATTTCTCAAATGCAAATTATATAAGATTAACTTTTATCTTCGTTATTTAAATTATACTAAGTTAGCTATTTTGATGAAACAATTGTGAACTTTTCCTTTTACCACAACGGAAGCTAGCTAATCCTGTATCTCATAAATAATTATTTCTTTGAAAAACACCAAGTTGAAAACATTTTTTGTTACGAATTTTTATCTTTAAGGAAATAGGAATAAAATATTTTTATACATCTTGAAATATATTTTGGTATTTTTGTAAAAAACATACACTTTAACATTATTATCTTTGGGTGTAAATTACTATTGAAATCTTGGCTTTCAGAAAGGAAAAGATTTATGGTACTAAGTCGTGACCTCTCTGAATTTGCAAAAACTTCCTACAAAACGGTATTCCATTATTGATACCATGCTGGGTATCCATTATTTCATTTTCATTGGACCATGTTCTTTCCGCTATTCTGATGTGGCTTTTGATGAAAATCTATGGGAAACGGAAGATAGCAGATTAAAAATATTTTATTTTTCGAAATTATCTCTTTAACATTAATATTTTATTTTGGGAAATTTTTTGATTCTTCCTATTATATTTTGTATAGATTGACATTAAAAGTTTTATACATTTTCTAGCAGCGCACCTGCGGAAATTTAAGAATAGGAATTGGTATTGAAAATGTCCTTTCTAACATACATATATGGAGTGTTAATCATCATGACATTAAAAATACACAAAATTTATTTTAAACTTAAACCATAAAATTATCTTTTCTATTTAAGTATGGAAAAATTTAGTATATTACTTTTCAAATTGAAATCATTGTAGTTGGAGCTTGTGTGATTCGGTGTATCAGTTAAAAGTCATCAGTTATTATTTTTATGATTTCAATTATTTTAGAAAGTTGGTGGTGGACGTTAAAATCTAAAAAATCCGTAGCTATTACAAGAGTTCTATATTGTCAAATTTAAATTTTTTTATACGAAGTTCTTTATATGAGGAGAAGTCATTTGAAGCGATGTGTCTTCGTTAATTTAACCCCGATTCACCTGAAATTTTATCATAATATTTTCGAGATGTTGGACATTCAGAAAAAAATTTTGGAAATATTTCGAAAACAAAAAGTTCTAAAACCCTACCATCCCCTTAAATCATTTGAACGGCTTCAATGTTCATTGTTAGCTATTTTTATCACTTTTATTATTGAATTGAAAATGCTGTTAAATGTTCATTTTGCATGATATCTAACAAAGAACAAATCAGTTATTTAATCAATAACAATCTTACGGCGTTATAACTCTTCGGCTCTTTTTACATTTGTCAGATAAAAGAATATTTTTCTCTTATTATTTTATTCTAATACCCGCCAGTAGAATAGCATAATAAATATTCAGTATATCAAAGCGTATATTTGGCAATAAAAGATTTCAATATAATCAAATCTTTTCATTTCAATTTTAGAAATATATATTTTACAACACAAATCAAAGCATTTTGTTTTGGATATTTGAATAAAAGATAGAATAAAAAACAAAATTGCATGCCACATAAGAAAGAAATCGATACTTTTATTATTTTTTTTGAAAAAAACTTACTGATAAAAGTATATCTTTTGATTATTTTTGAACACCACTTCTACTTCATATCTATTCGAAAAAAATTTAAGTTACTGAACACTTATACTCACTCGATTCTAATTAAAAATTCCACGTGTTATCCAATTGAAAGAATAATATAATATGAAAACTTTCACGTGGAGTTTGAATTGAAATATAATTTTAAGAGTCAATTGAGTAACAGTAGAGGATATATAAATATTTTTTGGGTAAGAGTTTTTAAATAACATTTTTTTTACATAGAAATGGTTTTAAAAGGGAGTGGTAATTGGCCTGAAAATGTTGATTAAATATTAAAAAAGCCTTTCATATAAAAAAGCGTTGTTCAAACTTTTCATCTTTTTTTTTGAGTAATTACCAGGCTTACGCCATATTTGAGCTCTGAATTTTAGTAATAAAAGCAGGGAAGTATAGCCCTCGTATTTTATATCCTTTCAATACGTGTACATTTTTTCTCAATAAACATTCTAATCAAAGTTGTATTGAAATTCTTTTTCATTTAAAAATATATTAGACACTTTAAGACAGAATTATTTTCGATTTGCTTAATTTCTTTGAGTGATAAAAATTCATAAATTTTAAAAGCTGTAAAAAAAGGCTTCTTAAAGGTATAGAGTATGAATTAAATAGTAGGAGTAGTAGTGAAAGGGAAACAAGATGCACCGCGACCAATTTGATCTATTGTGTTCCTCGCCAGACATGCTACTGTGGGAACCTGATACCCAGGTCCCTTGTCAGAGCTAGGATCTCTCTAAGACCTATTTTCAACCCTTCTGTGCAGGTTACTTGTCAAGTGAGAAGATGCTTCACCCTCTTTGACATCACTCTGCCACATTCAAAGAGTAGGTGAGTAGGCGTCTCCTCTACCTCGTGGCAGATTCTACACATAGGGGTGGTTGAACTTCTCAATTTGTAGAGAAACTTAAGAAAAAGGCCGTGTCCCGTTATGAACCATGTCAATACCCTAAGGGACAGTTTGTCCAACTTCCTTGCATCGTCTAGGTTTTTTATTTTAAAGCTATAGAAAGCTTTGGACTGCGCCAAGCCAGATGATCGGTCCATGTCCTTACACTGTAGTCATTTGACCATCTGTTTAGGTACTGCTTGAGTACACTAATGGAATAGGGGATGCTGGGTTGTGGGCCTATATAGCAACTGCTCGAGCCCATCCTTGCCAGTCTATCCGCTTTTTCGTTACCTACAATTCCCTCGTGGCCAGGAGTCCGCATTGGGGTAGCTGCTTTCTTTCCGGAAAGCTCTGAAGACTCTTGTAACAGCTCCGAACCACCTTTGATGTGAAGTTTGGTGCTGCTAAGGCTTTTGATGCTGCTTGGCTATCCGAAACAATATATATATGAGCCTTTCTAAAGCCTCTTTTTGTACACTGGATCGCAGCGGCCTCAATAGCAACAGTTTCAGCTTGAAAGACGGTAGGGCTATTACCTAGAGCCATGAAGCTCTTGTAGCCCGGACCATTAATCCCTGCTCCTGTGCCAGAGTCCGTTTTGGATCCATCAGTGTACCAAACTGAGGCGTGCCGCGGAATATCCTTCAGTATATCCTCGACAATATCGCTGGATCCCACTTGGACCTTAAACTTTCGTTTACAGTCCGTTGTGTAATGGTTGTTGTCCTGATTTATCGGAACTGTTGCCATTCGTCGCGGGTTCCATTTAGCAGTGTCCATGTTAATATAAGATCTGCCATGATAAAATAAGGATAAATGATTTATTACAAAGGTGATAGATCTATTATCTATCATCTGTGCCCTAGAGGGCTTATTTGAATGGCTATTACGCCAAAGTTAAAAGAAAAGAATGTTTGATTTTAATGAACATTTATTAATTGCCCATTATGGCTAATTTAAATACAAATAGAAAGTTATTTATTTATTAATAATTCATAGGTGTGCCAACTATGGCATCTTACCTGAGTTCGTTGCAATAATATAACGGCCGATAATGGCAACATATATCATCTGCAACTGTTCGATGAAGAATGATCCCCGTATAAATTAATGATCTCCCTTATATACTAATTTCTTATCTGTATATGCCCTTTAAATTTTATATTCCCACGGAAATTCCAATCTCTAATTTTCAGACTTACAAAAATTTGCCGAATTGCAAGATTGCAATTTCCGTCTATTCTAAGTTAAAAACAAATAGATCTAATTACATTAGATTCCATGTGAACCAAAAATATTTCATATAGCATACTTTCGGGCACACACAAATTAACAATTTATTTTATTAATGTAATATAACAATTTAATTTATTTATAATATATACCAATTTAAATTTAATTTATTTATACTAATTCAAATTTATACTAATTCTATTTTTATAAAATTTATACCAAAATACATTACACCCTCACCCCTAGCTTAAAATAATTTTATTTGATATACTTATATTAAAGAAAATTATTTTACAAGCGAAAAATGCTTATTAAATTCTTATATCTAATAAAATATTTTGCAAAGTTTACATTTATAATTTAAGTTTCATTTCTTTTATCGTACATTTTAATTTATTGATTATTTAATTTATCTTAATTTTAGTCTGTTATTATGAACGATTTTATCTTTTCCTTTTATTCTTATTTTAGAGTTAGGGCTTATGGTTTCAATAACTTTATATGGACCTTCGTAGGGTGCCTCATGTTTTTTCCTATTTCCTTTTTTTAGAAATACATAATCTCCTCTTTTGAAATTATTTTGCTTTATTTTCTTGTCATTTAAAGTTTTTCTTATAAATTTGGCTTTATGTAGTGATTCTTGTGCCCTTTTTAATGCTCTTTGAAGTCTTAGTTTTACTTCCGTCGCATAGTCATCGATGTTATACAGTATATTTTGTTCATTTAATGTCATTGATCTGTTAGCTATATTTGCTAATTTCCCATAAACTAATTCGAAAGGTGTATAACTTGTATCAGTATGTGGTGTTGAGTTATAACAAAAGACATAGTATGGAATCCATTGATCCCAGTCGTTGTCTTGTGCAAAAGAAAGCATATATTCATTCAAAACTCGGTGATTCCTTTCTATTGAACCTAGTGTTTCGTGGTGGAATGGTGTAGAAGTTTTATGTTGTATATTTAACAATTTACAAATTTTGTGAAAGATTTTGTTTACATATTCTGTACCTTGATCGGTTTTGAAAATTTTGAAAGATCCGTATTTTAAAATAAATTTTTCGACTATCGTTTTTGCAACTGTGTATGCTTCTTTTGTTTCGATTGGAAATGCTTCGACATATTTCGTTAGTTCACATTGTAATGTTAAAATATATCTATATCCATTTGATAACCTTAATGGTCCTACTGTATCTATTGTTACTATTTCGAAACTTTGGTTCGGTGTTTCCGTTGTTACTAAAGGTTCTTTTATATATTTTGTTATTTTATTTCTAGAACACGTTTCACAATTATTTATGTATTTTTTTTTACCATGCGATTCATATTTTTCCATACGTAACTTTGTTTTAATTTGCTTATACATCTTTGAATTCCAATATGTCCTCCTAATGTAGTTGAGTGATATTCTTTGATTATTCTTTTCATTTCTTCAGTATTTTTTATTACTTTTGGCGGCTCAAATAATATAATCTTTAATACTTTATTTTCTTTTATATCTTGTCTCGAGACTTTTTTATTATGCAGCTTATTATATATATTTTTGAATTTATTGACGTCAATATACTTAAATAATTCATCTTTATTTGATAGTGCTAGCTCATGTATATTATTTTTTATCATTTCATGTATCAGTTGATCTAAATAGTCACCTAAATGAACTTTTAGATTTCCACTAAATTGAATTATGATATTTTTATTTGTTATAACAATATTTTTATTATTATTGCTGCTCAATATATTATTATTTTTGTACTCGTTTATTGTATTGGGGTCTCCGGATAGTCGCCTTAGCTTTACTTCCAGTTTATTGCCAATACTATGATGTCTTTTCAATACATTATTATTATTTTTGTGTACACTTTTAATTTTTTCGAAATTTAACCGCTTTACATTTTTGATGTCAGATAAAGATGTACTACTCCAAACCCAAAGTTGATCAGACTTTGATTTATGTTTAATTGTAGTATCCTTATTCTGTTTCATCTTTTCTTCAGTTTTTCTCTTCATACTTCTTGTTAGGACATTTATGTTCGTTGGAATTAATGTTTTGAGTTTATCCATGTTTATATTTATTCTTGATAGGGCATCTGCATTAGTATTCATTTTTCCTTGTTTGAATACAATGTCGAAATCGTAATCCATTAGATCTATACGCATGCGTGTTAATTTAGAGGAAGGATTTTTGTGTGTAAATAGGCTAACGAGTGGTCGATGGTCTGTTACTACTGTAAATTTTCTCCCATACAAATACGGTCTGAAATAGTTGATCGCCCAATGAATTCCTAAAAGTTCTTTTTCAATAATGGGCTTGTTCAATTCATGTTTATTTAATGTCCTACTAGCGTAGCATATTGGATGTTCTTTATTGTTTTCTTCTTGCGATAGTACGGCTCCTAGAGCATTATTTGATGCATCGGTGGTTAATATAAATTTTTCATCAAAATTGGGATATTTTAGAATAGGCGGGTTAATTAATTTATTTTTTAAATTTTCAAATGCTTTGCTGCAATCAATTGTCCAATTAAACGTAGTGTTTTTCTTTAGCAAATTGTTCAACGGCTTTGCAATTTCAGCAAAATTTTGAATAAAACGTCTATAATAGTTACAGAAAGCAACGAAACGTCTAACTTCATCACTGTTCTTGGGTATTGGGTATTCCAAAATATGCTTGTGTTTGCTTGGGTCAGTTATTATTCCATTGGCTGTAATAAGATGGCCTAAGTAAATCACTTGTTCACTCAGAAAGTTACATTTTTCTGGGTTTAATTTTAAATTATATTGTTGCATTCGCTGGAAAACTTTTTCTAAGTTAGTGTTGTGGTGTTTTAAACTGCATCCATATACTATTATATCGTCTACATATAAGAAAGCACTTGCATCTAAGCCTGTTAGTGCAATCGTTAGCATACGCTGAAAGCTGTTTGTCGAAATTTTTAATCCAAACGGTAGTCTTCTAAATTGAAAATGACCTTTATTGGTTGAAAAGGCTGTTAGGTGTCTGGAATTCTTTTCTAGCTTAATTTGGTGGAAAGAACTTGTCATATCCAGTGTGGAGAAGTATTTCGCTCTTCCTAGCATGTCTAATACATCTTCAAGACGTGTTAGTGGAAATTTATCACTCATTATTCTTTTATTAAGTTGGCGAAAATCTACTACTAATCTCCATTTCTTCTTGTCATTACTATTCTTTTTAGGTACTATTAACAATGGAGAATTGTAAGAACTTATTGACGGTTCTATTATGTTCTCTTTTTTTAGCTTTTCTACCTGATTATTTATTTCTTGGATTTGTGATTGAGGTAATCTGTAATTTTTAATGTAGACCGGTGATTCGTCATTTAGTCTTATGGATTGTGTATAAAAGTTGTTTGTAGACAAGGGTTCGTTTTCCAAGTGAAATATATCCTGATATTTCTTGCATATCTCTATTATGCTTTGTTTTGCGGTCTTATCTAAACCATGTAAATTTAATTTCTTTAAAATTTCAGTTGTTCTTGATGATCTATTTATATTTCCCTGTATATTTAAAATTTTATACTCTTTCAAAGGATGCATCTTAGGAGAAAAATTTTTAATCGTTACCGGATGATTATGTGTATTTAAAATTTTTATATGTGCTATACCACGTGATGGTATTATGGTGTTTGCAACAATCACGCCTTGTATGATTTCCTCATTTAGTATGACACTGTCTTCTTCAATATCTAATGCTATTGCTTGTATTACTTCACATCTTGGTGGAATATTTATATTTTTCATGAAGTAATCTTTCATAGGTATTACAATATCTCCGTTTTCAGCAATGAGTGTTATGGTGAACGTTTCATAATCGATTTTTGACATGAATTTTGTTAGTAGATCTCTTCCTATTATTCCATCTGTTATTATTGGAAGTTTTGAGCTAGTTAAATGAAATATATGACTAATGTTGTTTCCTTCATATTCTAATTCTAAGTTAATTTTTCCATAGGATTCGATTACGGTGTTGGTTATACTAGATATGTTACAAGGATCTGTATTGTCAATATTATAATTTGGTACTAAATGCTGTTTGCAGATTGAGATGTCAGCGCCTGTGTCTATCAAGAAGGATAATTCCTTTTTAGAATGAGTTTCAGTTAATAATATATAATTTGTGGCGTGTTTCTTTAAATTTAAAGAATCTAGTTTCGTCTCGTTCCGGGACTGAAATCGTTGCTTTGGTCCCTTCGAAAATTTGAGTTTCTATTTGAACGTTGGTTCTGATATCTTCCATTATTGTTATTGTTATTATATCTATTATTAATATTGTATCTATTGTAATTGTTATCGTTATTATTATTATTATTAAATCTTTTATTGAAGTTATTATTTCTTTTATAATTATTATTATTATTGGTATTATAATTATTATTGCTATATGTACTTTTATTATAATTATTTTTAAATTTATTGTTGTTATACCGGTTGAATTGGAAAATTTTTTGCTCTCCATTTATCGGTTTTTCTATTTGTTCGGCTAGAGTAGCTGCTTCCGAAAAAGTTTTGCATTGTGCTGCAAAGATTGTTGGTTTCAATGCGTCATTTAAACCACTTTGAAAAGTTGTTAGTGCTAATTTGTCATTTAGTTTCGAAATTGTTTCTCTATTTTCACTCCCTATTTCTGCTATTTGTAGAGTGTTTAAGTCTGCTATAAGGATTGACAATTTTTCTACATAGTCTTTAACACTTAAATTGTATTGCTTTAAGTTTGCTAATTGACCTTGTATTCCTTGCGTTGTTTTGATTAATTTGAAAGTTGTTTGAATGGTTTTTTTTAGTTCTGCAAAGTTATTAGGTTTTGTTGTGGCCGCTAATCTTGTTTAAGTTTTTGGTGTTAGTCTTGTACACCATACGAAATCTATTAATTTGTTTTTTCCTTCTTCGTTTAACGTGTCATTATACAGTTCAATTATTTTAAGAAAGTTTTCTAATTCCCTTACGTCTCCATTAAATTGTGGGATAATCTTGATTGCTGATAATAAGTCGAAAGATGTTGAAGCCATATTGATAATATTTTGTTTGGTTTTTATATTCTGTCTGTTGTCAACACTATCTTCATATTCAGAATCTGAATCTTCTTTTAAAGTGTAATCGTTGCTAATTGCTTTTATATGTTTTTCTATTACGTAATATACTTTAATGTAAATTTCATTAAATTTTTCAGAAACTTCTTCTATATCTTTCTTTTTCAAGGTTGAACTGGTTTTATTAAGTTCTTGAAATTTTCTTTTAATTTCTTTTAAGTAAGAACTTTTATTGAGAATACTTTGCGCTGAGAATTTTCGATTTGGATTTTTAGTGAAAGTCGATAGCAGCTTTTTTAATTCCTCTAGTAGTTGTTCGTATTTTTCCATTTACTAAACATTGACAGCTATTGTTCTATTTATTTGCTTTTGAATATTTTTCTTTAGGTATTTACGCAAGTAATATAACATAACTATAATAATAACAATCACACCTATGGTAATTAAGGACGAAGTGTAGTGAAAACTTATAGATCCTGTACCTGTTTGAGCAATTATGATATCTTCTTTAGAATTATTCGAACCCATTTTAAAAGGAAAAGATAATTACAATTATAAATACAAATAAATTTTAGTTCAATTATTCTATCTATATTTTTATTTTTATTCCTAATTCTATACATTAATTGTTTAAAACATATATTTTATTTATATTTATTTTATGTTATAATTATTTGTATTTAAATTAAACTTGAAAGCGATTCGTAATATTCATCCAGTTTAAGTTTTTTTTTTTTTTTTTTTTTTTTTTTTTTTTTTAAACATTTTCCAGTTGATTTATAAGTCTGATAGCTCTAACGTCATATTGTAAAAAAAAGCAAATTGTTCCTGTTATAATTATTTGTTGTTTCGCTTGCGGTGTAATTCCCTCCTGTGCTCTATCGTTTTTATCTTTTTTAAGAGTTCTTCTCTCAACTTTTTATCATTGGTGATGACCAGCACACGATGTAGGTCTCCCAGATCTTTTTTAAATTTCGTCAATGCTCCTCCCCTGCGTCTCTTTTTCTTTGTGACGTCTGCTTTTAGTGTTTTGTTTGAGTCCTGTGGTGCCTTCTTGTGTTGTCTGCTTCTATACTCCTCAATTGTTATAGGCCTTGGTCTGGCTGATGGATCTTCTTTAATTTTTTCCTCTAAAGTTGGGAATTTTAATCCAATCTTTTGCTCCTGTGTGAGCATATGGAAAGGTATCTGGCCTGTGCTTTCTTGATTCGGCAGGATCGCCATGTAATGGTTGTTGTCCTGATTTATCGGAACTGTTGCCATTCGTCGCGGGTTCCATTTAGCAGTGTCCATGTTAATATAAGATCTGCCATGATAAAATAAGGATAAATGATTTATTACAAAGGTGATAGATCTATTATCTATCATCTGTGCCCTAGAGGGCTTATTTGAATGGCTATTACGCCAAAGTTAAAAGAAAAGAATGTTTGATTTTAATGAACATTTATTAATTGCCCATTATGGCTAATTTAAATACAAATAGAAAGTTATTTATTTATTAATAATTCATAGGTGTGCCAACTATGGCATCTTACCTGAGTTCGTTGCAATAATATAACGGCCGATAATGGCAACATATATCATCTGCAACTGTTCGATGAAGAATGATCCCCGTATAAAATAATGATCTCCCTTATATACTAATTTCTTATCTGTATATGCCCTTTAAATTTTATATTCCCACGGAAATTCCAATCTCTAATTTTCAGACTTACAAAAATTTGCCGAATTGCAAGATTGCAATTTCCGTCTATTCTAAGTTAAAAACAAATAGATCTAATTACATTAGATTCCATGTGAACCAAAAATATTTCATATAGCATACTTTCGGGCACACACAAATTAACAATTTATTTTATTAATGTAATATAACAATTTAATTTATTTATAATATATACCAATTTAAATTTAATTTATTTATACTAATTCAAATTTATACTAATTCTATTTTTATAAAATTTATACCAAAATACATTACAGTTGTCCGGTCCATGCGGTCTAGTATTTGAATTACTTGACAGGGCATACCAATCTTTTCCGGTATGCTGGCAAATTTCCTATTGTTGGGACCAATACGTCCCGAAGCTGTCATAATTGCTGCCGTTTTCCATGCCACCTGCTTCAAATAAACGTGCAGTGGGTGAAGGCATAGGATCTTTTCAAGTGTAGCCGTGGGTGCGGATTTCATAGCACCCGTGGCACACAAGCAAGCAGTTCTTTGTAATTTTGACAGCAGTTGTTGCGTTTGTTTATCCTCCGTCTTATACCACCAAGCCACTTTCCCATAAGAAAGTATGGGTCTTATGACTGCTTGGTATATCCAGAAAGCTATATGAGGTTTTAGACCCCAATTTCTACTAACCATAGATTGGCAAGCAAATAAGGATCTAATGGCCTTGTTTGTAACATATTTTATGTGAGGGGTCCAGGACAGGCTTTTGTCCATAATTACTCCCAGAAATTTAACCCCATCACTCAAGCCAATGCTGAGTCCCTCTAGCTGTAGTGGGTTAAATTGCAGTTTTCTCCTCCGAGTGAAGGGAACACATTTTATCTTTTGCGGGTTAACAGATAACCCCGCGGTTTTGCACCAGTTCTTAACTATGTTTAGGGCATGCTGCATGCACTCTATAAGAGTGTTTTCAAATTTTCCTCTTACTATGATTGCTATGTCGTCAGCATAGCTCACACAGCGAAAGCCAGCTTCTCCTAGCCTGCTAAGTAGCTCGTCCACAACTATCAGCCAAAGAAGAGGAGAAAGAGCCCCCCCTTGGGGGCGTCCTCTTGTCGTACGTACTGATATCTTGTCATGAACTAGCTCTGCAAATATATTTCTGCTTTTCAGCATATTGACTACCCACCCTACGGTGATGAGGTCAAGGTGTTTATCTTTAGCACACCTCTTTATAACCTCATGTGCTGTGTTATTAAAGGCTCCTTGTATGTCAAGAAAAGCCACTAGGGCTACCTCCTTGACTCTTAAGGATTCTTCAATAACATTGACTATTTCGACTAGGGCCGTGTCCGTGGATTTCCCCGTCTGATATGCATGTTGTGATCCATGCAAAGGGTTGTTATGGAGGATTTTAGTCTTCATATGCAGACCTAGTACTTTCTCCATAGTTTTAAGAAGAAAAGATGTTAAGCTGATAGGCCTATAGGCCTTTGCATCTTTATTATCTTTTCTCCCAGCCTTGGGAATGAAGATCACTTTAACATCTCTAGAGTTTCCTTTCCCGATGAATTAAATAGGTACTTATTGTAAAAACTAAACTTAAGCTTTTGAATAAAAATACCCATGGAACCTATATTTTATATTTATTAGGGGCTACAATTTACCATTCCAAAATACTCTCGAGCATTTAAATGCCAAGAGTTTTTCTATTTAACCTGATTTTTGGGTTCTTTTCATTGTAGTGTAACTTAAAGTTTTAGTAGTATAACTAAAAACAATACGGCATAAAAGGCGGCTTCGAATAATTCCTTTGCCGCAAGAAGTTTACAGTTGAAAAACGCAATGGCGAGAAAAACCTTTTAAGTTATTCTAAGGAAAGTTTTCCAAGGTAGAGATACTCTCTAAGTATGTGACAGACATTCTCTTTGTCAAGTACTTTAATTTTTTACGGATTGGATGACGGAATAATAGATTGCTTGGATTAAGTTAAATACACATAATTAACATATGTAAATATAAAGACTTCTTTAATCAAGAGCTACAATACAAAATTGACAGTCATGTGCTCCGCCAGTACACACTGATTTTACTCTTGCATTCTTCCTAACTAATCTGCTTTAATTATCTCTATTAGACAAATTTTTCTTACTGAGCAATGTAATTTAACCGAAATAATTTAAATAAATATTGTAGTATAACAAAATAGAACAGAAACAACACTTTATATTGTATTGGGAAGATATTTTTAACTGCTTTGGTTCATTTGTTGTGAAAAAATATATTCAAATATATTTTATATGTTTTCACTGAACTGCAAGGCGCTGTAAGATATGAAATAATTTGTTTTAATTTCAATAAAATATATTTTTGCTTCGAGCAAAATAAAAAATCCAATTTTCAAACTCATTATATGTATCTACAAACAAAATTATTTCAGGACTCCTATCCTTTTATTAAATTTCAAAATATTCGTCCGTCAAAAATTTTTAATTTATAAAATCAACACAAATTATGAATTAAATTTTTTTAAATATAGTACATTCAATTTGTTGCAACACTTTTTTCTGACATTACTCAACACTTATGAAATATAGTTAAAAATACAATCGATAATTTGTTAAGCAAACAATAAAATTATTGCAATTTCCGTTGATTTGGACAAATTAAATATGCCTCTGTACTTCCTTCCTTAAAAGCTTGGTAATTTCAAAATAAATATGCTTTCATTTTATTTAATTAATTAAAAGCTGCCCGGCAGATGGAAAAGATGTTTTTTATGAATTGATCTATAAAAGGTCTCTTTAATTTGAATTGTTTTATGTTAACATTTTGAAAAAAATTCATCTTCCTTTACTTTAGCTAAGTCAGTTTTTTTGGTTTTTTAAGTTGTGGAAAAATGTATCTGATAATTGATAATAATCTGATATTCTTTTAAGGAAAAATAACAGAATAACTTGGAAAAAAATAATTTTCTGTTCAAAGATTTATTACCAGTTTTACCACAATAGTCTACTTAAAATTAGATAAAAAAAAATATTTTAAAATATATATATATATATAAAAAAAAACGACTAACCACTTGAATTTTTTTTACTAAAATTAATAAAATGCATGTTAAACTCGTGTTATAAAATTCAAAACAAGCTAAGTAACAAAATTAAAGGAATAAGAGATAATTTTTCTATACACAGACTTAAAAGCTTAACAAATCTAATGAAAGTTTTTAGTGGGCGATATTTACTATAATTTTTGAATAAAAAACTATTTCTAGAATAGGATATCATCATCCTTTTGTTTTGAATTTATATTAAAGATAAACTATAATTGATATATGACTTAAATGTTTGTTTGTTTAAATGTTGTTGATTATTTTATAGTTATACCGATGCCTAAATATGGAGCTCTTGTTAAAAAGCATATCCTGCACCTTTTAAAGAAATTAGATATTTCCTGCATGAAAATATTAGTTCTTAAAACTAGTTTACACAATAGTTGTTTCTTTTATCTTCGAGTCCAAAAATTCAATCCAAAATTAACATTGCAGGTAGCTTGAAAACTAAATAGAACATTTAAGAATTACACGCTTACACCCACATCAAAATAATCAATGGCGGTTAATTAAATGTAACTAAATACAGAAGCAGAATAAAATCCTTAAAAGAACAAACAGTAACCGGTTGGCGGAAAAAAGAAAATTATCAAAAAAACTTTTGTGCACGTACATAAGGATGTGGCTATTCTCAAATTATTAATACAAGCTTATTGCAATAGCTTTTAAATTACTAAATGGAAGCACCTAACACCTACTCCAGATTTTCGCCTTTTCGATAGGTTTTACAAAAGTGAGTTAATTAATACAGGAAATTACTTTAATTTATTACAAAATTAGCGTTACTTAAACCACTATAACTTTTGGAATAACCAAATTCTCATAAAGTTTTGACATTATTTTATATAATAATCATACCTTTAATTATATTTCTGTTTTATAAACTAACATAAAACGTCAGACAATAACACTAATATCAAAATAATCAAAAAGAAATACAATCACTGTAAATTAATATCCAAATTTAAATATGTCTTATCCTTAAAATAAATCATGCATTATAGCATTAGGAATATGAATGATATCAGAGATTTTTCAAAGACCTTAAGATAATTCTGATAAAAAACTGAACAAATTGAAATATTTCACCAACAAATAAAGAAGCTTAAAATTTAACTTAATATTCCATAAAGATTATTAGCAACAAAATTTTATTCTGTTTAAAAGCACAAATTTACCAAATTTGAAGCATAAAGCATGGAAGATTTTAGTTTAAAATTCGAAGATTTAATGTATATTTTCTACCGTTAAGATAAAGTGGCATCATGATTTCAAAAAAAAAAAAAAAAAAATACCAATAGATAAATATGTATATGTATAGACTACTAAAGATATTTCAAAGTTTCATTTTTTATCCTATATTCATAAAGTTACATATCCTCAAACAATTGCCAACAATTTGATGGTTGTTCAACTTGCAAGACAAAACTTATTTGTGGAAAGTAATAAGGGATTCTGGGATAAAAGCCATCACTTACTATTTCAGGCAGCATGAACAGACTTTGGAAAGTTGCTTGTTGGTAGGATACAAAAACACAAAAAGCCAACATATTTGTGTCTTACAACAAAACATTACTCTAAATTTCTTAAAAATTGAGTGCTTTTCAAAGATTTGGTTTAGTTAAATTGTCTGAAAATTTTTCCATAAAATAGCCATTTTTGAAAGTATTGTTGAAATTATTGAAATATTAAAGCTTAGTTCGTTTTTTATTTTAAATAAATTTAATATTGAATTTAAGGCAGTGGTTAGGGGGAAAATCAATTTTGAAGTACATATATGTGCGATGATTTAGTTCCGATGTAAAATATTAAGGAAACAGGTTCTTTTGAAAGGTTTAAATTTTACTGTTTGATGATTTATATAAAACCATTGATTCTATAGAAAAATATTTTTTGTATAAATTTCTTTGAACAATGAGCTAGCAGCTTTAATTTGAAACGTTACTACTGAAACTGTTGTACAATTTCCGGACTGTGGGGTCACATGTTATGTGATCTGGTTAAGAGTCTGCAGAAGTATATTATTTTGATTGATGTACCTATTAATAATTAAATGATAAATTGCATGAACTCCATGCTCTTTATACGTCGTTGTAACTTCGAAAAGTTATGCATGTCATGACAGCTCGTGTGTCATCAACCAATATGGCAAATCATCTGTCACTTCGTATATAGTAAGATGACCAAAATTTTTATTGTTTAATTTTCTATTTCTTGTAACTGTAAACAAGTCAAATAAGTTAATTTTTGCAAAGCATAAAGAGGCTGCGTCATATTTTTTGTTGAAAAATTTATTATATTGGCATTCTTTTATTTTTAAAAATTTATAAATTTATTAATCTATTGAATTAAAATCACATTTAACAATAAGAACAATGAAACTTATCTATATTTTTCTTTAAACTTTTTAAATACTGAAATGTCAAAAAAAATTAATAAACCACATACCGTGGACAGATGATTTTTCCTATTCGAAATAGTTTTTCGAAGAAGAAAAATACCATTTCATCGAACCAGTGGAGTAAAATATGATTATTAGGGTAAGTTAAATTTTTAACCTTTTCAAAGCTTCAAAATAACTGGTGAATTTGAGTTTATGCAAAAAGCACATTAAATAAATTTTGTAAAAATTGCTTTTAAAACAATACAAAGAAAGTACTGCTTGTTTTGAAATGTTAAACGGACTCTTTATTTTTGTTAATAATAGTAATAAAAATTTTTTTCCAAATTTAGGTTATGTTTTTGACCAGTTGATACTTAAGCTTATTCGCAGTTAAGTTTAATTCTTCACTGAAGTCTTCCTTAAGAACTGGAAATAATTATTAATAATTATATTTATTATATATATAATATATAATATATATATATATAATAATTATATAATAATAATTATTTCCCAGCACAAATAAGCCCAAAAAAGCACACACAAGCACGGCTGAGCACAAATAAGCCCAAAAAAGACCCATTGACATATAGCTTAACGAAAATGTTCACTAATAGATGACACTAAAACCGTGAGCTACCCAGCAGGAATTTTGTCTAGCAGTAGACGAAACAACAAGAAAGCTTGGCAGCAAATTTGCTACCGTGACAAGCACACAAGCACACCTTTATACAACGAATTTTCAACAAATTATATGTGTTTGTATAAAAGCATATGTTGGTCGCTTGCAGACATTTGTTGTTGGCCGCTATTGACATTTGTTGTTTAGCCGCTATAGTTCATTTTTCTGCGGTTAAATTAATTTTTCTAATAATTTGATAATAATTTTGAATTCCGTGAGTGAAATAAGTAAAATGGGTGATATATTCAGTATTTAACATTAATTTAGATATAATCCAAGTAATTATGGTGAATAACTAAAAAGCATACAAATATATATTTATAAAATCGATTTTTTTAGTGTTTTCTAATATCAAAACGACTTACTGTTAATTAAAATTTTTATTTTTCTTTCATTCCGTGTATTCATTCTGTGATAGTTTAAGGTAATTTTAAATTTATTGAAATAATCCAACAAAATATTTTAAACATTTCTTAATTTCTGTGACAGAAAATGCATTTTACCCGCTAAGCATCATATTCTTTTTTAGAAACCAGGAAATTTTTGTTTTTTTCTACTATAAATTTTTTTCAAAGCATTAAAAATTCTAGAGCGTTTATTCTTGGTTCCAGACACTGTCGAACTATTTAGTTTTTGCACAAATTAACAATGAGTTAGTTATCCAAGGATGAATTTTCAGTGAGAAACTCATTGCAATAATGTGGTATTAATTAAATTTTTTGCTAAATTTTTTCTGGAATTATATTCTTGTCTTTGAAAAGATAAAAACCTAACTGTATTTTTGTTTTCCTTGCAGACAAATTAATTATTGATTCCAAAAGAAAAACAAAAAATACCCCCTTAATCAAAAAAGTATACAACGTGTTGCAGAGTAAGAAATTCATGCAGCCCGCACGTTGTGTTCTCGATGCAATAATAAAAGACCTTGAAACGTTTGCGGTTTATCTGGAATAATTTTGCATTGCGATGACGCTTTTCTTTATTATGGGAGATTTTCCGATATATTTTGTTGACTAACCACAACTTTTTTTAAACGAAAAAAGATTAACAAAGAGATGTAGACATTCACTGTCCTAAGTCTTTCTTCATCCAAACAAAGAGAACATCCTAAATGAATTTTGGCTAGTCATATGAATTTGTGCGTGTTAATGTCTTCTTTGAAAATGTTTGCGTAAAAAAACTTTAGTACAATGTTTAATTATTGCAAGCGAAACTCAGGCAAATCATGCAGGAGATTAACCTGCCGCTTATTAATTTAAAGAAACAAGAAAGTATCAAAATATACTAATATATTTTAAGCCTAAGCCAATTGGGTGGGTCTACGCGACGATTAATCAACTGGAATATTCTAATTCGTTAGACATAAGTACATAATTTTTCAGTTTTATTTTTCTTAAAGTCCTTCTTTATCTCTAATTGGAAAATTCCAGAAGTACTTTCATTAGGGTCATTTGTTCAAAAGTTATAAAATGCTTTTGATATTAGAAGGAGCCTGGCACGGCTTTAAGGGGGGTGGTAGTCCAGTTAATTCGCACAAAATGAAGCATACTTTCGTAAATTTTCTTTTTTGACGATTTGATTAATATAATTTTATTTATTAAACTAACATAACATATGTATATAATGATATTTTAAGTAGGTATATTCTTTTAGTCTAGAGACATAAATTTTAGGTACTCTTTGAGGAGCAATAAAAAAACAACAAACAATATTTTAAGTATCTGAAAAAGTGTACATGACATTTTTTCGCTCTATAACTATTTCAGGGGACTATTGTTTAGGATCGACTTACAATTTTAACAAAATATTCTTGAAAGAAAAAAAAAATACTAGTCTACTTATTCAACCTTTGAAAACTTCCTTCAATTTTCATTAACATTCATGCATTGGTAAAAGGCATAGAAATGCTAGAAATT
The DNA here is from genome assembly GCA_947359355.1 of Acrocera orbiculus. Taxonomy (NCBI): domain Eukaryota; kingdom Metazoa; phylum Arthropoda; class Insecta; order Diptera; family Acroceridae; genus Acrocera; species Acrocera orbiculus. The sequence goes on from OX375757.1 coordinate 29,479,398, forward strand.
TTAATTGCACTAAAAATTTAGTTCAGTTTTTTAAAAATTTCTGAATTTGAATTATTTTTTTGTCTAATGATTTTTGCTTCTTGTTGGCCCTTAACTTAACATGTTTATTTTATATATGAGTATTAGTGAATAAATGCTACTTTTGTATGACTCATCTATAATTTTCGATTTCTTCCCTAACTAAATAATTCAAACAATACTTATTGTAAAACAGTATTTTTTGATTCATATAAAAATGAACTTACTTTACTCTTAAAATAAATGGTTTGGAATTCTATTAATTAGCACATTGTAAGTGTAACAATTATGTTATGTAACAATTCAAGATTAGTTTTTCTACTGCCAATTCATTTGATTTTATTGCCAATTAGAATGTTATAAAAATTTTTATTAGAAATTTATAAATCATCGATATTAGTTAATTTTGTTAAAAATCATAATCCAATCTAACAACAAATTAATTATGAACTAATTTTAAATAAAATAAAATTTTATAATTTTTCACATGTTGAGTAATTAAATGCATTTTTCTAACTGAGTTAATTAAAACCTTAAAAGAAAATAAAAAACAAATTTTGTTTGACTAAACTCAAGATAAGTTTCAGATCGCGCCAAGTGCAAGTTTAATAGTAATCCGCCATTAAACACTTACTTTTATAATCATTTGTACACTTTACAGTCAGGTTAAATGCATAAAATTTTCAGTAAGTCAATTGTAAACTTTGTGCTTAAATACTTTTTAGCTTATCTTTATACATCAAAATTAGTCAATTAATTATTTCATATTCATTTTCAGTTGCCTATTGAGTCATAATTACTAATGCAATAAAATCCAAGCTTCAAGTAAAAGTTAAATGCTTCATTTAATCTTTGTTTTTATATGATTAGAAAGTGTAAAAAAAAACATTTCATTTGTACATACAAAATTTCATCACTTTCTGATTACGGTACACAAATCGGATAAATGCAACTGCATAATATGTATATGTATGTGTATATTATTGTGTATATTTTTAGGCTTAGATCTTATATTGTTAAAAGATAATATCAGAGCACTAGAACTGTCTTAAAATAGACATAAAAACATTTAAATGTTAATAAGCCAGCTTTAATTATGACCCTGACCTTGTTTTTTGTAGGCCTTGTTCGACCTCTGTTTAAAATTTAAATATATATATTTCTCGTTTTTTTTTTCGTTTTTGATAGCATTAAATAAATGATTTTATTGAAATTTGCCAAAAATACACACCAATTTGTTGTTCCCGCTTTAATTATTAACTAAGGAACATTTAGGTAATATTTTTAATTGTGTAAACAAATAATTTTTATCGCTACTACTATGTGACTAATAATGAAGTTAATTATGATTTGTCGTTCATTTTAGAAATAAAAAAAATACTATTTAATTGAGAAGGGTTATAGCATATTTATACATATTTTAGGTATATGTGTGTATATGAGGAACTTCTTAAAACGCATGGGAATAGAGCTGTTTTTAGAATGACCTAACGAAAAAATTTTATCCACAATATTTTCGCAATTAAACTACTAACTGGCTATAATGCCTAAAGTTTTTATCATCATATATAACTGTAAAAAAAAAACCAATAGCAAATCCCAAAATTGCAGTGAAAAAGCAAATTCTAAAACAAATAATTGGTTGATTTTAGCATATTCACTGATTATAACAGTTTTCTAATATCTAGTAAAAAATCGGAAAGCGTAATAAAATTTTCTAAATCTATTAAAAATAGATATTAAGTTGCCTGAGAAAAATTATTCCACTAAACTTTTTTTGTTTTCTCATCATAATGCAATTAAGAGTGGTGAAATATATTTAACTTTTATTTCGCTCATGAGAAATAAATTTTCTGCTTGTAATTTGCTTTAGATATCTAATAGAGTACCCACTTTCCAAGCTTGGATACTTTCCTAATTCTTATTAAAGGACGAAAGACTGTTTAATGAGATGAATTCATCCATTTTGCGATCTCATCCACTGATAATATTGTGGTTAATAGGAGGAAATACTGCCAAAGCTTAGACCTTATTTTTTGTTAAAACTAAAATCCACTTAAACGGTAAATTTTGTCCTATTTTTTGTCATATTTATATATTCAAGATTTTCTTAAATAGCTAAGTGACCCCCCAAACAACTTTAAAATAATAAACTTGGTTGTTCTAAAATAATAACAAGGCTTTACTAAAAATTGTGATATATTTTTGCTATTATAGTAGATCTGAAATCACAATTTTATTAGTCAATTCCATAGGGTACACAAATCAACTTCTTGTCAGAAAAGGAAATTGCTTATTTTTAAAAACAAGGAAAAGCAATATTAGCATGATTGATTATAAGGAAGTGAAAAGGAAAATTTCTTTCAGTTTACAAAGTCTTCATTTGGTTCTTTAAAGATATCCAAACTCCTTGATGAGATATTTTCCACCAATTTGTTTTTGACAGCAAGTGGGAAAAATGCAGAAAATCACCCTATTATACCTACTGTGAATGAAAGTAATGTATGGTGCATCCTAAAAAATAAGTCATATCCATAAGTGACAAATTTTATTTGAATCTCTACGAAAATTATATTTTTACACAATAATTTGCAATTTGTTAGCTACAATGAAGAACTGTTAACAATCATTATCAACTATACACTATAATTAACAATTATTAACAATAATTTAAAGTTATTAACAATTATAAACAATAGTTTACAATATTGTTAACAGTTATTGATAATAATTAACAATAAATGACAAGTTTAACAATTAATTACAATTATTTAAAAGTATAAACAACTAATTACAACAACAACGTTTAACAAGGATTTTTGAAGCGGCCTTACACCAAGTAGCGCATAATTACTTGGCATTTTTATAGGAAGAATATAACATTTTGCTTTCAATCATAACATCTATTAAAAATAGTAAATTATAATTAAGAACCTCTAACAATAATTAACCATTCCAAGCAATGTTACACTGACAGCACCAAAAAGTTATTTTACAGAAAACTGATTAAAATAACCGACATTTTGTAACTTTTTGCATTCAAAACGTGAAATGATAACAGAAAAGTTGTATATTCCTTGGGATTTTTGTAAATTATGAATTACTTGGTTTTAGTGGAAGGAATAATTTAATGCTATTGAAAATAGAGGGTAGCTCGAGGTGAGAGAGCTATCGCGTTAAAGAATTTTTTTAAATAAACGATGTCCAGTAGAGACAGTGAATTTCTTTCATTTTTTTTTAATTTTAAGATAAACACGATGCACTACCCTACATCTCTATTATACAAAAGAATAAGTTGTGCCAAATTTTCATACCTATCTATAACAAAATTCGATTAAAGCATATTATTCTTATTGTAAAATTATCCACTGCACCAAAAATGATATAATAAAGCGCATACTAAGAAAAACCATCAGTAAAGCCATAGCCTTAAACTTACTATCGGTAGTTAAATATATATATATATATATGTATATCTAAAGAATAATTATGATTCAGAAAGTTTTAAAACAAAAAAAAACTAATATGTAATTCATACCAAAACGAACAAATGCCTTGTTTTACGAATTTAGTCAGTTGAATTCTTGATAAGCCGCCAATTTGTTTTAGTTATAGAATGTGATTCATTTCTGATAAGAAAAATCAAAACAACTCCTATTGTGGAATTTTTTAAATTTCGGTCGTCGACATGATTAAAATTTTGATTAATTTATAAAACAATTGAAATTAACAATTAAATTTCGGTTCAAGTTAGTTTATTTGCTTTAAAAGCTTACATTAACGTCAGGTTAAATAAAATTACTTCTTTCAAAATTTTACGTGTAAGCTGAATCGGGTAGCAATAACCTATAAAAAACTAGTAAAGTTTCCTTTTATTATCATCAGGAATTGACAAACATAATTCATTTAATATTTTAATACATATATTTGTCTCTTGATGAAAATTTTCTCTCATCAATTATTTAATTGATTTCAATAAAATTTTTCAATATATTTTCAATAATATTTAAAGCGGTTTTTAGTTAGATCTATGAAAACTTTCGTACATTGCTCTTTAGCTATTGTAAATTTAAACAAGAAAACTTTGTTTATTTTTTTATATTTATATGATGTTTACTCGCAAATCAGTGACTATAGCTGATAAAAATTTATTTATTAGAAGATCCTAGTTAACGAACTTTATTTCTCTCATTTCAAATCTGGTTTTCTTCAAAGTAAGCAAATAATAGTGCGTTTATAGTGACCAGAATACTATGTGAGTATTCTTAAAATTTCAAGTTTTGTATGAAGGTCTCTAACATTGTTCTTAGCTAAATTAATTTAACATTGGTTTTCTTTGCTAGTGTTATTCCAAAAATACTAGATAACTTCTGGCAACACGGAGGGGAAATTTTAAGTAAATTTTCACACTCTCTCGAGAATTATTTGATAGTAATTAATTTTGAAAATTAGGTTAAATCTGACTGTGAATATGATATAAAACATTTTTTACAATAACGAATTTTTGAAAGATGAAAATTGTATTAATTTAAGAATACTAGGAGCAAAAGGTAGTATTCTTGTTTGTGATCTGGCCATATTTTAAGCCGGGTTTCTTAATTCTTTACCATTTGACAGCCAAAAGTAAAATTTTCCTCCATTTTTCTTTTGCTTTAAACTTTTTTGAAGAGCTTTAACCTTTTCATATTTTTATATTTCCGGATAAAAGTAAAATATTTGTTTCTTATCGTTTTCTTAATAGACAAGAAATCATGTTAAGCTTGAAACATTTGTTTTTGTAGCTAGCAATAATAAAATATTGTTCTTTAAACTTAATTTTTGAAAAAACTTGACTTTATTCATCAACTTAACATTAAATCTTCAATAACATTCATTCTGCTCCAGGAAAAAAGATTCGCAAATTTGTAAATTCCGATTTACTTTTTATCTCTCTCATTTGTTTTGTCTTGTGCTGTACAAATAGCACAATGTCATCTTTTGTGGCGTATGCAATTTAAAAGGCATAAATTCCCTACTCTTAATTCGAGAAATTTTTGATACCCTTTTATGATGTTACTTTTCAGTTTTCATTAAATATAAAATAATAGGCTAAAAAATTAACTGAAGGGAAAAAAAAGAATTATTAACTGAAACGTAGCCATTTCCAGTAATTTTTTCAATTGTAGCAATAGTTACGCTATGATCGCCAACAATACAATGATTTTATTCAATGATAAATAAAATTTTTACCTCAAGATTTAAACGAATCAAAAAAATGGCTTATAATTTTACTAAATAAAATTTTTTAGCTGCAACAATTCAAAAAAACTTGAGATTGTATCTACCCAGATTTCATAATTTTTAAGATGTACCAGTCGTGATTCATTGAGCTATGTAAAACGAAATATATATATATATATATATATATTTTGGACTGAAGTGCTAATTAAATTATGAAAATTGATAAAGAAGAGAATGAAGGACAAACCGCCTGGAAGTGTAAAGGTAAATAAAGTTTTTCACGATAAGTTTTTGCTACTGTTAAATAGCCACTTAACATTATTATCGAAGTTTGTTACTTTTTTACTCCTATTTTGTAAAACATTGAATTTTTGTTTTTATGCTTCTTTTTAACTAAATTAGGGCCTAGATTGATTGATGTGTTGAAAAGCACTTTAAAACGCTTCCATCATAAATTTTTTACGAACTTTTCAAGTCTATATTATTATATATATTACATCCAAAAAAAGAAACACACACAAAAATGTATCGTAAAATCAGAGCTCTTAAAAATCTTAAGTATGACTTCGTATTTTTGGTCTACATATTAAATCTCGGGCGATATTTTACACAATTTAAAGACTATCCCGAGAGTAAGACTCCAAATAAGCTCAACATAGCCACGATATGAGAAATAGCTGTCCAAATGATAGATGAAATTTTCGATGCCCTTTTTTGTCCATTAGTTCTTAGACTCTTGTCCAAATCAGATATGCTTAAATGCACCTGGTATTATCATCCTAAATCATTTTGTTAACGTTTGCAACAAAATGCAAAAATCTTTAATGGATATATGCAGTTTAAGGATTTTATTTCATATTCATATATGCTGCTATGACCATATATAAGACACCAACCAAAGGGAGTTGATACCATACGACCATAACACCTTCTCTGGTTTTGATTATTTCACTTACATCCTTTGGGTCAAGGTACTTTAATTCTTTTGTAAAAAAAATTAAAAAAACTTTGTGTGTTTTAATGAAAAACTCTCTTCTTTTTTTTTTGAAGAACTTAGAAATGCTTTTCAAAATAGACAAGTTCATTTTTTGAAGTAATTTTTTTATCGATTATTAACTAATTTTTAGGTCTATTGCATAACTGATCCTTGACACTCTAATGATTAATTGAGAAAACAAAAATAGAGGTAGCTGATGCTTTGAAGAAAAAAAGAATGTGTTGGCAACACGGACAACTGGATATAAATGAACTCCTTCATTTTCAATGTTTATAATTAACCAAAAACAGAAACGCATTGATGATTCAATATACTTTTTGAAGGTGTTCAAGTATGTTTTTTTTTCTTTTTTGCACCAGTAAGTGACAATAAATGAACATAAATTTCATCCTATATAGGATCCCGAAAAAGCTGCCAAAAGGAGAAAAAAGTTAAACATGCTTTTGAAAAGCGCAGGGTATATTTTTTCGAACACCTTCAAAAGGAAACAATTATATTATAAATATCAATAATAATCCTCATTAGCAAACTAAAGTAAAAACGCCTTGATATCCAAAATAAATAAAAAAATTTCTGCCAAAAAAATTCATCATCTTACAAGCGTATGATTTATTGTATTCTTTTGAGGAAAATAATATTCATTTTTTTCACATTTTAGTCTCAGGCCATTTTATATTAATTTTTAAAAAATTTTTGACTTGTACCAATTCTCCACAATTCCCTTTAAAACTGCAAAGCATTCCTCCACGTGATGAGGAATTTTAGTTTTAGTTAAAATATTTGACCAAACCCAAAAAACCCAAGTTGAGAAACAATTTTTTTTATTATTTCAATAAATAAAAGTTAAGTTATCTTATCTTTGTACCTTGTACAATACATTGAAAAATTGTTCTGATACTGCAAGTATTGTTGTTATCACCTTTTTAGCCCGATAGTAATTAGTAGAAACAATATTGATTAATTGTTTGGATTTTATTTGACTTTATTCACCTTTCAAAAATTAAATTCAGTGGCCTAGATTCGATTACAATTAATCAATATTAATTTCTATGCCCAAATACAGAATTTGAATAAGTCAATATATGTAATTATACATGTCATTTGTGCATACATATATTTATGATTCTATGACCTCATATAAAATTTTAGTATTTTTCCGTTAGATCCATTAGATAAAGGGAATCATAATATAAACCAATTTCATTCTATTCATTCGTTTAGAAAAAGGACGTAAGGGATAGCGTGTTATTGATAAAATATTGGAGTAATTTCCTTATGATTATACCTATATATAGTAAGTTCCTTGAATGTGTCAGGGTACTATTAAATATACTCAATAAAATCATAGTAGATTTCCAAGCTCGTTTGTCTTTGAAACATATCTACTTATATCATTCATAATGAAATTGTGATATAGCTTTTAATTATTTTTTATTTAATTATTAAATACAGCAATCACTAATAAATATTTTAATAGAACTTTTCGTTGTTAGTTTTTATCGAATATCTATAATATTTTGAATTATCGAACAACTTAATTCCTAAATATTAAACTAGGTAAACTATAACGAATCAAATAGAAATTATCTAAAAGATAACAACAACAAAGAAATCACTCGGAGCATGAAATGTTTTGATAGGATATTATTCGATTGGTGTCGGCAAAGCAAAATCCTCTTTGACAGAAGGGATCTTATTGATAAAATTATGGGCGGGCGATTAAGTAGGTAAAGTTCCGGGATACTTTTTTCCCCTTTAAAGTGAACTATTCGAAAAAAGAAATGGGTCTCTTAGTTTTCAATAAGCTTTAACACGTTCAAGTTTTAAGTAAATCGCTAGGTTTTAGTTGGCAGTCATACCATGTAAGGATTTATCTACTTAACCGTTTCATCTTCCAGATCGCCTTCTGACAATCGGGATTTGGTTTTGTTGACACCAATTGAACATTTTCCAATCGAAAAATCCCATTTCTGAGTTATTTTGTTCTTGTTGCTAGCTCAGCGTCTAAAACGTTCCCATTAAATATTTTATACTAATTTCTTATAACTATTCACTAAATACTTTTAAAAGTAAACTATTTTCTTTTCACTTATTTCAAGGTAAAAATTTTTCCATGTTAAATTTTAAAATGAAGCAAAATTCTTTTAAATTTAATGCGCGTTTTTATTTCGATATGTTTTTTTCATTCCAATATTTTTGTTATTTTAAAAATGTTTAAAAAGCAGACGATATACTTATCATATAAGTGCAAACAATTAAAAGTACAGGACTTAATGATTTATTGAAAGTATATACTGAAAGGGAATTTGTTTGTTTTAAAAGTTTTTATTTCTTTATTCAAAGTTCGTTAAAGAAATAATCTATCTGGAGTTTAAATGACGTTAGCATAAAACTAAGATATGAGCATATTTTCTCTTTCGATGGTATTTGCATGTAGCATAAAAGATGTCACATATTTGCTTTAATAAGCGACAAGTGTGACTCAGGTGTAATATTGTAGTTTTTTCATCAATGCAAATTGACAAGTCAAAAGAACTGTTTTATACACATCTCAAAGAACATTTAATACAGCTTGGCTCTGTTTATAGGTAAAAGAGCTAGTAGGCACGAGGAATACTCTGTAATTAATCTAAAAAAAGCTACTGTAATTTTTTTATTGAATCCCAATACTTTTTTGACATTTCGTGATCAACTGACTGAATATACTGAGCTATTTTCTTTTATTTTTGTTGGTTTTTTTTTTTAATCAAAAAGTATAATTGGCACAAGGAAGTATAGCTAAAACATATTTTTTTCTACAAAATTTCAGCGGTGATATGCGTCGTAATTTTAGTAAACCTTTTCTTAAAGGGAAAGTATTTTGCAGGTTTCAATTCGGGTTGTATTCTAAGAGCTTCCACCAAGTATTACTTTAAAATTTGCGCTCTTAATCCATTCCATAATTAACTTCACATGAATGATTTTTACCCAGTAAGGAAAGTAGCTCTACATCATCAATAAAAGAAAGTTACTTTTCAGTCATAATAATTACTTTCTGGGTGAAAAATCAATAAATTTGGTTAACAAATGGCCACAAAAGTCGCGATCATGAAAAATTTCTCCAATAAATATGATTGGCTACTTACGGCATGTTGCATTTTTCAGAATGTTTCACTAGTGAATTTTTCAACATGATTAAGGCATGAATTCATGCATGAGAAACTTACTGATAAGTAATTTGCAAAAATTACCAATTAAATCGCTTTTTGAAAACATCTGAAATGTTATCTTTATTAAAGAAAAACAGCAAAAAACCCCTTAACGAAGAAAGACGAACAATTCATACTACCATTACTCACCAATTAGACTTTGTTCAAAAAAAAATAGATAGTATTATTTCGAATTTTTATAGCTCTAGACTTCGATAAACAAAAAATTTAATCTGATTTATGTTAAAATTATCGAAGTGTTTGATTAAATCGAATAAAAAAGATTAAATATAAAAACTTTCCTACTCCTACTCATATTAAAAGATAGCATCATCACGTAAAACTTTGTTTTTCCATTTTTCTTTTATAATAATTGAAGTGTTATCATACATTTTTTTTCTTTAATTCTTCAGATAATAATATTTTTTTACCCTATAAAATCGTATAACGACGCATTCTCGGTAGATATATTGTTTCTATTAGCTTAAGTAGCCTTTATATGAATCTCTTGAAAACTTCACTAAATTAAAATTCAAAAATTAATTTTTTTTAATTTTATTAATTAAAACTATTTTAATTTTTTAGCAATACAGTGAAAGAAGGGAATCATTCTGAGCGAGAAAAAGACAAATTTTGTAAATTCAGGAAAAATTATCAAGTGTTTTGAAACTGAAACAAAAAATTTAAAAATAAAAAGTGAACTAGCAGCAAACAGAACAACAACATAACAAAAAAACACCGCTAAATATAGCAAAAATTAAATAAGCTATGAATTTAAATTTTAAACATTTATCTCACTGCGCTCTCCTTTTTTTTGTTATAATCCTATTTGAAGTATTATCAGGTGGAATAAAAATAAATGAAGATTCATTCACATTGGTTGATCCTTGGATAGAATATGGACAAATTCCAACAGTATTACTATACATATTACGCTTTCTAACATTTCTAACACTACCACAAGTTTTATTTAACTTTTGTGGTTTAGTTTTTTATAATGCTTTCCCTGAGAAAGTAGTACTTGAAGGTAGTCCATTATTGGCTCCATTCATTTGTATACGTGTAGTAACACGAGGAGATTTTCCAGAATTAGTTAAAAAAAATGTATTACGTAACATGAATACTTGCCTAGATACAGGATTAGAAAATTTCTTAATTGAAGTTGTTACTGATAAAAAACTTAATTTAGCTAAACATCGTCGCATACGTGAAGTAATTGTACCAAAAAGTTATAAAACTAAAACTGGTGCTCTATTTAAGTCACGAGCCTTACAGTATTGCCTTGAAGATAATATTAATGAATTGAATGATAACGATTGGATCGTTCATTTGGATGAAGAAACATTACTAACTGATAATTCAGTACGTGGTATAATTAACTTTGTTTTAGATGGTAAACATTCTTTTGGACAAGGTCTGATCACTTATGCTAATGAAAATGTTGTCAATTGGCTAACTACTTTGGCCGATAGTTATCGAGTTAGTGATGATATGGGAAAATTACGATTACAGTTTAAATTTTTTCATAAGCCTTTATTTAGCTGGAAAGGAAGCTATGTTGTAACACAGGTTAGAAATATGAAATCAATTAAATATTTTATAGTTCTTATAATTATTATATAAAAGTAATTAATATTATTTTTGTTTTTTGTATTTGTTTTCAAATATCATTTATTTGATATTCACAATAGTGAACAATTTTAATTTATATTTTTTTTAATTAATTTTATTTGAATACTTGAATAAATTTTATAGTGGAAAATTTCTTCTTGATCGGAAATAAGGAGAAATAAACTCAAATAAATTTTATAATTTTTCATTGTAAAATTTTTAGTAAAATATTTATTTGCAGGTTGGTGCCGAAAAGCAAGTTACATTTGATAATGGAATCGATGGATCTGTAGCTGAAGATTGTTTTTTTGCAATGCGTGCTTACAGTCAAGGTTTTACATTTAATTTTATTGAAGGTGAAATGTATGAAAAATCACCTTTTACACTATTAGATTTTTTACAACAGCGTAAACGTTGGCTACAAGGAATACTCCTTGTTGTCCATTCTAAAATTATACCATTTAAGCATAAATTACTATTAGGTGTAAGTGTATATTCATGGGTAACCATGCCATTATCAACATCAAATATTATATTTGCTGGTTTATATCCCATACCATGTCCAAATTTAATGGATTTTGTTTGTACTTTCATAGCCGGTGTTAATATATATATGTACGTTTTTGGTGTACTTAAATCTTTTTCATTATATCGTTTTGGTTTTTTAAAATTTTTTGCTTGTGTTTTAGGTGCTATATGTACAATTCCAATTAATATTATTATTGAAAATATTGCCGTAATATGGGGTTTATTTGGTAAAAAACATAAATTTTATGTTGTTCAAAAAGATATTCGATGTATTCAAACCGCATAATTTCAGGAATTAATTGAAAATTGTATAATTAAAAAAATGTGGGTGGCTAGTGGTGATCTTTTTGTAAAAAGATAAAGTGTCTCGGCGCTAACATTTCTATCCGTCAAACGTGAACCAAATTGATCTCTTTCCTAAAAAAAACTGATATTATTAACACCAGTAAAACTTTGTGCTGATGTAATAATTGACTTATTTATAGCCTCTACATCATGATGATATTCTCTCATGTGGGCAGTAAGAGTAGAACGTTGCATCACCTTAATCTCCTGCTTGTTTCTATTAAGCTCCAAATCAGTATACACAACTTTCCGCTTTTAGCCGTCAACAGATGATGGCATTGTTCGTTTATCACATTCCAAAAAGGAACCATTAATTAATTAAATTGATAACACTTTAAAATGCTTCCCATCAAAAATTGAGCGTTATCCGACCAATAGTATCCCAGTAGGAAGAAAAAATCAATAAAAGATAAATGTTTTTCAGTAATTAATGGAAACCAAAATTTGCTATCCTTCTTAATTTCTGCATGAAAAAGTAGCTGGCTACTTTCTGCATTAATTTATGCGCATTTTTCTTACTGAAACTCTTTTGACAGCTGATTGTATAAGTCATGAAACCATTTTTCGTTAATTTTTTACATGGATCGAATTGTTTTATGTATTTTATATCAAATATTTGACGAAACATTTAACAAATACGATCAGCCAAGTGCTGTATTCATCAGATATGGTTCGTGTGACTTTATTTTGCCCTCCAAACTCAAGTTAACATTAAGATAAAAGTGGTAAGAGTCTAAGTTTAAGCTTCTTCACTATTTGTGGAATATTATCTAATATCAAAGTCAAATAAACTTGTAATGCATTAGGCGCTATACAGGAAAATATATAATTCTATACCGAACTAATATACCGTATTAAGGATAAACACTACATTTGATAGAAACTAATTACTATAATTTTATTAGTCATTAACTTGTCAATTAAGTTTTATATCAAAGAGTTGTACTTAAAATTCAAAACATAATCAAATCTAAGTTACAAAAATAACTAACAATAAGTTATACTATGAACTATTTATTGTTTATGATTAATATGATTTTCATATTTTTTGTTTCATAACGCGATATTTACAAAAACTTTAATTCCTATTCTTATAAACAGAATAATTGAAGTTTTAAAATCCTATCAAAATATAAATATTATTTAATGTAATCAAGTGGATTATATGAATAGAATGATTTTTATCCACTCTGCATGGAACAATAAGAAATAATCAATATCTTGTTGCACTACTGCAGGGAATATTTAGTGCTTTTGAACTTAACTTGGAGTTAAGTAGTTGTTTGGCCTTTATTTGGTGTTATTGTTTTTGTAAAATATTGATGCTATTTTGAAGCTTAATGTTTAATGAACGATTTATATTTAAAACTAAAAAGAAACAGAATTTGTTGAAAGGATCTGCAAAAATATTCTTCCTTTTGACCTGTGTGGAAAAGATTTTAATTGTTAAAAATCACAAAAACTGAAAATATGTATTTTACCCTAATATTTTTAATTTCTTTGTTTTTTAATACTCATTTCACATATGAAATCTATTAAAAATGTTTTTTTTTTTTTGATTTGATTTCTTAAAAATTTATGAAATAATAAATTTAATTGATATAAAAATTATTTTTAACTTAAGAAAAAAAACAAACTTATCTAAAATAATTCAATCTAAACTTTCTAAGAATTTTACACTGTGAAAACTAAATTCTTTAGTAATGAAACAAAATAAGCAAACGCAATATTTAATATAAATTAAATTGTAAATTTACCAAATAAAAACACCAATATTACATTTAAGGCTAAATTAAAATGAAATTCTTGTCTAAGATTTCAAAATATGTTTATCATAATTTAGATTTAACACCAGCTTAAATATAAGAATTTCATTACATAATTTAAGTAGAAACGCACATAATATAAGCTCAAATTTTTAATATTAATTCATTTAGCTCCACGTGACACAATTTTTTGAAATTTTATGATAATGTATATACATTTTACAAATTTTATTCACACACTTATGAATATAATTAAATTTAAAGATTATTAAAGAAAAAAGAAGGTACCTTAATTTTATTGCTTACAGTAAAACTAACTTTTTAAATAGGTATTATTAGGATTGATCGAAAGCCGTCATTTTAAAAATGGTGCCTAATTGGTTTAACATTTAAAATTATATAGAAAATTGTTTTAAATATATTATCGCTTTTATAAGCAGTCAATAAAACATAATTGTTTCATACTTTCCAAAAAGTATATTCAAGAACTTGGTTTTTTCAATACCCTCAGTAATATGTCGGCCAACATATTTAGTACAGAAGTTTTATCCTTTAAATTATTAATTGCTATGAGAATAGTCTCAAAATTTTAGCTGGCTTAAGTGTCAATGGATCTTTTCTATTAGAGGCAGTTACAAATAAGCTCGCGAAAGCTTTATAGAGCAAATGTCAGTATTTTTATTTTATATATTATATATTATATTATAGTTTTTTTTTGCTTTAATATTTTTATCAATAAAATGCTCTACCTTCTTTAGATATAAAGCAAAAAGTGTTTTTCTGATGATTTTCTAAAGAACCAATGAATTAATTCTGAACTATTTTGGCATATTGCATTTGTACTTCTGTTTAATATCTTCAGTTTATCATGATAGTAAAATTATAAATCATAAATTAACCACGACTTTTTTTTATATTAAACAAAAAAGTATTATAGGTCATGTTAATAATTATAAAAATATATAAAATTGAAAATTATTTGAACGATACAACAAAATTTTTAGAGTATTTTGTTATATCCTTATATTTTAAATATTATTGTATTAATAATAGTATGAAATTACAATTACAGATTTAAATATTCAGTAAATATGAAGAAAACGGATTTTGAATATCTCCGCACAAAAATTTTATATTAATTCTAAATAGTAATTAAAATAATTAATTGAATAAATAACGTAACAAAATACGACAAATTTAATATATAAAAGCTATCATAGAGATTTTTTCAAACTTTAAATTTAAACAGAAAATTTAGCAAATATATACAAAATATTTGTAAATCTGTTTTAGGATTATTATTTTATTTTTAGATAATAACTCGTGATATCAAATATTTTTATTTTCTATAAAATTTTTTTAAAATTATAATTATAATATTTAATTATACCCACGCACATGTAAATATTTAGAAAAAATATAAAGAAAATTAAATAAAAACTTAAATATTGTCTTGTTATTAACTATTTTTGTTTTATTTTTCATAATGAATTTTTACACAATTTAAGCCATCTCAGATAATGTTTAATGCGCTCTTGCTAGAAGTTAAAACTAAAATATGAATTCTAATTAAACTTGTGGCTGTTCTCAGAAGAATTTATAGTATTTTATACCATTTTTATTAAGTATTTTCGCTTTTTATTTAACATTTACTGGTAGTTACTTTTTATTGCCAAATTATAATATTTAGATATATACTTTATAAAACCCTTTTTTTAATTAACCAGACTTTTATTATGAATTTTTTATAAAAATAAAAAAATAATAGGTTATTTAAAGAAATTGATATAATTCAATACTTTTTAAATTAAATATCAGACCTAGAAACTTCGTGAATAAATCATTGTAATTCTCGCTTTTTTACTATTTGCACATCATTTTGATGCAATTAAAGGAACAATATTTATAATATTAAACATTTCAAATTAATTTAACTGATTTCTAACCATTTCAGGTTATATTTAATAAAAATTTAAAATATAATAGCGTGTACTATTTATAATACACTACCATTAATTCTTGCAACTGTTTGTTTTAGTACTTAAAAAGATTCAAATAACTCAAATTTACACCTAGCAACAATTGTCTCTAAGCAATTATTTAGAGTGACTGAAAATATTTTCAAAATGATACAAGAACTTTAAAAATTAATTTAGTAAAAGTAAAATAATTCTTGATTACATGAAGAAAACTTTTAGATCCACTTTCTTTGAAGTTCATACATTTTTCAGCAATTAATAAGTTCGCTAAAATCTACATTAGCAAAAATTTTTCTTTGAGATAAAATTATGTTATGGTTCTTTGTGTTTATTGAGTTTTACATTATTTTGTTATATGTAATAAACACTTTTTTCTCTAAGTACTATATACTAAACCAAATTTTTCCTGGGATATGTCTGAGTTAGCATTTTAATTGTGCGTTACAAAGATATTTATCTACTTTGGGCTACGTTTAAAATTTCGTAACTATGAATAATATGGTAAAAGGAGAAGTAGACCCAATTTTTACCACTTTGAAATGTAATTTGATCACATTAGTAATTCATAGGTGAGTTAAAATAGTAAAAATTTTGAGAAAAATTGTTATGTTCACACAAAGTGAAAGTATTTATTCTAAATTAAAATATCTAACAAAGATTTCACGAACCAGAGGAGTTCTGGTAAGGAAATTCTTATCGAAAAAATATTTAAATGTGTGATTGTCTTGGCTATAAATGTTCAAAAGATGATAAAAGAGAATTTTTTTATCAGAGATAATACGAATACAAAAGAAAATATCAAAGAAATTTTTTAAATTTTAATCATTTAATAGATACAATGAACTAAGAGGAGAAAAATAATACAAAATTAATTTTCAATTTTTTCACAAAATATAAAATTGTAGTCAAGAGACTATAATTCATAAATCACTAACTATTTTATTTAATTAAATTTATTAATTTATACAGAACTTTTCGAAGGATGATATGAATGAATTGTTAAATAATACATTTCAGGCAGGAATTGGTATAATTATTATTTTTTAATAGTCTCCCTTTTACTCATATTTATTCCCTACTTCCAATATTTATGTTTCAGTAAAATTACAGAGTTCATCTAAAATATTTTGCAAGTAACATACTACCATTGCCAGGTGTAAAGCCCACCTTGTAGAAATCATCTAAAACTACTGTCCTTTCTCTTTCCTTGTTAAAACAAACACTATGGAATCTTTCTAAAACAGTTTCTTCATCAAACCAAAGACCAAATAATTCTTTAAAAGCTTCTGAAGAATTGGCTCCTGCTTTACCTAAAATACTGGACATTCTAGTTAAATTCTTATAAAACCTAGGTGTATCTTCTCTGCCAGCAATAGCTATATATTTGACGGTAAAATAGTTTCGTAAAACTGTGCCTGTCATGACTCTTGTGTCACCCCGCTATTAATGTAAACCAGCTGAGGTGCTAAGATGCAACGGTGCGGAGGTGCACGGAGTTTCAACATTATTTTCGTGAATTGCCCTTGTTTTTTATCGAACTTAACGAAACTTCGTAAATGGCATAAATACTGTCTTTATATAATAATTTGTCAAGAATGTCGATTATCTATCTGTCAAATAAGAAGAAGAGCAGTAAATTAAAGTGACTAAAGATCTTTTTCATAAATTTTAATTAATTATTACTAATTTTTATAAATAATAATAATGTTTCGTCAAAAAGATGTGTCGAAGCACAAGCCAATACCTTAACAACAGGTTTTAGGTATTTAAGAAAAATTTTATTTCTTAATTTTAGTAAATTATTACATTTTTTCAAAGAGTTTTATCTACTTTTCATTTTTAGTAAATAAATTATTTGTGAAGTAATACGCATTGAAAATGGATCTGAAAAAGTCAAAAGATTTACTACATAAACATAAAAAACTACGAGCGGTTTCATCATCAGAAAGTTCAAGTAGTTCAGATTCTGATTCTGGGTCTTCATCAGATTCATCCTCTTCATCTAGCTCAGCAAAGAAAAAAATAAAAAGAAAAGGAAAAAAAGTAAGACCAACACATCATTCAAGCAGTTCTTCAATAGAAGATCGAGCAAGAAAACGTGAAAAACATGCCTGTCATAAAAAACTTCAAGCTAAGAAAAGTCATTTAAAAAAGAAACTTAAGGAAGGCAAATCGAAAAAACGTATTTCTTCTCCAGGTATTCGTCGAAGAAGTATTTCACCCCATCAAAAATTAAAAAAGGTGGTAGCAGGCTTTGAACGAAAACATCATGGAATTTCATCGAAAGAAAGATTTAAAGAAAAAGTACGTGAAAGGGAACGCGAACAGGAAAAGGAGCGTGAAAGAGAGCGAGAAAAACTGAGAATCAGAGAACGTGAACGTATACGAAGTAGATCACCAAGAAATTTGAAAATAAAGTCACCAAAACAATCAAGGAGTCGTGAATTAAAGCGAAAATCACCAATTGATAAACATCATTTGTCACCTCGTGAAAAAATAATTTGTCATATAAGGCGTGATAGGAGTTCAAGTGAGAGGAAAAAGGAATTAAGACGTCATCATGAAAGTCGAGAGCGTGATAGGCGTGATAGAGAGCGGATTGATCGTGAAGCAGCACGTAATAAGGAGCGTGAAGAAGCCTTAGCTAGATGCCAGGAGCGACAACGTGAAAGAGAACGTTTGGCTCGTGAAAAATTACGTAGAGACAAAGAAAAGGACTATAAATGTGAAAGACTTATACCAAGGCCAGCTGATAGAGAAATGGCATTGGCTGCTGCCAGGGCTGGAACAAGCAGAGAGAGGTCTTTGGAAATGGAACATCGACATGGTAAAGTGATTCGCGAAGCAATATATGACAGAGGTTATGAGAGAGACCGTGAATATATATCACATGAACATAGAATCGAACGTGAGGATAGACGTGAACATGAAAGAGAATATATAGTTGTAAGAAGACGAGAGGTTCCAAGCCCACAAGGAATTGCTCACTTTCCTGAAGGTATTCGTGGGCCTGAACGTGAAATTTATCCAGAAAGTCAACGTTATGAAAGAGAACGTGGCTACCAACCGCGTCCTTATTTACCTACAGGTAATGAAAATCATCGAAGGGATCGTAATTGGGAGCGTCCTCATGAGATACCTCATAATCATGAAATCGATCATAAGAAAATTTATTCAACTGAACGAGCCAAACATCCAAGAGAATGGGAAGTTCAAGAAAATTGGAAAGGACTGGAACCAAAGTGGGAAAAAACTTGGCAGCCGAATGAGCCGCCAGAAGAGAACTGGGATACTGATGATAATTATCCAAAAAAGCCACATCTGAAACATGATATTCAAGTAGATGAAAGCTTAGCATCCAAAACAGGATCTAGATGGCCCCAGGATTGGCATGGTCGGCCAGTGGAAGAAAGGGGTCCTCAAGTGCATGGAAACTTTCGTCATGCTTCTATGATGCCGCCGCTTGAATATGGACACGAAAGACAAGAGGGACTTTATAGACGACATCATATGCCACCACCGCATATTCAACATTCACAACCAATTAATTATAATCTTGCAAGAAATATATATCAGCCAAAAAAACAGACAAATTTCACCAATACAAATCAACTATTGCATCCAACAACAACGACAACAAGCATTGTACCAGCGAATGTAACTGTTTCAACAAGCACGGTACCCAACTTAAATCCAGTAACGACAAATTCAGCATCCAATGACAGTCCACAGCCAGCAAAATTACCAGCAAACTCGCAAATAATGGTAGAAGAACCGGTAAATTCTGCAACCAGCGTAGTTGCAGAAAAGTCATTAATAGAACAATTGGATGTCAAGGAAACCGAGCCTAAATTAGGAGATAAAGAGAATGAAACAGTACTACCGACTGCAATTAGTCCGCTAGAAGAAACGATTCCAGATAATTTAAGTGAAATCAGTGACGACGCTGATGACATACTTAGCAAGGTTGAAGATATTTTGCAGACAGTTAAAGAAAACGAACAACCAACCGAATTGCCAATTGAAGACAAAGATAAAAATATCGACCAAGTTGATACAGTTGAGCCTGAAGTTACTCAAGAAACTTCTAGCCAAGCTGCTGTTGAAACAATGGAAGATCCTAAAACTGAAAATGTTGAAAACATAGAAGAAGTAACTGAAACAAAGGATGTTAACGATGATTTCTTAGATTTTGAAGAAATTTCTGATGGAGAACTGGAAGAAGATGCTAGACTTAAAAATTTAGGAGATGCTTTAGGAGTAGACTGGGCATCACTTGTCGAAGAATCAAAAAATAAAGTAGCACAAGAAAAAAAGACAACAGCCAAAGAGCGATGGCAACCACATCATGTTATTTTAGATGTAGGAATTTCTGTAAGATTAGCTGGAATGGAATTTGCTAGTAAAATAATTAAAGATGCACAAAAAAAGCTTGAACTAGAGTCTATTGAAGGAGAAATAAAACATGAAATGAAAATAAAATCAAATGAAGAGGATTGTACGAATAATCAAATTAAAGAAGAAAACGAAATGAATACTTCAACTTTAGACGTTTTGGCATGTGTTCAAGTAGCTAAACGTAAGAATTTAAAGGAACGTCGAAATTTGGTTTTTAATGCATGCGGATTACATAGTAAAGCTTTAAGTGCTCGAAAAGACTTAGAAATGAGAAGACAACTATGTCAGTTACCGATTCGTGAAGTCCAATGTAGCCATCAAGTTAGCGATAGTTTAAAAGCACGAGCTATTAAAGTATTTCAAAAAGCAATTGGTGAAACACGGTAAATTGTATTAAAAATGTCGATATTTATTTGTATTTAATATTTTTTATTTTTAAATGTTTCACAGTAATCAAAGTAAATATTAAAAGTAATATCAAAAAATTAAGAAATTTTTTTTTTTTAAATTTAGCCTTAAATAAGGGTTTATTAAAATTGTTATATTCCCATATAAAATGTTTATAATTGAAGTTGATTTTAGCACAAATTAAAGGTTGGTTAAATTAAATTGGTTTTGTTTAAAAAGTGTTTCGTGAATTATTGAAAAACTCATCACTTGCTTTCTTAACTTTTCGGTCGATATTTGGTCAACTGTGTAGCTCAGTGTATTTTTTTGTAGCTATATAAGCGGACTGCTGTAAACACTCATAACTTATTATGTGACCATCAACGAAAGCTCTGTTTAAATCATTAACATATAAGAATCGTATTTAATTGTTTGAAGACAGTTTAATTTGTCAATCAATGGACTTTTTTATGAAAATAATTTAAGTTCTTTAAAGTTCTGTTTCAATGTAAATATTTATTCCTTCAAATAAACTTAATATTGGTAAGCAACAGTCTAGTTAAAAACGTTAAACTGAACAAGGCTGCAAAAGCATTAGTTGTTTTAAGTTCCAAACAAACTTTCAGCAAAAGTTATCTCCAAGTGCTCAATCCTAATACAAAAATGGAAAAATAAGACTTTTTTGGAATAAATCTGATAAAATAAAAATAAAACGTAAGATCCCCAGAGTAAGCAAGCATGACTAATTTTGCTGAATACTGATGAAAAATTTTTTATTTTTGAGCTAAATTTAAGTTTTTAGAGAATTGAAACTTCACATTGACCCGTTTTGATTAATTTTAAACAATTTTTTCATCTAAGCATCTTATGGTATCTGCTAATAATTCTAATAATCTGCATTCTATAAAATTTTAAGAAAATATTAATAATACAAGACAAAATTTAATTTATGCATTTTTCTTCTATTATGCTCTGTAGAAAAAGGATTTAAAGGGTGAAGGAACTTCAAAATTTCCAATTTTTGCATTTTTTTTTTGTACTGTAAAAATTCATTTACAACCTAAAGAATATATTTTCAATGTTTTAAGCTTAGCAAAAAGTCTAAAAATTCCCTAGAGATGAAATGATGAGCGTCCCAAGTATCGGAAGCAGTTAAGCGAACGCGTGCTATCTATGGCTATATTTTTCAATTTCTTACCCAGAAATGCCCCAAAAAATGCAGACCTATTTTGATATTATTGAAGTAAAAGGCTTCCTTTAGTGTCCAGGCATCACAGATTAAGCTTGGGTAAATTTAATTACCTTGGACATTTTTTTACAAAAATGAAAATTTTAATCTCATATTTTTCAAAACGTTTTTTCGTACTGTTGAGTAAAACGTAAAAGTAATTAAAATTTCAACTTTAAAATTATCCCCAGATAAGTGTTAAGCCTTTAGACATACCTAAAATTTGATCTGTTATAGGTATTCCGTAATAGTCATAAAATGCGAAATGGGCTTTGATTACTTTATTTATTATTTTGGTCTTCTTCAGAGATCTATCAACAACGTTTTTGCCAAAATTTGTTTTAAGAACTTTAGAAACAAAGAGAGAAATCTACAGCCTGTTATGTTATGAAAGTATAAAATTTAAGAATTAAGAAACATCCAGTAAAATCTTTTGAAAATTTAATAAAGTCAATTAGACAAATTTTGAAGATCTTTTTCAGAAATAACAATTTCATTTAACAAAAGAGCTTTAAGTGTACATTCTCCAGCTTTTAATTTATCCAAAATTTCAATGATTTCTTGACAATAACTAATCCTTATTTTAATGTTATCCTTTGAAAATTTTTCAGAAGTACGCTTACTCTTCCAAATCAAATGTAATTTTAATTCAACAATAAATTGATTAACTGGTGGACAAAATTTTGGTACTTTCTCACTAATAAACTCAATAATATCTGTTAATGATCCCGATTTCGTTCTAGAATTGACAACATTTACAACAATATCTTGAATTTTCGTAGTATCTTGTTGTTGAAAACATTTTAAACACTTCCATTGTCTGTTAATAAAATCAGTTGGTAATAACCAACCATTACATCCATTTTTTCGACAATAGAGAGCAGCTAAATAAGTTTTATTTTCCTGTAATAATAATAAATTTTGAAATTTTATAATTTTTGGTTAATAAAAAAATGCTAAAAATTATTACAGTTGGATCCTGGCATCTCCAACATGTGCATAAAAATTTTTTAGTTACTTTTAAAAAAATTTGACGTGATAAATTACTCCATAGAAGATTTGAATAAGTTGTTGTAATCTCAGTTCCTTTTGGAATATTTGTTACCGCTTTAATGACCATTAAATTATTATTTTCATAAATATGACATGTATTTGGGACACACTGATGATTCATTGTTCCAGCAAGGGGATACAGCCCTCGAAACTGTTTTTCTGTGCCATTTTGTTCATTAACCACTTTAAAAGCATTTGTATTTAAAACAGATACAATTCTATGGAGATATTGGATTGTATCTACGTCATTTGTTGGATTTCTAAACCATTTCATTGCTATGTCGATTTCTTTACGATATGATGGATCCACATTAGCTTGCATCGCATAAATAAGATCCTTTTCTCTTTGTTTAAGAAATAATCCTCGAATAGCAGTTATTGCTCGTATGCTATCTAAATTTCCTTTTCCTGTGCATAGTGGCTGCCACGAACAATACAGTTGACATTCTTGAATATGTTGATCTAAATTACAACAATTCTCACAAACAGGTAATGAGCAGCCTTTTGGACATACTTCGTTTTCCCGGTTTAAAAGATTACTACAAACTATGCAAATATTTAATGTTTGGCTACTTGATTTCGTTGGACCAATAAGAAGTGGTTTTTCCCGAAATATCACTTCACCAATTGATATATCATTGCTGGCGAAAACACCACGTCCACTAATCATAGAAGATCTAATTGACCATTTTGAATTGTTTTCACTACTTTCATTCATATGTTGCTTAACAAGAATCTCAAGCCGATGTATCGAATCATTTGCACTCATTTCGTTAAAGTACTACACTCAACTAATTTGAATTTAGTCCACTTTTCTTAATTTAACTTTTTCGATTACATTAATTTGCTAACCGAATTTTTGTTTTTTTGTGTGAAGAACCATAAAATATTCAAACGATTGTTTTGTTTTATTTATGTTGCCTATTTACAGAGAATTTACAACAAAAGTAATTGGCAGCATACCAAACAGTGCGTGATTTATTGAAATTGTCAGGAACCTTATTTTTTTTTTGTTATTAAATTATTTAATTGAAATAAGTTCTTTTAAAATCGTTTACTGAATTTTTTTTCTGATGTGAGTAAAACATTACATTCCATTGTATATGAAATTTATGCTTTGTTCAGATATTTTTCCTTAAATTAAAGAGATTATATAAAATAAGAAATATTATTAAAAAGAAATATACATTCCTTGCTTTTGTTAGGAAACAAAACAGAAAGAATTTTATTTCAAATTAAAATGAAATTATGACATTTGAAATAAGGAAGAGTTAAACCCTAAAAACCATTAGAGCTAATTTTTTGTATTGTGAAGCAGATTATTATTTTTTTCCATCTTATTAGTTTTTTTATTGCAATAAATTGTGCTGATAAAAGTGATTAAAGGGAGAAAAATTGTTGATAACCCAAAATTTATGAAAAATTAAAAGGAAATAAAATTGTAAATTGAAAAGTGGAAAATTTTAAGAGGTACAAATTTGATTACAATTTATCTAAAGTCTTTTAAAAAAAGATAGTATAAATCTTTTCTAAGTTTTCGAGTCGAAATTATTTTTACTGGTTTAATAAAGAGTATGAAATCAGTATGAAATATTTCAACTCGGATTACCTATCAATTTAAACATGGTCCAATATGTTTCGAATTTACAGAAAATTTCAAGTAGTAGGTCAAAACTAACTTCTTCAGTACATTAAAAAAATAAAAAGTAAAAATCATATTCAGGAAATATTTAAATTTATTTGGTCTTAGAAGTTTGATTTAAAATTGTTAAATACTTAAATGCAAGTACAAATCAGGGTACGAAACAAAAACTAAATTGTCTAAAAAATGTAAAAACCTGCTTATATGCAGTAAGTCTTTCCTTTTTAAAAATCATTTTCTAATATGAAAACGAAAAATAAACAAATAAAATTTAACTAAATTCATTAAAATCAAAATTTTCACAGCATCTTTAGCTTCGCTTAGTTGTACTCTAGCTTAGTTTTTAATAATATTTTAGTCTAGAATTTAAATTTAAAATTGTTTAAACTTAGATCTAGATTTAGCTAGTTTTAACTGGACACTACGGATACTTCTTGTTGATGTTTTCTTTTTATTTCTAAATGTCTCTTAATTGGAGGGATAAGAAACAGAATTAGACCACTTGCTGAAACTGTTACACCAGCTAACAAAAATGCAGGATCGTAAGAGTTAGTCAAATCATATAGCCAACCTAAAATTAAATATTTTATTTCTTTAATTTCATTTAAAATATTAATATGTAAGCTTTATTATTTCTATAAAAGCTTTTAGGTCTAAGCAAAATCAAGCAAATCTAAGCAAAAAAATCAAGGGGCTTCATTAGGTTTAGAGCTTAAGTGGGATATGAGTTAAATTTTTGTAAAAATTAGTAAAACTCTACAAAATGCAAATGATTATTTATACAAACAATATTAAAAAAAAGGACGATAATAAATAGACAAAAAATAATTTGTCCATATATTTTGATAACTAAGAAATTCATGATCAGAATATCTTTTGGTATAAGTAGTCTACAAAGCTTTAGTGATTCAAGTAATTTTTTAGAATTTCAAGGTAAATTTTAAATATGAAACCAGATCTACAATCCGAATTCCCAATTCTAACATATGTAAACTTTGAGATTATCAGGTTCAGATTTAATCAAAGGTTAAAATTGATGGCAAAAACGCGAAAGAAATCAGTGGAAAATTTTTAATCAACCGCGGCTTACGCTACAAAAAATTTTTTTTATTTTTTTGGAACAAATGGAATTTTTTTTTAATTTCATATTTGCATGCTGAAGCCGAGATTTCATCATTCTATAATGAATTGACCTAATATTTTTGACCATCTTTAATTCTGTCAAAACTGTCAAAATTCGAGAAAGACGGCGTATCATGAGTTTGACTCATTTTGTGTACATGTAGGTTTTCACATAGTAATTTGTAATATTTTAAAGTGTGAAAAGTGTATAAATTTTAAAAGTTAAAATAATTCTATAATAGAATATAAGAATTTAACCATAATTCAGGGTAAGAAAAATGAAAAAACCTTACGAAATACTATAGTAAATAAGAATTATATAAAAACAACGCCTTCTAGATATAATAAAGTTCAAATTATAGGGTATTATGGTTATTAATTTTAATATTTTATTTGAAAAACTCATTACACATTTTATTGAGTCAATCTCAAACTTAGAACCAGCTTTGGTGAATTTTTAATTTTACTTTTGTAACATATAACATTTGTATTAAATAAAAAAACTGTGGGCTTTCGCCTAGCTGATTTATAAATGTCATAACAAAACTTGCTTTCTGTGTTATTGTAAATGGCTATTTCCACACGTGGAAACAAGTTTCCGGTAACATATTTGTTTTTAGGATAGAGCAGCAAGAAGTAAGGGGTAAATTGCGGCAAATTAAATTTGTTTCCAGAAAAATTTGGGTATCAAGAGAAACATTTTAACACATACAAGAAGTAATTTATTTAAATGCACACACACATTTATATTTATCTATCTGCACATGAAATGTTACTAGAGCTGGGATTCTGTCTCGGTGAGTAAGTAGCGTGAGAATGGGAAAGTCAGATTTTGACATATAAGGATATGGCAAATATGTCAAAATTTGACATTAATTCTCATTCTCATTTTGACCTCTCACCGAGACAGAATCCCAGCTCAGGAAACTTGTTTCCCCGTGTGGACGATCAAAATTTGTTCGAAAAAAAAATCAGTTTGGAACGAAATGTTACCGGAAACATGTTTCCTCGTGTGGAAACAGCCATTTACCTATGGTGTCTCACTAGCCTAAAAACATGCATAACTTTTCGAAGTTACGGGCGAGACGTATAAAGAGCTGATGTATGTCACTAGTGTGTCACCTCCCTTTGATTATATGTTTGCGGTGCTAATAGGTGCGGACATGCCAATGCTAAATTTGAAAATAATGGGCATTAGGGGACGGCAATTCATTGCTTCTATGACAGTACCAGTTCGTACTTTTATCCGTTAGCCCTGCATGCTAGATTTCCTCTTTCATTTTGATCTGGCAGTATTGATGGTGGAAGCTTTTAAACTTCGACATAGGGCTGATTGACATATGTAAGTTTAAAGTTATGTGTTCATTCGTCCGTTCAAGTACTTTATTTTTATTTTTATAAATATGGTTAAATGAAATTCTATTACACGATAGAAGTCTTTTGTGTGATTTCAATAAATATATATAAATTTTATTAAAACATAATCCAGTAAATGGCAAATATACGGATATATAAATGCGGTCAAGATCTCACTCGTTTGAAAACTGCATACAATTGTTATTGTTTTATTTAACTCTAACACTTAGTAATGACATGTTTTTTTAATAAAATTTCTGTCAGCTAAGGTACACCTAACTAATTTCAGTAGTCAGTACTTCATGATCTTAGTCGTAAGTGAGTTCTTAAATTTTAATGTTAAACTTAGCTGCTTAAAATGCTTCTACTGTTAATGTGTATAAACTTGAAGATTCCATGTTCTTATATATAATTGAATATATCTTACCTGCAATAGGAGGTCCAACCAATGAAGCAACTCCTTGGAAGAGTAAAAGTAAACCAAAGGCATTTGTTAACTTGTCCAATCCTAATAAATCTACAAGGATGACGGAAGTTAGACCGACATAGGCACCGACTGTAAATCCGAAAACGGATGCATAGATCGCTAATGTGATAAAATCAGTACAAAATATAGACAGAGCGTTAGCTAAAAACAAAAATTTTAGAAAAAAATTGTTTTTAATTAATTTTTATAACTTTTCTATCAATCAACTACTCACCAATACCACAGGCCGTTAAGCAAATATTGTAAACTAATAATCTATTAACCCATGGTTTGTCAGAAATATAACCTAAAATAATCCTAGAAAGAGTATTTGCTATTCCAATTATCGCTAACAAATAGCTAGCTTGTCCTTTTGTTAAGCCTAGAACTTCTGCTTGTGCTGCTATATATAGATATGGAATATTGAAACCAATACTTGTGAAGAAATTCGAGACAGAAAATATTATAAATATTATATCGCGAAATAATGATAAATTCATCATTTCGTAAAAGGTTCTACGAGTTTCAGTACAGCAAGGTACACAGCCAAAAACTTTTTCGATATCCTATGGATGAAACAAAAATATATATCTTTTTTTAATCTTAGATTAAATGAAAGTTTCCAACCTGAGATTGGTCATCGTTCTTATGAGCACTCTTCATTGAACCATAATGACTACGTCGTTTGATTGATACATCTCCACGAGAACGATATTCTGGTATATTTAAAAGTGATCCCTTTATTTTTGATTATCTATTATTATGTATGATATTGAAAGGAATCTAAGTTGAAATTTACCTGGTAAAAAATATCAGCTCGATCCATTGCTCTACTAGCACACAAGCTTGCTCCTCGTTTGTGGTGTCCCCCAACACTTAAACTAATGTGTGGATTACTGACACTCATCCTTAAGTTACTTTGTCTCGAGTGCAAAAGAATTATTTTTCCATTTGCATTTCCATTTACTGGTTTATCCTTGAAAAAATTTGATTTTATTTATTCCTAGTTACAGTCAATACTTTTCGCTTAATATATGCTCAAGGTAACAATACTTTTATTCCAAGGGATAATTTTTTTAAAAAATTCTAGCAACTGTCAATGCTTATGTGGACAAAAATTCTTTAAAAGTCAAATTTCGAATTCTACCTGCTAGAGTTTAGAGCAAAAATGTTAAGTCAACCATGTATTAAAGGAGTTGTATGCCTTTGAAGTCGTCGGGATTTGGAAGTGTCGGGGAAGTGTTGGATTTTTGAAGTTTCTTCATATATCAAATTAGCTGTTAATTTTCCCACATTCCAGCTACTGTTTAATTTAAAGGGCTAAATTGTTAAATATCACCAAATTTTGTTAACTCAGGATTTTAACTTGTGAAAAGGCTTTTAAATTTTCATATTGCACATGAAAATTGAATTTCAGAAGAGTATAAAAACTTTACGGTTACAAAAGATCAATTAAGTTATTTTAGATTGTTGTCAAATATTTTGCTTAATAAAAGAAAAGGTAGATTTTCAACAGTAAGAGTTGTCGGTGTTTCATAATGATATTTCACATATCTTAAAAGCATTTTGGAAAGTTCTAATAATCAATGTTGTGATACAGATCCAAGCATCCAAGCTATGAAGTGAGAAGAACCAACAATTTTTTTTAAAAAAAGGAAAGAATTAATTTTCCTAATTTTGGTATTACCTTGATGATGAGGTATAAGCATCAAGCTTACCTGATTTGTAATTTTATTTGCTATCTCACATTCTAGACTAAGAGACTTAAATAACGGCTTATTTACATCCCCATTTATACATTGAGTCATTACAACATGATTTGATTTATCAGCAAAAGTTTGAAGGGGTTGTAATTCATTTTCTGTCATATCATTCACATTAATTCGATTTCTATTATTTCTTGCTGGTTCTAAAGGACGAAACATTGCCCCAAATATTATACAATTAAGAACAATAGCAGCAATTATCATTAGAGCTCCACGCCATCCAAAACTTTGTACTAATATATCAGTAAATGGTGCAAATAGAAATGTACCAAAACCTGTAATAGTTTATACATTAAAAATGAAACAAATGGAAAATAATAATAATAAATAATAAAATAAAAATAGAAATGTTCCAAAACCACCTGAACCACAAACAGCTATTCCTGTTGCCAAAGAACGATATTTTTCAAAATACATAGTAACACTAACTATTGCGGGTAAATAAATTAAACCAAATCCAATTCCAGTTCCAATACCAATTGTAAAAATTAAGGTCATCACATTTTCAGCAAACATACTTATAAATATACAAAATCCAGAAAATATAGCACCAGCTATTGTTACAGCACGGCAACCATACCGATTAACAAAAGATGAAGAAATTGGACCTAAAAATATCATAAATGAAAAAAGAAATATTTAAGATATCTGTGACATTTTTATAGGGCCAAGGATTTTTATTTTTTTTACCTGAGCAAAACGTCATTCCAACCATAATAGATGCAATCCATGCAGTATAACCTTTACCTTCACCAAAGTATTCAAGGAATTTCACGTAAAATATTCCAAATGAATAAGTTATACCATCAGCTATAAATAGACAAAACTTATTTTGAGTTTGTTTATTTTTTTGTGTTTATAGTTGTATTTTAATATATTTTGATTAAATGGAGCTACAGTAATTACTTTTCTTCAAATACTTCCTTGGGTTATCATTAGATTAGTAAAAACTTATTTTTCTTTGAAACTTTTTAATAAATCATTAACAAAGTTTGATTATAATTTTGGCAACATTATCATCCAATTCATTCTTAATATTTTTTGTGCTTAACTCTGGCTTAAATATTATATTTTAATACGTTTCGTAAATTTATATGGGAAAATGGGAAGAGTTTTGACCATTTTATTCCTTTACTTATTTTTTGAAATATAAAGGTTCATTTCCTTCCTCAATTTTTTCCTAGAATCAAAAAGCATTTGTTACTTTATAGAAATACTATAAATGAAAACTTGAAAATGTATTATGTGTATATCAATTTACGCATTTAATTAAAGAAATAAAATAGTAAATATGACTAATTAGGTTTTATTTTTGTAGTTTTTCCTGCAGTAAAGTAAAATGACGCTGGTGATTTAATATAAAAGGAATATTAGAGAAATTCAACCTAATAGAGCTTCTGAAAATAAAAACGCAGAACTACACCTACAATTATGCGATATCTGAAATGGTAAGTAGTAGCTCTAAAATAATATAAAATAGTAAAAAAGTTGTATTCTTTGAATTTTTAATGTAATGTTCAAGGGATTAATTATTTTAAGCAGCTAATTATTATAAAAGATATCAATTTTTGAGATATGTTGTTTTTGCTGTTTCTTATCTTTCTTGAGTTTATTAAAAAAAGTTTCGGTCGGTTTTGTAGTACTCACTTTACTTGGAGGTTAGTGAATTTTAGAGTAAATACAAAAAGTTGAGCAGACTCCAATTTAAAAAGGAATTTATTTTACATATAGTATTCTCGCTAGATCTCCTTTTGGTTATCTAGAAATAACTGATGATTAGCTAAACTTTAGGCTTATTAAAAAGTGAAAAAGTCGATCGTATATGTATTAAATTTTCAAATTTAAATACACTGATAAAAAAGCAGAATAACGGCAAGAAGTAATTATTTAAATAATTAATTAAGAATTGTTTTTTAATTTTAAATTTATCAAGGCGCAAAATTTTTTATGGGAGCTCTTAGAAATAATTTTTCAGTTATTAATCCTGTAAAGTGTCTAAAAGCAATTTTACTTAAATGCATTTAAGTAAATGCAGGTGATATTATAGGAATTCTGAGGTGCAGTTATACTCATTATTTTGTTTTAGTTTGACTTTTTGATTGAAAATATATAGCTTATGCTTTCTAACTAGTTTTATTACATTAAATTGACTTACCGTAAATAATAATGCATTATAAATGCAATAAAATTAGTTGAAAGGTGCAAATTATACTTTTATAAAAGATTTGTAATGTAATTATTGTATTCAATATACTTCTGAGTGTAAACTTGCCTCAAAAACTCCTATAAAACCGTTATCCAAAACGTTAATCTAGACACCAAGTTAGTTTTAAGATTTTTTATTTTCTTATAATTCAAGTCATTATTATTTGAATTTCTTTCCAATAAATACATAAAAAATTTTATTTTTGAGACATAAATTTTTAATACGTAATATCACTACGAATTAAATTCAGCTAATATTAACTTTTACTTAAGTTAAAGTTCATGTTAGAAATAATAACCATTTAAATCTTTGTTGAAAAATATTCCATTATTCCATTCCATTACCCTGATTAACTTATGATTCTTTATTTGAAAGAAACCTTAAGAATTTGTTACTATGATGAATACTAAATCCATTCATAATTATTTGATATTACTATTACAAATATTCGTTTTCCATGACAATGTTATATGCAAATGCTAATTAGGTTTACGAGTAATAAATACTTTCCTGCTAATAACCTTGAAACTAATTCTTGTTTTGTATCCATAAACAGTTCTAAAAGGGGCTACTGCTATGCGATAACTGCCTCAAAACTTTTGTCCTCATTTTTCATACAAGTTTAAACTATTTTGGCATGTTTCCATAAGAATTAATACTTTCATAATTATGGTATTATTAAAGTCATAATAATTCACAATGCTGTGTCCTCTTTTTCTAAATTTTTTCAATATTTGATGAATAACTAAAGCAACTTTTTGTATTTTTAATTATATTACTTTTTTTTTTAAATATTTAACAAATTAGCTCAATATAAATACAGCTAAGAATTGAATTAAGCTTTTTTAATATGTTTTCTGCGAAATATGTTTTCATATAAAACCATGAAATGTCGCTTTAGTATTAGTTTGTAGCTGCTGCATTGATTTCTTTATCTTTTAATCAGAGTCTGTTGTACCAAGTTTCATGGGTATTATTTTAATTTGTTTGCATGTGTTCTCTTTTATTGCAATTTATTATAAAGAAAACTTGGAGTCTAATGAACTTTAGATTTAGTACATACATACGCAATTTTTATTCATTAATAAATCTCAAAGTTTTTAGGGGGTTTTACTGTTCATTGTTTTTTTACAGCTCATTTCACTTACTCGAATTACTAATGCTTTTACGTATTTAGTTGCTTGTTTAATATTTTATTACATTTTCCAATAATGTATGCTTTGTTTTTGTCTTGAGCATTGATTTTGATGGTGGGTTATAAAATTTTCCAACAAAAAATGAGACAAAGTAAAACGTGACGAGTTTAATAGATTATTTTATGTAAGTGAAAACTAGCTTTAAGATTTTTTCTTTATTTGAAAGAAATTGAGTAAAATTAGATATTAATATTTAAACATTGTACATTGTATTACATATAGAGTACATAGGAACAAAAAAGGTTCAATGAATCAATATGTATGTATACATATCTTATCTGTTTCAATACATTTGAATTCGAAAAACTTTAACAATTTTTCATATAAATTTTAGTTAGAAAAACATCAGAAAACAGCGAATTGGCTATTAATAAATGCTTGAGAAATTGTTAAAGGTCGAAGGAAATTCTAACTTTTCAAACATAAAAAATATCAATATCTTTTTAAATTAATTTATTGGATAGTAATAATACCTCAAAGGTAACAAGTAGCATGAAATCAAAGCCATTTCGAAAAAAGTAAACATTTTTATGGCTCGAAAGCAATATTGTAAAATAAACTGTGGCTGTTGAATGATCAGTACTGTTTTTATTAAAATTTGCAATAAATACGACATTTATGTTCAATAAATATCAAAAAATTTTGCTTACAAAAAATATGTTTAATTTAAATGTAAAAAAGTAACTAGTGGGAAGTAGTGTTCTATACTTTCTTATTATTTTAAGACTTATATGATGAATTAGAGTTTGTATCGGTATAGCTAAATGTGCAATTCAATAATTTTTTATGTTAACTAGCAAAATTTTAAGGGGGAAATAATACGCTGGCTAGATGTAAAATAGAATCTTTCAAAAAATTTTATATTTTAACAGTTATTGAAATCCATGAATTTAAATCTTATAAAATCTTAGAAGCCAATTTGATAACAAGAGGAAATAAGTTGAGAAATTCTACAAAAATGTCTTTCATTGAAAACAAATTAAAATACCAATTTTAATTTAATGCTAGTCTTTTGAATGGAATCAATGACCTTCCCTGATAAGACTTTTACTTTAAAGACTTCTTATCAAATCATTCTTTTGTTCACGTTTTTACCAAATGTCGATTGACTTTTTAATTTCAGTAATCATTTTTTTTTTTTTTTGAAAAAAAAAAACAAGAAATTAAGAAACTTTTTGCAATTTCAATTATTTAAGATAATACTTAAGAGGTTTTTATCTGTTGCTCAGAACTTCTTCTAAATACAAAAAAACAAATACACTTTGACATCATTAAATTTCACAATACTTTGTATTTTATTTAATATCATATAAAATGATAAAAGTAATGAATTTTGCATGATATCTTGTGGAGCTTGTGGATTTTATCTTTGCTATTAGCTTGAGTTGTTAAAATGTATTTAATTGTGTATTGTGTGTATATTATCGGGTCAAATACGCGAAAAATCCTTAACGTATTAATGAAACTTTAAATTTTCATTTAATAAGATATTTGATACAAAAATAATCATTAAACTACAAACAGTTCATTATTAATTTAATTGCTAAAATTGCTCAAAAACTTTTCCGAACAATAAAATGATAAAAATATTTTCTAAAGCTTTTCTTCAAAATTTTAATCTATCTTTAAAAAATACAAAATTTACAATTAATATCGCATCTAGCGAAATCTTCCAATACAAATGAAATTTTATTTAAACTATTATTTCTTAAATAAACTAAAACTTTTATCTTTCATCATTATCAAATCAACTTATTCCAATAATAAGCAATATTGGGTCGATTATAGGGTAAGATAAGAGAACGGAGATGATATAACTAATTATTTAGCATTTCAAACATGAAAGTTTTGAAAAACATTGTTATCAATTTTAATTAATTATTACAATGGTTAAATGTCGCGGATTATGCTTATCATTATATTTTATGAATTATTTATTCTGTAAAATTGTTAAAATATCTCTTTATATGTTGTTTTTCCAGTGATAAGCTTTACTAATCGCTAACCAATTAATGGACATCCGCCTCATTTTATGAAATGGTACCGGAGAATGCCGATAAAGAAATTATTAGTAATTTATTATTAGCAATTAGATATCTTTGATTTTTACGATAGGGCCACGAAATTTAATCTGATAGTTTTAGACAGTGAGATAAACAAAGTTGGCTTTACTTTTAATATTTTTTAGTATAAATAAATCTTTTGGAAAAGGAAAATAACTTCGATTTTTTTGGTTTTTATAAATTATTTAATACGTTAACAAGAACGAGAGAGATGTACTACATATCATTAAAGCCGAGAAATAGGTCCATGTTTAAAATGATCTCAAAATGAAGAAGAAGAAACCATTTTTCTTATTAAAGAAATATTTTTTACCTTTGAGAAATTTTTTTATGTGTTTTCATATGTGATGGAAATATTTATTGTATGATACTGAAAAGATTTCAAATGCAAGTACCATACTCTTAAAATTTGAGAAGAAAAAATTACATTTCAAGATGTGGGGTTTTATATTTAAAAATAAGCTAAAGTTTGTAGCTGGTAGAGTTTCTATCACTATGAGATATGTTCTATATGTATGACCAAATATCCAACAATCTTTAATTAAATTTCTAATGTGTTAGTTTTTCTGAATTCAATATAAAATATGTGAATAAATAAAAAATATTAGAACAGTTTTATAATATTTACAAAAAGGATATGTACTTTTATCGTGTTTTTTGGCAAATCCCGAAATTTTTACTGTTAGTTCTTTGGTTGCTGCTACTATTTGAAAAATATTTGAAAAAATAAAATACTAACTTCGCTCATTAGCCTTTTTTAAAATAAAAGAAATAAAATTATATTTCTTTTCCTTTGGGTCCTCTAAAATATCTAAAAATTTGGATGAGTTACTAGTTTATTTAGTTAAAATCCAAAGTTTATTTTAAATATAAATTGAAACCTTAGGATAAGATATCATTCTACCAAAAGAGCTTTGAGATTTTTGTTTTTTTTTTATAACTTGATGAAAGAGCATGCACTTTGATTGTGATGTCTAGACTTATTGTTCTCACTATTGGAAACGGGTAGGATAAAAAGTTGATCCAAATATCCTAAGCTATCTTCTCCATTTTGTAGAGAAGCTTATGCATAGCACTGTGATATATGATTAACTACATACAAATATTTAGACATTTATACTTCGGCTAAACTTTCTTGTTTTGTCAGCGTACTTGTTTATGCGGTATTCGTAAAATTTCTTCGCTTGCACAATTCATTTTTACCCCGATTTCTCTATGATCAAAAGTCAAGATATAGATTGCTTTGTTTTTTACAAACAGAAATTGAAAGTTTCCATAGAAGACCTATATTATTAAGGAGAGGCTTGCCCAATGAAAAAAAATATAAAAGCAAAACCTCTAGAAATCTTTCAAGGTAGGCTAAGGCAAAAAAAAAGTGTTTGTTGAAAATCGTCCAAGGATACATCTATACATGAATTTAAGTTTAGTATTTCACAAAAAAGTTTATTGTTATGATATTAGCAAATTCAAATCGTCATAATTCTTGACAAAGCCAAAGCAAAATGTGACCGGGTACAGCTAGTACTCAATAATATATGACAGCATTTGAACTTCTCAGTTCTTAATTAAAAATAATTGAGAAAAAGTTTTAATCATAAAATTCGCTCAAATATATTTATACTACATATGTTCCTGATTATGCAAAAATTTTACTCCTACTCATTTTGGTATGTTCAAAAAACAAAAATATAAATAAAGTAAGTGTCAAAGAGGGAAGCTGTTAAATATTTATTTATCAATATCTCTTTTATTAAAATAGTCAATTGGTTATTCTTTTTTAATAAAATAATTTTTTTGCTATGTATCTAATAGAAATGTTTTCTTTTATAAAAGAAAATATTTTTGATGAAACTCTACTATTTGAAAGATATCGACCTGAAATCATTTTCTAAACCAAACTTAGTTCAACTATCAAATATAATTTGACTGACAGAAACCTATAACTTAAATATGTATTTGAAAAAAATTAATAGTAATAATACTTACTTATAATATGAATCATAAACGAAGCGAAAACAACCATCCAACCCCAGCCACCGTCAGGAGGAATAGGAAGGTCTGAAGATTCATCATCTCCGGGAGTATTTACATTATTACTATTGGTATTTTTTTTATGATTTTCTCGTATTCCCTGAGTCATTTTTGATTCAATTACAAATTGTTGTAATTGTTGTTAAAGTTGTTTTTAAGCTGGTCCGTTGATTTAAATTAAGTACGAATCGAAAAAAAAAAATATAATTAACAAAAGTTCACTGCACCTGCATTTATTATCAATTAGCATTGAGCTTGGCGTTAGTCTGCCCAAAAAGATTATGCGATACTGTACTAAGCTTTTTCTTTAATTAAGGTTTAAGCTGAGCATTTTGCATGTTGGTTTCCATTGCCAGAATTGCTGAAATCCAATAATAATATATTGAATAAATAAAATTAATAAAAAATAAAAAAATTGAAAATTTTTAAATGATCAATTTCATATAAATTATTTAATTAATTAAAGTGTCCAGATTATCAATGTTTTTACTTAATTTTTAAAATTTATTAAAAAAATTTTACAAATATTGTCTGAAAGTCGAGTAAAACTGAACAAAAATAATTCTTTTTTTAAGATATATTTTATTCAAATAGTTAAAGATAAAGATCAAAATTTGCATGAAAAACGGTAAACAAAATAAAAAAATGTAAATTGACTTTTTTAGAAAACGACTTAGGAAATGTTTTGCAACTGAGACTTTTCATGCTATGTTTATTATTTAATAATAATATTTTAGCTCCGAAAATTCGAGAAATAGTTTGATTTGAAAAAAATGAATAAAAGTAAAAGAATAGAAAATATAGTAAAAGTTTTGGGCTGATCTTTCCCCTTGATTTTCAAGCAACTCTAATCATTTAAATTATGACTTTGATAAGAGTGATCTACATCGTGAGTTTTATCTCTACGATTTTAAAATTTGATGATAATAATTTTTTTTAAATTTTGTTTATGTAACTAAATATATTAATATATTTAGTCATTGATTTCTTCTTGAATGCTAACAGAAACACTTAAAAAACAAAAGTATGCTTATTTTTGAGAGCAGCAATTAAGATTATTTAGCTCTATTTTTAAAAATTCATTATACACAAACTCAGATGGTTCTGTAAAAAATACAGCTTAACTTTTCTTTTATGTTTTTTCTGCTTTAAACTTGAGTTAATAACATTAACCATAAATACCATGTGTAAAAAATTAACTTATATTTAGTCTTATTTATTTGAAAATAACAAAAATCATGACATTAAGTTCATCGTCTTTAATTCCTTTCGTTTCGTTTTTTTGTTAGAATTTTTAATTCATATTTAGTTTAAAACTGATCGTTTCTGGGATATTTTTAATAAAAAAATGTCAAAGAAACAGAATAATAATTCTTAATTAGAATTATACTTATTTACCTGAATTTTATATTTATAAAGTTAAACTTATTCTACTTGTTTAGTCGATAAAACTTCTAATGTTTTTAATATGGAAAAGAAATGTTAACTGGAAGTTTTATTTTTGTATCCTGTCGAAAATTTCGAAAATACGCTTTCGATTTACATAACTTAAGGCTGGATGAGAAAGATTTAAGAAAATAAGTATTCATAATACTCCATAACTCTTAACCAGATGATGTTACAAATTAAAGTTCTACGCAAACAAAACAATAAAAATATTCTAATAGAATAATTTTGTATATGACAAGCGTACGCTCACTACTTATTTATATAACAGATAATTTTGAGAGTTTATCAATAGATTGTAAGATAGCCTTAATTTGACTGTTTCAAGTTTTTGGGATTTTTTATTACAAAAATTAATCAATAAAATTTTGTATCACTTATCTTCAATGTTCATTCAACCATTAAATAAATTTTAATTACATCTAATTAAAAAAATATGGCAATTTTTCCTTTTTACGAGTAGATAACTCTTATTTGGTTTTTTGTTAAATCTCTATTTTTTTTCCACTTTTATTATTTTTACTAAGGAATATATTTTCTTCAAAAGAAGTTTTGTTTGATACTTTTACTATTTGCTTTTGACAGCATATCAAAAATTGTTTTCCAGAAAATAAGAACACATTTAATTATCTTTTTTTATTATTTGATTTCCAAGTTAAATTGAAAAATATATAAGGAAATATATGTATTTGCGAAAACTACATGTAGTGGGATATAGGCTCATAAAAAAGCTGCTGAACAAAACTAGAAAAGTAGCACTTTAAATATATTAAGCTTAAATTTAGGTTGTAGGAAACTTTTGGAACGATATTCTTTATGACGGATTTCTGCATGAGGGCTAGGCCAAAATTTTTAATTGGTCTAAGAGTGGGTCTCCACAGACAACTCACAGAATCGCTGTGAGTTTCTGCTGTGAGTTGTCCTGTGTAGACCCACTCTAAGGAATGCTAACAAGAAATTCCTAAACAAAGTTCTATTACTAAGACTTCAAACAGAAAATTCTAATAGAAAAATTTTAATAGTTTCTTATTATTGTTAATTCTTGTGTTTTTCTTTTGATTTATTGTTGTTTTCATTTTTTGATTCTTTATTTTCCTAGTTTCAACGTGCCAAATTCAATTTTCAAAACCAAAGATATACTGAAATTTTTAGTTAAAGTAGGGAAACATAAAGGTGTTTTATACAATAAAGTTTAGTGCTATCGACGTCTTTTCTTTTATCACGTAAAATCCTATTCTTTGAATACTTACGTTACATAGAAACATTTCCCACTTTGAAGACTGTTGTATTAATAGTCAAGTTAAATATTGCGAAATTCACTTTTAGCTCAAAAGAAGTGTGGTAATTAATTAAGCGAATTTGCTTAGCTTAAGTTCTGATGTTAAATAGCAAAATACACCAATTAAGTGGCAGTGCATACAAGAAATTTAAATTAGTAACTATAATTAACTTTAATAATTAATAATTATTCAAAAAAAGACACAATTTTGTATCTTTACAGATATTTCGAACTTTTTTTCAAATTACCATAGCAAAAGTAAACTTGATTAGTATTCTACACATAACGTTACAATTTAAATGAATAAAGATCAATTTTTCTATAGTTATAATTTGCTACTTCAACATGCTTACTGTCTAATATTTTAGTTTTGTAATAGAATTTAAATTTTTTTAAATAACTCAAGGTTATTTGTAGCTACATTGAATCATTTAAAGTAAGCTAACCTAGTAAAGTATGTTTATTCATTCTGGTTCAGATATTGTTTTTAAATGTAAACTTTGTTAATAAATATGCTATTAACGTGACTTGTTTTTAATAGAAAAAGTTAAGTTGATTGTTATAAATGTTGAAAGAAATCAATATGTGGTGTGTTAGAATAAGATCACTTGGGTATTCGTTGATTTGTCATTGGAATCTTATATGTTGGAATAATATGGTTAAATATTCAAATGATAGTAATATGCAAAACTTATTGTATCGGGATAAACACCGAGTGATCATAAAGTTTTCATAGCTTATAAAAAAAATTTTTACTTATAATCATAATCAGATAATCAGCTGATGAAATTATGGTCATAAATTCTTTATTTGAACTACGTATACGTATTATGGTTTCAAAGGAGTCAAAACAATTTTCTTTTAATAGAAGTCTTGAGAATAAAAAAAAGGAAACCAAAAGTTTTACCTTAAGATTAAATTTTTGGGTAATATGTTGTTACTTAAAACAAAAAAAAAAAATCAATTCAGTTTAAATATTTCAAACACTTAAATTGCAGTTTTTGGTTAAATAAAAAAATGCTTTTAAAAAAATATATAATTTAATATGAATTTAGTTTAATTATTACCTCACACTTCATTTGTATTAGAATAAAATTTATTTTTATATCTAAAAATAATTGACTAATGGCAATTTTCAGTTTTTCATTTCCAAGGCGTTTGAATTACAAACATATTTTGCTAATATTACCCGTAAAATATTTTTGTAAGCTTTTATCAATATTTCTTGCATTTCAAAGGTTTTCATATAAAATTACAAAATTATATTTTTGATATTCTAAGAAATTGATTTGGAGCAGCTTTTATTTCTAGTATAAAATAATTAAAATTTCAAAGAAATACTTTGTTAAACAATTTTATGATATAAATAGAACAACGTGAATACGTATTATAAGAAACCCTTTCGCAAAACTCAAAATGTATATTTCATACAATTAAAACACTAAAATTTGCTGCGACTACTGAGTGTCAGCTGTTAGAAAATTAATTACATAGCTCTTTAATGTTTTTTTTCATTTACTTAAAATAAAAATGAAGGACACTTAGTTCAATTTTATTTTTCAGCAAGCTAAAAATTTTGTCAATAATTGAATAATCTGTACATTTTAGTAAAGTACAGAGAAAAAAGTATAAAGACATTTATTATTATTTGATTACCTTAAAGCCTTTCTTTATACAGACGTAATAGTTTAGTTAAAGATATATTATAAATACAAAATATAGGTATATTTATTCAAGTTGTCTAATTACCCCAAGAATACTTCTGGAATGCTCAAATTTAGAGAAAATAAGAGTGTGAAGCAAAATAAATCTTTAAAGCTACACGGAATTATTTGTATGAAATCATCAAGAAATGCCTATGGCCCTTGAAGTATGTTTCTCATTAGCATTATGCATGCAATTAAGTTTTGATAAGTGCAAAATTTAGGCCCGAAGCAAATAAAAGTTTGTAAAATAAAAATTCCTATAATGCGGATAAGGGCCAATGTGACGTAAATTTCGAAAGAATAATAAAGAAAAAATACTGAAGAATTTCTGAGAATTGATTTGGAGATAGAAATTTTCGTGAAATATGTACTTTTGGTATTGCTTCAACATGTTTTTGTGCAAAGCTTTCAAAAGTCAATTTGGCCTCTAATCTGTAAATTCAACAAAATAAATTCAAATTCAAGTAAAAAAGCAAACAACAGCCTTAAAGTACTTAAAAGAGAATCTAACTTACTTTCAATTCAATTTTCCTTAAAAAAATCAATTTAAGCTTCTCATAATTTTATATACAAACAAAAATATTGGTATAATTCTTTGTAAACTCATTTTTAATTCATAAAATACTTAAAATCAATTGCAGAAGACAAGAATGGGCTAGTAGACCCATTTGGATCAATATATGGGTGCCACCAAGTGCTAGTGAGTTCTAGAAATAAATGAAAAACCTTAAGTACACACAAAACTCCTAGACATTTATCCACTAACATATTTGGCAGTTTTATCATTCAAATTAGGGTCAGAATCATTATCCTTTTTCAAAAAAGTTAAAGACATTATTGTAGTCACCATTTATGCCATTTAGCTCATTGTAATCATTTTTGCACTAACATTTTTCTAATTCCAGCGATAAATATTACGTAGATTTATTATAACATAATATTTTACAGTTATTTCACTTTACTTTGCACGACAACACTAAATTTAAACAGTATTGGTTGATAATTGTGCGATGAAGATTTGAATCTTTAGTGTCACGACAACATGATTAAAATTGGTCAAAATGCCAACATACTGATTGCCATCTATGAATTATTAAAATTCCTAATTTTATAAATGGTTTTATATTTCTTTACTCTTTTACTTTAATTCATTTTTTTTT
The DNA here is from genome assembly GCA_947359355.1 of Acrocera orbiculus. Lineage (NCBI taxonomy): Eukaryota > Metazoa > Arthropoda > Insecta > Diptera > Acroceridae > Acrocera > Acrocera orbiculus. Next base: position 29,521,555 of record OX375757.1, read on the forward strand.
TTTGCTTTTTTAAGTTTTCATTATGACTTTTTTATTTGAAAAGCTAATCACGTAAAGAAATTAACTTCTTGCTTTCGTGGTAGATTTTGTTAAAGTTGATAGCATATCTGTTTATTCAACTTAAATAATAATTATTGAGTTTAAAATTAAAATAAAGTTTTATTCTCTATTTAAGTTTTCTTAGCTCTCAGGACAGTTATATTTTAAAAGTGATCTATTTTCTATTCGTTACAACACTTAATGATAGGATATAAAAGTTTTTTTAGTAGAAAAAAATTGTTGTTTACTTTAAACTTCGGATTTCATTAGATATACTAGTCTTCCATTAAAAAACATATTCCCTCTACTAGATTATCTTTTTTCTTACTTTATGTTGTAATAAATGAAATTACGAGTGCACTAATTCCCAAAAAGTTTAAAATTTCAATTATATAAATGTTTATTATTTTACCCAAGTGCCAATTTATTTTATGTATTTTTTAGTATTTTTAATATATTAAATATTTAACACCTAATTTTTTTTGCAAAAAACAAAAAAAAAATAGAAAGTTTAAACAATAAAACTGCTTAGAATACTGCAAATACATTTAGAAAAATTATATTTTATTGTTTTCGAATTTACTTGAACAGCTTAAGGTCATGGAATCAAATTAAAAAGCATTTTCTTTTTGTGACATAATTGTCCCATCAGTATTGAAAATTCAACAAAGATGTAAATAAATAAAATAAACAAAAGAACACTCACAAAATTATTATTTTAATTTAATTTTTGCTCGTTATATACACTTCACTTTTTAGATTATTAATTCAACAAACCAAAAATTATATTTTGTTATTCTGAACTTCGAATTTACGCAGAATGATATATATTCATATTTATTGGTGGACATAAAAAAATTAGTTTTATTTTATTTTTTTAAATCAGAGCTAAAAGTTTACCTTGGCAAAATGATTCGCATAAAAAATGGATAGCATCCAAAATGCTTACACGTATTACATATATAAAAACGCACGTGTGTATATCTCTTTCATTGATGCGGCTATGAAAGCCAAAAACAAAAACCAAAAATTGAGTTTGTGTAAATGAAAAATTTTTATTTTTAGCCATCGATAAGCGCAACAATTAAATGAATTTTTCCAACAACAACAAAAATAAATGAGAAATAAGTTTAACTAGGTAAACTGGCTTCTTTGTCACAATCTGCGGAATATAAAATACAACTAACAAAGCAATTCTAGTTGGCAGTCGTATGATGGGCAATAATAATATCACAATAAAACTGGATAATTATAATGCATTAAAATGCACATCTATAAATTTCTTAATAAAACAATTTAGTAAACAAAAACATACTTGAATTAACACCTATGGTCGTTAAATCTCTTGTTTGACACTCTTGTTCCGTGTTTGTAAATAACAAATAAACAGTTTTTTGTTCTCTTTTAATATAAAAAATACTTTTGCTACTCCGAATGAAATTATTCGTTTTATTTGCTTAACTCTTTTTTAATCACTTTAAGTTATAAATAAAGAACAATGAACTTGACATATAAAATATTTTTTGTTCTTTTGAAATTTATTTTTTGCTATTAAATATATTTTTTATAAGTGAAATTTATAAGTTCGAAGTTTAATAAAAACACACAAATACAAAAACTTTGCTAGTATTTAAAACTTAGCGCCAATTAATTTAAATCTGACGTGAATTCGTCTGGCTGTGTCAACGAATACTGAACAGAATTTATATTCTCATGTTAGTTGAAGCAATTATATTAAAATTAAATAAAAAACAAAAGAATTTTATATTCAGTTATCATTATCTGAATTTTTCCAGTTTCACCAAAATGTTTTGATGTCTCAGCTAATTCTAAGCGAGGACAAAGAATTTGTGCAAGATTAGAAATTTCGCTAAAAGATAACGGTATAAATTTTTGATAAAATTCCCGGCATTCTGATTTGCATTGAAAAGAGGCAGAATTAAATGTTTGTTTAATCAATTTTATTAGTTTCGTTTTCATTTAGAGTTTTTTTTTTGTTGTTTCTTTTTGTTTATCGCTGATTCTATTTTTAATTGAAATACATTAAACTCAATGTAATAGACGCCGATTGCAATCATTTATTTAGTTGTTTCATTGGTAAATTGTTCATTTGGAGTGTTTTAATCTATTGTGCGTCAAACGAGTTATGTTGCTTGATTTTTTGTATTGATTGCCGCCAATAGGCCTTCATTTGATTAAGTTAACTAACAATAACAGCAAGAAATTAATAAGCTTTGATTTGGTATGAATTTTGAATTTGAATGGTTTTATTTTGCATTTTTTGTTTTTTTAAATACATTTTTTATTCTTTGCTATATATTTTATTGGTTTTGCAGTTTTTTGGGTTCTCTTTTTTAGATTAGTATTAAATACAGTTTTAGATAAATTTTAATACAGCAAATAGGAATAGTTATTTTTTCTTTGTGCTTTTTTTTAGATGTTCTTTATGATACGAATAACAAAAAATCAATATTTTGTTGTTGTTGTGTGATTAAAATAATCAATTTTTTTAATATATTATTTTAATGCAATTTTCAGTTGACCTTAAATTATGGCTGGCGAGTATGGATTTTTTAAAGTTAATTCTTTCAGGAAAAGTGAAGAGCAATGTATTTTTTATTCAAAAACCTCAATTTGGTAGAATTATTCCTTTTAAATATGCTTTTAATTTTTATTTATATGCAAACTCTAAAGTCTTTATTTTTAAGTTTGAGCTTAGATCAATTATGGGCGGTTCATTTGATGTTTTAGATGGAGCATAGAAAGGTTAAATTTTCGTTATCAATCATTAACTCTATGGGGCGTTCCTGCTTAATGCAAAAATTAAATTAAATTACTGATCTTATTTTTAAGGAAGATGATAAATCTAAATTAAAGAAATTTGGGGCGAAGGATTTCAATTAAATATATCAGACACAACACTAACCTAAGCACTTATGATCATATGGACTAGATTTGGTGCTGTCGGTATTTTTTCTAAAACTAAATTCGCACAGACAAACCAAAAGTTTTTTTTTGTTGTTGCTGTAGAATGTGTTCTATCAAAACTGTAAAAGAATCAGAATATTGGGAGTTTGTAAATATCTATTTACTTAGTGTGTATTAAGAAATATATAGTTATGCAATTTTTGTTGAGTTTTAGACTAAAAACTATCGCAAAAATGGAAGTTAGGAGAAAAATTAAGACAATTGACAATAAGTTACGCATTGATAAGTAGTTTCAAATAAAAGATCAAATAATTGAGCTTAATATTTTATGCTTTACTTATAAAATGTCTTCTGTGTGTTAATCACGGAGCAGAAATGTATAAAGAAGTAAAAAAAAAAAATTTAAGCACAGAGTTTAATTGTAGTACACTTCTGAGACTTCTAAGTTTTAAAAATTTTTAACTCATGTAACTTTTTATTACAAGAGAAAAACTGCTATTTTGCATACTCTTATTTTTGTTGGGTGGAAAGTTTTGCTCATTTTTATGCTACACGCTTATATATTAGCACCTAATGTAGAAGTTTAATTTCCAGATATAAGATTTAACTGGACCTTAATACATCAATAGAATATAACAATAAACCTTTGATAAGGGAAGAATTATAATGCAGTTACCTATTTCGCTTTTTATTGCAGAACTTAACTTGAAAGTTACTGTCCAAAAATTTTATATTGAGTAACTGCCAAGTTAAACAGACTCCGAATTAAATTCTTTAGTTCTAGTTTTTATCTCAAGCTAACCAAATGTTGATATATTTTTAGTATATTATTTATAATCTTGTTTAATTATAGTAGAAAGATTAACATGGTGTATTTTTAGGTTTTAGGTAACTTATTAAACACCATTGTCTTAACAATAAACAATAAGTTTTTAGTGAAAGGTGTGTTTTATATTTAATTACATTACAATGATTTTTGATTAATCCTTTAGATCGTCTTTGTTTCATAACTTCAGAGATTAAGTCATTTAAAAATATCTTAATTTCAAAGAACTAGGTCCTTTTGTTTGTTTGACAACTGTTTGTTTGTTTGTTGTAACAACTATATTGACTTCTCAGTCTCAGGAAAAATATCATTATGACTGTATTTCGGAACATTTGTGCATATAGGGGAACTTAAGTGGACTTTATTGCTCTATTTCAAATTTAAACTGTCACTTTTTGATCCTCTCTTGCAGCTACCCAGCAAAAAAAGGGGAACAAATTGATAGCTGACTTTAGACTAGAGTGTTCAAGTTTTTTAACGTTTTGTTAACTTGGTTACCATTTTTTTTAAACTATGTCACAAACAAGTATTTAATGAATGAATTTTTTAATTAATAATATTAAATTGATATAGAAAATAGTCTCAATTTCTTTCTCCGTAAAAGACTTTTATTCATGAAGATAAGGAATATACATTTTATGATTTATTACTTTTTTGCTATAATTTATATTTGTATATTTTCTAGTAAAACCTTTTTTGACATGTTCAGCATATTGCTTTTGTTACTCTATGTAAGATATTCATCCAAACTTTAGACACATATTTAATATGACAGTCAAATAATAAAAAAGCCAAAATTTGTCAAAATTTGAAAATTAGGTTTGAATGAATTTTTTTTGTTCATTTGATTTTGAAGTTTTTTTTATTAAGAATATATTACATGTTAAGCAAACCTCACTCAAAATTTTATTCCTATAATTTAAAAATTTCAAACCAAAAAACTCAAATTTTTATAAATTATATAAATTTTTCAACTAACACAAACGATTTATATCGAAAAATTGTGATATTGAGTGAGTAATTCACAGTTCATTTCCCCATTATATTAGATAAGCTTCATGCTACACAAAATTAAGACATCCTCTATCTCCAGACATAAAAAATTATATCTGCATTTTATCCCCTGGATATCATAAATAAAGGATTGTGAATCTTTCTTTGCTTACTCACGTGAGAACTAAATTATATAAAGTTTTAAGTGTAGTCAATTACCTTAGGTCAGGGATTCAAAGTATTTCACTCATAAAACCAAATTCCACCTTAAATAATTAAAGATTTGAAGATACTTGATAAATTTTTTCCTTTGAATACTTAAATTTAATTTTTGAAACTTTTTAACAAAAAAAACTTTTTGCAAATTATAAAAGTAGATGAAACTAAAAGTAATTTAAAATGTTGCTCCCCGTTTGGGGAACGACTTTGACTGGCTATGAACCATTCACCAAACTGAAACCAAACTCAATGTTTTTCACGTTGAGGGGAATATATCTGAAATTATGAAAATACGCAAGCGTTGTTTTAGTAAAATATAAATACTAAGAAAATATAAACAGTATTTTGCTTCCTACTTCATTTCTAGTGAAAGGTAAATAACCAGGAATGGACTAGAATTTTTAAGGGTAAAAATTTTTTTCTTTAGTAGCTTTTAAATAAGGATAGACTCATTTTTTAGGAAAATATCAAATTAAAATGATTATGGACCCCTAGAACCAAAATTTAAACAATTGTTTTTATATAGAAGTTTGGAAAACTGTGTAGAGCTTGTTATTTTTTAAATTTGTTGATATTTTTTTAAGCTCTAAGAAAATTTTCCTCTATGAATCAAAGAATTCATTAAATAATACAAAGCTTAAAGTGTACTGTTTATACATTGTTGTTTGTTTGGTCATCCAGTGACCAATAACACTAGTTTACAGTGATTTGGTTCCATTACACTTTATAACCATTTCTTATGTAAAATGGTACGCTAAAGTAGAAAATGAAGTCAAAAAACTTTAAAGTAGGACGGATTTTGAGATATAGGGGAAAAACCGTTTTTGTCATGTCGAAAAAAAACCTTTTACCCTTATCGCGATTAACTAATGTATCGCACGGCTGATTTCTTAGATTTTTATACTAAACTGTAAGTAGGTATATTTTGCATATTTCATTAATACAAAATTTTCCCATAAGACTAACGATATACGAGCTATCCATACATTTATCACGAATTTTTCGACATTTTTACCAAATTTTTGGAAAAAATTTACATTTAGCGACATATTACCCTAATACAAACCACTTTTTATTTTTTTTTATTTTCAAATATAAAAGTTCAACTAATCACAAATAAAATGAGTGGCCGTTTATCAAAATTGATTGAAAATTATAGATGTTATAAGGATTTATTATAATCTCTTAAAATGAATACTGGGCTTATCATTTTAATCTTTTTTAATGACTATTTTACACTTGTCTACACGAAGAATGCACCTCGAAATAAAAATGTTTTTTAGGGTAATTTTGAGTCGCTGAATTCGAAAATGATAATCGTTTTTTTTTTCAAAGAAGCGTTTGCGAGATATTTGCAAAAAACGTGTTTTTTTGGGTGTATTGTCCTTGATTGGTCTATACCTGAAGAAATAATTTTTTGATTGATTAAAAATGACTGGTTTTAAAAAGTTATCATAATCTTCTTTCATTAAATATATGAAACATGCCAATCAATTAATTTCTAACGAAGTGCAGTTAAACAGAAAGTGATTTTTTCACCTTTTTTAAAAATGGCCTTTTTGTTTGCTTCTTTTTGTTTCAAAAAGGTTATTAACTAAAGTTTTTAAGACTTTAAATAAAACAAAAAATTATTACAAAAATTTTAGAATTAAAACCCTTAAGATCGAAAAAAAAATAAAAAATTTATAGATACTTAGTGGGAACGTGATTTTTTCATTTTCCAGGTCTGCTACGGACGCTCACATATTGCTGACACTTAACTTAATGCAAAGAATTCTTTTTTATCATAATTGAAATTTCAAAAGTATTTTTTAAATTTCATAATTTGTGTTAATAATCTTACGAAATTTTGGTTTATGTTCTGCGAATTTAAGTTTCAGGAATACGCCTTCAAAAAAGTATGAAGACCATATTTAAAACAAATTTTGGTAATTTTCAAAAAAGTTCGTGAACTTCAAATAATAATCGGTTGACAGTTCGGTTTTCCCCAATATCTCAAAATTTGTTCTACTTTTAATATTTTTGACTTCATTTTCGGTTTTAGCGTACCTCTTTACATAAAAAATGGTGGTAACATGTCATGGAACCAAAAATTTTCTTAAATTTGTAAACCAGTGTAATAGAAATTAAAATTATGAAAAAATTAGCTTGGGTTAATGGGAGCTAATATTCATTTTATAAGGAAATGATTAAATAGTAATGTTACTTCTAATCAATCTTGAGAAATACATATTTTTTAGCTAAGTAAGATTTGCACAATGAAAAGCTTTTAATGAGTTAAATATAAAATTTCTTAAGCTAACTTTGGATAGTGTTTTCTGCCTGAAATTATTTTAAGTAGCCTAGGTGTGATTCAGTAATGCAAAATTTGAAGAGTTTTAGTCATCAAGTGATTTTAATAACACAAAAAATCCACCAGTTTTTTTAAACTCAAACATGTTTTAGAAATTAAAATACCAAAATACACGTTTTCCCAATAAAAGTAAGAGGTATAAATGTAATCTTAATTCATTAGAGCTGCATCTCCTCAGATTTATTAAGTAGCATTCAATATTCTTCTTCCTAGTTTTCATAATAAAATTTTTGAAAACACCAAAACTGTAATTAATTGTTGAGCCTTTGCTTAATTATTTAGTTAGAGTGTATAAGAAAATAATATTGACGTGTTTTTCATGATAATGATTTTCAAAGGATTAACTAACTTTCACTTAATAAAAAAAACCTCTAAATGTTATATGCATTTAACTATGATTTCATATAGCTTACTTCTCTTTGATCTCATGAATGAGACATATCTGATTTTTTTGCTAGAAATTTAATAATTTAATAAATTTTGTTTTGTTAACTTGTGGTTTTTATAAACCACAAATTTTTTACTTTTAGTCATATAAATCGGATATATTAATCTTCCTATGCTTGTTTATGGTTTTTAAAAATTGTTAACTAGCCTTAAAAGAAATCCCTATTATGTTTTACTTAGAAATGTTATTTTAACTATATTTCAAAACGCAAAATATCTTAATGATTTTTATTGATAAATAAAACAAATGTACAAAATTTCATAATTTTAACTGATTTACTGAGTTGCAGGACAAATTCGATACAAATTTAATTTTTTTATTTCAAAATTTACAACAAAATTATATTTTTCAGACAGGCTGCCAAAATTTAAGAAAAGTATCAGAAAATATATTTTCAGAAAGTTTGGAAGTATATCTATAGAAAGCTTCAAAAGTTTTCAAGGACTTAAACCATTAGTTATAAACTTGTTTTGTTTCGAAATTCGAAGTTGCAATAAACACTTTTGAATTTAAATAATTTGTGTAAATCTTTCAGTTTGTTTTATCCATTTTTTCTATGAGTTACAATCTAAATAAGCTTTGAGCTATTACCTAACATTTGTTTAATTCTAAATTCTAAATTTTGTGTTTACTTTGAGAGATGTATTTAGAATGATTATATTTTGTGTAGAAATTAAGGTAGTTTTGTAAAATTTTATTTTGTTTTGAACCTTGTTACGATGACCTCCTTTTTGCAAGCAGCTCTAAGGTGGTAGGGATAAAAAATCACAGAAAATTGGTTTAAATGATCATCCCGACTAGCTCATGAGCTTCTATTTTAATGACATAAAGTATATTAAATATATTAGTATTTCCCAAAACGTAATGATTTTTTATACTACTGCAAAGAACTAAGAAATTTTATAACCAATATTTTTCTTGGATCTTGCTTAAGGAATTTATTACTGAAAAGAAAAAGGGATATTTTAACAATTGTCTGAAGAATAAATGAATATGGACAAAAGTATGAAATCTTTTTGGTTTCGCTTAGAAAAGAGTAAACATAGTCCTTATCCATTATAGAAAATTCATAAAAGGTCAAAAATAAAATATGAAAAGTATCTATCTGTGGACTGCTTAATATAAAATGATATGAAATCAAAAATCTTTTGACGAAAATACTTCACAGAGAATATTTACCTGTTCAAATAAAACAGATTAAAACTTTCTAATTAAAGGGATGTTTTCATTTTCTAATTTGAAAAAGGACTTAAAGGCAAATAAGTTTTGTTCCTCCAAACATTTTAAATGCTGTTCACTAAAAAAAGGTTGAGCTTGTTTTGGGCTTAAAACTTTGGTAATTCAGCCCATATTATTTTATTTCTCTAAGTAATAAAATTTTGATTTTGATTTTTAATTATAAAGTTACACTTTGTAAATGAAATATCCAAAATAAAAAATTACTATTTGAGAAGCCATAAAAATAAAATACAATCTTTAAATTTAATCAAATTTTATTAATAGTAAAATCTTATCTCCTTTTAAGATTAATACAATAATCTTAAAGAAAAACATTTCTTAATTTCTTCGAGCAAAGTAAATATTTTTATATATATAAGTGTTTGTTTGTGTATGAATTTTGTAAATATTAATCGCAAGTGCAATAGAGCTACATAAAATTTTCAATTTTAATGAAAAGCCCCTTTTTTCCTGTAGAATTTCTTCAAAAAAGAAAGAATAAAAAGCCATCCGCTATAGTTAGAACTATTCGAAATTTAATTAAAATCTTGTTAGATTTCTAAAAAAATTTTTTATCATCTTTTTGATGAATAAAACTATTTTCTAGTTATTTTAATATTCCTGTGTCTCTTAATTCTATTTATTTATTTCTGTTTTAAATCTCAAAATATTTAAATGCGAGTAATAAAATTGGCGTAAACAATTTTGTTTTTGATTTTGGCAACATCTGGAGTTTATTTTATTTCGTAAAATTGCAAAAAATTAACCCAAAATCATTTTCAAAAAACTTTGACCATTAGGTTTCATCAAATTACGCTTACGGTTCGGTCGATAGGGTTGAAAGTTTTCTTCATTTGAGAATTTGTTCTTTTGTTTTGAGATAGAACTTTTTTCAGTTTGAAGGTTTTGTGTTGTTACATCCGAATTAATTGTAGAACTCTGAAGATCTGATGTTGTTGGGCTTGTATCGGATCGTTTTGTTATTGAAATAGCTGACGGAGTCGTAGTATTTTCAAACTTAACTTCAACATAATGTTGATCAGTAGTAATTGGATTTGTAGTTACTTCAATATCTTGTAATTTGGTGATGGTTGTATCTAATCCAACATCTGGTCTAGATTGTGAATTTGATACCTCAGATATGCTATCTATTTCAGTAGAATGAAAAGTTTCTTCTGTTAGAGCATTGAGAGGATTTTCGCTTGTAGATTCTTCAATATGAGTTTTTGGTGATGTATAGTGTGTTTTGACAAGAAGCATAGGAGGAATAAAATGACCGTCACCTGCTTCTTTATATCGAATACTTTCATTTAGATTTGATGTTGTATGTCCTTGTTGGACATGCATTGGATGACCAAAGCTTTTGGTGTCATTAAGAATAATATTTGCATGAGTTGTAGAATCTATAGTTGGGAATATTGTTTCAGCTGAACTTTCTTCGATTTTATCCATTTTAACTGGATCGCTTGTTGAGTTGGTTTCGTCAATTTCAGTTGATGTACGTAAAATTGTAGCATATGTTGTAGGAGAAATTTTTATATCTTGTGGAAAACTTTTTTTAATATGTGGTAGGGGTTCAATAGATTCCTTAACATCAGGAATAGGCTCATCACCCATCATTAATTCCTCTTTTGAAATACTTTTAGATTTTCCTTTTAAGTTTTTAGCTTTGATTAGTTTCACTTTTTTTTCATATTCTTTGGCTTTTTTAGTAGACTTTTTCATTTTCTTTGTAGTTGTTTTTAATTTATTGGGCTCATCAGCTTGCATTAGTTCCTCCAAATTGAATTGTTCAATTACTTTCTGTACAGCATTTGGTTCTGATGTGGTTTCCTTTTGCTGAGCCATAGGATTTATTTTAATGTCATTTTCTTCATTATTATCTGATCTAATACTGTTTATAGTATGTAAAGATTTTTTATGTGTTTCATTTAAAGTTTGAGGTAATATGGAATTATCTTCAGTTATATGAATATTTCTTTCATTTTTGCAAATCAATCCTTTTAGTACTCTATCTCTATCCTATATAATGGAACACAAAAAAGGAGTTATAATTGATAATATTTTTTTAAAAAAATTTCTTTAGAGGCACCTGTTTCCCTTTGCAAATTTGATGAATTATGCCCTCATCTCCTCCACAATCTCTCACCAATTCCACACTTCCACTATCTCCCATATACTGGGTAGTTAATGAAGGTATACCAGTTACAGTACATTCAGATGCCCATGTTGGAACTTAAGTAAAAAATAAAATATAAGAAAACTTTGCTCAATATAAAATCAATTATATATTTTACAACAAAGTTGTAAAATCAATTATTTTTTTTACAACAAAGTTCATTCACTTACCATTCATTTCACACAAGAACGAAGCAGTTTCAGGACCACCGCATCTAAGAGCATGCCAACGGTAATCTCTCAAGGGATCAATAACAGCACAGAGAGGAGATTCAATAACTGGTAAAGATTCACTCCAATATCCTGATGTTGTCTCTAAAGGCTTTGAATTTCTAAAGTTAAACCAACATTTTTCGGGTCAAAATTTTTGCAAAACTAATTTTTTTTTTAAACAAAAGCATCGTAAAATTGAAAAATATAAAATTTATGGTATTCGCCTTTGTCCTATTTTGAGAACAAAATAAAAATTTATTTCTTAGATTTATAGTAAATATTTGAAATATTTGTTTTCAAATTTTTTTGTAAAATTTCATCTTCAAAAATTTTATATATCTAACAATTTCAAAAAAAATTTATAAAAACTACTTACGACCATGTAAATCGTTCAGAATTTTGTGGTCGCATTAATCCAATCCAAGTAGTGTATGTTACATCCAAGGTTTTGAGGAAATTTCGAGCTGCATCAAATTGATCTGGATTGTCGACTATAAATATAAAAATATGATTGAAAAATACTGTCGACAATAGTTCGACAAGAAAAATAATTTTAGAAATAAAACTTTAATTAAATCTTTTCCTTAGTATTGTAGCTTGCAATTATCATAAGATTTTGGTACAGAAATCTTTATTCAGAGTTAGTCGAACTGATGCCATTTTATGACTCTAGTCAACTTTTATTGAAAACTGTAATTCATTAAAACATACAAAAAACATTAAATAAAAGACTGAGGTCTACATTTAATTAAAAGTGCAAGAAAAACATTAACAAAGTACTTCAGTAAACAAGATATTTAATGATAGAGAGAAAAATTAAAGAGAATATCTTAACATTTATCTAAGGATTGGAGAATAAACTTTTACCCACCTACGTATGTAAACTGGCAGAGAAAAATAGTGATGTGTACAACTAGTCGGATAAGTTTTATGTGGAAAAATGAGTATAGGGCGGAAGTCTCTGTTTAACAAAAGGATAGCGATGTGTAATTAAGTGCCAGAGGAAATAAAACAGTTGAAGTATATCAGTTAATTTAGGCATAGAGCAACAATATAACTGGAAAGTATGGGTTTTGAGGGTTTGTGTGAAATAGGTCCAAAATTAAAATCATTAATAATATGATAATATTAAAAGAATTCATTTGGTAAAGTCAATACTATGACTTTTGAATTTTTTATATTAATAAGCCGTAGATCAATAATAAAATTTATTAAAAATTAAGATCATTTATTAAATATTCATTTGTAATAAAAGAAAAATTAACAGTCAAAAATAATTCTTATCAACAATCGAATGAATATTTACATGAAACCCAAAAACACGTTACTCAAATGAAATGATTGTATGACTTTCAGGCTTAATTAGTATCTCTTAAGTATTTAATTAAAATAAAATCTCTTATAAGCTTTTTCATAAACAAAAGCTAACAAGAAGAGTTATTGTTTTCATCTCCAAAATATTTAGAAAGATATCCCTCTGAAGCTTATGTAATTATCATTGTGACTACTTTTGGCATGAATTTTTAATATGTAGTAAATACTTAATGAAAATAACGAATCAAATATTTTTTCCAATCTAAATGTAATATTTTATTCAAGGCAATCAAAAAATGTGTAAACCATAAATCATTTTTAACTATTACAAAGAAAGGCTGTGCTTTTGTTAGTTCTTTGTTCTAAGAAAATTTATAAGAAAAAGTGTAAAAGCAACAATCATAAGCATCATATAAAACAAAGAAGTTTGAAAACATTTTCTCCGTAGCTTAACTTTTTATCAAGCTTCATTCATGTTTAGTTAAGGTTTAATTAAAAATTCAATTATTTAAGCTTTTTCAATAGTTATAATGAAATGAATAAAAATTTCTCTCTCTTTGAGCTTAAATTTTTTAAATAAAAGAAATATAGTGCCCGCTCGTTTTTATTCTAAAACCTATGATTTTAATTTGCTATTAAATGCAACTAAAAAAATATTCAAAATTTGCAAAAATTATGTATTCATTTGCTTTGAAAGAATTTGCAAATCTGTAAAAAAATAAACAAATAGAAGTATTTTAAAGGAATATTTCTATAGTTTTTGCATACCTGTAACCAAATTTGCATGATGAAATTGACAAACAGCATCAGCTTCAAACCATGAAATTTTATCACGGAAGAACCTGTAAAAAACGTCAAATCCTTCTTTTGGTAGAGTCCATGTATTGCTGATATTCACCTGCAATCACATTTTGTAATTTAGTTAGATAATTGATTTGATGAATTACTTACTTAATACTTAATAGAATGGTGGAATATTAATTGAACTTAATTAACTAATTTAATGTAATTAAATTTTTCTTCAATTAAAAAATGTCCTTAAAGTAAAAAGTTATTTACTTTGTATAAAATAGAACTTTCATAATGATATGGAAAACATGATATCAAGAAATTTGCTTTGAGTAGAGGTACTGCTTTTTAAAAACAATTAAAAATTTCAGTTATATGATAATTACTTAGAATTGTAAATTAAAGCCTAAAAGATTGTTTAAGTCTATGTCTTTTATATTGAGTCTAGGGCTGTCCACAGAGTGCCGGCTTACAGCCGATCTTACAGCCGAGCTGACACTGATTTCCATTGTGATTGGTAGGCTTGCACTCTGAACACTTTGAGCATATTTCTATTGATTTACCCATAACGACTTTATAGTCTTCCATATCGGAATCGGCGTCAGCTCGGCTGTAAGCCGGCACTCTGCAGGCACCCTAAAAGGTTGTTTATAACTATCATTTTCAGACACAAATAAGTAAAATATTACAAAAAATCTCTATTTGATGAATTCACAAAAATTTTATAAAAACTTGAATTTGTAAAAAGCTGCATTTTTCTTAACCTCATGAAATTTCATTCTACAAAATCTAATATAATTGAAAAGCTAAATAATTTAATAGCATGGATAGTTTGTAGGTTTAAAAATAGTTGAATTTCTTACAGGACAATTAGTAATGTTCTAAAAACCCTTGGATAGCTAAGACAACAAATGTTGGTATAAAATTATAATAAAAAACGATCAGCGTGAACATTAAAATTTATTATTTTTATTTTTATGGGATCGGCTTCCTTCTAGTAGTTCGGGGACCAGGGAGTAAAGTAGGCTCCTATTTTATGGGACAATATGCAGATTGGAGTTTTTTTTATAGTAAAAGATTTCACAAAAACAATTACCAGGTTAAATAATGTTACAAAAAATTACTAGGCATAATATAATTAAGTATGCTGCAATGTTTACCGAGATCTAAACCATACATCTCATTCCTATAAAAGATGATTTCTTATAAAATTACAGCTAGAATTAGGAATTACGTATTTAAAAAATCATATTTTTGTAAAGTTGTGTTTAATTAATATCTTAAATTACTCAAAAAAAATTATCATATTAAACAATAAGTATCGAGATTACATAATAAAGATAAAACTTTAATAAAACCTGTAGAGCAATTTATTTAGAGCTTAGTTATAGTAATGTTGTTTTTATTTGAGTCAAAATTCTTTTTCTGGAAAATTTTTGAGAAAGGTGATCAATGTAGCAATTATGTTTATTTGGGTGTAAATAGTTACGCTGGTTATTTGTTAGTCTTCTTGAAATAATATGTTTTTTGGTTATTTAACTATTAGCTAAATCTTGTCGGCAATTTTCTATCTTATTTTTTGATAAGTTTTTTTAAATTTACAGTAAAATTGAAGGGAAACGAATAAAAATAGCAAAATCGCTAAACATTTCATTAATATTTTTCTATAAAATTAGCAGCAAGGTATTTTTCAGATATTGTATTAAAGACATATTTTTAAATTTTCAAATTATTATTAACGTCTGCTTTATGTTCATAAAAATCACAATAATAATGTAATAATACTGAATACGACTTAAAGTAAACAACTAATTTATAATTTTATTAAAAAAATATGGTTGTAAACATTAGTCAACTTTTTTCTTGTTCTTGTTAGACTACTTATGCAAAATGTAATCAAATATTTATTGATACCAACAAATATAATCACTAAACTTTATCACATCAATTTAGTAAATAGTAAACAGTAAACAAGAAACTACATCCTTGTAGCTAAACTGAGTAGCTCCATTTGAAGTTGTTTATTTTTGTTATTACATCATTTTCAAGCTCAGACAAAAAGGGCAGGTGTTAAAGATACTACTTAGAGATAAACTATAGCAGATTGAATGAGTACATCAATAAAACTCAATTAAATGGAATCAAGTGTTCCTTTTTTTTTTCCACTATCTTTTTCTACTTGTGAAGCTCTTGTCGGTATAAATTTGAATTAATTCAAGAAGTTCTTTGTTTAAATTTCTAAAACTGAGTAGTTATGAGATGTTAACATTTGAATATTTTACGTTTTAGCTAATTAAAGTTGTTGTAAGGCAAATTGTTTCCTAAATGAAAACAATAGAAGCATAATAAATGGCAGGAGCACTATTTCATGTTAGCTTTGACTTATGTAGATCTGAAGTTCTTTGGATGTAGCTTTGTTGTATTCTAAATTCCGAATAATGTGAATACATCTTTTTGTTATAAATGAGGGGAATTTTATTTAAATAGACTACAACAGAGTGAAAAACTATAAGAAACAGAATATCAAATAAAAAATGTTATGGGAAACTATGACAAATTAAACAAACTTGGCATACTTTGATATTCAAGTCAAAATAGTTGTAGGCCTATAAATTTTATTTTAATGAAATTTTTGGGATGTTACTGCTTATACTTTATTAAATTCTGAAAAGTATTAAATTTATTTTATTTTATTACCCTAAAAACATGGTATATCAAATTAAATATATAATTCTATTTTCAGCATGAAGAATTATTATGAAAATGACATTCACATATTATAATGGTATGTAACGTTTAGTTTTGTTTCATATCATTAATATTTTCAAGTAAATTTCAATTTAAAGAAGCAAAACTTTCAAAAAATTAAATATATAAAAGAGGTTAGAGTAACAAGGTTTCTATAATTAAACATGGTACAACCTAAGTCATTAATTTTTCTTATCAAGAAGATGCTTTGAAGTACAATATTCAACGAACTAATTAATATTTTTGTTCTTCGTCTTTGAAGACATTAAATATTACGACTAGATTAAAATATCAGGCATACATTTTTATTGTTATAACATTTTAAAATTTTAAACGTTTAAAATAACTTTACTCTTTTACGTTTTGTTGAGTTTTAATATAACTTCAAATACAACTGATATACTAGCAATATTAAACTATAAGAAAGTTTCTCATTTGGCTCATTTGATCCATTTAGATTCATGGATAAACATTTCCCCTTTTAAAACAAAAAACCTTAAATTAAAAGCTAAAAATTTTTTTTGTGAACTATGAGTAGATAAAAGATGCAAATATCAATGAATTTGTAAAAAAATTTTCTGCTTAAAAAAGGACCTCCTCTTGATTATGTGACTCTTATAGGTTAATTATTTTAGCATTTCTCTACTCCGATTGACGTTGTATACATTTAGGTGTGCACACATAGATGTGGCAAGATGGCAAGATGTCCAAGCATAAAGACTGAATGCATTATTAATTCATTCAGGCTTACTTCTTTGAAGGCCTCTCTTAACGTATAGGTACAACTAAATTTGACTAAAAGTAAGTTTAAAATGTTATATCAAGTAATATTGGCTCCACTGATATTTAATGTAAAATGTACTAATTCATATACATTGTATATATATATGATATATAAAGATGAGCTCTATTTAAGATATCGATCGACATTTAATATGTTATCCAAAAATCCCAATATTGTCTTATCTATTTTTCTTGGTAGCTATATCCCGAACCGTTTATGTTAAAAAGTTAGCTTTTATTTGTTATAAATAATTATGTTTTAGCTAAAATTTTATTTAAATGATTAGTTTTTCTAGCATTTTCTAGGACAAAGTAACTATTAATTTTTATTAGACAAATTTTTAGCAATAACATTAAGTGGATTGTACCATACACTAAATTATATTGCGCACTTAAGAAATCTTTATACATAATATATAAATACAAAAAGAGAAAGAAGATAAATGAGGCTAAAGCTATTATTTAACCAGGGCACGTGTTACTATTGTCCATGAAAGCACTGCCAATAAACAAAGACTTAAGAAGCTTCTAACGTAAGATAATTTTTGTTTTTGTTACTTCACTTTCTCATTTTTTTAACACTTTAAGTATATATTCATCTTATGTTATTGAAGAACATAACATATGCACAATTATATGTAAAGTATACTTAGCTATATTTATTTTAAAAAGGATTACAACCTACATTTAAGGAAAACCAAAATAAAGAGACCATAACAGTTTAGTAATGAAGTAAATATATGACTAAAATATTTTTCACATTTTGTTATTTTCACCCTTGGTACGTGCACATATTCCTTATTGTAGGGTTTTATAGTTTTGTAAAAAATATTCATAAAAAATTTTCGACGAAACATAATAAAAGCTTATACGTAGACATAAAAACTGATTTGTTTTTTCTATAATAAGTATGTGAAAAGACTTTTGGCATAGAAACAAAAATATATTAGTATTTGTTTAATCAATATTTGAGACGCCAATAGGACTGAATATTTAAAATTCAAGGATATAATAGAATAAATCATATCTAAAACACCAAATTTTCTATATGGCTAGCAGTAGCTAGCTAACGATTTCAAGAAATTATTAGGTACTCGAGTTTTTACTAAAAGCTCGTATTAAAATACAATTTATATATTTTCCTGGAATAAATAATACATTTTAAAGCCTCTAACTGAAAAAATGTGATAGTAAATAATACCTTTTCAAAGCTATGCCAAGAAATACAGATTCAAAAATAAATTTATTTTACTTTCTGCTGTGAAAACTGCTTTGTTTGATTTTAGTAATTCTGGTCCCCACCTAAATTGAAAAAATATTGTCAAAGTTTGAAAAAAGCTATCGGAAAAGTAATTCCAAAAGATCTTTTCTAAAAGCAACAAAAAGGTAAGATTGCCAAATTGTTCACTTTAGGGTTTTGGGTATCGAAATAGATCCCAGGTGAATACCGCCTGCCATAAGCAGTGACTGAAAAAATATGCTTTATTTCTTGAATTTTACTCCTTCCTTTTTTTATAGCCTTGAAAGTAATTTTTGATTAATGTTTTACATATTTTAAATTAGTTTACCTGAAATTCGTAATTATCAAATGGTAAAATAAATTGAAATTGGGTATACATTCCTGAATTCCTGTGATTTGTGATACAAAACTGATTTTGTTATAAAATATTTTTAAAGTGGTGTTGGGTTGTTATTATTTTCTTTTTAAAAAGCTCACCGCATTTCATTATATATTTAACAACTTATATAATGTATTATTTCTTAATTACTAATAAAAACTCGGTACTTGGTAAAAATTAAAAAAACTGTACTTGTTCTTGTAAATAAATCAGTAAAATGTTTTTAATATAATTTTTAACCACTTGAACTGTACTCTCTAATAAATAACATGGCTGGCTTTAAGATATCAGCTTCTTGCGTTTTATATCGTTTTTATTAACGATATTACAAATTAAAAAATTAAAATGAATATCCAGCACAAAATTCTACAAATTGCAGCAAAAACTTTCTTGATATCTATTTATATGAACCGTCAGTTTCATCACAATTTAAAAAATACGGTACCGTAAATGTTCATTTTATAAAGGACATCATTCAACCAAAAGAAAATTTTTATTTCTCGACATTTTTTTAGCTTAATTCTAGGTAATTATAAACTTATTTACCCAGTGCTAATGACTTGCAGCCCTTTCCTTTATCGTTAGGTAAGTCAATAGTCTATTTACCTGACATTCGTTTCTAATACATATATAATTCCACAAATTTAAGCGTTTTTTCAATTGTTACATTTTCTAGCTCTAAATTTCTTGAGGCTGGATTCTCTTTAAGAGTATTTGAATGGGGGTGAACTCTTTTAAAGCAAGCATTATACTCAGAAATGAATAAAAAGACAGGATACTCCTTTAAAAATTTACAAATGAAAAACACAACAATCAAAGAACTCAGTGATGGAAAAAGGTTTTGGCGAGAATAGTCCTCAAATATCTAAATTTAGTTTTACATAATGTAAAATTTTTCAAAATTAGCTTTACATGCAGATAATTTATATTAGCATTACTAATAAAAATGTTATCTCTACCTAAAATTAATTGACGTTGACTTCCAATTCTTGAAAGTTCTTTCAGTTAAGGATATTAGAAGGATATTTTATGGATTTTTTATGGAAAATGGGATTTTCTAATACAATACTTTAATCTTTAAAGCTTTTTTGGCCAAGATATATATCTCTTAAACAATGAAAGTGAGCGGGTAAATAATAGAATACAAAATACTATACATACGATTTTTTTAAAAGTAAAATTCTTCATCTTTTTAATTTTTCGGCTTGCTTTTATGTTTGTCGATATTTTTAGGATTAGTAATACTTCTTCCATAGAACTTTTTTACATTTATATTTTAATTTTCCTAATATCAGGCATTATGGATAAATTAGCATAAATATTGAAGAAAATGAAAATTTCAGGTACCAATTTTGTTGACTAAGGTAATAAATTTAAGCCAGTCAATAGATGTTTGTGCTCATGACGTAACATAAGACTTATCTTCTGTTTAATGAGTTTTTGTGACAAACCTTGAAAATTTTCGTTCTTGTTATTATTTTAATGGTAGAGACTAAACAAAATACTTTGATTTTAGAAACATAAGCAAACAAAGGAACTTATTTTAGCATTTTTGTATTTATTTAAAAAATACGTAGGTTTCCATTTTTAGGTATATTTCTATTGATAATTATTAGTATTTGAAGTTTAGTCAAAACAGTTCCTAAACATATTTTTTAAAACCTCATTTGCTCGATTTTGTTATATATTCATAATATTTTTTCTGGGATTTTCCATATATTTATCTTGAAAGTAGAATTATTTTATCAGGTTATATTGCCTTTTACCTGAGTTACGGTTTTTAATATTTCTATGTATGTGTAAGGGCATTTACTTTAATGTAAAATATCTAAAAATATCTTCTCTAAACCAGGAAATGGATCTAAACTCAACCTATTTCCAATTTCTTTTTGAGCTCATTAGTAGCCCAGAAAATCTTGTTATCTCAATATTAATTTTTATAATTAAATTATAAATTTGACTTCAAGCTGAAAGCTACGGTCGTCTTACTGTATAATAAATTAAATTTTCTGAAAGATTTACGTTACAACTATAACACAATTTTGTATATTATATTTTGACAAACTTTTTGGCTAATTTGCAGCCATTACAATACTTTAAAGATAAAATAGCATTAAAAAAATTTATTTTGTAGGCTAATTGGCTTAAAAGAAGGTGAAAATGATTAAAAAAGCCACAAGGCCTTGATTTTATCAAATTATGGACTGCTTTTCAAGTGATTAGCTGATAGTGTTATACATTATTTATAGACTAGTAGAAGTAAGAAAAATATTACCACATTTAGCTCAGATAAGCTTATTTTACCATTAAATTCCCCTTGAGTTATTTCAATGCAAACAGTTCATGAATTGAAGTTTAAATTATTGTAAATATGACAACAATTTTCTTTCCCGGACTTAGTTTATATTTTAACATTAAATATTGACCTTTAGAAAAAGGGATGTTGCTAAGAAACTTTCAGCAAAATATTAAGTGCCTTCTGGGCTTTTTAAGGTGTATATGTTTTTCCGTTATAAGAAATAAAAATCAATCAAATTACATTAAATTGTTTAGGATTTAAATCAATTGAATAATGTTTTTAAAATTGAAAATTTACTGTTAAACAAAGAAAAAGCCTGAAAATTTAGCCAATAAAAAAATTTTTTTTTCAAGTGAACATATTTACTTGATTTTCGATGTACTTGAATCACGAAAATAATTCTTGAGTATATCATTAAAATACTCAATTCTAATAAATTCAAGTAAATTATAGACTCAACAATCAAGTATATTTATTTGCGACCATTTTAAGAACATATTTACTTGCCACCCGCACTTTTTTTCAGTATAGCGAATCAATCTTAACTAAAAATATAAGTCATACCTCGTTAGAAAAATATTCGTCAGTAAAACTCAAGTGTTCTTCTTGCTTACACAAGTTCCTTGAATAGTTTTTCTGTTAATTCTTTTTTTAAGTTCATTTGAGGTGAAAACTTTTTAACTTTGTAGCGTATCTAACAATAAGTATAATATAAGAACTAATAATTTTGCAAATTTAGCAGGGGGCATATTATCCTTAAAAGAAATTTTTCTGAATATTTTTGCTTCTGTAAAAAAAAATTCCTGTGTGCCAGTTATAGCATTATTTGTGCAACCGAAAATAATTGGGATTAAAGAAATAATATTGCACTGTCAATGAAATCAAGTGTTGTGAAATATCAAAAATAAAGCAATTAAAAAGGATTGCAATTTTGATCTCAAAACGTAATACTCAGAGCAAAATTTACACCTTACTTAAAACTGTTTAAATGTTTAAAAAGCGGATAAAAATTTTCGATACATGGTTTTTGAATGCGTAAAGAAATATCTGAAAATCTAATATTTTGCTGAATTCCTTGGAAATATCATAAACAACCACAAAAGTAACAACAAAATTTTTTTTTTTTAAAGAAATTTCATTGATAAAGACACTATTTAATAGTGCAAAATTTTAATTGAAATTTATAGCTAGTCCTAAGCATATTTAGTTTAAAATTTTAATTAATTTTAAAACAAACAAAATATGTAATCTAAGTTATCAAAATTATGATACATTGGTTTTGTTTACAAATTTATCTAGACATATCCAAAATTAATTAAACAAAATCGCATTGAACTATAAAATACACAAATCAAAATTTTAACCTAACAGAGGATAACCGCGACATAAAATAAATAAAGAGTAATTTGTGAACATAATTTTAAACCAAAAACTTTTGCTACCACGTTTTAACAAAATAAATAAACCAAATTAAAAAAAAAGTCAGACTACTAAAGCTTTAATTAAAATTCAGTAGTTCTCCAGGGAGTCACAGTTTTAAATTCAGTTTCCTTCTTGTTAAATTTTTTTTACAGCTAAATAAGGATTATACTATGCGTAATGTTACTTTGCTTACGGTATTTATGGTACCAGCTTATTGTGTACTAAACTTCCAGCATGCTTTGATAAATGGCTATTACGGATACTAAAAGCAGGGAAAGTATGTTTATGTAATAATAAAATAAAAAGTGTCAAGGCTGGCACTATAAATGGAACTCTTCATCCACGGAATGTCTTCTTTATAATCATGCGAGCACTCGTGCGTGCCGCTTAACAAGGATTCATTTCTCAAAAAGTATTAGCTTTACCATAGAACGTGCTTGATGACTATTTATAAAGATATATTTATATATCACATACACAACTATATCTACAAGCTAAAATGACAAAATTAAAAATATTTACCGATCGTCCTTCACAGTTCCATAGTGATATTAATAATCCCACGATGCTAAGAAAAAAAAATTTATCACTTATCCACATGTTCTTTATAAAATTTTCACTTTATTTATATTTTTATAGTATTTAGTTTAACACGCGTTGCTTTGTTTGACCACAGTTTTTACCTACGCAATAACTAAAAACGGCTTAACAAATTGAAATCAGTTAAATCTGGTGAGAAGATTAAGCTACTTTTTTATGACTGCTTTAATAAGGCTCTAAAACCTTTCTGCGATTTGTTCATCGGTTATCCTTTCATAAGGATATAGATATAAAGCTTTTTAGCTTTGAAAATGACGCTTGCGTAGTTAGTATAGGTAATTATTTTAACTATATTTATATTTCATGGTTATTGCTTTCCTCCTTTTAGCCCGTATTACTTCTAATTGGAGAATCTTAAGGTTGGCCTCAGCAAAAAATATTTTATACAGTGTAAATACCGTAATTAGTTAAATTAACCGCACCTTATAGACTTTTCAGTTCACTAAGCTTACTGAAGCATGTTTTCTGATATTTTAAAAATGAATAAAACATTTTTCCAATATATTGAAAGAAAAAAATCTTGGAACACAAGCAAGGGTTATGCAAGAATTTCTTGAGAGTGTTTCTTACAAGTTTTTTCCTTTTAACTATACAAAAATTTCGTGGTTGAAACTAAGTATATTAAAGTTAAGAAACCCAGAATAATTGAATTTGACCTTTAAAATGCTCACAGTTTTTCTAAAATACTCGTATATTTTCTTTTAAAATTAAGTTCGGGCTAATATTAGACTCAAAAAATATCTCTGGAGGTGTACAATTTAAATATCACCAGTCGCCACAAATAATACCAAAAAAGAAAATAAGTGCACTCCTAGTTCTATAAAAATATTTCTACTGTTAGCCTGAAAAATACTTATTAAAGTATTTTTATAGGCAAAATTACGTTTATCCTTTAGTATCTAGATCATATATCTTTGAATTAATGTCCAATCAGATTAATTATTAATATTTTTGTTATTGTTATTTTTTTTACAAATGAAATTATTAAATATTATGTAGAGAAATAAAAAAGTGGAGACTATTATACAATAAGAAAACTTACTTACGGACAAACTAGAAAAAGTTTTTTCATTTTTTCAAGACTTTTCCAATCTGATATTACATATATCTTAACTAACCAAAAATGAATTTAAATTTAAGTATCTACTAACAACAATGAATTTTTGAATCTAATTTGGCTTCCAGTAAAATTTGTTCTTGCTCCTTGTAAAAAGAAGAAAACTTGTAAAAGTCGTTAATTTCGTGACAGATGTTCTCGATTTTAAACAAAAATAAATTTTTTAGAATGAGCTCTCTAATGAGAAGTTAACTGGATGATATTTTACCACTGGAACACTACATAAATTTGTTATGCGGTCAAAACTTCATTTGTTGCTGTCATTAAAGTTTGTACTACAGTTTTTGTCTTGACCTAAAATAAGTTTGATATTAATGTAAAGTTTTTTTAAATTTACCACACCAAATTTCAAAAGAATGACATTTTTCTTTTATGATAATGGTCTATAGAAATTCTTTCTATGAAAAAATTATACAAAAAAATAAGCTTTCTACCACAACCTGATTAATCCTCCTATACAATTCCAATCCAGTAAACCTTTATAAAAATTTCCCTTGAATAGATAAAATTAATTGAAAGTGGAAACTTTTATTAGGATTTACTAAAGAAACTGATATGTAGCATAAAGTTTTGTAATTAAGGAGAATTTTATCTGAAATATCTACAATTACCCTAGCATAACTTAGAGAAAAACTAAACTTTGGCAAATAAATGTTGTCTGCGTCAATATAATTCAAAAAAAAGAAAATCTACACAATTATAGGAAAAAATTCAATTCATTTAAAATTGAAGATGAACAAAAATAGCTCAAATTATTTAATAAAAATGATACAGAAAAATGAAATATAGGGACAATGAGCTCAGTTTGCTATCAAATTAATTTAGGAACAAATTTTCAGAATTCAATTTTATAAGAATTTTAGTGATTTTTAGGAGCTTAAATCTTATTAAATATTGTATAAAAACTATATAAACTTATAGGATTTTTAATGAATTTCTTTTGATAATTTGTTCGTAATTTGTTCGTCCTTTATTCGACTTTTGTAAAAGAATTTAAATTGTATTTATATTTTGATATATTGATTCGAAAAATCTGGATTTATAAAACGTGTTAATCGCTGAAGTCTTTTTATATTACTGCTAAGATTAAAAAGGTTTACTTTTCTTAAAAATATTCAACTTTAAATACTGAATTACACAATGACCGCTTCTGGCACATTTCAATCACGAAATAAAACCAAAAACTGGCATGTCAGATATTAGAAATGCTTGAAAGTTAACACATCAGTTTGAATATGGTTAAAATAGGAAGAACAAAATTTGTTTATTACAACTGATTTTTGTTTCTTCCATATTCGACGCAAGAGTTCTTCACAATCAGTAAAATTTAAACATGTGAACATCGTAAACGAATTTTAATTTTTCCAGAGTATAGAAAAATTTCTTTAATGAATATGGATTTGCTGCTATGATGGTTTTCATATTTTTTATTGATTCTTTATTTAAACGGGTTTTCTTACAAATCCTTGCTATTATATGACAATAAGAGTAGCAAAATTTCGATATATGTTGATTTGTTTCTTTTGAAAACTATGGACTGATTTTTCGGCTTAGATGATTACATTTTTAATGGGTTTGGGATAGGAGTTAGAAAGTAATGAAAGGTGATTTACTCAAGTTTTTTTATATCCTGATTTTATTGCGGTCAACTGATGAATATATAATTTACTCTTTGCACAAAATAAAATTCTACAACCTTATTATTGTTACAGGGATATTTTATTATAACCAAATAGTCATATCTGGGTGGCAGGAGAAGAAAACTCCACGAAACTTGACACTCTGATGTCTTTTTTATTTTTGTGAATGAAAATAAAAACAACAAAGATTGAGTTAGTTCAGAATTAATCAAGCTCCTAAAAATATGAATTCAATTTTTAATATTTCTTAAAACATGAAAATTTTTTCTTTTACTGCTACGGAACCCATAAAAAAGTGGATAAACCAACTGAAGAGTAAAAGGTCTAACCGTTAGCAAATGTGATTCAAAGCAGTTGATGACTCTATAGAAGTAACTTATCAAACTGTATTTGTTTAAAGTAATTTGCGCAAAAAAATCAAGCTTTAATCACACTTTTCTTAAAATTACTTTTTATAAAAATTGTTATTGTTGTATTTAAAACAAATATTCAAGGATATTAGTAAAGCTAGAATATTGTGAGCATCAAAATCTAAAGTTTAAGAGGGATTTTTTTCTACAAAATGATGCTTTAAAGAAGATAATTTGCAAACCAAAAAAATCTTTTAATTTCACTAACTGAAAATGAACTTTTAACAAGCTATTTTCATTAATTTTCTCAAATGGATTAACATGAAAAACTGGTAAATATTTTTAACTGGCAGGGTTAATGGTAAAAAAATTAGTTTTTCTCTATAACATTCTGACTCTAATTGAATTGTTGGGATATATTGTAAATACTTCATTGCAGTAATTATTTTAAAAGTGTGTCAATGGTATTTTCGAATTTTATGGATGGCTATACTTGATTTGATTTATGTATCACAAGCAAGTTATAACGTTTTTTTTTTACTCAATACAACCTACATTATATTTTAATTAATTTTAAAGTTTATTTAAATTGTACTCTTTGAACAAATTTTTCACAATCTCCTCATAAGAATTATGTTAGTATTTAAAGATACATTGAATAATTGCTGACTGAATTTGAAGTTGCTAAAGGTGGTAAATATTTTGTCAAATAAGTAGATAAGGATAATATAGTAAAAGTATCAATATGGTTCCGACACTTTTGAAGGAATTTTTATGATTACTTTAAAGTGCTACGCAACACATCCTAGCTCTTAACTAAGTTCAATAGAAACCTTTTGTTTTGGTTCAGTTTTGAAATCATGTACACACAAAATAATACAAAAATAGTAAAAATATTATTGAAACCACAAAAAAATTGTTTTTATGAAAATTCCAAAGCTAAAGCTTATTATACCCTTTTGAGTTAACTTAAGCCAGATATCCAAAAACATTATAGAGGATTTTTTAACATATCGTTAAAGTCGCTAACATTATAAAGCAATTTAACATTATAAAAATATTATTATGTAATAGAAAATTCCTTCCATGACTTATGCGTAGTCATAGAACCATCTCTTGCTTATTTGATTTAAGTACACTTATATAGGAATTTAATTCATTTATACAAGTCTAAAGACGTCTTTGTTTCTGTTCATGTGGTTTTTCCGGTTTTGAGCTAAAATTTTGTAGTAAAAAATTGTCAAACACACTTTCCATTTCATTTTATAACTAGGATATGTTATGTTCATTATATTTGCCGTAATAAATTAAGAAGACATGTAAATCCTTTTATCTTCTTTTAGAGTAAACCAAGCAAAATTTAATAGAAAATTTAGTTGAATAAACGAATTATCAGAGTGTTTATTAAGTCGAATAGATGAAATATATCATACATAATTTAATCACCTCTATGAAAAAGACTTTTGCAAGGTTTTGTGAGTTTTTAACATGATATTACCCCATATCCACTAAGGTTTTCTAAAAGAAAAAACTATTTTGGAATCACATTTAATGTCACTAAGGTGATTGTTTTTAAAAGTATTTAATATCTCCTTCGCTTTGACCACAACGAAGAATCAATATTTAATAATATTTTCTAGTTAACTCTAATAAATAAGCAAAAATTGAATTTATGTTCTAATTAACAAATATCTACATCGCACATTTACACAAATTCAATTTCACTTAAACTTAAACGAATTTAAAAATGTTGGAATATTTAATATATGTACGCTCAGCTATTCCTTAATTGATACAATATCAAATAAAGTTTATTTAATAATCCTTTTGGCTAATATAATCTCCTTCATTAAAAATAACAGTAAAAAGTTTTGCGATAATAAGCATGGACTTAATTAAATTGAGAGATTAATAATTAACGAGTATTAAGTCTGCTGAATAAATTGACTACAAAAATATTTTAGAAGGGATTCTGGTACTTTCAATTGGATTCTAATTGAATAATAAAATCCAAATGGAAAAATAAAAGTTCAGTAGAAGCTTAATTAGTATTTCTGTATATTTTGTTCGTAAAATCTTTTAAAAACATGATTAATTGATTTCATTCTGTTAAATAAATGATCCGAGAATGCTTAATGATGGAATACTTCAGTGAAAGTTAGATTAGTTGTTCAGTGGAAAAATACTGCCATTCTAGGGCTTAGAAGTTTTCAAAATGGTCTCTTGAGAAATATGAAAACTAAACTCAAGAAATACTCTATTTATGTATGCGATTTCATTAGTTACTACAATGGGTAGCGTAAAACTTTTCAGCTCATTAATAATTCAAGCATTTATTTTATAAGGATTTTTGTATGATTTATAAAAATTAGAAATCTGAAATTAAACAAAAATGAAACTAAATTTCATGGTGTCGAGTTTTCTAAAGCTATAAAGCACTGTGAATATAGAATAAATCTGCACAAATTAATAATATCATTGTTAGAACTTTGCAAATATTTATTTTGCTAGCACAATGGAAACTCTTATAATTAGTATAAAGAGGAATATTCTGCATCATAGTATTTAAATTGGGACAGTAGCAAGCATTTTCCTGGTATTCAATTGTTAATTAATTCTCAACAGACAGGTAGCACAATAAATTTTCTCAAGATTTTGTGCAAATTAACTACAAAAATATTTTTTTATCTAGCTACATCATTATCTAAATTTGAATAATTTAGTCTGAGTAAAATTAAAATGGAAATTACGAAAGAATATTCAGAATATTTTGTCTGATACTTAAAAGTTTATCCTTGTTATTATCCTACTGGCATTTTTATAACTAAAAATTGTTGGGAATTTGCAAAAAAATTGTTTGCTATGCAAAAGGGTTTTAATTCTATTCATATTCCGATTGGTTTAAATATTTATAGGAAATTTTTTTTAGATGTTAATAGAAAAAAAATGTAAGCTTTACTATGGCTATGTAAAAACAAGGAAAAAGAAAATACATTTATTTCAAAATATCCATTTTCAAGCATTTGCTAGAAATAAATTTCGTGATTAAGATTTCGTTGATAAATAAGATAAATTTGCACTAAATTTTTGCAGTGGTAAATAAAAGTTTTTCATATCAAGTCTTTTCTGTTAATAATTTCAGACTTGAAATAAGGAACTTGTCCTTAAGATGCTACCTTAAATATATTTTCCTGTAGCAATTTTGCATTGTTATCAGCTCTACTTTAACCCGATACTTTAAACGAGGTCTTAGAAGTTCTTCACTCTCTCTACTTTTCACTAATTGCAAGTTATGTAACCAGTTTTAAAAATTTAAATATGAGTTTTGAACTATACTAAATATTTTTTTATTAAATAAAAAATATAATATTTTCCTTTCTTTAACCCTTTTAGTAGATTTTTTCCATATAAAAGAGAAAAATTATAATTAAAATCAGTCAACAATAGTTTTTCACATAATTAATTTTGTTGACTTCATTTATGAGAACTGTTTATTCAAATGAAAATTACAATTTTAAAAAGGATAATTATAGAAGCAATTTTTTACTTGAAGCTTTTCGTACATTTTTCTAACTTGAAATATTAGAATAAGAAAAAATTTATAATTAAGTAATCTAATTAAATCTAGACCCAGCTACTGTCTTGTTATTATTTTAGGAATCAAGTTTTTTGGTCAGAGAATACTTAGGGCTTTCTTCAAAAACTGGTAATATAAACTTTTTAAGTTGAATAATAGCCCTCAAGGATATTAAAAATGTTCGTGATGATTTTTTCAAATTATTCAAACCTATTAATTTATTTATTTAGTTTGAAAGGGTCTACAAAATATCCCTAGATATAAGTAATTAATACTCTTAAGATTCACTGATATAATTATTAAAAGAGTTTTAATTAATTTTCTTTTGTTGTTAAGAATTTACTAGGATATTAACTACCACAAACCATAATTGTATTAGTATTTTCAATTTTTTATTTAAATTGAATTTTTTTTATGTTTTGAAGTTTGTCTCATATATCTGATGGATAAAACCTTATAGCTTTCTAAAATGTTTAAGTTTCTCAATTTCATGGCACTAGTGCTTGATATTTAAGAAATATTTCTCAAATGGGGAATATTTGAAATCCTTACTTAAATACTTAGTTGCTTAACTGTTTTGCTGCTTTTGTTAAGGCGTAAGCTTGAAGTTGCTATAAATTAAATTTTGATCAAATGTAGCCCAAGACTTTCTCAAAATTTCTCTCTAAATGAGAAAAAGAGTTCAAGACTTTCATCTTAGATATCATAAAATTTAATGGACTTAGATAAACTGGAGTTTTGGAGTTGTTTTGTCGCTTAAAACCACTTAGCTATTTATATAATTGGTTTATTTCAGAACAGAAGCTATATCGCTCATATAAAATAGCTATTCTAGGTTTTTTAAAAACATTGATTTTAATAATATTGTGGTTAAATTCAAAACAGTCAAAAAATCATGTTAATTAAACCTAATCTTATTCATTCTAGATAAAGTGTGTTCCTTTTTCCAATGTTTTTTTTCTCGTTAAATTGCTGTTTAAAGTATATGCATCCTTATGCTGTGCCAAAGTATTGCTGTCTTAAGGTTTATTCATTCGTTTTTTTTTAAATTAAAATATGTATTTTATGAAATTTTTTGTTTTAGCCTCCGCGTGAACTTGATTAGAATTTACAATAAATTATAATTGATTTATTTTTAGGTGACATAAATTTAACTGATTTAAATTTTATCCCGAATTCTATCTTTAGCAGGAGCAAGGGCAAAACATTTTCAGATAAAAAAGTCCTGATATTTAAAAAAATTCGAAGAGGTTCAAAAAAGGTTTAAAAAAATTTTTTTTGCTCTTTTGTGTTAGGATTAAGTGGCAGGAAATATTTTTGCAGCTTTTCATGTCAAATTAAAAAAGAAAACAAATAGCTGGCATATTTTGCAAAAGTGCTGTCAACAAGAATAACAATTTAGAATAAGTTATTGTGATTTGTATTTTTAGTTTACTAAAAATAATGGAAAAATCAGGATTTGAGTTATTCTAGAAACGTCTGGAGGCTAAACCACCATCTTTTATTAATAAAAATTTTTATTAATTCGTTCTCACGAGGCGAGTTTGCTGTTTTAAGGAGAGTGCAAAAGATATGGTAGCAGTAATAACAAGTTGATAATCTATTTCGCTTCTATATAAATATGTCATTATGGAAAACTTATTTTAAAAGAATTACTTAGAGTAATTTCTGTCTTCTTTCCTTAAGACATAGGTTTAATCTAATTTTTTGTATTTTTAATGCATTTTGGTAAGGCTTTGGATTTTGCTAATCCAATAAAATCATTGAATAGCCACAGGCTAGACATATGGAAGGAAGTAAAGAAAACTGTAAGCAAACATAACAATTTTGAGCCCTTTAAACTGTTTTTTCTTTCTACTTACCTTTAATATTCTTCCGCTCAGCAATAGACATTGAGACAAAAATTTTGTCAAATAAAATACTCAATTAAGCTCAAATGTGGATTTTTTTTGAATAAATCTTGGCAAATAATAATCCTTGGAGACAGTTAATGTTTCCATGGCTTAAGAAGAAACAATTTCTGTATTTATTCCAACCATGCAAGGCTTATCGAATAAATTAAATTAAAGTTTTATTTTATTAAATTTTTCATGGCTTTGCTTGAATACAGTGGATTTTTCTATGAGCTACTTTTGAAGTTTTTATGTATAATAAAACAAAAAATATATTGAAATGTGAAAAGGGTGAAAGGTAGAGTAAAGATAAATATCAAAATTTTTATGCCTTTTGTAAAGGAAAAGATGTAGCTTTTAAAGGACGAGAGCATAGCTAATAAGAAAATATTACAGTTTGGGTAATAAAAAATAATTAACATGGTAAGACTATTACTGCTTTTGTCATAGTAAACAGGCTAACTACCACGGAAGAAGAGTAAAAGTATTTTTGAGGAGAAAATCTATAAAATATTTTTGTGTTTAGTAAAAAAGGGATATTATAAAATTCAATTAAATAATAAATTATATTCCCGGCTGCTAGCATGAGAACATTTTGGTTTTTATTAAAGAAAGAAATATTTTATATGATTACAAGAGTTAGCACTCTCCTTTTGTTTTAATCAAACAAGAGGCTTTCTATTTAGCTATTTTTCATTATAGTTTTGTACATTAATATAATAGTAAACATTGAATTATCAATCTGAGCTTAAATTAAATTTTCAAAGTGTTTTAGCTAATTAAATTAAAAAAATAAAGACAAACTAAAAACTAAAGAATTTCAAAACTGTTTTAGCAATTAAATACTTTATTTAAAAATATTTTTGGGAATATATTTTTATTTTGTTGCACACATTAAGAATTCAGAATAAAGTTCCAATTTTTCCTTTATTAATAGATTTTAATACACGCTTCCTACGGCTCTTCATACAAAATGAATTTCCATGTATTCTAAAACCGTATTTTAACGTCTATCTGGAAAAACAATTTAATTAAATATATTCAAATCGTAAATTTCATACTGTATATATTTTTATTTCTAGTAAAAAATAAAATTATTTTTCTAAAATTTTTAAAATTCCTTTAAAGGTTTCCCTGACACAATTTACAGTCCCAGAAGTGACATTTTTTAAAATATTTAACCTAGAAATGGCACAAGGATGTAGTTTAAAAACTTATTTACGCTTACCATTTCTACAAGGATTGAATTTGTGAAATTTATTAAAACTTAAAAAACTGGGATAGCAAACGTTACAAAAATCTTATGAAAAAGTAGTCCAACAGCTTTTTTTTTACACAGCTTTCGAGCTTTTTGTATAAAGCGGCTCATTTTTTAAAAATATTTTAAACGGATAGTCAAAAATTTTATGGGTAATAAATTTTAAATGTGTCCAACAAATTTAAAAATTACTAAAATTTAAATGCTTTAAATATGATTTTACATAAAACATAAAAAGAGATTTTAACTCTTTTGAGTATAAAACAAAAGATTCACAGATTTAATGAGGGATATCCTATTTATCTGTCTGTTTTGTCTTTTGTACAGTTAATGCCTTCAATACAGACACTACAAAAAGAGCTTCGGATGATATACGTGAGGGCATTACAAACTCTTGATTTGTGGAGTACTTAGGTATTCATGATTCTAATATTTTTATTACAGTTATACTATTCAAATTGAATGTGTTCTATATAAATATAGAATACTTTATTTATCTGTATATTTCAAGGCATTAAACATTTTATTAAAAATATTAAAATTTAGAGTTGCATAAAAAACTTTTCCTATTTTACATATTATTGATGGAAATATTTATTATTTTCTACTAAATTTTCAGTTTATTTCCTTTATTCATATTTTTTACTCTGATAAAATTTTAACAATTTCCAGTGAAGCCTACTTAGAATGCAAAACAAATGTTTTATGATATTTTGATATGAGAACACAGAAATTCTTCACTTTATAATAAGTCAAAATTTCAGCAAACTTTAAAAATTTTTATGAAAGATTATCAATTTGGACTGTCTTTAGTCCAAACATAAATTTCCTACTTAGGGTATTGGAATCAACCTTAATATTCTTAAAACCTTTTTCTTTAAGTACTTAATATAAAAAAATATGTGTAAATATCCCTTCCAGTCTGTTACCATAAAAGTAAGAAAAAATATGCTGAGCAAGTACTTCTCCTTTTTTTAGTCTTGGCCTACTTTTTATTGCTGATGATACAGAAAAACGTGTAATGAAATTACCAAAATATTCAATGAAGAAAATAAACTTTTTTCTTATATCAATTTAGCAGTAGCAGCAGTAAAACATTTTTGTCCTATATATGTCGATATTTCAGATATGTATTATACATATAATTCCTCAGAGATCGATACGGGATTCAAAAAAGATTATTCTCTTCGTTTATTAGATACGATTTTGCTAATCCTCAGGAAATACAGAAGATATTTTTAATTTTTTATGCCTTAATATTTAGATAAATGAACTTTTTTAAATGTTTAATGGTGAAATATATTAAATTTTCTTATTAAATTGATGTTGATACTTAATCATATCATAATTAAAAACAAGTTGCCTCTCACGTCACATGGGTGTTTCGCAAAGTATTAAATTTTACACAAAAAAACTGGAATTACTGAGGATTTTTTAAATTAAAATGTCACAACGTCATGAAGTTTAATTATTTATTATATTTTTGGTATAAGAAGACAATTATAAGGGGAGGATTAATTAAAAACATATTTTTTTAACTGAAAAGTCTTTCAGCAATCAATAAAATAATCAAATACCTCGATAGATTTTCAAAATTTCAAATATATTAAGGCGAATATTTGTTTCTCATCTAAACAAATGTACGCTAAATATTAATCTAAAGAGATGATAGAGCCTCATTTCCCTAGATCTATATAAAAAAAATTTATTGAGGGAGTTCCAATTTTCACAAATTCTAAGAAATTTGATATTTTCGTAACAGTTTGATTAGCTTTTGATTAGTAAAATTTAAAAGTTACATTAAATTTCAAGACAAATAAAATATTTATTATAGTCATTTTTTTTTTTAGTGAATTTTAAATTTTTATCTTTAGCTTGCAATTCAATTTAATATTAAATTTCTTTTAAAATTATAACAAACATAATACATACATATATAAATCGGAAGTATTTTTCGAAGGGTTCGGCATATTCCCGTTCAAAGTTTTATTAAAAACTCTTTTTTTTTTTTCAAAATAAATTAACTTTACGTAATTTTTTAATGTTTTTGTTTATGCAGCTTTTTGTCAAGTAAGTCTTGTTTAATAATTTTTTAATATTTTTCATTTTGCTATTGATTTGATAACCACATTTATAAAATCAATGTAATTAACTATTTTCATTGAGAAAATATCTTATTTAAACAACATAAACAAAATACGACCCTAATAAAATGATATCCCAAATAAAAGATTAATGATACATCTCTCAACTTTTAATAAGATAAAACTTTATAACTTTGTAAATATTTTGGTCCTCAGATAATATTCAAAACTACAAATTTCAATTTCCCTACCTACTGTACTTTTGTTAAATGTGATACCACAGTAGCTCACATTTTGTATAAATTATAAAACTGTCCTAATTGCAGAAATCCTTGTTTTCTTAGTCTAAGAATACCCTACTGTTATACTAATCACAAAATTTAAATGACTTTAGGGATGTGGTTGAGCTTTTGATATTAACTTAACTGATGATCTGTATTTGTAGAACGATTAGAAAGGATAATGCATTTGGCAAGTTGTTTGACCTTATTGTCATTTATTTCAAATTTATAACAAATATTTGCTTGTGTTAGTAGAATTAGTCTCAACTGAATTTTCTACTCAATTTGTAATTTAATATAATCACTGCACTGTTTCAGGTTTATTAAGTAGAATAGCTTTTGAGTTTGTTCATTTGGAAGTTATTTGTTTGACTAAATCTCATGACATGGTTTCATTAGTTAATTGTTTTTTAATTTTTTTGTTTTAATTTTGGAAAAATTCCAACAATAGAGATATTGCAGCCAAAACATTAAAATAAAAGTAGTTTAGTAGGTTAAGGAAAAACAATTTGCTTTGAATACTTAGCATTATACTTTTTGAATACTAATGTTAAAGTCTAAAAATTTCCCGCAAAAATGAACATAAATCTCCAAAAAGGGAAATGCTAAATTTTAAGTTTCTTGACATAAACTTGACTTATTTTTGCTGCAAATAAAATTTCTAAGACTTATTGGAGAGATATTTTTTCAATAGTACTCGTATATTTAGGCAATTGTGGTTTGCTCTTTAATTATTTATTTTCGTTTGACACGAATTAAGAAAGTAATTTTGATTTTGAATGAAAAGAATTGACTTATATTATTTAAATGAGTGTTCATCCCAAACGAATGAATAAACCAACAAAAAAAATCCTGTTCTACATGTATAATTTATTTTAATTACTGTTGAGCGGCAAGTGAACTGGGGCATCAGTTTTTGCAAAGACTTTCATAATGAGGTAAATCTTTATGAATTAAATTATGGAAGATTTAAACATTAAAACAAATTGGATACCTTATGACTGCAGCCACACTTTTTCTGCAATAGATGTAGTATTTTTTTTATACATTTTAGACGTTTTTTGTGGGAGTGTATATATTGTAAAAAAATAGAACTAGGTATATTTCATTCTTTCTTAATGATCAAAATTTTCAATTTCAATTTGATTACATCAAGAGTCTGTTTTTTGTTGAAATAGCTTTAAGCTCTTTTTGTATGTAATATCCTTATTAGATATGGTTTGTACAATCTAAACATAGTTAATTTATTACTGTTTTTTAAATAATCTTTTCAAACAAAAAAATGTGCAGGTTGAGCTGAGTTAATGTTCAGTTTCGAATTTTTGTATATTTTATATTTATTTCTGTTGGTTACGTGGTTTAGTACCCTTAAGCCTCCTTATATCATAGATAAGCCATTCAACTGATATGTTCAGTTTTAATCTGTTGTCCAGGTGCATACCAGGCTATTCCTTGATTTTTGTATATGGAATCGGAGCTCCATTTAGTTATATTTTACTATTCTTGTTTCTCCACCACAGTAAATGTGTAATATAGGCACCAAATATCCTTATAAATAATTTAAAAGTAAAGTTAACAACTATAAATTAATATTCGTATATTTATTATAAGCACTTTTTGTACATTTTGTAAATCATCTTTATTAATGCAATTCAATTGAATGCAATTCAAATTTCTACTTTAATCAGAATATAATTTTATTCTATAAATCTTGAACAGAAATATCATGTTTTTATTTTATTTATCTTCTGTAGTAAATATATTTTATTTGATCACATTAAAATTAGAAAATCTTAAAACTTCTTCATAACAATCACTTTAAGTACTGAAGTTTTCTACAAAGTCTCAAAAAAAAAACTACAATAATCCTGTTTCTCTATTTTATACTAAAAGTACTAAAAGATTCAAAGTTAAGTCTTTTTTCATGTGATTTCAGTTAGACTATTATACAGCAGTCCACATTTATTGTATTTTTTACCCTAATACTATGAAAAATTTTAAATAAGATTTTACTAACGCTCATCAATTTTACTCCTTTTGAGATTCTAGTAGATTGCCCAATGCCAAACGGAACTCTGGAGGGTTATTTATTAGAGCTATGTTTTAACATTTTATTATACTGATTAAATCTTTTTTTTTATTCAAACCAGAATAATAGTCATCATAAGTCATTCCATTTTCTTTAACTAGAAACTTTATTTTATTTTTATCTGGTGCTTTCAGCTATATCCAATTTCAATATTCTCTGAATTAAATTTACAAAACTGAGATCCATAAAAACCCAATTTATAGAAGACTATTTTAGTCTTGAAATAAATTTATTTTCTTAAGATTATTTTAGCTACTTTTGCCTTCAAAAACATCAATTTTCTTACCTAAAAAAAATTCTACTTCTTTAAAAAACATATGAAAATTCATTTTTCTCTTTTTTAAATTTGTTATTTAAAGTCAAGTCATTTAGGGATTACGATGTTGAAATAAATAAATTGTTTGTTTTTAAAAGCACTAAACTATGAATATGAAAAACTTCTTAGAAATATGAAGCTAATAATAATAATAATATGAAATACAAAATCAAGGAAAAACTATGCTCACAGTAAACCAATAAAATAAAATTCTATCCTTTATTTTACTCGACCTGAAAATTAAATCGCAATATCCATAGTCTATCTGCATAGAAATCACGATTGATTTTATTTTGAAATTTAAAGTAATAAAACACACCAATAAGCATCAATATTGTTTCCAAGAAGTAACTTCGTATTTTAGATTTGTTTACAAAACCGTTCGCATTTGAAGTTTAATTGTTGTTTTTTTTTTACATATTTTGATTGAATAAAATAGGAATTTCAGGTTAAACAAACAGTACAGGAAAAATTTTAACAATAACCATGGCAATAAAAAAACTTTTCTTATTTTCTTATTTGAAAAACAGAACAAGATGTGTTTTCATAAAATTTTCACAAAGTGAGACTCTTGTAATTCTTGAGAATACATCTTCTAAAATATTTACTTGAGATTTTAATTAAAAATTGAGCAGCTATTGCCTTAATAATGCTTTAAATAAATGTATAAGTAAATTAAACAGAAAAAAGTATATTATACGGAACTTAATTTTTAAAGTTAAAATACTTTCTACAGGACTTAAAGGACTTATTTTATCGTTATACTTATAATATTCATTTTTTTATAAAAAACATAAGTTATATATATTTCAGTATGATTTCAAATTTTGTTTCCTTTTTCTTTCAGATTTCTGCTATTTACATATAAGAATATCATTTTCTAGTGCAAAAGCTAATGACCTCGAAAGTCTTTGTACCATTTTATCCATCCATTCAGGAATATTTACAATCACTGTGAGCATTTAGGTCAAATGCTTTATATTACAGGTAAATTCTGAATCTCTAAATTTTCCAACCCTTGCATTTTAGATAAGGATATGCTGTATTTTATTTTTTATTTTATTGAATTACTTCACCTTTTTTTCTCTAGTTTCTAACGTTTAAACCAAAATTCATCAATAAATTTAAATGCAATAAACTTTTATAGCATCGTGTTTTTAATATTTATCCTTTGTACTATTGATATAAAAAGCATGAAAAAATAAAATCCAGAATTGGTATCTTCTTTCAATAAAATTTTCTTCAGTTCCACTAAAATCCCTTAACTTTTTAGTTTGCTTAAAAGTGCATAATTATATTTTTAAAAAATAAATGAAAAAGTTTGTTAAAAAGTTTTTTTTGAGGTTAATGAGCCATAATTAAGGAGATGGTAATAGTTGAAGTATACCAAAATATGCTTTTATAAAAAAAAATACTTCTCCTGAAATATTCTACAGATCCTCTTGATGCTGGAAATTCAATTGAATAAATTGCACATTGTGAAAAACTGGCAATTCAAAGTAGAAAAATGGGTTGATAAACCAATTCAATATTTTTTTCCATAGTTTGTTCTTATATAACTAACTGAATACATATTTAGTGTGCTGTAAATTTAATTAACGGATTCCTTTCGAATTTATAGAAGTATTTTTATGAATAGACCCTTAAAAGTTTTAAAGTGGAAAACATAAATGTATATGTTAAAAATACAATTAATATATGGGTAGATCATGCCCTATTTAAAGAATCAAAAATTTTTGGTTTTTTATTTTAGGTCTTTTCAGGTTAATTTTTCCCGAGAGGCTATCAATACATGTAAATATTTTTTTTTTTTTTTTTTTTTATTGAAAGATAGTGCTGTCAAGTAAAACACGGTACTACGTTTTTTACTTGCTGTCATTTAGGAATAAGAATATTATGAGCCTCTTGAAAGATTTAGATAGAGATAAGCAGACAAAAGATAGGGTTTAATGAATGACAGTAGAATAAGAGACTGAACATGACTTAACTCATTTGCTGTCTTATTCGTAACTTTAGAGTGACACATTAAAAACCT
Organism: Acrocera orbiculus; assembly: GCA_947359355.1. NCBI lineage: Eukaryota > Metazoa > Arthropoda > Insecta > Diptera > Acroceridae > Acrocera > Acrocera orbiculus. The sequence continues at coordinate 29,561,183 of OX375757.1, forward strand.
AAAAACCTATTAATACTTTGACTAAAGTCATAAAATTATACGTTTCACTTCTATAAAATTTTAAGTTAGTACAAAACATATCATTAAATATTAAAATATCACCACATCTCCTTTTTAAACGCCTTTAGCAATCATTTTTTTAACGGAATAAAAGACATTATAAAGCTATTAGAGGTTTTTTTTTTGGATTTTTAAGTAAATTCAACAAAAAATTTAAGTCTTTGAGTGTAGATTTTTAAATAATTTACAAGTATAGCGTTTTGTTTAAATACTCACTCAATTAGCCTGATAATATTATTTTGTATTTTAGTGATAAGTAAAATCATATTAAATTATATTACCTTAATTTTCATCAATTTTAAGCTAAAAATATTTCTACATCATGTTTTCCAATCAGTTGAAATGATTTTTTGTTATTTTTCTATTCATTTTATACCCTAGAAATCTCCACTCAAATTATTTTCTTGCCTTTCCTTAGTATTCCACAAACGAAAGTAATAATAACAAAAAATATATTGGATTTCTCCAGGCAATTCTTGTCACCTGAACTTTAATTTACTATGACTTTACCCATTTATCCATTTCAGAGGTAAGGTAGATGATAGGATATGGTAAAATGAAAATTTTTTAAAATATTTTCCTTTAGCTTGAATGATTCTAGTTCATAATATCTATATAGATTTGTATGCCGGAGAAATCTAAAATAAATTTTGATAGCAATTTTTAGTTAAGAGCATAACAATTTGACGGGTCATTGAAGAAGAAAATTTGCAATTAAAATTCAAAATTTCTAAGTGTAAAATATGGTTAAAATTCAATTCAATAAAGCATATTTTCCTTCATTTTACAGGAATAATTAAGAAATGAAATTATAATCCCATAGGAGTTTTATCTTCTTTTATGGTTTTATTTACAGTCAGGAAAATTGGAAAACAAAATTAGTAATAAAAATTTATTTTCTCATATTTCCTTCTCATAGTGACTTCTTCTTCATTATATTTTGCTATAAATAGAAAGAGGTAGAAAAAATAAATCAAAACTATTGTATTTATTTAACTTTATTTAAGAAATAGTATAAAAATTTAAGTTTATAAATTGCTAGATAAAACAAAACAAAATTTTTTTTTAAGAATTCACAATAAAACATGTGTATTGAATTCAAAGAATATGAAATTACAGTTTATAAGAAGTTTATCAATCAAAACAATAAAATTTTCAAATTATCTAAAACATAAATTCGCATAAATTTTCTTTTTTACTCAACTTTTAATGAAAACATTTCTTCAGTTAATCAAAAGAATTTTTCTGGATAAATCCAATGAAACCTTCGATCACAATAATTTTTCATAACAACCCGTTTTTAATAACCTCAATAGCTGCAAATGACACATGCCAAACACCAAAAACTCAAATATACGAAAATATGAGGGAGTGCTTAAATTCTGGACAGAAATTTACATTGTTTCAATATATTCCTTACTTTTTTTTAAGAGAAATTTAACAACTTTAATTACTTAAGATGAGTTTGCAGAGTTTTAGTGTAAATATATTAACTTCTATTAAGTTATTATAATAGGTCCGAAAATCGAAATTAATAATTTTGTGTTTTCTTTACGTTTCATTTAAAATCATTTTTAGAGTGATGTCTGTATGTATGTATGTATGTGACATTTTTTATGAGATCCGTTTTCTCAAAAACTACTGGACCAAATTACGTTTTTAACATATCAATCTATACACCACATCATGACTTAAATCTGAAAGGAGTGTGATTGAAGTCGGTCTAGCGGTTCGTTGATAAGAAATCTGACTTTTTTAAGCACGCAAAAATGAGATTCGATTACTCAAGAACTACTTGACCAAATTACTTTATTGACTATATCAATTAATACGCCATATCATGACTTTTAGATCCGAAAAAGATGTGAGCAAAATTAGCCCAGCGGTTCGTTTTTTATGAATAAAAAACTAACGTTCTCAAGCATGCAACAAAAATCTTTTTGAAACCATCATATTCCAAGTATCGAGGGTACATGGGAGTTTTCGAAGGTGCTAAATTTGAATCTTTTATGAGTTTTTTAAATTCAATATGACGTCTTTTTTTTTCTTTTGTAAAAAGTATTCAAATTGGATGAAATTTTGTTTTGTGGCGGGGTTTCAGGTTGATGATTATAAATTATTGTGTAATGTTGAAAAGTTGTTGTTTTTTTTCCAATTTTGAGTTTTATTTCAAAGTTATTATAATTGGTCCGAAAATAGAAATAGTTAATTTTTTGTAATTTCTTTACGTTTCAAGGCCTGGAGCATCAATTGCAGCCAATTTTAGAGGGATGTATGTAATTTTAAGTATTGAGCGGCAGGTGGGAGTTTTCTAGGGTGTTGATTTCGATTCAACTGCAGAAAAGGAAATGGACGAGTCATATAGTACACATGATACACATTTAACCGTAATTATCCAGTAAAGGTTTTTTCTCAAGAGAAGTTGCTTGTGCGGTACCTGCTGCTGGACTTATTTTTTAATTATGACTTTGTGTTGGAATTTTGGGAAGTTTCGAATGTAGAAAACTAACTTAAATTGTAAATAGGCAGTTAATTTTTATGTTGAAAAGTACTTCAAAAATTTAGAATTCAACTCTGAAAGGCTTTTATTTCAAATGCATGAAAAATGGAATTTATCAGCTGCTTCTTAAAGCAGCAGAATTGCATGATAGTCCTAAAATTTTTGAAATATCTTTGACAATCTTTAACTAGCGTTTAATTTTAGAAATATTTTTTACAAAATTGATAGCCGTGGTAAATATTTTGTTGTTAGTGAATAAAGTTGAAAAGAATGACAGTATTCCGTGATAGATAAATAATTATTCCTAAACATTACAATAAAGAAAAACGGCGGTGATATTTTAATGTCTTGATTTTGAAATTTATTATTGAAATTTTGCATTATTTATAGAAAAAAAATATTTAAATATTAACATTTTTATGTAACTTAAATTTTTATTTTATTTTATAAAATTCAAAACAAGAAAAAGATTTCAACAAAAAAAATTTATTCAAAATTTGTATACATACATTCAATTTAGAGAGTACAAATAATTTGAATATTTCTTTACAGTATCATCAAAACAAATGAAAAAATTTTAAGCAAAGACAAACGGCATAAAAAAAGACACACTAAACAATGCACCTATATAAAAACTGAATAATCTAAAACAAACATGATTTCTACAACTCTTGTAAAAATTTTATCTTTTCATATTTACTAAATAAAATATGAGAGCTATTTTCACCCATCAACCAACAGTCCCTTTAGCAATATGAAAAGAAGTCTATTGCCTTTTGGCTACAACTGAAGCATACGTTTACAAAAACTTAGCCAACCTTAAATTAAAAAGTAGCCAACAGACTACTATAATACTTGGTATAAAAACTGAATCTTGAAAAGGATTTAGTTGGATATGTAGTTATGAACTTGTATTTAATGCTGTAATAGAGCTAAGCATCGTTGAATTTGTTTTTTTTTTTATATAAAAATGAGGCCCTTATGAATTAAGAAATAACGTAAAAAAACGAAAAGATTTTTGCTTTTATGCTAAATCAATTGATGTTAAAAGGGTTATGAAATAGAGAAGTTGGATTTTGATCAAAGAGGAATATTTTTCATTTAAATAAATAAAAAATAATCTCAGCACTAAAAATCTTTTTTCATTGAAACTTGATAGAATTTACAAGGATGTAACCCTATTTTATTTTGAGGTCCGCTTCAAAAAATGTATAATATCAAATTTTAAAATATTATGCAAAAATAAATTTAATTTAAATATGGTTACTTTGAAATTATTTATCATAGTCCAGATCTTAAAATTTGTTACATAAACTTTATGTTTAAGTATAAAAATAATTGATTCATTTTAATCATCCTTTCTACTTTCTATATTTACTTCAAGGTATTCTTTGTAGTAACTTCTTAAATTGCTTCATGGATATTTAATGAGGTTCAAAAACTTTTGCTACAAATTTTATAAAGTATTCTGAGGGTCTTACAAAATTCTACTCTAATTCATCTCAGTAAGTGCATATAAAGCAGCCACTGTTTTATCATTCCTAGTATTATTAAAATTATTCATAGAAACTGTTATTATTTTTCCTATGGGAAAGTATCTGTTTTCTTATATATGTGTAATGTCATGATAGAGATTCACAAGTATTTTAGAATTTGATATGTAAATTTACAGTCAAATTTTCTAAAAACAACGGAAGCAATTCTTAAGAAGCTAAGAAAGCTTGATTTTATTATTTCTAAGAATTTATGAGCTAACGTAATGAATTAGTGAGATATGAGTTCATTTTTAAAAAATAACTTATGAAATTTCCACGAAAATAGAATTGGTAATAATTTCATAAATTTCATTTGAAGACGTGTAATATTCGATTCCTCGCAGACATGTAAGAGCCTTGTTTAGTTATCAATGCTAAGTTTGGAATTTTTAATATACACAAACAAAAATACTTGTATTAGGTGGGAAATGTTTCGGGACACTTCCAAGCTTGTTTTTTATTTTTGTTCTTTCAAGCACATAAAGCAGAAAATTTCAACAGTTATACATATATTTTTCTTACTTTAGAGGTGTAAAATATTTCATAAATTTTTTTTTGCATTTTTGGCAACCAAAAAAAATTGGTTGCGACTTCACACAACAAAAGCTTCCCACAGAGTAGTTTTATATTTTATTTTGTGCAACATATGGAAGGAAAAGTTGTAAAGTATGTAACTTTTCATCGTCGCTCTATTCAATAACCTTAACATTCTTACAAGGAGTTAGTGTTAGACATTTATGTTGAATCGAAGGGAATGTCACATTAAAATTTACTTTCAAATCGGGTCAAAAAAAAACTCTGGATTTAGGCCAAAAAATGTATAAAACTTATTTGAAAACATTCACTACATTTTTTTGTAATTATGTTTAATATCTTAACATAATAAAACTAGCTTAAATAATTTAATGCTAACAAAATAAAGCTTATTACTGTTTGATTCTAGAATAGATTAAAAAATCATGAAACTAGAATTTAAGAGCTGATTAAGATATTCGCCTGAGCAGAGTCAATTTGTTCAATGAGTGCGGCAGAACTACCCAAAAACTAAGGTGAATATTTTAAGTTGATGATATAATTTATTGCTTCTTTCGTTTTCATGCAACAAGTATTTCAAACTGACTCTAAATTGAAATATAACGATTTTCGGGATACTAGTAAGCAGAATAGAGGAATACAGCAAAGATAGAAAATTTAAATATTTTTTTCAAAATTATTTGAAAGCACAATTTAATAATTACTTGACTGTAAGCTAACATAAATGTTATTCAAAGGAAATTTTTCCATCTATAAAAACTTAACGAAAAGAAATTTGAAATAAAATTTAAGTTAGCTTTTAAACATTTTATTTTTCTTGAAATGGTAAGACTAAAAATGGATATTAAATACATAAATACTTTCAAATGGAGCTGTTTTAGGTAATAATATTAAATTTAAAAAATTCAATATTTTTTTTACTTGAAAAAAGAAAAAATTTCGTTTGATTCTGTCAAACGTCCAATCACCATGATATAATTTAAAATTTTCAACTTTTAGTTTTGTATACGAAAATTTTTGCCATTGCCCCTAAAGACTCACTTGATTATCAAAGGAGCTTACCTCGAAAACAACTATGTCTACCTTTAATGAATAGAAAATCGTACCAACTCAATCCCCACCCAATTTCATCTAGAAATTGCAGCGATTATAACAGAAGTCAAATTTATGATTGGATTTAGAGGAAATTGAATTTTCTCTAATATAAAGAATTAAGCAGAAAATTACGGATTGTTAGTTTATTAAAAGCGATAGCTGTGGAAAAAACGACTAAAGTAATTTGATAATTCAAGATGACTATCAAATTTAAGCCGTGGAAAATAAGATTTAAATTACAAGAGGTATAAAAATATTTTATGAGGAAACTTAAATTTATTTTATTAGGATGTCTAAGATTATATCCTATCTTATTTATTTGGGATATTATTTTTTCTTAAATATCTAAAGCTTCAAATTTTCAAATATTTTCATATCCTATTTCTAATGTAAGTGATTTGAATATCCTAAATACAGCATAATTAACTATGAAATTATTATTTCTGAGTGTTTTTCTAAAATAAACCAGAAAATATATAAATAAATAAATTAATAAAATGTTTGCTTCTTTCACACAATTTTAAAGTCTTTACCAAATTTTTTGGGCCATAATAAGTACATTCCCACATAAATTCACTTGTGGCTAATACGATAATCCAAATATAATGCAGTTTTCAAATGAAGCTTTATTGCTAATACATATTTCGCGGCTTTTCAAAAGGCCTTTTATTAATAAATTTTGACACTCGTATATAATATAAAAATGAATACCGTTCTAAATTAGCCAGCTTTCATTTTAAAGCTGAAGAAAAGCTCGATTTACTTCATTATTATATGTTAAAATAATTAAATAAATAAATTAAAGAATTAAAATTTCAACTAAAAAAGAATCGTGTAAAAAGCATATTAATATATCAAACAGTTTTTTTTAATATCCACCAAAGAATGTGGTACATTTTTTGAAAAATAAGTAACTTTGCTCTTACCTGAAATAACAGCTTTTAAAGGGATAGTTCGGTTAATTCGATGATAAACTGGTATGTTTTCAAGAATATTTTCTGGCAATATAGGTAGTTCTAGTTTATATAGTTTATTTTTATATAATAATAAATATATAATAAACGAACATTTGAACAATATTCTTCTAAATTTTCATTGCAAAATATCAATAATTGGGCGAGTGGCAGTAAATATCTCAAACACTTTGAAGAAAAGTTTTTTTGCGGTGCGCAACGGAATCATCTAAAACAAAAAAATCAAAATTTATTTATTAAAATACATTTTTCTCGAAGTGATAATAACGGGATTTTTTTTTTTTCGATTCTTCAATTTTGGTAGTCTTTGGAAGCTAATATACCGATTTTTGCCTAAACAAGTAATATTAAAAAAAATTTTTTTTTAAACTATATTCCTACTTATATTTCTCATTCATTCCCATTCATTGGAATTGTTTTTTCTTTTTTCTGAATTCGGAATTCGGGATTCGCAAATCTTTTCATTCATTTTTCTGAAGTTTTTCTCTCATATAAAGCTAAAAAGGAGTTTATTAAATATAATTAATGAATTAATATTTGAACTAACTATATTAACATCATTGCTCATCCACTGCCAAGCCAACAAAAATTATTTGAACTTAATTGGATGAATAGAAAAGATTTTATTAAAAAATTTTATGCAAACTAATAGTAGGAATATAAGAATTGTCTTTTCTATTTCTTATTGTATAATCAATAATTGCTGTTATTTGGTGAAATATGTGAAGAAGTAGTGTGCAAAATTTCAATTCGATCGATCTAGTAGATTTTGAGCTATCGTGCACAAGGGTTTCAGGAAAACCCTTTAAAATTTTGCTCATTCACTCTTTACTCTAGAGCAGCGGTTTCCAAACTGTGGGTCGCGACCCACAGGGGGGTCGCGTAATAACCTCAAGGGGGTCGTGAAGTTTTTAATTTCTGTTTTACATATTTAAAAAAAATACTTACAAAAATCTATTTAATGCAAATTTTTTGTTGCGATATTACTTTATTAAGAATCCCTCTAAATGCCGACAATATCGACTTTTTTCTTTATTTTACTATGCCCTGTGCTTTATTTTGAAAACTAAATAAAAACAAAAACAAACGAAAAACAAAAACAAAAAAAAAACTATTTGTATGTTGTGAAATAATTTTTCGTTCTCTTTTCGTTTATTTTCTTTTATTAAGTTAAAGTAATGTGAACACCTATTTTTATTTCATAAAACTTAATTCTTGGGTGAAATTTATAGATAGAATATTTTTTTAAGGTTTCAAAGAATTTATATTTATCTCTATCAAAGGAATGGATAAGTTTTTAATCGGTTATAAAAGAAAAATAAGTAATAATGAAGATACCGATGCTAGTACCAGTAAAGATAGTGGGAATAAAAAATACGCAAGTGAACAGGGAAGTAACACCGCTAAGTCAAGAAAATACGATTCATCATATTTATCATTAGGGTTCACGAGTGTTCTGGTAAACGAATTGGAAAGACCAATGTGTGTGGTTTGTACGAAAGTTTTGTCTGTTGAGAGTATGAAACCAAGTAAATTAAAGCGTCATTTTGAAACTAAGCGTTTAGAATATATTAATAAATCCATAGATTTTTTTCAAATAAGACTAGAAGAGATTAATAAAAGAAAACAAACATTTAAAAAAACAGTTTCTGTTCCATCAAAAGCACTGTTTGCATCATACCAAGTTTACTATAAAATTGCAAAATGTAAAAAACCCCATTAAATAGGTGAAACGCTAGTACTACCAGCAGCTATTGATATGGTTGAAACAATGTTTGGAGAATCATATGCACAGCAGTTGCGAAATATACCGCTCGCTGATAATACAGTTGGTAGAAGAATTGCTGATATATCTGAAGATCTTTGCGATCAGCTAGTTTATCAACTTAATACTTCAAAATTCGCTATACAAGTAGATGATGCTACAGATGTAGCTAAAGATGCTCATTTAATTGCATATGTTCGATATGTTACAGAAAATAATGTAAAAGAAGATATATTATTTTGCAAACCTATTTTGGGCAAGGCCACGTCTATGAAAATTTTTAATATATAGACAATTTTTTTGTTGAGAACGATTTGAAATGGGATAATTGCATTGGACTCTGTACTGATGGTGCACAAGCAATGTCAGGACATAAAGCAGGTCTTCAAGCATTGGTTAAAAATAAATCACCTAAGCCTATATGGACGCACTGCATGCTTCATAGAGCAGCTCTTGTATTAAAAAATATGAGTGAGGAATTTAATAACATATTCCATATTGTTACAAAAGTTGTAAACTTTATCAAAAACAGTCCTTTGAAAGCGAGATTATTTGGAAAGTTATGTGAAGATATGGGAGCTGAATATACATCACTCTTATACTATTGTGAAGTACATTGGCTATCTCGTTCAAAATGTATTCAAAGAGTGTTCGAACTTAAAGACGAAATTGCGATCTTTCTTGCTGAAAATCACAAAGATGAGACATCTTCCTTTCGCAATGATAACTTTATTCTTAAACTTGCTCATTTGGTTGAAATTTTTAAAAAATTAAGCGATTTAAATGAATCAATGCAAGGTCCACAAATGCATGCTCTGATTCAAAAAGACAAAGTCACGGCATTCATGAAAAAATTGGAGCTATGGATATCCAATTTAGAAAAGGATATATATGAAATGTTTCTAATTTTAAATGACGCTGGTACCAGAAACAATATTAAAGCAAACAAAAATCTTTTTATAGAACATTTGCAAAGTTTACTAAAACATTTTTCACATTATTTCAACGATATTGATTTTACAAAGTTTGCATGGATCCAGAATCCATTTTTGAATAGCCAACTTGATGCATTTGACTTGACAATTTTCGAAAAAGAACAACTGATTGAAATATCTTGCGATACTTCATTGCAACAGGAATTTGATAGTAAAACTTTAATTCAGTTTTGGGTGGAACGAAAAAAAGATTATATTACTTTGTCGGACAGAGCTATAATAGTGCTGTTACCATTCGTAACATCATATTTATGCGAAACCGGGTTTTCTGCTTTAGTAGCCATGAAATCGAAATATCGAAATCGTTTAGTAGTGGAAAAAGAACTTCGGGTGGCTATTTCAAAAATAACACCACGATTTGAGAAACTTTGTGCTAACAAACAAGCTCATCCATCACATTAAATTTTTTTTTATAAATACACATACTAAATTTTTATTAACTTTTATTTAGTTTTATTCTATGAATACATTACTTTTTACAACCTGAAAATGTGCTTATATTATTTTATTCTTTTATCTAATAAGGGGGCCGCCAATTTTTTTTTTTTTCTTATGTGGGTCGCAGTATCAGAAAGTTTGGAAACCGCTGCTCTAGAGCAAAAGACGCCTTAATGCTTATAACTTCTTCAATTTTTCTCTGATTTACTTGAAATTTTGACACAATATTTTTAAGCTATTATACATTGATTTTAAAAGAATGCAAGAAAAAAATTTAAATACCAACCATCCCTTAAACAAGTGAAAAAATTGCAAAACTAAATGTAAGTCAATTTTCTTACCTATAGTGATTTTCTTAAACATTTTACATCATAGCTTGAGATTAGTGTTAAGTAAAAAGAACTAATCATCTTTAAGTTATGAGGAGATCCTTCTACAATCTTTTAAAATGGATTGGATTATTGTTAAATCTTTGAATTTATCCTTTCTTTCACTCACATATACACAAAAGTTAGTGATAAAATATATTTTTAAAGTTAGTTTTACTTGAAAATTTTGTTATTTAGAAACCATATTTCTCTAAACTATTTTCCTTATTTCAAAAAAAGAAAACCTCTAGATTTATAACAGACAACATCCTTATCTATGTGAATATGTTACTCACACAAGGGAAAAAAGGAAAATAAATTCTTCTTAGAACTTTGACTCATTTTGACAAGTACATTAGTAGCTTTCCAGAGCAATAATAAAAAAAACTTTTAAAAGGTTACAAAGCACTTGTGACAAATTTCTCTTGGATAAGACACATAAAAACTTTCATAAAATTATAGGTCAAGCTACTAAATTTTCATTCATAATTTATTTTTGAGATTTTCTTTCTTATAATACTAGGATATAATTAAAAATTTATCGGTTATGTAAAACATGTATTGAAAAATAAATTTTTCTTACTTAGTTAAAACTTTTGTTTAACACTTTGAAGATGGCGTGTACCACAATCGGTGATTTAACTTAATGTGATTGAAAATTATTTTTTTATTAAACTTAATTTTTTATTAATAATAATCAATGTATGATTATTAACAAATAAAAATTAATTTTCAACTAAAATTTTACTATATATTAAATCTAGTGTTAATTCAAGTAGAACGATATAACAGGAAAAAATACATTTTCTTCTTCATAAAGTAGGGTATCTTTTTGGTATCTGTTAAATTTTATTACATTTATTGGATCACTTTTCTATAAAAAGTACATACTTTATAATCCAAGATTGCTCAAGTCCTTGATAACCTTAATATTTATTTCAGAATCTCATATATGTACCTGTACTTCGTTTTTGAGCTCATTTATAAAGCTTAAAAAGTTTTTTATCCAGACAATTTATCTGGAGTTATTATCATGAACACATTTTTCATTGTATTGCTGCCGTAAGCAGACTCAGTATATGTACTTATAGTACAGAAAACATTTCCCTACCATAAGGCAGACAAAGCAGATAGCGACAGTTAAATAAAGGAAACAGGATGCTTTGTGTCTGGATTGCATCAAGAATTATGGTGATGTGAAAAAATGTTCTCTCTTTATGACAAATTAAACTTTTTTGCACTCATTGAAAAATTAAATAAAAAATACAAATTTAATCATAAATAAAATCAAAAGTTCAAAAAGAGATTGTTGAATAAAATTAAAAAAACTTCAAATTTTTTTATGTCAAATTGTTTGAATTAAATTAAATTAAATCTGTTCTCTTTTCTAATTAAAATGATCAAAGCTTTATTTTGACTAAAAAATTCTGGCTCCCATTTTCACTTGATTAAAATGAAACGCTTGAGTTTTGGATTTTAATTAGCTGTAAAAAGTATATATTTTTCTTTAATTTAAGATTAATGACACTTTTGGCAGATGAAATATACAATTCCATTGTGTACTATAACCCTTCCTAAACACTTACAATTATAAACTTTTTGTGTAGGCACAAATAATCTTCTTTTTTCTTTCAAAGTTGAAGGGTGGTTTCTTGATTTATCAAAAAAATTAGAAAATCTCAATTGTTCGAATTTTTCATAATTTTGTGTTAAATAAGCTTGAAAATACGGCTCTTTCATTTTAGCGAACAAATCATTTTTAGATAAATCATTTTTACTTGAGTTGCTCAATACTATATCATCATCATCATCGTCAGAAAACTCAATATCAGCAAAAGTAGACATTTTACTAAACTTATTTTTCCTTTGTGTGAGAGTCCTTGCCACTTGTCCAAAAACTAAATATTTGAATTGAATTATAAGTACCATATTTTTATTGAAATCAAAGTTAGAAGTTAATAAAAGCATATTTTGTATGAAACTGTAGCGTAATTGATAAGTCGCTTATATATTGGCGACGGCGTATAGATATAGCTCATGCTATAAAAATTGATTATATACCTTCAAATGGCTTGCTAATATATTTTGGAATATTTGAACTAACACGACGATATTTATTTATAGAATATTCTGCTTGTTCATAAGCACTAAAAATTTTTAATTAAAATTTTAATTTTTTCTTCTTAAAAATAAGTACCTTCGTTTTTGACTGCCACGAAGTTTTGAAGTGTCAAAAATTTTATTAATATAATCCATTGAACTATTGTATAGCATACCCTAAACAACGAAATAAAGTCAAGTATTTAATTACTTATACCAAGAAAATATTACAATTTAAAATAATTTATAATAACATATTTTTCACGCTTGAGTTTTAAATTTTAATTAGCTGTAAAAAAATATGACTGGAAATATTTTTCTTTAATCTAAGATTTATGACACTTTTGGCAATTCAAACATTCAATTTCAGTGTGTACTATAACTTTTCTGAAACACTAATTTGAGAGGTACCTACTATTTCCAAATTTCATGCAGCAAAAAATAATCCTGAAACAAGGATTAAAATTTTTCTTGTTAATCATAATCATTGTGTATAATTATTTCGCTTATATAAATAAATTCGGTTAGCATTTATTTTTATGGAACTGTAAAATAGGCTATTAAAATAATTTTTTGTAAATGGACTAAATAATTTTAATGAGGAGTATAAAAATTACCACAGTTTCAAAATTTAAATCAGGACGGCAATACAATAAAATAGGAATATATATTATGACTAAAGAAATTAAAGCTTTTGAAGACAACAGAATTGTTTGCCAAAACAACGATTAAATACATATTTCTACTCTGAGTGAGTAAAATGAACAATCTGATTTTTATACCCATTCGTTATAGAGATTGGGTTTTTTAATAAAAATTCAATTTTTGCAAAATAAAAACAATCCGTAACGTCAATGAAAATTACGTAACATTTCGCATAATATACCAGAAAACTAATTTATGGGTAGTACTTTTACTGTAGAAATTTTACTGTACTTATACTGAAGGTTTGGAAGGTATTCATATACATATACACATTTTTATTCTAATAAAACAATGTAAAACAGTTAGTAATATATTTATATAGATAACAAGAAAGTGTAAATTTATTTGGAAGACAATTAGATTATAATTGTTCTAAAATTAAAGAAATATTTTTTGTGTTTTTTGATACATATATGTACATATGATACATACATATGTATGTAAATAAAAGTTTTAAAAGTATCTATTTAAAACGCTAAATAAAATACAATCTCTGTTCCAGGTAACTAAATTGATGACACCTGAAGAAGATGCGTCTAAGTAAGTCATCATTAAGGAATGTTTATAAATGTCCACATTGTTCATTTTGGGCATCAACTGCATCGAAATTTCAAGTACATATTGTTTTTCATATACATATTAAACTAAAGACTACTGAACAAAATAATGCAATCTAGTTTTTTGGAAATTATTCACAAGTGTTTGACCCAAAGAAATTGTCACATTTTCCAAAATATGAAATTGCTGTCCTCAGAATAACTGAAAATCAGAAGCAAAAACTTCATTTAAAAACTTTATTCGTAATGAGAAATTTTGATTAAATTGTTACCCAGAAAATTGACATTAAAATAGATGTTCCCGAAAGAAGAGCCTACTATGAGTGTAAAAATTGTGATTTTAAGTCAGTACTAATGTATATAGCATTAGTTTTTTTATAGTAGTTTATTAATAATTAAGTAGTATTAATATATAAATAATTTATTTATAATGGTTGAAGAAGAAGATGCGATAAAATTCCAACATGCACGTTTGGCAGGTGGGGGAAATGGTCACTACTGTACTTTGATAATTGCGGAAGTGAAGACCGCAATGTCATTGGTACAGTCGGGACTAACTAATGTTGAAGAAAATTACTACGGAGTTTTAGGGCTATTATGAAGGTTTGGGCTCTTCAACTACAGAAGAGTTTAAAGAGTATTTACGAAATAAAGGAAAATATGTAATTAAATTGAAGTATGACGGAATTGAGGATAAAAAAAATATTATAAAGGCTTTTGACTCAAAATATGTTGAAGAGCGTAAGAAATTGATAATTCAATACATGGAAGTGCTGAACAAAATAAAAAATTCACCTATACCTGAAAAATATTTGTATACGAACCAAATAAAAGGATTAATATTCACAGAACTCATTGAAAGTAAATTAGTGGTTTCTTGGCATTGTGATATTGTCCGGAGTATACCATTTCATGCTAGTAACTATAAGCCAGTTCATAATAAAATTTTGAACACAATTTTTAATAAATATCCTAATGAGGAGGTTGCTACAAATGAACTTGCTGCTGCTGTAATTATAAATACGGAGTATAATCATGAGTTGGATTGCTTACACAATGCTACTATTACGTTAGGAAAAGATAATAACATACTTGAAGTAAGAAGTGTAAGGGAAGGTAGCTCACGTTACTTGAAAGTGAAGCTTTCACCGATAGCTAGATTCATTTTTCGTCCTGAGGATGACAAAATATTAAAATATGAATGTTATGGCATTAGAAAAATGGAACCTAGCTATCTTATTCCGATAATACCAATGCTGGTAATTAATGGATACGAAGGTGTTGGAGCCGGTTGGTGTTTCAGAGTTCCAAGCTGGAATCCGAAGGAAGGAAGTAACTGCGTATTTAAAAAAGAAGTTGCAAGGTAAGGAAACCTAACACATTAAACCGTGGTTAAGGAACTTTAGAGGCCGAATTATTCCAACAGATATAGAATTTAAAAACATGAATGCTTTCGATAATAAAAATGATATTAGGAATTTTGAATCATTCGAAAAATTAGTAGATGAATTCATAGAATTTAGAAAACATCATTATAATAAAAAAAAAGCAATGGATTCAACCGAGAGAAGGACAGTGGAAGAAATTTGGTTGGAAGAATTAAATGAATTGGAGAAAAAATATGATGAAATGTTTAATGTAAGTATATTAAAATTGTTTCATTATAATTAATAAAGTTTTGTTATATTTTTAGTCTAATGATTCTAGTAGTGATTTATCGAAAGACATTCAAAACTGTCCAAATACTGTTAATTTTCATAAAGAACCATCAGACAATTTCTCTGAAGCAATGGATACAACAGAACATCATAATGAAATAGTTTCTCATAATAATGAAATGGAAAATTCTATTTCAATTTGTAATAGATTAGCTGATGATCATGGTCATATGGAAGATGATGTTAATAATGACCAAAGCAAATCTTCTGACCAACCTAATAACGCAGCTAGAAAAGATAACAGTGACAATAGCTGCTATGAGGTCGAAACCGTACAAGGTTATGAAAATGATGTTCCACTGAGACGAAGACGAAGCCGTCGAGTTGCGTCTAAAGTAAGAAGTTTATTTTCATTTGAACGGTTAAAATGTTTATGTTGTAATTATTTACTAATTAAGTTTCAATTTTATTTGTAGAAAGTGAATTATTCATTGAGGAGTTCCCTTACTTCAGACATTTCATCAAGCGAAAGTAGAGATAAGTATGAACCAGCGTGTAAAAAAAAGGTAAACCTCTTTTAATTTTTAAAAACATTTTGTTCTAAATTACTTTTCTTATTTCTTTTAGATTAAAAAAAGATGGATTAATAAAAGATAAAATTTAATCAAAGTCACCACAATTCAGCACTAGAACTGTTTCTTTATATTCTTTTAAAGAGGGAGCAATCGGCAGATCTGTTATCTGTACTCCTATAATAGCTACTATTGACAAATTACAATATATTTTGTTTTCTCGTTTGTTGGATAAATTAAGCATTTAAAATTTCTATTAGTTTCATGTATGCGGCTTTATTTGCTTGCAAAATAATTCTTAAATTTATTTACAATAAAATACTTTGGATTATAATTAGGAAGTCTGCAAAACGAACTGGATCCAAATATTTTGCATCCATTTATAAAAATATCATCGGTATGAGATAGGTTGGTTCAATTTTCCTCATGCGAAATCTTTTATGTTTCAATGTTGTCTCATCAGGAGCACTGAAAATGAACCTGGCTATTGGTGATAGCACTAGTTTTAAGTAATGCGAGCTGCCACTAAAAACACTTTTCAGTTCAATCAAACGTATGGTGTTATATCTGGCGAAAATTTGTGTTAATTTTATAATAGCCCCATGTAAGCTCGACAGCTCATGATGGTATTTATAATAATTATATAACCGACAAGTTCATCTATTTAAAAATCCTCCTTACTATATTTTGTCAAGTGTGTTCAAAGTTTTATTTACTTACATGGCTTACAGTTCGAACATGGCTGGACACTTACACTATGCCGAAAATTAATTAATTTTATTTCAATTAACTCTATATATGTATTTAATATTATATTTAAGTATTTTCATATAATTTTTGTGTACAAGTTTGATCTCACAGAAGAAAAAAAGCTTACCAAATTCACCTATAGTTTAATGGAAGTTTTAAGTTTACTAATCAAAGCATTGAATGCCAAGTATGTACATACATATGTTAATATCATATAACAGTGAAAAATAAATAAATATAACGTTATGTATTTTATTGTTTTAATTATCAGAATTATATTTTATTTTGTTATTGTTTTATAACTTATATATTGCAAAGTCACGCTGAAGGTACTTTTCCTAAGGTATATTCGTGTTAAATTTAAGATGAGAAAAAAAAGAGATCCAACCTAGAAAAGGACAGTGGAAGAAATTTGGTTGGAGGAAAAATATGATGAAATGTTTAATGTAAGTATATTAAAATTGTTTCATTATAATTAATAAAGTTTTGTTTTATTTTTAGTCTAATGAAGTTTCAGTATGCAGTTAATTTTCAAAAAGAATCATCGGACAATTTCTCAGAATCAATGAATTCCACAGAAAAACAATGAAAGGATTTCCCAGAATAATCAAATGGAAAATTCTATTTATTATGTTAAAAATGATCGTCATTAAAAAAATTGTGCCCTAAATTCAAAAACTTAAAGCAGGAGTCATATAATTATTTATATTATCACTTAATAATATAGAGAGTTTAATAGTTAAATTACCACTTGAAAATATACGAGAAACTTTTAACCTGTTCCGAAACCGAAATTTGAAAAATATGGAAAAGTCATTAGTAAGTTAAAAACCATGAAAATTGATTTGATATTAAAATAAGTATAAAATTTTTCAGATTCAGCATGTTAAAGTATATAAAAATTTAAAAACAGAAATTAAAAAAGAGCTTCAACAAATATCATTTGAACAGGAAAAAAAAAAGAAACTAACCAAAATTTAGTTTTTTTTGTAGCCTTAAAAAGGAAAAGTAAGCAACTTTTGTCAATTAATTTTAATTTAAATATATTAATGAAAATTGGTTTGTACTGAAAAACAACTTATGAAATAAAAAATGAAAACAAAGTCAGTGAATGTTCCAATATAAATCTAAAAAAAATTAATTTTATTTTACATTAAATATGAAAGAAAAATAAAATTATGTGTATCATTTCATCTATAGAAATTGATGCTATTTTTGAAATAAAGCTTTAGCTTTTTAGAATTTTTGAATTCACTCAATTTGTCAGAGACATCACCACTCATACTGCAATTGAAATTTAAAATGATGAATTTTTTATTGTAAAATATCAAACAGCCAAAGCTTTGCAAGGGCACGTGGATTTCTGAAAAAAAAAATTATTAAGGAATGACGTAGAGGCTTTTTTTTTTCAAACAATTTTTCATTTTAATTAAGTAATTGGAGTTCAATTCTTAATTCGATTGAGGTTTGAGGTCACCAAAGTTTCAATAAAGTTTTTAACCTAGCGTTTTAAACCACACGTGGCATGGAAAATTAAAGTCTGCATGTTCTAAAGACGGTAAACCAAACAAAATATTCCTCTATAAAAGGCTCCAAATACATTTGAAGAAATTAGCATTATAAAATTGAGTACCTTCAGGACTAGCTTGAATAATAAGAATGCTGATCATATCTGGTATATCTAGTAAAAAATAGACTGACGGACTGTAATTAAATGTATTTTGTTCTTGTGGGATGGAAGACATCATGACAGGGAAAGTTATCACTATCCAATTATTTGACATACAGCACATCTCAAACAACCCTAACACAGAACTGCTGGTTAATATATTTCAAGCTATATAGAATATTGACAGCTCATGTTACCCTCCCCAACTTTTTATGAGCAAAAACTGTTATTATAAGAGCTTGCGTGATCCAATCTACCAAGAACAAGCTCACATTTATTTCGTTTTGGATATTAAAACACTAAAGACCTTAATTTCAATATGTCTAAATATATGAGAAGCTCTTACAAGATCGTCTAATGCTTGCTTAATAAATAAAATAAAAAGAAAAAGGGGGATGCTGATATTGTCATACATTATACTAGTAATCATAATGTTGAAGTAACCAATAATCACGCGGCACTTTCTTATTTGATGTTTTAGATTTCTTTACATCAGCTCTCAAACTTAATAATTTTTCACGGGTAAGCAAAGCACTGTTCTCTTTCACTTCACGCTTATTTAGTAAAGATTCAAACTTTTCTTTCATTGCAGCTTTTTTTACGTTATCTCTTAAAGAATTCCTTGTTCAAGGCAATTTAAGGTCTTAAAAATAATTGCACTTTAACGTAAGCAAACTAAATTAATGTAATAACAATTGACTAAATTATAAAACTTGAAAAAATAACCTACAATACAATACAATACATACAATACCTGACACGTGCCGGCACGTTCGTGCAAACAATCAACTAACCGGAATGAACTGGCGCAAACATAGTTCTCTTCTTATTAAAGGGTGAATTCGGAGGTATCTTCAAAATTTATTTCCCGTGTAATACTACTACGTTTGTTAGGTGTTACAGGAGCTGATAAAGATGGAGACGGAGGCACTATTGGTGGCAAAAAGTGGTGGTGGTAATGATTGTCCTTCCAATGAATTATCAGAAAATTCTTCACTTCCACTATTCATATGACAATTATTATGAGTTTTACAACGTTTTCGTGAATTTATTTGAATATTGTAATTGATAAAAACTTACTCACATGGTCCATTATTGAGAGTTTGCATTATAACTAATGTTGATGAAGGTGAATTTACGATATTAAGGCGTTGATTTAAATTTGAAAGGATTTCATTATCTATGTAATCTGTAGTTGTATCAATATCAGATGAATTTAATGTCCTACATACTTCCCGATGACGTTCAATTGAACCAGGTAGTGTTCGAGGTGGTACATGAGATCTAGTTGGTGAAACACGTCCAGGATATATAGTTACAGGATGTTCATTAACTATTGGATCTATAAAAATAAAAAATTAAATTATACTTATCAAACAATTTCCTAAATATTAGTTCTAATTAGACTGATAAAATTAAGTCCAAATGCTTTCTTGGTCCAATTGAAAATAATTTTAATTAGCTGTGTTTACATTTTAACGACCAAATATATTATGATATCCATTGTATACATCTCGTTTATATTTCGTTCGTTTGGTAGTTATTAAAGTTTTCTATTTGCCTAAGTAGTTTTGTGTACAATGAGTAAACAATCATAACAGCTGTTAGGATATCATAGATAAAATAAAATTTTTCATTCGTGCTACTATACTCGTATTAAAAGTAAAAAGAAGTTAGTGTAAGATGTGTTTGTCTATAGCAGCATTTTCCAAACTATTTTGGTCGCGGAACCCCCAAATTTGTTGCCAGTGAGTGCGGAACCCCGAGTATTATTTTAGTATTTCAGATTTTATTGCATTAAAAAAACTCAAAAAAAAGAAATTCATAGAAATAATGAATGAAAATACAAAACAAAACTAAAATAACTGAAAAAATTTTAATGTGAAGAATGCACCTGCTTCTTTGATTCTATGATTCTCTTAAAATTGGGCGTTATGTTTGATAACTGAACTTGCATATCTGGTGCGGCATCAAGTTTGTTACGATAATTGGTCTTTGTCGCAACATATTTTGAAAACCCAGTTTCACACAAATAAGTGGTTGCAAACGGCAATAGAATTCGAATAGCTTGTTTTGATAAATTTGGATATTCATCGAATACATCTGACCAGAATACTGTCAATGAAACTGTTCTAAATTTGGCTTCTAATTGTGTATCTGATCTTAACTCAATCAAATTTTTATAATCCATGGAATTAAATCCTTTTGGTTTATCTTTTATTTTGGAAGAATTTTGTACTCAGCAATTATCTTTATTCTCCAGGGTTGGAAAGTAATCATTGAGTGTTTGCTGTAAGCTAGACAGATGTGTATTCATACCATCACGTATTTCCATATCCAAATCCACTTCCGATTTTTAGAGAATATCACTAAGCGTCTGAAAACACTCGAAGTTATTTTGCTCCACAGCTGAAATCCAATATTGTATTTTCCTTACAAAGGCAACCAATTTATCTTTTGCTTTCAATATGTTGTTATGTTGTTTTTCTTGCAGAGCCAAACATAATTCGTTCAATTTTCCAAATATATCAACAAGGTATGCAAGTGTAGGTAGCCAAGTTATATTATTTAATCTGTCTGATAATTCAAATTTATGACCAATAAAAAACGCCAATAGTTCCTTTCGCAATTCAAATATTCGTACAAGAATTTTACCACGTGATAACCATCTAACTTCCGTATGAAGAAGTAAAGTGCTAAGAAGACTATACCCATATCTTCGCACATGGCTTTGAAAATACGAGATTGCAATGGTTTACTTTTAATTAAATTAATAATCTTCACTGCTTCATCTAGAACAGATTTAATTGTCACTGAAATCCTTTTTGTTACTAATGAGTATCTGTGAAGAATACAATGAGTACTGTTACAGTTTTTTGCAGCATTTTTAATCCGTTCCATCATGCGTGTGCTAGGTGACAAAAGAAAAGCCGCGGCTCTTATTCGCTTGATGGGTAGCCTGATATAGATGAAACACTCACATGACGGAATTGCGTATGTGAATTTTATTTCTCCTTTGCTTGCAGTGACGACTAGAATTGCGAGTGGAGTCAGTCGATAGGAGTCAGGGGAAGGAGTCAGGCTTCAAATTACAATAACCATGAATAGTTTGACAGTTAAATTTAGTTTTCAAAATACGGTGAAAGTAAAAAATTTCATTATTTGGTAATTAATCATTTAATTTGATAGTTGACATCATTGATGATTGAATAAAAAATTAAAACCTTAAAAATAATAATAATAAGTAGTTATGGAAATTATTATACAAGAATTTATACTTAAGAAGTTACATTATTTATATTACTATATTAAGAGTCATATAACAATAATGTGAATATATTAAAATCCATTCTTATTTTGTTTTAATGAAATAAAATTTGTCACGCGGAACCCCTAAATTTTTTGGCGGAACCCCAGGGTTCCGCGGAACACACTTTGGGAATCGCTGGTCTATAGCAAATACACAGGTGTGATGAAAATTTCATTTTTGAAAAGTAAAGAAATTTTATTCTACCTGAAAGTTATAAATTTTCTGATTAGATTTTCAATTATATTTATCCATAGTTTTATGCGAAAAAATAGCATTTAAAATTGTTCGGGGAAATTATTAAATTGGTGTTTTGATAGATAGATGTTTACTTGTGTAGGGGAGAGAACAGGGAGAAGAGGTGGTGTTACCATCAAGCGTATGCAGGAAAATAAAAAAAACAATATATTTAAGTGCGGAGAGCTGCTTGTATTCCTGAAATCTTTGCTTGACTCTAAGATAATCAGAAAAGGTAGCTTTTATGTGATCTTTTTTAATGCTCAACGAAAGTACACACTTGATTTATTGTGTTAAAAAGTAGTTTTTAAAATATAAAGAATAAACTGCAAACTACATTAAATACCTTTTCAGATGAAGCTTAATATTCCAAGACTGTGAAGACACATAATTTGATTTTAACTAACAAAGAAGAATTTATATTAACAGTATTGTTTATTGGTTTTTAAGATGAGGTCTCACAATACTTCTCTTAGAGATATAAATCCTGAGAGGATATTTAAAATCGACCAATTTTCCAGTTTCTGTTTGGGTATCTTTAGAACTATTGAAATTAATCTTATAGTCCTACTAAAGTTATTTATACAAATTTGAGCATAAGTTGCTTCATTAAAAGGAAGTTTCAGTAAACCGAAATTAACAAAAGAAATTATTTACAGCCAACAATGAAGCTATCTAGACTTAGTTTTTTTGGGATGTTAACAATAGAACAAAAAGCAATACAAAATAAAGAATTTTGAAAATATTCAAGTTTGCAGCTGATAAAAAGAGTACTTTTGTATATCAGAGGGATGGTCAGTTGCTACATTTTTAGTAAAATAATCGGATATTAACAGTTTTCAATTTTCGGGCCTTGCTTTATGGTATGGCAACACATTGGTTTAAAAAGAGATAAACGGTAAAATTAATTCCGTTCAGCTTCCGTTTTTTAGCAAAATATGCATTTGAAAATTCCGGTATTCTTTTAAATACTGTCATGCGTCCAGTTTCAGCTCATTTACAAGCCAGAATTCTGCATGCAAACTAAAGTAAAATTTTTCATGATTTATAAAAAATATTTGCTTGTACTAAATTGTACCCATTTTTGAGTTAGATTAGTGAAAAATCTTTTCAATAAAAAATTCACTGAACTTTTTAATTCTATGCCTGACATAGTTTGAAATCTTTAAGCCTTAAAGTTATGCAAATAAGAGCATTATCTCTGTTAAATAAACTATTTTATCTATTGTGAAGATACTTTTCAAAGTTTGCTAAGTTTGCTTAGTTTAGTGAGTCCCAGGCATAAGAATATAATATTTACTTGTAAATGGTGTTTGAACATTTCGAGATTATTTCTTCTGAGTCTTAAGTAATAAAATCATTTTTTTTGTTTAATTAATGTTAAAAATTTCATAAAAGTATATGTGCCAAAAATGAGAAAAAGTCAAATAAATTAATAAACACATGTAATCATTTTATTTGGTTAAAAGATCAAAAAACCAAATTTTTCCAGCTACAAAACAAGTTGAGTTTGAAGCATAAAATTCTTAAATTTTATTTAAACGATTTGTCTACTGAGGTATGTGATTGAAAAAGATTTTCTTCTCAATTTGGTTCAAGTTTGAAAAATTCAACTTTTGGTTAAATATGCAGAAAAAAACTACAATTAAATAATTTTATTACAATGTAAAATTGATTAGCTTGAGCTTATAATAGTCGTGAAATAGTTTTCGTTGTAATATTGTGAAAATATATTTTTGAACCCCTATATAAGGACGGACCAAGATGAGCAAAGTTGGCCAAAGATGGACAAGGATCGGTAAGAAGGTAGTTTGGCAAACTTAAAAGAGCAATAAAGGCTCGAAAGTAATTAAAAGTGCGAATAAAATTGATTAGTTTGAATATTCGTGAAATAGTTTTCGTTGTTTGTTTAATTTGTTAAATTAATTAAAATTTAGTTGTTCATTAAATTAAAGTTATCTGCTGCAAAATTTACACTCCTAAACGTTGATATTTTAAATTTGAAATAATGTTACTAGAAAATGTGAATTCATCATTGACCTATTGATGTCGAGAGACCTATTGAATAATAGAATTATTTTTATTTATATCGAGTTGGACAGACTCTATTCAGTATAAAAATTGGTAGTTAAGACCCAGTCACTTATTAACTATTTACAACCAGTGTGCACACTAAATATATGACAAAAATCAATTGGTCGTGAATTGAAAGTCTGAATAAAATTTCCAGTTTTTTTTATATTCAGTAGGTACCTAATATAAAAACACGTAACAAATATTTCCTTTAATAATAATGGTACACTTCTTGGATTATTTTGCTTCTAAAATTATGAATAAAAAACTATGTATATGTATACTAATTTTAAATTTAGAGTTTTAGTTTATAAAAGACAAGATATAGAAAATTCTAATAATCGTGTAAGCAGAATTTTTAAGATTACTTCACCATGTAACATTAAAATCAAAATTCGTTATGGATTTACGAAGATATATTTAGTTTTAATTAAGAAGTTACAGGAATAAAATCATAGAGATTGTAGTTATGGTAATGTGATTGTAGTTTAAAGGTTTTTTTTTTTAAAAATAACTTTTCTATTAACATCTAGGATTTTATTTTGTTACG
The DNA here is from genome assembly GCA_947359355.1 of Acrocera orbiculus. Lineage (NCBI taxonomy): Eukaryota > Metazoa > Arthropoda > Insecta > Diptera > Acroceridae > Acrocera > Acrocera orbiculus. The sequence continues at coordinate 29,585,625 of OX375757.1, forward strand.
TCCATTTTTTAATTCTGGATTTGTTTAACCATATATTTAGAAAACAAGTAATCTAAGTTTTAAAATGATATAGAAAACGCTTCAGTGTGTTCCTTTTTGAGAAAATCTTGCATAATTTATGTCTGAAGATTATTCATACGTATAAAATAAAATATTCAAGCATATATTTGTATGTATACGATTGTATAAAAATCTTTAAGGTAATGGAATAGGTTTTGCATAAATACAGGCCTAAGAAATTCAGTCATTTTTTCATTTGATAGTAATAAAAATCTATAACTAAAATTAAGCTGATTTATTTAGTCAAATTAATCAGAAAATTTTACCGGAAATTTTGTTTTATTCAAGTAAAAATTCGTCGTTAATTTTCTGCGGCAGAAAGTGGTCAGGATTTAACGGGAAAGATTTCCCATTAAAGTAGCCGCTATGACCGAAAAATAGCTCTTGCATGAATGTTTTATCTCGAATTTCTTTACTGGAATATTGTCATACTTCTTGTGTACAAAATAAAAAAACCTGATATTTTACTTAAGAATTTTGAAATATAATAGGAAAACAATTTTAATTTATTAAATTATAGAATAATTTTATTTTTCTAATATAATTTCAAATAAAATGATTTTATCAGGAATATTTTTGTATTTTTATTATAAAAGCATACTGAATTTTAAAGCGAATAAAGAAATAAAAGTAATTGGAAAAATGCATTTTTTAAAACTGCAATTAATTCTTATAAACATTGTAATTGATTACCGCTGTGAAAATTATTTTAATACTTGTTTGATTTCACTATCATAATCAAATTTTTAAAATTAAATTTTAAGAACATTCTAAATAAAGTATCGTCGTTCAATAAATTATTCATTCTTGTTTTTTTAAATCTGTCTTATTTTTTCAAGTTATTACCGCAATCACTTAACTGCTTAATTTGATAAATTATCTTCATTACAAACGAAATTAAAAAAGTTGTATTTACAAAAATTTAATCTATATTTTAATACTAATTTTATATTTTATTTTTACGAAAACGTTAAATATATTCCTTATTATAGGAGATTTACAGTTATTTTATTTTAATTTAATTAATATAAGAAAAATATAATTTATATGCTTAAAGCATTAACGCTCCTTTTGCTATTTCGTATATCATTTTTTGCCTAAAATACGGCATATGTTTCTGTGAAAATGTTATATCTCGATTTCTGGTTACATACTCTGCAAACATACAGCTAAATACGCCACAATCAGAACCATTCATTTGCCGAGGCACATTGCTTACAGATTCCAAATTATATTCAGATGTATCCAAAGTTTCTTTAAGTTTGTCTAATGATTCTTCCCTTAAATACATTAAGAGCGCATTAAGGATTCCAGGATTTGCTTTACCCATTGAATCATAATATTTAATTGTTTTAGATTTTAAATTAATTATAGCCATACACCAATGTACACCACCAACATGCACTGGTACTGGTATAATATCATATGAAAATAGATTAATTTTTTTTGTCCAACGTCGGACTCCACTATATCCAGACTGTTGTAAACGCTGTGTAAAAAATGTATTAAATGCATAAACTTTTGGTAGACCCTCAGAATGACGTCTTTCTCCTCGATCAATTAAAAGATTCATATAAAAATTAATGACTGAGTCATTTAACCACCTGTCACCCGATAATGTCGTTAGGTCATGCCGTGTAATCATAATATTAAATTTTGAAATTAGTACCTTAAAATAGTTAATAGATATATAATCAAATTTTGTCAAATAAATGATATATACCTCTTCTTGGGATCCATTATATAATAAGTTTTGAATTAAAGTTAAATTTTCCTCTGTAAGTTTGGGAAATTCTATTTCTACTTCTGGTTCATCCAATATTATAGTTTCTTTTTCAAGCAAAGCAGTTTTAATGCGATCCTCAAAAGGTATTAAAAAGCTTTCCCTCTGATTTGTTAAGGAAAGAAATCTGAAAAAAACATCAATGTAAAATAACTGAAAACCAACGACAATATGTTAAGCAATTAAACTATTGGAAAAGAGTTTTTAAAATATCATTTTCCTAAAATTGTATTAGTTAAATGAAAAATAATATTTAAAAAAATTATAACCAACGCACATAATTTTTAAATGAAAATTTTCTAATGTATACGAAATTTCTAAACTTCTCGCAATAACAATAACGATTATGATATTTAAAGAATTGTTATTTACATCATATATTGATCGCATTTATCTGAATGAGAAACACAAAAAACTCTTCATTTTCTTCGATATACTTGAATAATGAAATCCCTTAAATTCTTCTTACAGTCATTATCAATTAAAAGCCCAAATTTTAGAATATAATAAAATTGAATAATAAATAGTTAAAAATTATTATTAGGATTCTCTGCCACAAAAGGTACCTAATCACCTTCTATAAAATTTAATATTTTCTAATACTAACTTCTCTTCCTGCTCTGAAATGTCCTTTTTTCGTTGAATACCTTTCGCGTCATATTTTTCCCTTATACTTGTCAGCCAAGTTTCCTTCAATCGTGGTGATAACTGCTGGTCTTTCAATGAATTCACGCGTTCTATTTTAGTTCTGAAATTATATTATTATGTGTAAAAATGGTTTGAAAATTTCAACTTTGATTCAAATTTAACTACAGAAATTATATCTGGCGCATAGAAAAGAGTTATAAGTGAGATGAATATAACAAAACTTAATATAGGCTTTGGAAGTAATGATTTTCGTGAAATAATTTTTCAATATTTAAATTTAATAAATATTGCTGAATAAAATATGTGCGTCAGTAAATTTCATTATTTAATATTACCAACTAAATTAACTTAATAAAATATTAATTAAATTTAACTAAAATTTATTATTTATTAATTAAAGTTTTTATTTACTTACTCATCGAATTTGGTTCGGTCTGAGCGATTTTTTGGTATCCTACGTAAATATGTTATCTAAAAGATTGTAATTTATTTAAAATATAAAAAAAAATATATATTTTGTAAACTTACCTCCATATCATCGTCAACAGATAAATCAATTTCTTTTATTACTTCTTCATCATCCTCTAAATCAACTGTAGGGCTGCTTTTTATTTGTTCTATACTTTTTCCAACTGAAACACTCTTTTTATCAGAATCTGTTGTTTTATATAGACTTGGTACCACTCTGGAGAGTAAATTAAAGTAGCTAGCTTTCTGCTTAATGTTGTATGATTCGGATATTAAACTATTAATCGGTTTTAATTTTGATGAATTTATCAACGAACTATTATTAGGAATATTTGATGTTTTAACAGAACCATTTATATTTAGATTTTGCAACGATAATTCATCTGCATGTGTATTACCATTAGACAGCATAGATTGACGTAATTTTGGATACTTAGGCTTTTGAGTTAAGTCTAATTTAGAAAGTTTTTGTGTAGGCACAAATACTTTTCTTTTTTCTATCAAAGCTGGAGGTTGGATACTTGATTTATTAAAAGAATTAGGAAATCTTAATTGTTTCAGTTTTTCGTAATTTTGTGTAGAATTAGGTTGAAAATGCTTCTCTTTCATTTTAGCGAATAAATCATTTTTACTTGAGTTGCTCAATACTATATCATCATCATCATCGTCAGAAAACTCAATATCAGCAAAAGTAGACATTTTACTAAACTTATTTTTTTTTAGTGTGGTTGTCCTTGCCAGTTGTCCAAAAGCTAAAAATTTTAATTGAATTAAGTACCATATTTTAATTAAAATTAAAATTAGAAGTTATTAAAAGCATATTTTGTATGAAACTGATCGACACCTGTAGCGTAATTGATAAGCCGTTTATATATTGGCGACGGCCTTATTCTGTTCATTTTAGTAACATGTACCAATAAAGTCCACAAAAATGGAAAAATTTACTAACTGCTAAACTATGTTGCTTTCAATTTACAACAGAAAATAAATATTTTTTAATATTGATAATAAAAATCAAATAAATTTAAAAAATGCTTACTAGAAAAGTTGTTTGAAGAACCCTGCGCCATTCTGTTTTGCTCTTTATGTGAATTATCTATGAACAAAACGTCATCTGTAATTTATAAAACAAATTAGTTTAAGTATAGCTCATGGTATAAAAATTGATTAAATACCTTCAAATGGCTTGCTAATATATTTTGGAAAATTTGAACTAACGCGACGATATTTATTTACAGAATATTCTGGTTGTTCATCAGCGCTAAAAATTTTTAGTTAAAATTGTAATTTTTCTCTTGTTAAAAATAAGTACCTTCGTTTTTGACTGCTTTTTTTCTCACGAATTTTTAAACTGTCAATAAATCTTCTAATATAATCCATTGAACTATTGTATGGCATGCCCTAAACAATGCTCCTAAGTTCAACAAAATAAAATCAAGTATTTATTTACTTATACCAAGAAAATATTACAATTTTAAATAATTTATAATAACATATTTTTCACAAGCACAGGAGTTTTTTTAAGAAAATAGAAGAAAAAACCGCGCTTCCCCGGAAAACTTTTATAAATGACGTTTTGGATTCATAGTTGTACAGTTGGTACAACTGATAGAATTAATAGTTTTCGAAAATCCAGTGTATATAAGGGCTCGTCTCCACCGGTGGTGACACAGGAATCATCATGCAATGCACAACTTTTTTATTTGCTGACACACTTTTTACTCCAATTTCAGGAAGTGTACATATAGAGTCATTAATGCGTGCGTGAATTTTTGACATTTTGCAACCAAAACAAGCGGTTCGTCAGTTAATTTTATTTTGTATAAAATTAAGAACAAAAATAAATACAATTATAATCTATTTTACTTAAATTACCTTTAATATAACATCAATTTTAACTTTTCAACAATGACAGATTTAAAATGTCAAAACAATATTTGTATTTATTAGAAAAGCTCTTCCCAGCAAATATTACGGACCGTATGAAGTACGCACACGGACCGTGAAAATCCGTATATGGATCCTTGTGCGTACTGTCTCGGCCCAGCATACGGATGAAACGGCATCCGAAATCGGAATGTGAACACGTACCGTATGTAAGGTGGCCAACTTTTTTCCAATGAAAAGGAGGACAAAAATAAATTGAATAAAAAAAATTGTTTCAAAAGTTTTATTGGGAGGTGATACTAACAATAAGACAATATATTTATATGTGATCATTAAATTTTTATTTAAACTGGTACTTTTCATAGCATGAATAGTTTTTTTCAATGTTTCGTTTTCTAACAACATATTAGAAATATCTGAACAAGACACATGTTTCAAATTAAATTTTACCGTAAGGGCTGCAGCTATAGCTCTATAGAGTTTCTACATTTAATTTTGATTTTTCAGAAGTCCAAAAATCATTAGCAATTGAAAAGACTCTTTCAAAGAGGCAATTGTCATCTATTTTATTCTTTGGCATTTCGTTAGATAAAAACTGGACACAAGATTCAATATCTGCCCAATGTACTGGCGATGAAGTTAAAAAACACCATTTGAACTGTTATTACTGGTAAATTTCGTTTCAAACCATTCTTCAATATACTGAAAGTATGTTTGGTAAAAATTTTGGGCTTCTTTAATAAACTTTTTCGTTATGCCTGGATTTGATTCCTCCAAATTTATCAGTTTTCTTTTTACAATTAAAGGGTAAAAATTTTTCTTAAAAACGAGATTTATATTGAAGGATAACGTCATTCAAAATAAGACTTACTTCTGTAGCTAAAATGTGATCACCTTCAATTTTTTAAGTAGTTTGGTGAAAAATAGAAGCTTGATTATGAACAAAATGCAATAATATCGGAAAGGAGGACGTTTGGGAGGACACTTTTCAAGGGAGGACATTTAGGAGGACTCTTTTCAAGGGAGGACAAAGCTTAGAAAAGGAGGACTGTCCTTCCAAAAGGAGGACGGTTGGTCACCTTAACCGTATGCGTTCCGATTTCACGAATTTTCACGGATTCTGATTATGTATTGGTTTAATGTGCTTTTCATATATGAGTCGTTCAGACGCCAATGTGGATAAATCTAAAAAATCCAAACTGAGAAATTTAATGTTTCTTAAAGCACTCATAATACATAACACATGCAGAGGCTATTAAAAAAAATGTTTTTTGACCTACAAAAAATGAAAGTATGAGTAAATCCTTTTAAGACCAGGAAATATATTATTTATTCTATTAAAATTTGGAAAAATCAGAAAATATGAAAAAATGGACTTATCCACATTGGCTTCAGAGCGACTCATATGCTTGTGTGATATCGCAAGCAATTCCTTGAAGTGTCAAGACATCTAAAAGTTGATTTGGAAAGGAAAGTGCTTAAAAAATTTATAATATAAATACAAACAATGTCCAGTTAATTAAAATAGTTTTATTTAATTGTTGGCATATAAAGTGTTTATATAAAAAAATCTTAGATTTAAATAATTTTTTTACAAATAACTTAATTTTAATACATTATATTTCTTAACCTAAAAATTTCCTTGTTTTCACCTGAAATATATTAATATGTGAATTATGTATTTTTTAAAAAATTAAATAATTAATTACCTTAGTTTTTGTGTCATTCACTTTTTTTTTTTTAATAATGTTAAATAATCTTACCTTTTAATTTTTAATTGCTAAAAATAAGACGGCTTTGAGTTAATATTTTTTTAAAACTTCACTATTATAAAACAAATACTGAATTAATATCACACACTTTGTTTTTAGAATTGGTAAAAATAGAACCTTATTTTACTTATTATCAAAATTTCAAAAATATGTATATATTACGTATAAAATTCCAAAAATATGAATATATTATGTATACTAATGTCTATTTACTTACCAAATTAGTTTTTTTTTAAATTAAAAACTATGTAAACTATTAAAAAATAACTTACTTATGAAAATCACTTTCACACGACACTAAAATTTTGACACTCCGTGAAAAACCGGCCTCACGTATTTTACACGGATTCTCGAGATCCGCGTAAAATCCGTTTTTCTGAGAGTCCGCATAAATATTTGCTTGGTTTATACGTCTCGCCCGCAGCTTCGAAATGTTTTGCATATGTCATGACAACTCGTGTGTCACCACCCCATTGGTTGGTGTGATGGAATGGTATCATATGCTTCTTCGAAAAACTATTTTGAATATGAAAAGTCATTTGTCACTGTAAATTTTTTTAACATTTCAGTATATAAAAAGTTTAAAGAAAAATATAGTTAAGGTTCATTGTTCTTAAATATGATTTTAATTCAATAGATTAGTAAATTTTTAAAAATAAAAGAATACCCATATAATGTGTTTTTCAACAAAAAATATGACACAGACTCTTTGTGCTTTACAAAAATTAACTTATTTGACTTGTTTACAGTTACAAAAAATAAAAAAATTTAAAAATTATAATTTTTGGCATCTTACTATGGCCTGTGTCTCGATTAGCAATTTGGACTGCAATTTTAGTAGGCAATATTATAGGCGAACTGAGGCGCCGCTACACAGAGGTATATTGACTGCAATTTTATGAAAGCTTAAAACTTCGAAACGCTTATCTAGAAAGAGCCTTTGAAGAACTTTTTCGTCAAATTCCCAATTTTTAATTTTGTAATTATTTTTCAAACAACTTTTTAGAATTTAGCTTGAATAAAGAACCAAGGAGAAATAATTGCATTATTCTTTAATGTCAAAAATAGTCTGCATAGGGTAAATTTAAAGTTGGAAAAATACTTTATACTCTTTCTAATACCTAAGTTTGCTAATAAAATTTTTGAATTACACTATATTACTATGGAAATATTCTTGTTGTTTTTTGAGATTCTTGTTTAGATTTTTTGCCACCTAGGAAATTACATATAACAAACACAACTTGAAGATAGTAATGGGTTTTTTCATTGATATTTTCTTTTAAATTTAAATCAAAGAAAACTAAATAATCTCAAAGAATTTAAACATAAGAAACCTTGAAATAAATCTGATTTTCAAAAAATTTTTGTACCCTCAACATTGCACAGTCATGTAAAATAGTACGCTGAAACCGAAAATGAAGTCCAAAAAATTTGAAGATGAATGAATTATGAGATATTTGTGAAAAAAGGCTTTTGGCATTTTGAGAAAAAAGACGTTTTGACCATATTGCGGTTAACTAACGTTCCACGTTGCTGATTTTTATATTTAACTGTTGGTAACTAAATTATACATTGTTGACCTATATAAAACTTACCCATAAAATAAATAAGGTAGGAGCTATGCTTGTTCTGTAACCTTAGATCCAAAATATTGTTATATCATCTCTGCTACCGAGCTAGTTTTTGGAAGAAACCATATCAAATTAACCAAACAGCTGGGAAGGAAAAATAAACCTATTGCACAAAAAATCATTAAAGAAATTATTGAAATAGAACTAAATGACTGTTACAAAATACATATAAATGGAATCGTCAGCTTAGAAAAAAGCCCCGTTAGACTTACTTATTGTTAGTAAAAACCAGGAACTCAGTGTAATCCTAACAATTAAAATTGTAATTTTATCTAAGCCACTATTTACTCCATAGCCAGATAGTCAAAAAAATAATAAAATAATTTGCATATTTTTTTATTGAACACAAATATAAGTAACAATTATAAATAAAAAGACAGGTAGAAAATAATGTTCTTTTAGCATAACTTAACTTTCACTAACTACATATTTGGCCGTTAGAACCGTATACCAAACCATAATACTGAATATATAGAGAAATGTTACAAAGTATATACTTGCATTAAAGCCGTACTCAGTAATTATTAAATGGCTTATTAGGCCCCAAATAATAATTAGTAAACCATTTGTCGCATACATTGGATATTGAACACTGCTCCACTTAGCTTGCTCTGTTCCACTTTGTGCTATGAAATCCTGAAGGAAAAGTGACACTGCTTGTCCAAATCCCATAAATATAGTTGCCAAACTTAAGATGAGTTTTGAGTTACAAAAGCAAATTACTAAAATTCCAAATTTTTTTTTCTTAAATTTTTTTTAAAGAAATAAAAAATAAATAAAGCTCACATAAAAGTCCTATTATTTTTGAAATGCAACCAAAAATATGCCATTTTGTTTTTTTGTCAACTAAAGAATTTCCAAATCTTGGTGTCATCAAAGCAAAACACATCCATGGAAAAGCTAATAAAGAAAATAAAAACGGTATTTCTGCAAATTTTAGTTGATATTGGCTAACCGCCATATCCGGTAATAATGTTAAACACATAACGTAAGAAAAAATGTCGGCTGATTGAAGGAATGTTGCTGGATATAATGTTGATATAAAAACAGCTTTCTGCATTGGATTAATAACAGTTACAGTGATTTTATCTATAATTTGCTCTGTTAAATGGCGTGAAAATTGTTCAATTCGCTTAGGTTCCCTTTGTCCTTGTTTGTATATAATTCCTAAATGGAATTCTGAATTATCTGCAAAGCTAGTATCAATTGAACTGGATCTAATTGTTGATGTTGTCTCATCTTCTTCTGGAATGATTTCCATTATCTCAACCCCATTTTGATTTAAACATGTTACATATTGATCTTCACTATCTACTTCCATATATTCCACTTGAATTTGATTAGGACTACGCCAACTTGTTTGTTGAAGTTCAATACCATCGAGTTGATCTCGTGATCTTTCAAACCGATGTGCACTTTCTTTTATTGTAGGTAAATTAAATTTGGATTTAAAAGTAGTTAACTTAGAATTATTAGATTCTTGTTTTGATTTCGAAATAAAAAATGTTAGTGGTATTATGTTAAGTATAAGTGGGCCCATTAATACTAAAGTTTGTGGTGATCCGTAGAGAGTTCGAAGACTTGATATAAAAAATGATAGAAAAATTTGACAAAATCCTTCACCACACAAGTGAATAGTATGCTGTACATAGGCATCTTCTTTTGGTCGAACATGCTCTAATATATGATCAAGTCGTGATATAACTAACCTTGATCCAATACCTGAAGCATAAAAATGTAACTTTAATTTTTAACTCAATTGGAGGAAATTCAATGGTTTAGTCTAAAAATGAAAATACGGTTATTTAGTTAATGCATAGCTATTTTAATTAGGGTTCCTTTTCTATAAAGCTATTAGTAGATTTTATCTTTTTCACATATATGCGTATTAAATGTATACTGCCTTAAAGAAAAGAAAGGATGATTTCTATACACGACTTTAGGCTATTGGTCTTATATAGGGAATCGTAACTAAATTTTCTGAGCCATTTTTAAGAATTTTAAAATTGTTTCTATAAGGAAGAGGGTATTGCACAATAGCCGTAATAGCTCTTAAAGCTATCCATTTAAAATTAATAGCTCAAGCAGCATAAACATTTTTCAGCTCATACTTCTTAGTAAGTATAATTCTTAGGAAAAGTTAAAATACTAAGGCAAATATATATTTCTATAAAACAAAAACCAAGAAATCTTAAAAACTGTAGACTTCACAAATTATTAGATTTATACTTCTCAGGTGGTTGTTATCAATTGATACTTATATTATTTATATTGTATTTTAGGCATTTTTTTATGCATTTAGGCCCAATTGTATATTGTATTATTCCATATTTTTCAATATAAAACCATAATGAATTAATTAATTATTCGTTTAGTTATAATCTAATTAATGCCTAAGTCAAATATATTCACAAGCTCAATACCTGCTCAGACGAGATTCAACGTGTAATACCTTTTTGCTAAGTCTCAGATGCGGTGTGTACTATTTTATAGTACACTTCACAGTGGACTGTTAAAATATGTTTATTGTTATTTTCCTGCGGGAAGGAGGAGGGCAATTGCTTGAAATAACTATTCGGAAGAGTTTGAATGACTTGCGAGCATTTCAGACGAGATTCAACGTGTAATACCTTTTTGCTAAGTCTCAGATGCGGTGTGTACTATTTTATAGTACACTTCACAGTGGACTGTTAAAATATGTTTTAAATAAAGAATATAGAAATTAGAGGTTGAATAACTATTCTATGCCGGAAGCATATTACACTAGCTATTCCGAATTTTAAAACTGTTTTTTAGGGAAAAATAATTTAAAAATATATTTATGAAAGAACTCAGAAGAATGAAGCGTTCAAAAAAAACTTTCACTAAGGTTAACGCAAAAGTTAATTTGGCGCGAAAAAATGGTTTGATATTGATGAAAATTTACACATAGTATTAAACCAAATCAAAACAAAATGTTAAGTAAATATTTAAAAATAAAAGTATCTTATATGTAGAAGTCATGAAAATACTTTTTTTTTACTAAGCGAAACAAATTAAAGAATCAATTAAAATGCATTAAATAGGGAAACACTTAAATAAGAAATTGTCAGATTGACATAAAATTTTGTGCATACAATCAATAATCGAGTTTCAAAATATTAGAAAATTAAATACAGTTAATATTTAGGAATTTAAAACTATCTTACTATATTTTTCTAAAAATATACATAAAATCAAAGAATTTACCTCCAAAAATACCATAAATTAGTACTCCTATAACATCAGTTGTAATAGTTGTTGTAATCCAAATAGAAGAAAATAAACTTCCACAAGCGGCCAAGGCTAAACAGATGATAATTGCTCCAGTAATTATAACCTTCCGGCTTTCATTTTGTTGACATCTAGTTTTTGTATTATAATTAATCTGTTTACTTGACTGACGGACAAATGTTTGAAAAATTTGTCCAAATGACTGATAAAGAACTGCTGGCCAGATACGAACGATTAATTCAGGTTCAGCCTCCACTAAAATGCCATAAAGGTAAACAGGTGATGCAAGTAATGCCTAAAAAATTAAAAATAATTAAATATAATTTATAAAATATTTATTTAATAATTAATAATAACATGAATAGCAAAACCACAAAGAAGATATTTTTGTGATAGATGTTTTTGTGGGATAATTTCAATTCTTTTTTTTGGTTTTTTTATTTTTAGTGGCCCTTCACGGTATGTTGTTACAGGAATATCCATTTCATCTCATTATCATACTGTGGTCAATTATAATCGAACGAGATTGATGATTTATGTTCTGTTGAATTTAACGAATATTACCAAGAATTTTATCAATATTTTCGCTTGCCTTCCATTGTAAATTACCACTGATGCGCGTACACACAAATAATCAACGTCAGTGGGAAAAATTGAGTATTTAGTAGTTATCTTATCAAAAATTCATTTGCTTTCTGAAATTTTCGTCTTATTTTTGTTGTTCTTTTTTTATTATATTTTTTTTTTACATTGTAATAATAAAAATATTTTATTTGCAGAGCCTGAAGTTATCTATCTTGGTTAGTGCTTAAACTTCTTTTGCTGGAACAAAAATCGGCTACTAAATTATTACTATGTAATCTTTGTATCAATATCAAAAGATTTTGTTTAATTAAATGGACGGAGATATTAACTAAATATAAAATTTTTTGGAATAATTAACATAATTTCATGACTGCAATCAAGATAAAAATTTTAGTTCATATATCTATATTTTTTTAGTTAGAATATAAGTTTTATAAATAACGCGTCACTTTACCTTTTATCTCTAAATGTAATCTGGTGTCTGATAATTTAAATGTACAATGACAGCGTAAAGTAAAGGAATTTATAAATGTATACATAAAAAACTTTAAAAGATGCAAAAATTCGTGAAATAATTTTAACGCTAATTTTGAAAGTACATGGTAAAAATTTTGTTTTAATCAAAAACAATTTTAAGCTGTCAATTTATTTAAGATGTAATTTTGACCTACATATTTCAATAATTTTCTTGGTTAAAAGTTTATTTCTTGAAAAAACTGTTAGGTTTTTACGAGGAAACCATGCTATTGAACGAATTTTTTAAAATATGGATAAGTGGAAATTCTTTAAAACCAAAAAGACACTTAATTTTTTTTGGAACACTTCCAATTTGAGGAAGTAAAACTTGCCCCTTTTCCCAAAAACTTAGTTATGATCCATCTTTTTTTCATAATAAAATATTTAAATTTGACGAAAAAGCTCTTCAGTATAAACTACCTTTTATTGAAAAAAATTGAGATATCTGTATTTAAAATGTATTTAAAAATATGTTGAAAAAAATTATAACTTTTTTTTATATGAAGGATACAAATTTAGCTTTTATACCATAAATATTTACGAAATTAAACCACAAAACTAGAAAACCCAACATTGCTAAGTTATATTTTTAAATTTGTAATATATGTATATATATTGAGCTAATTTTTGAACTAAATTCACAAAATTTAAAAAAAAACCCATAACCTAGCTCCCATATCCTCCCAACATTTTTTAAACTAATTGTTTCTGTTTTTTTGTTAGAAAATATTGTTTAAAACTGAAGCTTTAGAGGACAGTTTACTTTAAGGAGTAAGATTGAGAGTAGTTTTATACTCTTCAAAATGGTAAGTCTGCCGATGAAAAGGTTTCAAAGAATTATAATACTATATTCGAGCCTATCTACAGCTTTGCTTTAAGAATCTCTCTGAAGTTAGTTTACAAAAACATCTGCTTACATCTCTTACAAAAAAAGTAATAACTGAGAGCTTAAAATCATCTACAAAATGTGAAACAAACACTCGCCAAGCATATCATTCAAAAATTTCTAAGAGAGATAACAGCGGATGACTTAAAATCACTTTTTTCATGAATAAGCATCAATGTATGCATGTATATTATTAAAAAAAAAGAATTATGCTTTTTTATCTAACAAATCATTTATTTTGCATTCTTTTATTAACCAATTTTTCAAGCTATTCTACCTTAATATTTCCAGTAAAATGCAATTAAAAAATTTGGACTGTTTAAGTAACTTTCCTCGAATTCTCGAACTGCTTTCTAGAGTTCAGATAGAACAGTCACTCAATTTTTATTCTATACAATTTGTGCCTTGGTCTAACAAATTTGTATTTATATTTTATCGAAAATTTTCTAGAATTCTAAAAATATTTGCATGTACACAACAAACAGGAAATGACGGTGTTAATAAATATATCATAATGTCAGCAATATATCATATTGCTAAGTTATTTGCACGATTCTACATGGATATGCATCTAAATAAGATCCGTAATTTAAATGGCTTTGATGAGTCATTTAGTGAATATGAAAGATTTACTTTATGTGCTGCAATAATGTTCTATTTTCTCAAATAAAAAGAAGACCTGGGGAAAAACAACTCTGAAACTAATTAACTGCTTATCCATTACGAAGTTATCTGATTATCTTTACTAACAATAAGAGATTATTCGTATTTGATAAGACAGGAAGTTGAAATTTTTCCTTAAAATATGGTGACTGATTTTGTAATGAGTACAGTAATGAAATATTTAGCAAGATGTTAACCAAAATTAAAATACGAACGATACTGCTGATTGTGGTAATTCATTGGATTTTTCTCTCAAAGTATCAGCTTACTTCAACATTAATTTGTAGATTATTTCACAAGCAGCAACCCAGAATCTAGAAGATGGCTGCAGTGGACGAGGACATGTATGTGTTAATCAAACGGCATATTTTATATGTTCCTTAGCACCAGATGGGTCAGCAAATATTCAAGATCCTTTAATTCGGGTTTGTCCAGAAGGGAAATTTTGTAGCAATCAAAGTGAATTAGAAATTTGTGTTGAAGATATTTTATCAGAATCTGAATACATGAATATTAGTGATGATGAACAAACAAATGAAATTACTAGTACAGGTATAATATTTGGTTTTCTATTTCATGCTTACTTTTAAATTGAAATTTGATTTTTGCTTCAGCAAAATCATCTTATTCTGTTCTGGATTCAGATAAAGAAGGTTAGTTAGTTTTTTTAAGTTAATGCATCACTTTGTTTTGCAATGTTTAGTTATAGATAATTCTTTTGATGGTGCTCTTATTAGAGAAGTTGCTAAAAGTATTTCGAGTAGTGAGGATTCTGAGTTGAATGTAACTGTTGATATTTTAGGTACAAATTATAAATTTAATAGCTCGGAACAGTTAAAAAGTGTCAGTTATTTAGATAGAGAAGTGTCTACACTTGAACAATCAACTATTAGTATAAATAATTCTGAAGAAGGATCTGTTGAAAGTAAAAAAAGTTTTATTACGGAGATACCATTTTATCCAAATACTCAAGAGCCGCAGTTTTTCAATAAAATAGGAAAGATAGCTTTTGATAACTCAGCAAACCCCAAAGATATTGGAATTCAAATCATTTCAAGGAATGTCAGTAAATCGATAGAAGATGGAGAAACCATAAATTTACTTGGTCAAAGCTCAAACATAGAAGAATTAATAGCTAAACCGGGTTCCTCTGCTGAATTTAATAGCAATTCTGTAACTGATCCTCCTTCAGTAGAAATTCTAACCGAATTTTGGTATGAAAGTGATGATAGTCTTACCACAATTGCTCCATTAGATACAGACATTTCCACAAATGATGATATCTTCTCTGATAGTAAAGTATGGTCAAATACAAATACTATGCCAGAAAATTTTGATTTACTAGAGACTCAAGCAAATTTGAAGAATGATGGATTTTTTAACAGCTCAGCAGTTTCACTTACAAATTTCGAAAAACTTGAAGAAGGTGCAAATGAAAATAAAGATATTTCAGAGGAAAATTCGTCTTTTACAATTCAAAAAAGTTTGATTTATCAGCCAGTTTTAACAAATTATTCTAGTGAAACTGATTTTAATGATGAAATAATAAATTCCTCAAAGCATAATGAAGATAAGTCTCTGTATGACAAAGGAAATTTATCGTTTTCACCTGAAATAACTTCTGAAGATCCAACTTATGCGAAAACAACAATTGATATAAATTCTATGTTTTTTACTACATTGGTACCACCAGATAAATTGCATATCGATTATGTGAGGCAACCGTCGGAGCAATCTACTGAAAGTGGAATTGAACTCAATACTTCTACTGATACACTAGATATTCTAAATAGTAAGTATTTTCCCAATAGTTTTACAAAAAATGATAATGAAGCTGAAAAAGGGAATACAATTATTGATACTGACAATGAAATTAATATCGAAAGTAGTAACATAATTCCACTGTTAGAAGAAACGACAACATTACCAGTTAACTTTTTTTCATCAAATGAGAAAGGCAAAATAAACAGTGAAAAACTCCAAGAAGGCCTCACGAGGGCGGAAATTCTAGGTAAACTAGCAATTCAAAATGAAGCTTTTATGGAACCTAAAATGTTTGAAAATATGACTTCAGTGAGTGAAAAATTAAATGGCGATGACATAGAAACAGTAGCAAGTCCAAAAACAAGTCAAAATATCATTGCAGGAAGTGATGTTTCAAATGCTGATGGAATAATCAATGAAACATCTAGTGTAGATGGGGTTGACAGGGATACAAAACAAATGGAAGAAAAAATGGGCACAGGTACAACTTTTGAACAAAGTAATGTTCCAGTAAGTGTGACTTCGAATGTTGTTGGTGCTGTTAAAAACGCATCAAATGAAGCAATCATATATCAAGAAACTACGAAAGCAGTAGAAGAGATTGCACTAGATCTCAAGAAAAGTAAAAATATAATTTCAGGAAGTGAAATTTCCAATGGAGATGTAGTGATTAATGAAGCATCTAGTGTAGATCGGGTTGACAAGAACACAAAGCAAGTGGAAGAAAATTTTGGCACAGTTGCGAAAATTGAAGAAAGTATTGTTCCAGGAAGTGTGGCCTCGAATAATGTTGTTGTAGATAATAAAGAATCCAACGAAGTAATTGAAAATGAAGTATCAAAGCAGACAGAAGAAGGAACTGCAACTGATCCTAAGCCGAGTCAAAATATAATTTCAGGAAGTGAGATTTCTAATGGAGGCGTAGTAATCAAAGAGACACCTAGTGTAGATGGGGCTGAAAAAGACAAAAAGCAAATGGAAGAGCAAAGTGACTCAGTTACAAAAATTGAAGAAAGTATAGTTCCAGGAAGTGTGGCCTCGAATAATGTTGTTGTAGATAGAAAAGAATCAAACGAGGAAATTATAAATCAAGGAACAAAACTAACAGGAGAAATAACTGCAACTGATCCTAAGACGAGTCAAAATATAATTTCAGGAAGTGAAATTTCCAATGGAGGTGTAGTGATTAATGAAGCATCTAGTGTAGATGGGGTTGAAAAAGACAAAAAGCAAATGGAAGAGCAAAGTGACTCAGTTACAAAAATTGAAGAAAGTATAGTTCCAGGAAGTGTGGCCTCGAATAATGTTGGCGTAGATAGTAAAGCATTAAACGAAGAAGTTATAAATCAAGGAACACAAAAAACAGAAGCAGAAACTGCCACTGATCCTAAGACGAGTCAAAATATTATATCAGAAAGTAAAATTTCCAATGGCGGCGTACTAATCAATGAAGCATCTAGTGTAGATGATGTTGACAAGGACACAAAGCAAGTGGAAGAAGATTTTGGCACAGTTGCGAAAATTGAAGAAAGTATTGTTCCAGGAAGTGTGGCCTCGAATAATGTTGTTGTAGATAATAAAGAATCCAACGAAGTAATTGTAAATGAAGGATCAAAGCAGACAGAAGAAGGAACTGCAAATGATCCTAAGCCGAGTCAAAATATAATTTCAGGAAGTGAAATTTCCAATGGAGGTGTAGTGATTAATGAAGCATCTAGTGTAGATGGGGTTGAAAAAGACAAAAAGCAAATGGAAGAGCAAAGTGACTCAGTTACAAAAATTGAAGAAAGTATAGTTCCAGGAAGTGTGGCCTCAAATAATGTTGGTGTAGATAGTAAAGCATTAAACGAAGAAATTATAAATCAAGGAACACAAAAAACAGAAGCAGAAACTGCCACTGATCCTAAGACGAGTCAAAATATTATATCAGAAAGTAAAATTTCCAATGGCGGCGTACTAATCAATGAAGCATCTAGTGTAGATGATGTTGACAAGGACACAAAGCAAGTGGAAGAAGATTTTGGCACAGTTGCGAAAATTGAAGAAAGTATTGTTCCAGGAAGTGTGGCCTCGAATAATGTTGTTGTAGATAATAAAGAATCCAACGAAGTAATTGTAAATGAAGGATCAAAGCAGACAGAAGAAGGAACTGCAAATGATCCTAAGCCGAGTCAAAATATAATTTCAGGAAGTGAAATTTCCAATGGAGGTGTAGTGATTAATGAAGCATCTAGTGTAGATGGGGTTGAAAAAGACAAAAAGCAAATGGAAGAGCAAAGTGACTCAGTTACAAAAATTGAAGAAAGTATAGTTCCAGGAAGTGTGGCCTCAAATAATGTTGGTGTAGATAGTAAAGCATTAAACGAAGAAATTATAAATCAAGGAACACAAAAAACAGAAGCAGAAACTGCCACTGATCCTAAGACGAGTCAAAATATTATATCAGAAAGTAAAATTTCCAATGGCGGCGTACTAATCAATGAAGCATCTAGTGTAGATGATGTTGACAAGGACACAAAGCAAGTGGAAGAAGATTTTGGCACAGTTGCGAAAATTGAAGAAAGTATTGTTCCAGGAAGTGTGGCCTCGAATAATGTTGTTGTAGATAATAAAGAATCCAACGAAGTAATTGTAAATGAAGGATCAAAGCAGACAGAAGAAGGAACTGCAAATGATCCTAAGCCGAGTCAAAATATAATTTCAGGAAGTGAAATTTCCAATGGAGGTGTAGTGATTAATGAAGCATCTAGTGTAGATGGGGTTGAAAAAGACAAAAAGCAAATGGAAGAGCAAAGTGACTCAGTTACAAAAATTGAAGAAAGTATAGTTCCAGGAAGTGTGGCCTCAAATAATGTTGGTGTAGATAGTAAAGCATTAAACGAAGAAATTATAAATCAAGGAACACAAAAAACAGAAGCAGAAACTGCCACTGATCCTAAGACGAGTCAAAATATTATATCAGAAAGTAAAATTTCCAATGGCGGCGTACTAATCAATGAAGCATCTAGTGTAGATGATGTTGACAAGGACACAAAGCAAGTGGAAGAAGATTTTGGCACAGTTGCGAAAATTGAAGAAAGTATTGTTCCAGGAAGTGTGGCCTCGAATAATGTTGTTGTAGATAATAAAGAATCCAACGAAGTAATTGTAAATGAAGGATCAAAGCAGACAGAAGAAGGAACTGCAAATGATCCTAAGCCGAGTCAAAATATAATTTCAGGAAGTGAAATTTCCAATGGAGGTGTAGTGATTAATGAAGCATCTAGTGTAGATGGGGTTGAAAAAGACAAAAAGCAAATGGAAGAGCAAAGTGACTCAGTTACAAAAATTGAAGAAAGTATAGTTCCAGGAAGTGTGGCCTCAAATAATGTTGGTGTAGATAGTAAAGCATTAAACGAAGAAATTATAAATCAAGGAACACAAAAAACAGAAGCAGAAACTGCCACTGATCCTAAGACGAGTCAAAATATTATATCAGAAAGTAAAATTTCCAATGGCGGCGTACTAATCAATGAAGCATCTAGTGTAGATGATGTTGACAAGGACACAAAGCAAGTGGAAGAAGATTTTGGCACAGTTGCGAAAATTGAAGAAAGTATTGTTCCAGGAAGTGTGGCCTCGAATAATGTTGTTGTAGATAATAAAGAATCCAACGAAGTAATTGTAAATGAAGGATCAAAGCAGACAGAAGAAGGAACTGCAAATGATCCTAAGCCGAGTCAAAATATAATTTCAGGAAGTGAAATTTCCAATGGAGGTGTAGTGATTAATGAAGCATCTAGTGTAGATGGGGTTGAAAAAGACAAAAAGCAAATGGAAGAGCAAAGTGACTCAGTTACAAAAATTGAAGAAAGTATAGTTCCAGGAAGTGTTGCCTCGAATAATGTTGTTGTAGATAGAAAAGAATCAAACGAGGAAATTATAAATCAAGGAACAAAACTAACAGGAGAAATAACTGCAACTGATCCTAAGACGAGTCAAAATATAATTTCAGGAAGTGAAATTTCCAATGGAGGTGTAGTGATTAATGAAGCATCTAGTGTAGATGGGGTTGAAAAAGACAAAAAGCAAATGGAAGAGCAAAGTGACTCAGTTACAAAAATTCAAGAAAGTATAGTTCCAGGAAGTGTGGCCTCGAATAATGTTGGTGTAGATAGTAAAGCATTAAACGAAGAAGTTATAAATCAAGGAACACAAAAAACAGAAGCAGAAACTGCCACTGATCCTAAGACGAGTCAAAATATTATATCAGAAAGTAAAATTTCCAATGGCGGCGTACTAATCAATGAAGCATCTAGTGTAGATGATGTTGACAAGGACACAAAGCAAGTGGAAGAAGATTTTGGCACAGTTGCGAAAATTGAAGAAGGTATTGTTCCAGGAAGTGTGGCCTCGAATAATGTTGTTGTAGATAATAAAGAATCCAACGAAGTAATTGTAAATGAAGGATCAAAGCAGACAGAAGACGGAACTGCAAATGATCCTAAGCCGAGTCAAAATATAATTTCAGGAAGTGAGATTTCTAATGGAGGCGTAGTAATCAAAGAGACACCTAGTGCAGATGGGGTTGAAAAAGACAAAAAGCAAATGGAAGAGCAAAGTGACTCAGTTACAAAAATTGAAGAAAGTATAGTTCCAGGAAGTGTGGCCTCGAATAATGTTGTTGTAGATAGTAAAGAATCAAACGAGGAAATTATTAATCAAGGAACAAAACAAACAGGAGAAATAACTGCAACTGATTATAAGACGAGTCAAAATATAATTTCAGGAAGTGAAATTTCCAATGGAGGTGTAGTGATTAATGAAGATTCTAGTGTAGATGGGGTTGAAAAAGACAAAAAGCAAATTGAAGAGCAAAGTGACTCAGTTACAATAATTGAAGAAAGTATAGTTCCAGGAAGTGTGGCCTCGAATAATGTTGTTGTAGATAGTAAAGAATCATACGAGGAAATTATTTATCAAGGAACAAAACAAACAGGAGAAGAAACTGCAACTGATTATAAGACGAGTCAAAATATAATTTCAGGAAGTGAAATTTCCAATGGAGGTGTAGTGATTAATGAAGCATCTAGTGTAAATGGGGTTGAAAAAGACAAAAAGCAAATGGAAGAGCAAAGTGACTTAGTTACAATAATTGAAGAAAGTATAGTTCCAGGAAGTGTGGCCTCGAATAATGTTGGTGCAGATAGTAAAGAATCAAAAGAAAAAATTATAAATCAAGGAACAAAGCAAACAGGAGTAGAAACTGCAACTGATTCTAAGACGAATCAAAATATAATTTCAGGAAGTGAAATTTCCAATGGAGGTGTAGTGATTAATGAAGCATCTAGTGTAGATGGGGTTGAAAAAGACAAAAAGCAAATGGAAGAGCAAAGTGACTCAGTTACAAAAATTAAAGAAAGTGTAGTTCCAGGAAGTGTGGCATCGAATAATGTTGGTGTAGATAGTAAAGAATCAAACGAAAAAATTATAGATCAAGGAACAAAGCAAACAGGAGCAGAAACTGCAACTGATTCTAAGACGAGTCAAAATATAATTTCAGGAAGCGAAATTTCCAATGGTGTATTGATTAATGAAGCATCTAGCGTAGATCAGGTTGACAAGGACACAAAGCAAATGGAAGAGAAAACTGGCACAGTTACAAAAATTGAAGGAAGTATTTTTCCAGGAGGTGTGGCCTCGAATAATGTTGGTGTAGATAGTAAAGAATCAAACGAAAAAATTATAGATCAAGGAACAAAGCAAACAGGAGCAGAAACTGCAACTGATTCTAAGACGAGTCAAAATATAATTTCAGGAAGCGAAATTTCCAATGGAGGTGTAGTGATTAATGAAGCATCTAGTGTAGATGGGGTTGAAAAAGACAAAAAGCAAATGGAAGAGCAAAGTGACTCAGTTACAATAATTGAAGAAAGTATAGTTCCAGGAAGTGTGGCCTCGAATAATGTTGATGTAGATAGTAAAGAATCAAACAAAAAAATTATAGATCAAGGAACAAAGCAAACAGGAGCAGAAACTGCAACTGGTTCTAAGACGAATAAAAATATAATTTCAGGAAGTGAAGTTTCCAATGGAGGTGTAGTGATTAATGAAGCATCTAGTGTAGATGGGGTTGAAAAAGACAAAAAGCACATGGAAGAGCAAAGTGACTCAGTTAAAAAAAATGAAGAAAGTATAGTTCCAGGAAGTGTGGCCTCGAATAATGTTGGTGCAGATAGTAAAGAATCAAACGAAAAAATTATAGATCAAGGAACAAAGCAAACAGGAGCAGAAACTGCAACTGATTCTAAGACGAGTCAAAATATAATTTCAGGAAGTGAAATTTCCAATGGAGGTGTAGTGATTAATGAAGCATCTAGTGTAAATGGGGTTGAAAAAGACAAAAAGCAGATGGAAGAGCAAAGTGACTCAGTTACAAAAATTGAAGAAAGTATAGTTCCAGGAAGTGTGGCCTCGAATAATGTTGGTGCAGATAGTAAAGAATCAAACGAAAAAATTATAGATCAAGGAACAAAGCAAACAGGAGCAGAAACTGCAACTGATTCTAAGACGAGTCAAAATATAATTTCAGGAAGTGAAATTTCCAATGGAGGTGTAGTGATTAATGAAGCATCTAGTGTAAATGGGGTTGAAAAGGACAAAAAGCAGATGGAAGAGCAAAGTGACTCAGTTACAAAAATTGAAGAAAGTATAGTTCCAGGAAGTGTGGCCTCGAATAATGTTGGTGTAGATAGTAAAGAATCAAACGAAGAAATTATAGATCAAGGAACAAAGCTAAAAGGAGCAGAAACTGCAACTGATTCTAAGACGAGTCAAAATATAATTTCAGGAAGTAAAATTTCCAATGGAGGTGTAGTGATTAATGAAGCATCTAGTGTAGATGGGGTTGAAAAGGACAAAAAGCAAATGGAAGAGCAAAGTGACTCAGTTACAAAAATTGAAGAAAGTATAGTTCCAGGAAGTGTGGCATCGAATAATGTTGGTGTAGATAGTAAAGAATCAAACGAAGAAATTATAGATCAAGGAACAAAGCTAACAGGAGCAGAAACTGCAACTGATTCTAAGACGAGTCAAAATATAATTTCAGGAAGTGAAATTTCCAATGGAGGTGTAGTGATTAATGAAGCATCTAGTGTAAATGGGGTTGAAAAAGACAAAAAGCAGATGGAAGAGCAAAGTGACTCAGTTACAAAAATTGAAGAAAGTATAGTTCCAGGAAGTGTGGCCTCGAATAATGTTGGTGCAGATAGTAAAGAATCAAACGAAAAAATTATAGATCAAGGAACAAAGCAAACAGGAGCAGAAACTGCAACTGATTCTAAGACGAGTCAAAATATAATTTCAGGAAGTGAAATTTCCAATGGAGGTGTAGTGATTAATGAAGCATCTAGTGTAAATGGGGTTGAAAAAGACAAAAAGCAGATGGAAGAGCAAAGTGACTCAGTTACAAAAATTGAAGAAAGTATAGTTCCAGGAAGTGTGGCCTCGAATAATGTTGGTGCAGATAGTAAAGAATCAAACGAAAAAATTATAGATCAAGGAACAAAGCAAACAGGAGCAGAAACTGCAACTGATTCTAAGACGAGTCAAAATATAATTTCAGGAAGTGAAATTTCCAATGGAGGTGTAGTGATTAATGAAGCATCTAGTGTAAATGGGGTTGAAAAAGACAAAAAGCAGATGGAAGAGCAAAGTGACTCAGTTACAAAAATTGAAGAAAGTATAGTTCCAGGAAGTGTGGCCTCGAATAATGTTGGTGCAGATAGTAAAGAATCAAACGAAAAAATTATAGATCAAGGAACAAAGCAAACAGGAGCAGAAACTGAAACTGATTCTAAGACGAGTCAAAATATAATTTCAGGAAGTGAAATTTCCAATGGAGGTGTATTGATTAATGAAGCATCTAGCGTAGATCAGGTTGAAAAAGACAAAAAGCAGATGGAAGAGCAAAGTGACTCAGTTACAAAAATTGAAGAAAGTATAGTTCCAGGAAGTGTGGCCTCGAATAATGTTGGTGCAGATAGTAAAGAATCAAACGAAAAAATTATAGATCAAGGAACAAAGCAAACAGGAGCAGAAACTGAAACTGATTCTAAGACGAGTCAAAATATAATTTCAGGAAGTGAAATTTCCAATGGAGGTGTATTGATTAATGAAGCATCTAGCGTAGATCAGGTTGAAAAAGACAAAAAGCAGATGGAAGAGCAAAGTGACTCAGTTACAAAAATTGAAGAAAGTATAGTTCCAGGAAGTGTGGCCTCGAATAATGTTGGTGCAGATAGTAAAGAATCAAACGAAAAAATTATAGATCAAGGAACAAAGCAAACAGGAGCAGAAACTGCAACTGATTCTAAGACGAGTCAAAATATAATTTCAGGAAGTGAAATTTCCAATGGAGGTGTAGTGATTAATGAAGCATCTAGTGTAAATGGGGTTGAAAAAGACAAAAAGCAGATGGAAGAGCAAAGTGACTCAGTTACAAAAATTGAAGAAAGTATAGTTCCAGGAAGTGTGGCCTCGAATAATGTTGGTGCAGATAGTAAAGAATCAAACGAAAAAATTATAGATCAAGGAACAAAGCAAACAGGAGCAGAAACTGCAACTGATTCTAAGACGAGTCAAAATATAATTTCAGGAAGTGAAATTTCCAATGGAGGTGTAGTGATTAATGAAGCATCTAGTGTAAATGGGGTTGAAAAAGACAAAAAGCAGATGGAAGAGCAAAGTGACTCAGTTACAAAAATTGAAGAAAGTATAGTTTCAGCAAGTGTGGCCTCGAATAATGTTGGTGCAGATAGTAAAGAATCAAACGAAAAAATTATAGATCAAGGAACAAAGCAAACAGGAGCAGAAACTGCAACTGATTCTAAGACGAGTCAAAATATAATTTCAGGAAGTGAAATTTCCAATGGAGGTGTAGTGATTAATGAAGCATCTAGTGTAAATGGGGTTGAAAAAGACAAAAAGCAGATGGAAGAGCAAAGTGACTCAGTTACAAAAATTGAAGAAAGTATAGTTCCAGGAAGTGTGGCCTCGAATAATGTTGGTGCAGATAGTAAAGAATCAAACGAAAAAATTATAGATCAAGGAACAAAGCAAACAGGAGCAGAAACTGCAACTGATTCTAAGACGAGTCAAAATATAATTTCAGGAAGTGAAATTTCCAATGGAGGTGTATTGATTAATGAAGCATCTAGCGTAAATGGGGTTGAAAAAGACAAAAAGCAGATGGAAGAGCAAAGTGACTCAGTTACAAAAATTGAAGAAAGTATAGTTCCAGGAAGTGTGGCCTCGAATAATGTTGGTGCAGATAGTAAAGAATCAAACGAAAAAATTATAGATCAAGGAACAAAGCAAACAGGAGCAGAAACTGCAACTGATTCTAAGACGAGTCAAAATATAATTTCAGGAAGTGAAATTTCCAATGGAGGTGTAGTGATTAATGAAGCATCTAGTGTAAATGGGGTTGAAAAAGACAAAAAGCAGATGGAAGAGCAAAGTGACTCAGTTACAAAAATTGAAGAAAGTATAGTTCCAGGAAGTGTGGCCTCGAATAATGTTGGTGCAGATAGTAAAGAATCAAACGAAAAAATTATAGATCAAGGAACAAAGCAAACAGGAGCAGAAACTGCAACTGATTCTAAGACGAGTCAAAATATAATTTCAGGAAGTGAAATTTCCAATGGAGGTGTAGTGATTAATGAAGCATCTAGTGTAAATGGGGTTGAAAAAGACAAAAAGCAGATGGAAGAGCAAAGTGACTCAGTTACAAAAATTGAAGAAAGTATAGTTCCAGGAAGTGTGG
Organism: Acrocera orbiculus; assembly: GCA_947359355.1. NCBI lineage: Eukaryota > Metazoa > Arthropoda > Insecta > Diptera > Acroceridae > Acrocera > Acrocera orbiculus. Next base: position 29,611,345 of record OX375757.1, read on the forward strand.
CCTCGAATAATGTTGGTGCAGATAGTAAAGAATCAAACGAAAAAATTATAGATCAAGGAACAAAGCAAACAGGAGCAGAAACTGCAACTGATTCTAAGACGAGTCAAAATATAATTTCAGGAAGTGAAATTTCCAATGGAGGTGTAGTGATTAATGAAGCATCTAGTGTAAATGGGGTTGAAAAAGACAAAAAGCAGATGGAAGAGCAAAGTGACTCAGTTACAAAAATTGAAGAAAGTATAGTTCCAGGAAGTGTGGCCTCGAATAATGTTGGTGCAGATAGTAAAGAATCAAACGAAAAAATTATAGATCAAGGAACAAAGCAAACAGGAGCAGAAACTGCAACTGATTCTAAGACGAGTCAAAATATAATTTCAGGAAGTGAAATTTCCAATGGAGGTGTAGTGATTAATGAAGCATCTAGTGTAAATGGGGTTGAAAAAGACAAAAAGCAGATGGAAGAGCAAAGTGACTCAGTTACAAAAATTGAAGAAAGTATAGTTCCAGGAAGTGTGGCCTCGAATAATGTTGGTGCAGATAGTAAAGAATCAAACGAAAAAATTATAGATCAAGGAACAAAGCAAACAGGAGCAGAAACTGCAACTGATTCTAAGACGAGTCAAAATATAATTTCAGGAAGTGAAATTTCCAATGGAGGTGTAGTGATTAATGAAGCATCTAGTGTAAATGGGGTTGAAAAAGACAAAAAGCAGATGGAAGAGCAAAGTGACTCAGTTACAAAAATTGAAGAAAGTATAGTTTCAGCAAGTGTGGCCTCGAATAATGTTGGTGCAGATAGTAAAGAATCAAACGAAAAAATTATAGATCAAGGAACAAAGCAAACAGGAGCAGAAACTGCAACTGATTCTAAGACGAGTCAAAATATAATTTCAGGAAGTGAAATTTCCAATGGAGGTGTAGTGATTAATGAAGCATCTAGTGTAAATGGGGTTGAAAAAGACAAAAAGCAGATGGAAGAGCAAAGTGACTCAGTTACAAAAATTGAAGAAAGTATAGTTCCAGGAAGTGTGGCCTCGAATAATGTTGGTGCAGATAGTAAAGAATCAAACGAAGAAATTATAGATCAAGGAACAAAGCAAACAGGAGCAGAAACTGCAACTGATTCTAAGACGAGTCAAAATATAATTTCAGGAAGTGAAATTTCCAATGGAGGTGTAGTGATTAATGAAGCATCTAGTGTAGATGGGGTTGAAAAAGACAAAAAGCAAATGGAAGAGCAAAGTGACTCAGTTACAAAAATTAAAGAAAGTGTAGTTTCAGGAAGTGTGGCATCGAATAATGTTGGTGTAGATAGTAAAGAATCAAACGAAAAAATTATAATTCAAGGAACAAAGCAAACAGGAGAAGATATTGCAACTGATCCTAAGACGAGTCAAAATATAATTTCGGGAAGTGAAATTTCCAATGGTGGCGGAATGATTACTGAAACCTCTAGTCAAGGTTCGGCTAACATAGAGACAAAGCAAGTGAAGGAATCTAAAGATACGGATACAAAAGTTGGACAAATTAGTGTGTCGTCTTCAAGTGAAATCAACGAGTCTCTTGTAGTAGACGAATGTTTATCTCCTGGAGCTTTTCCGTTTCCGAATGACTGTCGACGCTTTTATATTTGTCTTTGGAGACCATTCGGTTACATTAAAGTTGAAAGGTTCTGTCCCCTGATGTTTGCATTTAATGCTCGCTTAGGACGCTGTACACGAGATGTAACCAACTGCAAAAATTTTAAGTGTTCAGCAGATGGAAAATATCCAGATCCTCTTAGTAAGACACGTTTTTATTGGTGTCTGACTAGCATTTCTGGTGATTATCAAACCTACCATCTCCAGTGTAATAAAGATAAAGTATACTTCCCTAAATTTAAAAATTGTGATTATTTAATGCCTGATGAAACCTTGTTTAATAGCAATGAAAATCAAATTCAGAAGAAAACGAACGACAATTGCAATTGTAATAGCAGTAGTAGTGAAGAAAAACTTAAATTTAATTGTAAGGATGAAGGTGTTTTTCCAGATCCAAGAAATTGTAGAAAATATTATATTTGCACATCAAAAAATAAAGGAAAGCTAAAGAAAAGTCATATGAAGTGCCACGACCATGAACGCTTCAATGCAGTTGAAAGAAAATGTGTCTCAGTTGAATTTGAGGAATGCAATTAATATAATATTTTTTGAGTTCTTGTGATTTCAATAAATAAAAGGAAAATGTTTAAAAATTTGTCGGAAAGTTAACAAAAATTAACAAATTAACATGCTAAAAGTTGAAAAAGATATGTTTTAGCTTTGCATAATGCAAATACACAAATTTCGAATTGATTGTTCCATTTATCTTAATTTAAGATTAAAAGTATTATAATTCTTTTTTTTATGTTTAGAATGGATTATTGTGTCTTAAAAAGTGTAGACTAATCAAAAACAAAAAGTTTCTTTTATTATTCACTTCGAAATATTTTTGTTATTGTATACCTTAATCTTATTAATAAATTTTATTTCAATAAAATTTTAATACTTAAAAATAGTTTTAAAGATAACAAAATTTTTTAACTATTAAAAAACTTTATCAATTTAAGGTTTTTAAAAGTTTAAAGACTAGAAACCTCGTTTTGCAAAGCAGTAGCTTCCAACTCAGAAATTTTTTCCAGACTGTGAATCTCACTTTCTATAGCTGGAATAGTATTCATAATCACGTAAATAGCCGATACAATTGTTACAACTGTGTTTTTAGTATTATCAATCAATTGGATAATTTTTGATAGTTTTATAGTCGGTTGGTCTTTTGCCGTTTTACTTGATGTAGAATTAGAATCTTTAGGTGTCGTTGTCATTATATTATTTTCAGTTGTAGTTTCAAATGAAATTATTGATGGAACTGTTGCTGATGTTGTTGTTTTTGAAGAATTTATTGAAACAGATGTTGTTTCTGACGACGAAGAATCAAAAAGAACTTCAGCCGAAATATGTGGCATAGAAATCTCTCCTGCACTCGATATTGTTATATAGTTACAAATTATTGTTGGCTGAAATTAGTTAAAGTTATTTTAAAATAAAATATTTGGCATTTATTTAATATTAATTTACTGATAGTAAGCTTAAAAGAAACATTTTTACGGCACGTGATGGAAACATTTTGAATACTTTTGTTATACTGGATTGAAGAATACTTTTGTGAATATTATTTTTGTCTATATTATGGGAAATGAAGCTGTTTACTTTAATAACAATATACTCAACCTTGGTCTTATTAAAAAATTTTGCTGACTAATAGTAAATTTTTTATTAAACAGAAAATGTCATTGTCAGTGACACATAATTTATCTCGAATAATGTTATGTAAAAATTGTGCTGTTGATTTTTCAATGTTTTGTTTTATTTTTTAATATCGAACTCTTAAATTTTCTCTTTTTATTCAAACCTGAATTTTTGATAAAAATTCTCTCAATTAACATTAAATATATACTAATGTTTATTTTAAAAACATGGCTGTAGTCTCTTATAACTGTCGATAAAATAGTATTAAAAGTCTTCTATATTATAAATCTCCTGTAGAAAAAATAATTTAAGAATGGTATGTATGGTTTTTTCATTAAACGCTTTTGTTATTGTTATTGATTTCCAATAAAATTAATGATTTTTGGTATTTAGGTTCAAAAAATGACTTTCATAAGAGCAAGTAATGGGAATATAAAATTAAAATAAGAAAAATCAAAAACTTTGAAGTTTCTGATTCAAATTCTTACAACACCCCTTGCAGACAAATTTCCAAAAACTTTTTTCAAAAATTCCTAAGTCTAATCATACCCAAAATAAATCCAAATAACTATCCCTAAAGGACATTGAATGTCCAAAATAGCTTGATCATGAAATATGCTGTGTTTACGATTATAAAATTAGGTTGTAACAATTAAAAAGAAAATTCTTCGTTATGCTGATTAAACTTTCACCATAGTTTTAGGAGTGAGTGTAAAAAAAATTTCCAAAGAAAATCTTTGTTTACAATTTGTAATTAAGAGCTATTTAAGTTGAGAAAACGTTGAACACTACTATTGAAATTAGAGATTCTATAAAAATTTAAAAATACTACTAGCGACGTTTTTACTGAACTTAGTACTTGGTATTTAGTACATTTTTTTAAGTATTTTTATGGGAAATCTCTACTTTTTTTCTCAAATATGTCAATAATAAAATTGAGTAGGTACTAAGGGCACTAGGTTCAGTGGAAACACACTATTAAAAAACAACAAGCGAAAATTCCAAAGGTAAACTAAAAATTAAGATAAACATGACTAATAAAAAAATATATCGCTTTCATGTAAAACAATATATACATATATATATATTTATAAAGATATCAAAAAATTCTTTTAAGTACAACGAAATTTTTCTAGGGCCACATTATTGAAAACAAATTTTAGGCTGTCTCTATTATTATAGTATATAAATAAATATATATATATATATATGTATGTATATATATATATATAGTATTAATTCAAGAAAATCATTTTCGGTTTTTTATAAAATTAATATTAAATATTTGGTTATTGAATGAAATAAATTTTGTTCAATACTTGTGAGATTTATTTCGCAAACTTCAACTAATGAACCCTTTTTTTATCAAGAGTTCAAGTAACAGTAATTAATGGTAAAAAGTAATCAATTAAATCAATCAATTGCAAAGAATTTTAATATAAAAACCAAATTATTAAGCTTAACAAGAAATTACCATAAGCAAAGACCAGAAAAGCTTTTCTCATTAGAGATTTTTAACCCTTTTGCTACCAACGTCACATATATGGGATGAACAGATTTTTTTTGCTGGGACCGGTGTTACAAATACATAATTGCAAATATGTAAATAATAAAATGTTTGGGCTGTGATGGTGGTTTTTCTCCTGAGGACGCCCTGATGGTAAAAGGGTTAAGCAAAAAAATCCTAATTGTTTTAAAACTTATTATTTATTCTTAAATGCGTTTTTTTATTTTATTTAATGTTCTAAATAAAAGCATATTTCTTATTTCAAAAGGAAGATTGTTAACTCAAGTTTTTATTGTAAGAATTTTCTTGTAAAACTTTTAGTGAAAATATTTTTAAAAATATTTACAAGATTTAAATTTTTGTTCTTTTTTCTTTTAAAAAGTAAATTTAATAAAAGTATTTTTGTAGGAATCCTGATATTATCAGAATTTAATATTAGCTCGGGCTAATTTATTTTACTCCTGTTTTGTAAGATAAAATTTTTCTAAATTGATATTGAACGAATTTATTATAATTTATCTTCTAAAAATGACAAGTATTACTACTAACAATTAATTGTTAACAAACTAAGCTCATAATTTCAGATAAAATCTTATTAAGCATGTATAAAGGTCCTAATTTTACCAAATTATATTAATGAATATTTATATGGAACTAAAAGACAAAAAAAATAAATTCTCCTATGGAAACCATTATAATATTCTTCAAAACTTATACTCTAGCTATAAAAATTTGTTCAAACTACAACCGAGCTTATATAAATTTCATACTTTACAAATCCTTAAGAAAAATTAGCATTTATTTCACATTTATAATGACATTTTTTTCATATAAATTCGTCAAAGTAAAAAATTCACACAGACTGTGTTACACCTTGATTTACAATTTTGAAGCTTTTATCTTTGAAATGCATTTTCTAAAATACTGATTTAAAACATTTACAAAACAATATTCAAATATTGAAAAAATATTTTTTACAAACTACTTCTTAAATTTTATATTGTTGAGTTACTTTTATTTTGCATTGTTTCAAGATTTTCTCTTAATAAAAGTAGCATCAATAATTCTTGATTTTCTTCGGTTATCAAATATGCTGAATATGCTACATAAATTAAAAAACATGGTCTTTCGTTCACAAGCATTTTAAATTTTTTCTCCAAATCATTTTTCAAAAGTTCATTTTGTTTTGACAAGATCCCTGCTTTCCGATTAGCTTCTTCAAAAACATCCCAAACAGTCAATAATTTCAAAGCTATGTTTGAATTATTAAGAGTTTTATTTATAGCATCATCTATGACATCCTTAAAAGTTTGCAAATATAAAATAGAATTTATATCAACTGCTGAAATATTATAAAATTGATCATTGTTATTCATTAAATATGTAGTTGCTCCTTGTATTAAAGGAATTGTATATGAATTTAAGCATTTTGAATTCTTTATTAGTTTAGCAATTAAAGAATTATTATAGGTTTTAGCATTCATTTCATCATTTGTTAAAATTATTGAGAGAATTTCAAACTCTTGCTTTAGTAATTCTTTTTCATGTGCACTAATTTCATTAAATGGAAAATTTTTGTTAATTATATTAAAAATGCTTTCATTAAGCACAATTGGTGTTGAATTCAGTAAAAGTTGAAATTTTGATGTCTCATTTTGTATTGTCGCACTAAGCAAAAATATTGTTTGATCTATTTTTGTTTCCTCATTTTCTTCTTCGGTAAGTTGAATTATTTCACCCACTAGTTTAAAAATAAAAAATTCAGGTATTATTTTTATAGAAGTTCTCATAAATTTGTTAATGATATTTTCTAGTTATCACGAAATGTATTTTTACACAATTATTTGAATTAATTTTCAAGTAAGGCAACCAAAGGTTTTACAATTTTTACGTTATATTCTTTTATTAGATACATAGTTGAATTTTTTTCTATTGAAAGGTAATTAAAAATCAATTAGTTTGTTAAATATTTACACTTTTAGTTAAAATTAAAATAATGAAAAATTATTTGTAGCTTACCTAGAATTAAAACGATTCCTGTAGCTATAAAGGCAATTGATCCACCAATAAACAGACGAGATACTGGCTTCATTTTTGTAAAGTGCATGCTAAACTAAAGTTTAATAAAAATCTAATTTTTTAAAATTCTTTCTTTTATGTCTGTAATTTCTTTTTTTTTTGTTATCTTTATGAATTTGGCTGTGCTAATTTCACATTTAAAACTAATTGAGCTTAAGTATTTGTTAGTGTCTTAGCTAAAAAGATAATAGAATCAGCTAAGCTAGTCAAATAGAAGAGGTTTGGCAAATATAGCTAAAGAGGTCAAAAGTCTATTGAACTTAGTAGGTGACAATATTATATAATTTTGGTTATTCTATGACGTGTTTCATTTCTATTGAAAAAGAAAAGTTTAAATGAAAATTATTCCTTTAAAATAATTAAATTAAATTTAATAAGCTTTTTGAAAATTTGTTGGTTATTATGTTCTAAACAAATGCATAGAACAGTTCATAAAGGAATAAAGCTTAAAGCTCAAAGTTGTAAAATTTAAAATAAATTGTATTCACCATAATTTTTAATTTTTTTTTACACATATCTATAATATAGTCATAATATTGACACAATTTTTAAACACTTTTCAATATTATCAATTAATAAATTCAGGGTCTTAACTTTAGACTATTACACGTTACCGAACTTAAAAAAAATTTTTTAATTTACTTTGAAACATTAGTGAGTTATCTAACAAGAATCTAAATCTTCATACTGTGCTAAAAAGAAAAATTTTCTTATCCAAATTAACCTATTTTCAGTTTATGTCATGGCTTTAATGTATGATAAATTGAGTTAAAACGGCTTGTTATGTGACCATATGTTTTTCCCTGGGGTTCATATTCCTGAAGACTATAAACATGGGCACGATTTATCAGGTATGGCACCATAGGAAACTCACTATGCACGGTTATTACAATAGATTGTAAGGGGTTGTTCTTGCCATTGAAAACCTGATCTTTTTCTCGCTACAGAAAAAAAGTGGGATTTACAAAAGCAAAAGCAAAAAAAAAAAACAAAGGAGTTAAGCCCCTATGCTCATCCCATTTTTTAAGTATATTTGCTCATCTGAAACAAAAGGATTCAGTAGGAAAGGGGATTAGGACTGGTTAAACTTTTTATTTAATCATATTTTTTCTTTTATTTCTTTAAAAATAACTTAATCCATTTGAGAAAACCAATCATTTCCCTTTTTATCCACACAGAACTCCAACAGAATGAAAAATGAAAAAATTTAATTAAATCAAAAATTTGTATTACATAAAAAAACGAGCAAAATTTATGGAATTATGCCAAAAACAAACCATTAAGATATAAAAAAGAACTAATTAAATCAAAAAAAAAAAATGATATTATAGACTAAAACAAACTATTATAATAAAAAATGCTTATTAGATCAAAATAATATTGTAGACAAGAAAAACTAATATAAAACCCTTTACTTAAATCAAAATTTGCAGAATTATGCCAAAAAAAACAACAAATTCCTAGTTAAAAAGACAAATTATGATAATTTAGTAAAATGATAACTCATTTTACCCTTATATGATGTTTTATATTACAAGTTAACCAAGTTAAAATTTATCTATTAATTATACATAGTTATCCTAAAGTTATTTTCATTTTTTTATTTTCTCCCTATCCTAAGCTTTCATCTAATTTTTTTTTTTGCAAATTATAAAAAAACACTTTCATCAGCTGTGCGTATATGAACAAACCACCGTAATCAGTAGCCACCAGGGCTACTTAATTAATTAATCCAAACACGTACTGCAGCTTGTTTTTCAGTAAATTACTCGTATATTTCCATCAACGGAATCCTTATTAATTTCTCGTAGACAAAAATCTATCCCAGCAACGAAAAACAAGATTCCAACAAACAAACAAAAATATTCCTATTAACAAATTCTTTTATCACTGCCTATAAACAGGTGTCCGATAGAACCTGAGTAGCAATTTCATGCATATGACAAATTTAAAAAACTGAATTTACAATCTTTAATATGCTGATCAGATTTTAGTTAGTTGCTTCTATTAAATAAATGTTCAATTTCAATCCTCCAATTATATTAGAACTTATCAATTTGCTCCTGAAAGATTTTCACTCTAGTTCTTGGAATTTTATTGGTATTTCTGCTTTAAAAAAATCATTTTTGCCAACACATTTAGTTTTTAAAACTAAATAAAAACTTCTACTTCAAAGAAATCAGAGGAGATTTTATAAATTTTATTAGAGATATTTTGTGAAATAACTAATACATGTATATTGTGGAAAAACTTTTTAAGAAAGAATGTTTAAAGGTTACTGTATTTTTTTCTTAAATTCTATGTTAGTTAAGCTCTGTTGGTTAAAAAATCTATATGGAATAGATATAATCTATTAAACCATAAAATTTAAGCTCAAAAATTTTATAAAATAACATTAAAAAAGTAAATATGGCGGATTGGAAATCCGAAAAGTAACAATACACCTAATTCTCTTTTTACACGATAGATACGTTCCCAAAAAATTCGTGTAAAAAAAAATTCGTGTAAAAAGAGAATTAGGTGTATAGTTTAACAGCACGTGTTCGAGACTGACAACAACTAACGATCAAACTAAAAGACTTAGAATATTTTCGCAACAGAGGAAAATTTCATATTTGCTAAAAAGACTTTTATTATTTTTTTATTTTTTTGTCCTCCTAAATGCGATTCATGCATACGGAAATCGTGTTAAATCAAAAAAATTCGTGTAAAAAGAGAATTAGGTGTACATCCCTTCTTCCATTATAAATGTTTCATTATAAATCTTATCCCGTCGAGGTTATCTAATTTGGGCTAATAAGCTGCCAGACTGACATAATATATAAATATTCGCAAAACTCGAATTATATTTTCAATTCCTGAAGTTTAATAAACTTTAAAACCGTTAATTTTATTCACTTCAATATCAACTGTGTATTAAGGTGGGTACCCACTTATATTAGTGCGTATATCTCAGCGGGTAACTTTTATGACGTCATAGACTCACGCTAAAGTTCCCCCTCATATGTTGATATTTCAGCGTGAAATTCATTTGTACGTCAGTTTGACGTCAAAAAAGTTACCCGCTGAGATATACGCACTAAGTGGATGCCCACCTATATGATTTATAATTAATCTGAATTTTGGCGATAGTTTCTTTATTTGAGCTAAATATCTGTCCTTGTCCAGATTCCTTGGAGAATCTTTTTATGGTAGAAGAACTAACCTTGGTGCCAAATAAAGTGCATAGAAAACAATTCAAAGCTTAAATTATGTAAGCTATTTAACCTTCTTTGTGACATTATTCTGGTAAGCTTCAATCTTTTTGTAACTTTTATTGTAAATTTTTATTTTCTTAAGGGCCTGCTTGTTGCTTTTTTAATCGATGTAATTAATATTGAAAATTTGTTGTCATTATTAATATTTCTTCTTTTCTCAATGCAGAAAATATTGTCAAATTTTTTCATAAAAATGTAAGTATAGTGCTCTCTATTTGCTCTACTCCACTTTTCGATAGCAAATAAGCATTTTGCGATATTTTTTTTGATATTATCTGGTGTATCATTCTTATTTGCATGGCAAGAACATTCAGTTTTATCGATTGAAAGAAGTTCAGATATCACAAGCAAGTTATTGATCAACAAGCAATGATTAATCATCACATTTCTATTTGAAAAATAAAAAAATAAGCTTTACTAAAACCACTATAACTTCAGATCTTTAATATTTGTGCCATTAACGTGTCTTTGGTCTTTTTGAGCGGTGTTTTATATGAAATATAAAAAATGAGCAACACGATACAAATATTTATCACGAATTGATTTTTATATTGAGGGACTTTTCACCCTAAAGGTCCAATAGTAAGCTCATTAGTTATTTTAATATATTAAAATGTATACATATACAATTTTCACTAAAAAATTTTAATAGACAGTCAGCGAATTTTATTACAATATCATTTACCATACCATACCAGTAATAATTATTATCTAGCTTAATTAATCTCAAATATAATATTAGTATTATTTTCTTAATATATTTATTCAAATAAAATTAAATTTATAGCTAACAAAAACAATGACATACAATTTTAATATTACTTTTTTATATTACAGAATTATTTAGGTGAAAATTTCCATTAAAGATTTAACATATATTGCTTGTGTCAGTAAAATTTAAAGTTCTTTTGAGGTTTTTTAAAAAAAAAAATAATTTAGTAAGTTCAATTAAAACACATGAGACAAAAAAAATTAAATGATTATTGGTTTCTGAAGGAAAATGAAAAAGTTTGGTTATGCAAGACTTATAATAATAATTTCCATAGTGTTAATTGTAAGTAAATTTAGAAAAATAAGTCAAAGTGTTCCTTTGTGTGTCACCTAAAATGTTCAAAACTCTTAAACTAATGCTTAAGTTTAAAAATTATTTCATATCGATAACATTAAATATTTTTAAAAAAAATTTTTAATTTTATGTTAGTCAGACAAGCCATTTTGCCTGTCATGAGTGAGTGATAAGTCATTTTTATTGTATTTAAAATAAATTCATTGAACTTTTCACCTTCTTAAAACAAATTTTTTGAAAATGATTTTTGTTTAGTTTTCAGTTTTACTATAAAACTTGTAAGCTCTTCCACTTGCATAAGTTTTAAAGTACAACTCTTCTCACATTTAAAAATTCAGCTTAATTTACAAAATTTACATGGGATTTTTTGTGGCCAAAATATTCTCCTAAAAGAAGGGTAGGTATCTGGCCGTAAGTCACGTCTGAATATCTGCAGCAAAAAATTGAAATAGATAATCAATCAATCATTTTGGCATAAGCTGGGATAAAATAGTTTCATTAAAAAATGAGAAAATCCTGTGCTTATAAAAAAAAATCATAATTTTTTTTTTTCAATTAAAGAAGGAAAAAGAAAATTATTGTGTTTAATAAAGATTCTTATTTTTTCCATAGCTGACTCCTACGTAGTCAGTCTTAAGGCTGACCTCAATAGTATTGCTAGACTTTTTCTACACAGGTGCTGAGCACTGAAAAAGTTTCAAGATAAAAAAATTTAAAGTTTCTGAACCGATATATATGTATGTATGCATTAGTAAGTGAAGCGTTCTCGTTTAACTTCTATGACCTTGTAATTAAGATTTCTGACTAGAATTTAGACAGTATGGTCTTGATGTCTTCATATTATAATTTCAAAATAAATGTTAAGAAAGCTTTGTTAATAAATCTTGTAATTTGGTTATAAACTTTTCTTGGGTTTTACTTTTTTTGCATAATACTTACTACTTTTGAATTACAGGAGACAGTTTTTTTTGTGGGAGTTTTAAATTTAAAATTTTACTAAACTTTTCGAAAATCAAGGTTTTTTCTTCTCTAAGTAATATAAAAATTATATTATTTGGCAAATAAATTAAATACAAGGCATGTTGTTGAGGAGCCAAAGGGGTGATGACAATGTAAAATTCCGCTTCCGCTTATGTTATAAGCCATATAGAATTACATTACTCGATACACTGCTAGAGATTACCAATAAATTGTATTTTTGCGTGTCACTTTTGGGAAAATTTGAACAATATGTTTTGTATTCAAAATCTTTTTTTAAACCTAACTCTGAGTTACTCCTTCAGACGTTTTAACTTCACTATCATGAAATTTTTTTTTATTTAATTTTTAATAAAGTTCCATTACTTATATTAGACATTAAATGGGAGAATGACTTTGAAAATGCAAAATATTTTAAATATTTTTAAACATTTAAAAGTTCATTTTTATTTCATTGTTATAAAGTTTGTAACGGTAATTTTTTTTTGGTTTTTATAAAGATCCTTAAGATCGTACAGTTAAGGCCAATTGATCGCACTGGACCCAATAATTATCAAAATGAAACAGCAGTTCAACGAGGTAATATCATAAATTGATTACAACTATATATTTTTATTATTCTATAATATTTATTTTTTATAGAAAACGTTAATGGAAATTTATCAACATTTTCTAAGCCTAATTTTACCATTAGAGAAAAGTCTGAAGTTGATGGTAAGTTTTTTGATTTGTTTTTAGCTTTCTAATCATTTTCAGAAGTCATTTATGGTATTTTTTGAGCGTGATATAATGCTTGTGATTGAGAGCAATCTTGCTATAATGATAATACTTGTGATTGATTTGGTGGTATATTTGTTTGAAATCCGTGTTAATGTAAAATTTTTTTTAAAAAGCTCTTCGAAAAAAACTGAAGATTTTTCTTAAGGCATCGATGATGACAGCTTTTGTAATTAAAATTCCTAAATAAATTTTGCAATAGGAATTCAAAGCTTATGTACCCAGTTATGTAAATTTTAAATGTTATTTCAAATTATGTTTAAAAGCTAAACATGTTCAACACTTTTAATATAAAGAAATTATTTTTTTATTATAATCTGCTTTTCAAAATGTGCATATTATTTCGCATTCTTTTAGGGGAGAAAATTCTAAAGAGTCCTCATGCTGAAACAAAAATAAACAGGAAGCGTAGGAATCTGGTAAGTTTAAATATGACTTTAAGCATGAAAATAATGTTATTTTGTATGATTAGAATACTGTTCCCGTCTACTATCAAAGTGAAGAAGATGTAAGTCCTTTATTAATATCTCCTCCCTCTTTAGGGAACACAGGTCTAACTGAAGTTGCCACCGATTTTGAATATGAAAGATATGCTGCAAGAATAATATTAAAAAGTATTTCAGGACTAATTAATCAATTTCGAATTCAAATTCAAGATGTCTTCTTTATAATATTACACCCAGTAGTTGCATTTTGGGAAACTTTAATTGAAGTTCCTGTGAATATAATTAGATTAGAAACTAGATATAAGGCTTTAAGCTTAATTTTCACAAAATTACAAATTATGAAATTATTACTATATGTCCAAAGTTTGTTTAATAATTTGCAAAGTGTGCTATTTGAATGTATTAATGCAATTTTAATGACACTAGAAGCTATGAACTTTGCTAAAGAAAACCAAAATCAGATAGCTTTATGGTTAATAGATCTTGCTGAATATGAATTAATGTTACTTAGCTTAAAAAATATATTATACTATAAAGCACCATTTAAGTTTTTAAAGGAAACTGAAAAACTGGTCATACCAGCTATTTCTTATTATCTGGCTTTACCTCTGGCATATATTCTCGATCCATTGTTAGCAGTTTTATCCTTGCCAGTTGATTTGGCTCTAAATGTTTCTTACGTTAATTTGCTAGTTCCTGTACTTCTCGTTTTGCTTAGTGTATTGAAAGGCTTGAAGACTTTCATTTGTCTCTTCCCTGGATTAGTGGAGCCTTTAGTGATTTCCAACATTCCGCTTGCTGCAATATCACCACTTCTTTTAGTGCTAACTTACATACCATATCTGTTCTTACCTCTGCCCACATTGGTTAATTCGTTATTTGTGCTTCCAATTTTAACACTACTTTCACCGTTTATTTTCAGCACTTTGCCTACAATTTTATCACAATTGGTCATACCAGCTATTTCTTATTATCTGACTTTACCTCTGGCATATATTCTCGATCCACTGTTAGCAGTTTTATCCTTGCCCGTTGATTTGGCTCTAAATGTTTCTTACGTTAATTTGCTAGTTCCTGTACTTCTCGTTTTGCTTAGTGTATTGAAAGGCTTGAAGACTTTCATTTGTCTCTTCCCTGGATTAGTGGAGCCTTTAGTGATTTCCAACATTCCGCTTGCTGCAATATCACCACTTCTTTTAGCGCTAACTTACATACCATATCTGTTCTTACCTCTGCCCACATTGGTTAATTCGTTATTTGTGCTTCCAATTTTAACACTACTTTCACCGTTTATTTTCAGCACTTTGCCTACAATTTTATCACAATTGGTCATACCAGCTATTTCTTATTATCTGACTTTACCTCTGGCATATATTCTCGATCCATTGTTAGCAGTTTTATCCTTGCCCGTTGATTTGGCTCTAAATGTTTCTTACGTTAATTTGCTAGTTCCTGTACTTCTCGTTTTTCTTAGTGTATTGAAAGGTTTGAAGACTTTCATTTGTCTCTTCCCTGGATTAGTGGAGCCTTTAGTGATTTCCAACATTCCGCTTGCTGCAATATCACCACTTCTTTTAGCGCTAACTTACATACCATATCTGTTCTTACCTCTGCCCACATTGGTTAATTCGTTATTTGTGCTTCCAATTTTAACACTACTTTCACCGTTTATTATCAGCACTTTGCCTACAATTTTATCACAATTGGTCATACCAGCTATTTCTTATTATCTGACTTTACCTCTGGCATATATTCTCGATCCATTGTTAGCAGTTTTATCCTTGCCCGTTGATTTGGCTCTAAATGTTTCTTACGTTAATTTGCTAGTTCCTGTACTTCTCGTTTTGCTTAGTGTATTGAAAGGTTTGAAGACTTTCATTTGTCTCTTCCCTGGATTAGTGGAGCCTTTAGTGATTTCCAACATTCCGCTTGCTGCAATATCACCACTTCTTTTAGCGCTAACTTACATACCATATCTGTTCTTACCTCTGCCCACATTGGTTAATTCGTTATTTGTGCTTCCAATTTTAACACTACTTTCACCGTTTATTTTCAGCACTTTGCCTACAATTTTATCACAATTGGTCATACCAGCTATTTCTTATTATCTGACTTTACCTCTGGCATATATTCTCGATCCATTGTTAGCAGTTTTATCCTTGCCCGTTGATTTGGCTCTAAATGTTTCTTACGTTAATTTGCTAGTTCCTGTACTTCTCGTTTTGCTTAGTGTATTGAAAGGTTTGAAGACTTTCATTTGTCTCTTCCCTGGATTAGTGGAGCCTTTAGTGATTTCCAACATTCCGCTTGCTGCAATATCACCACTTCTTTTAGCGCTAACTTACATACCATATCTGTTCTTACCTCTGCCCATATTGGTTAATTCGTTATTTGTGCTTCCAATTTTAACACTACTTTCACCGTTTATTATCAGCACTTTGCCTACAATTTTATCACAATTGGTCATACCAGCTATTTCTTATTATCTGACTTTACCTCTGGCATATATTCTCGATCCATTGTTAGCAGTTTTATCCTTGCCAGTTGATTTGGCTCTAAATGTTTCGTACACTAATTTGCTAGTTCCTGTACTTCTCGTTTTGCTTAGTGTATTGAAAGGTTTGAAGACTTTCATTTGTCTCTTCCCTGGATTAGTGGAGCCTTTAGTGATTTCCAACATTCCGCTTGCTGCAATATCACCACTTCTTTTAGCGCTAACTTACATACCATATCTGTTCTTACCTCTGCCCACATTGGTTAATTCGTTATTTGTGCTTCCAATTTTAACACTACTTTCACCGTTTATTTTCAGCACTTTGCCTACAATTTTATCACAATTGGTCATACCAGCTATTTCTTATTATCTGACTTTACCTCTGGCATATATTCTTGATCCATTGTTAGCAGTTTTATCCTTGCCCGTTGATTTGGCTCTAAATGTTTCTTACGTTAATTTGCTAGTTCCTGTACTTCTCGTTTTTCTTAGTGTATTGAAAGGTTTGAAGACTTTCATTTGTCTCTTCCCTGGATTAGTGGAGCCTTTAGTGATTTCCAACATTCCGCTTGCTGCAATATCACCACTTCTTTTAGCGCTAACTTACATACCATATCTGTTCTTACCTCTGCCCACATTGGTTAATTCGTTATTTGTGCTTCCAATTTTAACACTACTTTCACCGTTTATTTTCAGCACTTTGCCTACAATTTTATCACAATTGGTCATACCAGCTATTTCTTATTATCTGACTTTACCTCTGGCATATATTCTCGATCCATTGTTAGCAGTTTTATCCTTGCCCGTTGATTTGGCTCTAAATGTTTCTTACGTTAATTTGCTAGTTCCTGTACTTCTCGTTTTGCTTAGTGTATTGAAAGGTTTGAAGACTTTCATTTGTCTCTTCCCTGGATTAGTGGAGCCTTTAGTGATTTCCAACATTCCGCTTGCTGCAATATCACCACTTCTTTTAGCGCTAACTTACATACCATATCTGTTCTTACCTCTGCCCACATTGGTTAATTCGTTATTTGTGCTTCCAATTTTAACACTACTTTCACCGTTTATTTTCAGCACTTTGCCTACAATTTTATCACAATTGGTCATACCAGCTATTTCTTATTATCTGACTTTACCTCTGGCATATATTCTCGATCCATTGTTAGCAGTTTTATCCTTGCCCGTTGATTTGGCTCTAAATGTTTCTTACGTTAATTTGCTAGTTCCTGTACTTCTCGTTTTTCTTAGTGTATTGAAAGGTTTGAAGACTTTCATTTGTCTCTTCCCTGGATTAATGGAGCCTTTAGTGATTTCCAACATTCCGCTTGCTGCAATATCACCACTTCTTTTAGCGCTAACTTACATACCATATCTGTTCTTACCTCTGCCCACATTGGTTAATTCGTTATTTGTGCTTCCAATTTTAACACTACTTTCACCGTTTATTTTCAGCACTTTGCCTACAATTTTATCACAATTGGTCATACCAGCTATTTCTTATTATCTGACTTTACCTCTGGCATATATTCTCGATCCATTGTTAGCAGTTTTATCCTTGCCCGTTGATTTGGCTCTAAATGTTTCTTACGTTAATTTGCTAGTTCCTGTACTTCTCGTTTTTCTTAGTGTATTGAAAGGTTTGAAGACTTTCATTTGTCTCTTCCCTGGATTAGTGGAGCCTTTAGTGATTTCCAACATTCCGCTTGCTGCAATATTACCACTTCTTTTAGCGCTAACTTACATACCATATCTGTTCTTACCTCTGCCCACATTGGTTAATTCGTTATTTGTGCTTCCAATTTTAACACTACTTTCACCGTTTATTTTCAGCACTTTGCCTACAATTTTATCACAATTGGTCATACCAGCTATTTCTTATTATCTGACTTTACCTCTGGCATATATTCTCGATCCATTGTTAGCAGTTTTATCCTTGCCAGTTGATTTGGCTCTAAATGTTTCGTACACTAATTTGCTAGTTCCTGTACTTCTCGTTTTGCTTAGTGTATTGAAAGGTTTGAAGACTTTCATTTGTCTCTTCCCTGGATTAGTGGAGCCTTTAGTGATTTCCAACATTCCGCTTGCTGCAATATCACCACTTCTTTTAGCGCTAACTTACATACCATATCTGTTCTTACCTCTGCCCACATTGGTTAATTCGTTATTTGTGCTTCCAATTTTAACACTACTTTCACCGTTTATTTTCAGCACTTTGCCTACAATTTTATCACAATTGGTCATACCAGCTATTTCTTATTATCTGACTTTACCTCTGGCATATATTCTCGATCCATTGTTAGCAGTTTTATCCTTGCCCGTTGATTTGGCTCTAAATGTTTCTTACGTTAATTTGCTAGTTCCTGTACTTCTCGTTTTTCTTAGTGTATTGAAAGGTTTGAAGACTTTCATTTGTCTCTTCCCTGGATTAGTGGAGCCTTTAGTGATTTCCAACATTCCGCTTGCTGCAATATCACCACTTCTTTTAGCGCTAACTTACATACCATATCTGTTCTTACCTCTGCCCACATTGGTTAATTCGTTATTTGTGCTTCCAATTTTAACACTACTTTCACCGTTTATTTTCAGCACTTTGCCTACAATTTTATCCCAATTGGTCATACCAGCTATTTCTTATTATCTAACTTTACCTCTGGCATATATTCTCGATCCATTGTTAGCAGTTTTATCCTTGCCCGTTGATTTGGCTCTAAATGTTTCTTACGTTAATTTGCTAGTTCCTGTACTTCTCGTTTTGCTTAGTGTATTGAAAGGTTTGAAGACTTTCATTTGTCTCTTCCCTGGATTAGTGGAGCCTTTAGTGATTTCCAACATTCCGCTTGCTGCAATATCACCACTTCTTTTAGCGCTAACTTACATACCATATCTGTTCTTACCTCTGCCCACATTGGTTAATTCGTTATTTGTGCTTCCAATTTTAACACTACTTTCACCGTTTATTTTCAGCACTTTGCCTACAATTTTATCACAATTGGCCATACCAGCTATTTCTTATTATCTGACTTTACCTCTGGCATATATTCTCGATCCATTGTTAGCAGTTTTATCCTTGCCCGTTGATTTGGCTCTAAATGTTTCTTACGTTAATTTGCTAGTTCCTGTACTTCTCGTTTTGCTTAGTGTATTGAAAGGTTTGAAGACTTTCATTTGTCTCTTCCCTGGATTAGTGGAGCCTTTAGTGATTTCCAACATTCCGCTTGCTGCAATATCACCACTTCTTTTAGCGCTAACTTACATACCATATCTGTTCTTACCTCTGCCCACATTGGTTAATTCGTTATTTGTGCTTCCAATTTTAACACTACTTTCACCGTTTATTTTCAGCACTTTGCCTACATTTTTATCACAATTGGTCATACCAGCTATTTCTTATTATCTGACTTTACCTCTGGCATATATTCTCGATCCATTGTTAGCAGTTTTATCCTTGCCCGTTGATTTGGCTCTAAATGTTTCTTACGTTAATTTGATAGTTCCTGTACTTCTCGTTTTGCTTAGTGTATTGAAAGGTTTGAAGACTTTCATTTGTCTCTTCCCTGGATTAGTGGAGCCTTTAGTGATTTCCAACATTCCGCTTGCTGCAATATCACCACTTCTTTTAGCGCTAACTTACATACCATATCTGTTCTTACCTCTGCCCACATGGGTTAATTCGTTATTTGTGCTTCCAATTTTAACACTACTTTCACCGTTTATTTTCAGCACTTTGCCTACAATTTTATCACAATTGGTCATACCAGCTATTTCTTATTATCTGACTTTACCTCTGGCATATATTCTCGATCCATTGTTAGCAGTTTTATCCTTGCCCGTTGATTTGGCTCTAAATGTTTCTTACGTTAATTTGCTAGTTCCTGTACTTCTCGTTTTGCTTAGTGTATTGAAAGGCTTGAAGACTTTCATTTGTCTCTTCCCTGGGTTAGTGGAGCCTTTAGTGATTTCCAACATTCCGCTTGCTGCAATATCACCACTTCTTTTAGCGCTAACTTACATACCATATCTGTTCTTACCTCTGCCCACATTGGTTAATTCGTTATTTGTGCTTCCAATTTTAACACTACTTTCACCGTTTATTTTCAGCACTTTGCCTACAATTTTATCACAATTGGTCATACCAGCTATTTCTTATTATCTGACTTTACCTCTGGCATATATTCTCGATCCATTGTTAGCAGTTTTATCTTTGCCCGTTGATTTGGCTCTAAATGTTTCTTACGTTAATTTGCTAGTTCCTGTACTTCTCGTTTTCCTTAGTGTATTGAAAGGTTTGAAGACTTTCATTTGTCTCTTCCCTGGATTAGTGGAGCCTTTAGTGATTTCCAACATTCCGCTTGCTGCAATATCACCACTTCTTTTAGCGCTAACTTACATACCATATCTGTTCTTACCTCTGCCCACATTGGTTAATTCGTTATTTGTGCTTCCAATTTTAACACTACTTTCACCGTTTATTTTCAGCACTTTGCCTACAATTTTATCACAATTGGTCATACCAGCTATTTCTTATTATCTGACTTTACCTCTGGCATATATTCTCGATCCATTGTTAGCAGTTTTATCCTTGCCCGTTGATTTGGCTCTAAATGTTTCTTACGTTAATTTGCTAGTTCCTGTACTTCTCGTTTTGCTTAGTGTATTGAAAGGTTTGAAGACTTTCATTTGTCTCTTCCCTGGATTAGTGGAGCCTTTAGTGATTTCCAACATTCCGCTTGCTGCAATATCACCACTTCTTTTAGAGCTAACTTACATACCATATCTGTTCTTACCTCTGCCAATATTGGTTAATTCGTTATTTGTGCTTCCAATTTTAACACTACTTTCACCGTTTATTTTCAGCACTTTGCCTACAATTTTATCACAATTGGTCATACCAGCTATTTCTTATTATCTGACTTTACCTCTGGCATATATTCTCGATCCATTGTTAGCAGTTTTATCCTTGCCCGTTGATTTGGCTCTAAATGTTTCTTACGTTAATTTGCTAGTTCCTGTACTTCTCGTTTTGCTTAGTGTATTGAAAGGTTTGAAGACTTTCATTTGTCTCTTCCCTGGGTTAGTGGAGCCTTTAGTGATTTCCAACATTCCGCTTGCTGCAATATCACCACTTCTTTTAGCGCTAACTTACATACCATATCTGTTCTTACCTCTGCCCACATTGGTTAATTCGTTATTTGTGCTTCCAATTTTAACACTACTTTCACCGTTTATTTTCAGCACTTTGCCTACAATTTTATCACAATTGGTCATACCAGCTATTTCTTATTATCTGACTTTACCTCTGGCATATATTCTCGATCCATTGTTAGCAGTTTTATCTTTGCCCGTTGATTTGGCTCTAAATGTTTCTTACGTTAATTTGCTAGTTCCTGTACTTCTCTTTTTGCTTAGTGTATTGAAAGGTTTGAAGACTTTCATTTGTCTCTTCCCTGGATTAGTGGAGCCTTTAGTGATTTCCAACATTCCGCTTGCTGCAATATCACCACTTCTTTTAGCGCTAACTTACATACCATATCTGTTCTTACCTCTGCCCATATTGGTTAATTCGTTATTTGTGCTTCCAATTTTAACACTACTTTCACCGTTTATTTTCAGCACTTTGCCTACAATTTTATCACAATTGGTCATACCAGCTATTTCTTATTATCTAACTTTACCTCTGGCATATATTCTCGATCCATTGTTAGCAGTTTTATCCTTGCCCGTTGATTTGGCACTTAATGTTTCTTACGTTAATTTGCTAGTTCCTGTACTTCTCTTTTTGCTTAGTGTATTGAAAGGTTTGAAGACTTTCATTTGTCTCTTCCCTGGATTAGTGGAGCCTTTAGTGATTTCCAACATTCCGCTTGCTGCAATATCACCACTTCTTTTAGCGCTAACTTACATACCATATCTGTTCTTACCTCTGCCCACATTGGTTAATTCGTTATTTGTGCTTCCAATTTTAACACTACTTTCACCGTTTATTTTCAGCACTTTGCCTACAATTTTATCACAATTGGTCATACCAGCTATTTCTTATTATCTGACTTTACCTCTGGCATATATTCTCGATCCATTGTTAGCAGTTTTATCTTTGCCCGTTGATTTGGCTCTAAATGTTTCTTACGTTAATTTGCTAGTTCCTGTACTTCTCGTTTTGCTTAGTGTATTGAAAGGTTTGAAGACATTCATTTGTCTCTTCCCTGGATTAGTGGAGCCTTTAGTGATTTCCAACATTCCGCTTGCTGCAATATCACCACTTCTTTTAGAGCTAACTTACATACCATATCTGTTCTTACCTCTGCCCATATTGGTTAATTCGTTATTTGTGCTTCCAATTTTAACACTACTTTCACCGTTTATTTTCAGCACTTTGCCTACAATTTTATCACAATTGGTCATACCAGCTATTTCTTATTATCTGACTTTACCTCTGGCATATATTCTCGATCCATTGTTAGCAGTTTTATCCTTGCCCGTTGATTTGGCTCTAAATGTTTCTTACGTTAATTTGCTAGTTCCTGTACTTCTCGTTTTGCTTAGTGTATTGAAAGGTTTGAAGACATTCATTTGTCTCTTCCCTGGATTAGTGGAGCCTTTAGTGATTTCCAACATTCCGCTTGCTGCAATATCACCACTTCTTTTAGAGCTAACTTACATACCATATCTGTTCTTACCTCTGCCCATATTGGTTAATTCGTTATTTGTGCTTCCAATTTTAACACTACTTTCACCGTTTATTTTCAGCACTTTGCCTACAATTTTATCACAATTGGTCATACCAGCTATTTCTTATTATCTGACTTTACCTCTGGCATATATTCTCGATCCATTGTTAGCAGTTTTATCTTTGCCCGTTGATTTGGCTCTAAATGTTTCTTACGTTAATTTGCTAGTTCCTGTACTTCTCGTTTTGCTTAGTGTATTGAAAGGTTTGAAGACATTCATTTGTCTCTTCCCTGGATTAGTGGAGCCTTTAGTGATTTCCAACATTCCGCTTGCTGCAATATCACCACTTCTTTTAGAGCTAACTTACATACCATATCTGTTCTTACCTCTGCCCATATTGGTTAATTCGTTATTTGTGCTTCCAATTTTAACACTACTTTCACCGTTTATTTTCAGCACTTTGCCTACAATTTTATCACAATTGGTCATACCAGCTATTTCTTATTATCTGACTTTACCTCTGGCATATATTCTCGATCCATTGTTAGCAGTTTTATCCTTGCCCGTTGATTTGGCTCTAAATGTTTCTTACGTTAATTTGCTAGTTCCTGTACTTCTCTTTTTGCTTAGTGTATTGAAAGGTTTGAAGACTTTCATTTGTCTCTTCCCTGGATTAGTGGAGCCTTTAGTGATTTCCAACATTCCGCTTGCTGCAATATCACCACTTCTTTTAGCGCTAACTTACATACCATATCTGTTCTTACCTCTGCCCATATTGGTTAATTCGTTATTTGTGCTTCCAATTTTAACACTACTTTCACCGTTTATTTTCAGCACTTTGCCTACAATTTTATCACAATTGGTCATACCAGCTATTTCTTATTATCTAACTTTACCTCTGGCATATATTCTCGATCCATTGTTAGCAGTTTTATCCTTGCCCGTTGATTTGGCACTTAATGTTTCTTACGTTAATTTGCTAGTTCCTGTACTTCTCTTTTTGCTTAGTGTATTGAAAGGTTTGAAGACTTTCATTTGTCTCTTCCCTGGATTAGTGGAGCCTTTAGTGATTTCCAACATTCCGCTTGCTGCAATATCACCACTTCTTTTAGCGCTAACTTACATACCATATCTGTTCTTACCTCTGCCCACATTGGTTAATTCGTTATTTGTGCTTCCAATTTTAACACTACTTTCACCGTTTATTTTCAGCACTTTGCCTACAATTTTATCACAATTGGTCATACCAGCTATTTCTTATTATCTGACTTTACCTCTGGCATATATTCTCGATCCATTGTTAGCAGTTTTATCTTTGCCCGTTGATTTGGCTCTAAATGTTTCTTACGTTAATTTGCTAGTTCCTGTACTTCTCGTTTTGCTTAGTGTATTGAAAGGTTTGAAGACATTCATTTGTCTCTTCCCTGGATTAGTGGAGCCTTTAGTGATTTCCAACATTCCGCTTGCTGCAATATCACCACTTCTTTTAGAGCTAACTTACATACCATATCTGTTCTTACCTCTGCCCATATTGGTTAATTCGTTATTTGTGCTTCCAATTTTAACACTACTTTCACCGTTTATTTTCAGCACTTTGCCTACAATTTTATCACAATTGGTCATACCAGCTATTTCTTATTATCTGACTTTACCTCTGGCATATATTCTCGATCCATTGTTAGCAGTTTTATCCTTGCCCGTTGATTTGGCTCTAAATGTTTCTTACGTTAATTTGCTAGTTCCTGTACTTCTCGTTTTGCTTAGTGTATTGAAAGGTTTGAAGACTTTCATTTGTCTCTTCCCTGGATTAGTGGAGCCTTTAGTGATTTCCAACATTCCGCTTGCTGCAATATCACCACTTCTTTTAGCGCTAACTTACATACCATATCTGTTCTTACCTCTGCCCACATTGGTTAATTCGTTATTTGTGCTTCCAATTTTAACACTACTTTCACCGTTTATTTTCAGCACTTTGCCTACAATTTTATCACAATTGGTCATACCAGCTATTTCTTATTATCTGACTTTACCTCTGGCATATATTCTCGATCCATTGTTAGCAGTTTTATCCTTGCCCGTTGATTTGGCTCTAAATGTTTCTTACGTTAATTTGCTAGTTCCTGTACTTCTCGTTTTGCTTAGTGTATTGAAAGGTTTGAAGACTTTCATTTGTCTCTTCCCTGGATTAGTGGAGCCTTTAGTGATTTCCAACATTCCGCTTGCTGCAATATCACCACTTCTTTTAGAGCTAACTTACATACCATATCTGTTCTTACCTCTGCCCATATTGGTTAATTCGTTATTTGTGCTTCCAATTTTAACACTACTTTCACCGTTTATTTTCAGCACTTTGCCTACAATTTTATCACAATTGGTCATACCAGCTATTTCTTATTATCTGACTTTACCTCTGGCATATATTCTCGATCCATTGTTAGCAGTTTTATCCTTGCCCGTTGATTTGGCTCTAAATGTTTCTTACGTTAATTTGCTAGTTCCTGTACTTCTCGTTTTGCTTAGTGTATTGAAAGGTTTGAAGACTTTCATTTGTCTCTTCCCTGGATTAGTGGAGCCTTTAGTGATTTCCAACATTCCGCTTGCTGCAATATCACCACTTCTTTTAGCGCTAACTTACATACCATATCTGTTCTTACCTCTGCCCACATTGGTTAATTCGTTATTTGTGCTTCCAATTTTAACACTACTTTCACCGTTTATTTTCAGCACTTTGCCTACAATTTTATCACAATTGGTCATACCAGCTATTTCTTATTATCTGACTTTACCTCTGGCATATATTCTCGATCCATTGTTAGCAGTTTTATCTTTGCCCGTTGATTTGGCTCTAAATGTTTCTTACGTTAATTTGCTAGTTCCTGTACTTCTCGTTTTGCTTAGTGTATTGAAAGGTTTGAAGACTTTCATTTGTCTCTTCCCTGGATTAGTGGAGCCTTTAGTGATTTCCAACATTCCGCTTGCTGCAATATCACCACTTCTTTTAGCGCTAACTTACATACCATATCTGTTCTTACCTCTGCCCACATTGGTTAATTCGTTATTTGTGCTTCCAATTTTAACACTACTTTCACCGTTTATTTTCAGCACTTTGCCTACAATTTTATCACAATTGGTCATACCAGCTATTTCTTATTATCTGACTTTACCTCTGGCATATATTCTCGATCCATTGTTAGCAGTTTTATCCTTGCCCGTTGATTATGCTCTAAATGTTTCTTACGTTAATTTGCTAGTTCCTGTACTTCTCGTTTTGCTTAGTGTATTGAAAGGCTTGAAGACTTTCATTTGTCTCTTCCCTGGATTAGTGGAGCCTTTAGTGATTTCCAACATTCCGCTTGCTGCAATATCACCACTTCTTTTAGAGCTAACTTACATACCATATCTGTTCTTACCTCTGCCCATATTGTTTAATTCGTTATTTGTGCTTCCAATTTTAACACTACTTTCACCGTTTATTTTCAGCACTTTGCCTACAATTTTATCACAATTGGTCATACCAGCTATTTCTTATTATCTGACTTTACCTCTGGCATATATTCTCGATCCATTGTTAGCAGTTTTATCCTTGCCCGTTGATTTGGCTCTAAATGTTTCTTACGTTAATTTGCTAGTTCCTGTACTTCTCGTTTTGCTTAGTGTATTGAAAGGCTTGAAGACTTTCATTTGTCTCTTCCCTGGATTAGTGGAGCCTTTAGTGATTTCCAATATTCCGCTTGCTGCAATATCACCACTTCTTTTAGCGCTAACTTACATACCATATCTGTTCTTACCTCTGCCCACATTGGTTAATTCGTTATTTGTGCTTCCAATTTTAACACTACTTTCACCGTTTATTTTCAGCACTTTGCCTACAATTTTATCACAATTGGTCATACCAGCTATTTCTTATTATCTGACTTTACCTCTGGCATATATTCTCGATCCATTGTTAGCAGTTTTATCCTTGCCCGTTGATTTGGCTCTAAATGTTTCTTACGTTAATTTGCTAGTTCCTGTACTTCTCGTTTTGCTTAGTGTATTGAAAGGCTTGAAGACTTTCATTTGTCTCTTCCCTGGATTAGTGGAGCCTTTAGTGATTTCCAACATTCCGCTTGCTGCAATATCACCACTTCTTTTAGAGCTAACTTACATACCATATCTGTTCTTACCTCTGCCCACATTGGTTAATTCGTTATTTGTGCTTCCAATTTTAACACTACTTTCACCGTTTATTTTCAGCACTTTGCCTACAATTTTATCACAATTGGTCATACCAGCTATTTCTTATTATCTGACTTTACCTCTGGCATATATTCTCGATCCATTGTTAGCAGTTTTATCCTTGCCCGTTGATTATGCTCTAAATGTTTCTTACGTTAATTTGCTAGTTCCTGTACTTCTCGTTTTGCTTAGTGTATTGAAAGGCTTGAAGACTTTCATTTGTCTCTTCCCTGGATTAGTGGAGCCTTTAGTGATTTCCAACATTCCGCTTGCTGCAATATCACCACTTCTTTTAGCGCTAACTTACATACCATATCTGTTCTTACCTCTGCCCATATTGTTTAATTCGTTATTTGTGCTTCCAATTTTAACACTACTTTCACCGTTTATTTTCAGCACTTTGCCTACAATTTTATCACAATTGGTCATACCAGCTATTTCTTATTATCTGACTTTACCTCTGGCATATATTCTCGATCCATTGTTAGCAGTTTTATCCTTGCCCGTTGATTTGGCTCTAAATGTTTCTTACGTTAATTTGCTAGTTCCTGTACTTCTCGTTTTGCTTAGTGTATTGAAAGGCTTGAAGACTTTCATTTGTCTCTTCCCTGGATTAGTGGAGCCTTTAGTGATTTCCAATATTCCGCTTGCTGCAATATCACCACTTCTTTTAGCGCTAACTTACATACCATATCTGTTCTTACCTCTGCCCACATTGGTTAATTCATTATTTGTGCTTCCAATTTTAACACTACTTTCACCGTTTATTTTCAGCACTTTGCCTACAATTTTATCACAATTGGTCATACCAGCTATTTCTTATTATCTGACTTTACCTCTGGCATATATTCTCGATCCATTGTTAGCAGTTTTATCTTTGCCCGTTGATTTGGCTCTAAATGTTTCTTACGTTAATTTGCTAGTTCCTGTACTTCTCGTTTTGCTTAGTGTATTGAAAGGTTTGAAGACTTTCATTTGTCTCTTCCCTGGATTAGTGGAGCCTTTAGTGATTTCCAACATTCCGCTTGCTGCAATATCACCACTTCTTTTAGTGCTAACTTACATACCATATCTGTTCTTACCTCTGCCCACATTGGTTAATTCGTTATTTGTGCTTCCAATTTTAACACTACTTTCACCGTTTATTTTCAGCACTTTGCCTACAATTTTATCACAATTGGTCATACCAGCTATTTCTTATTATCTGACTTTACCTCTGGCATATATTCTCGATCCATTGTTAGCAGTTTTATCCTTGCCCGTTGATTTGGCTCTAAATGTTTCTTACGTTAATTTGCTAGTTCCTGTACTTCTCGTTTTGCTTAGTGTATTGAAAGGCTTGAAGACTTTCATTTGTCTCTTCCCTGGATTAGTGGAGCCTTTAGTGATTTCCAACATTCCGCTTGCTGCAATATCACCACTTCTTTTAGCGCTAACTTACATACCATATCTGTTCTTACCTCTGCCCACATTGGTTAATTCGTTATTTGTGCTTCCAATTTTAACACTACTTTCACCGTTTATTTTCAGCACTTTGCCTACAATTTTATCACAATTGGTCATACCAGCTATTTCTTATTATCTGACTTTACCTCTGGCATATATTCTCGATCCATTGTTAGCAGTTTTATCCTTGCCCGTTGATTTGGCTCTAAATGTTTCTTACGTTAATTTGCTAGTTCCTGTACTTCTCGTTTTGCTTAGTGTATTGAAAGGCTTGAAGACTTTCATTTGTCTCTTCCCTGGATTAGTGGAGCCTTTAGTGATTTCCAACATTCCGCTTGCTGCAATATCACCACTTCTTTTAGCGCTAACTTACATACCATATCTGTTCTTACCTCTGCCCACATTGGTTAATTCGTTATTTGTGCTTCCAATTTTAACACTACTTTCACCGTTTATTTTCAGCACTTTGCCTACAATTTTATCACAATTGGTCATACCAGCTATTTCTTATTATCTGACTTTACCTCAGGCATATATTCTCGATCCATTGTTAGCAGTTTTATCCTTGCCCGTTGATTTGGCTCTAAATGTTTCTTACGTTAATTTGCTAGTTCCTGTACTTCTCGTTTTGCTTAGTGTATTGAAAGGCTTGAAGACTTTCATTTGTCTCTTCCCTGGATTAGTGGAGCCTTTAGTGATTTCCAACATTCCGCTTGCTGCAATATCACCACTTCTTTTAGAGCTAACTTACATACCATATCTGTTCTTACCTCTGCCCACATTGGTTAATTCGTTATTTGTGCTTCCAATTTTAACACTACTTTCACCGTTTATTTTCAGCACTTTGCCTACAATTTTATCACAATTGGTCATACCAGCTATTTCTTATTATCTGACTTTACCTCTGGCATATATTCTCGATCCATTGTTAGCAGTTTTATCCTTGCCCGTTGATTTGGCTCTAAATGTTTCTTACGTTAATTTGCTAGTTCCTGTACTTCTCGTTTTGCTTAGTGTATTGAAAGGCTTGAAGACTTTCATTTGTCTCTTCCCTGGATTAGTGGAGCCTTTAGTGATTTCCAACATTCCGCTTGCTGCAATATCACCGCTTCTTTTAGCGCTAACTTACATACCATATCTGTTCTTACCTCTGCCCACATTGGTTAATTCGTTATTTGTGCTTCCAATTTTAACACTACTTTCACCGTTTATTTTCAGCACTTTGCCTACAATTTTATCACAATTGGTCATACCAGCTATTTCTTATTATCTGACTTTACCTCTGGCATATATACTCGATCCATTGTTAGCAGTTTTATCCTTGCCCGTTGATTTGGCTCTAAATGTTTCTTACGTTAATTTGCTAGTTCCTGTACTTCTCGTTTTTCTTAGTGTATTGAAAGGTTTGAAGACTTTCATTTGTCTCTTCCCTGGATTAGTGGAGCCTTTAGTGATTTCCAACATTCCGCTTGCTGCAATAACACCACTTCTTTTAGCGCTAACTTACATACCATATCTGTTCTTACCTCTGCCCACATTGGTTAATTCGTTATTTGTGCTTCCAATTTTAACACTACTTTCACCGTTTATTTTCAGCACTTTGCCTACAATTTTATCACAATTGGTCATACCAGCTATTTCTTATTATCTGACTTTACCTCTGGCATATATTCTCGATCCATTGTTAGCAGTTTTATCTTTGCCCGTTGATTTGGCTCTAAATGTTTCTTACGTTAATTTGCTAGTTCCTGTACTTCTCGTTTTGCTTAGTGTATTGAAAGGTTTGAAGACTTTCATTTGTCTCTTCCCTGGATTAGTGGAGCCTTTAGTGATTTCCAACATTCCGCTTGCTGCAATATCACCACTTCTTTTAGCGCTAACTTACATACCATATCTGTTCTTACCTCTGCCCACATTGGTTAATTCGTTATTTGTGCTTCCAATTTTAACACTACTTTCACCGTTTATTTTCAGCACTTTGCCTACAATTTTATCACAATTGGTCATACCAGCTATTTCTTATTATCTGACTTTACCTCTGGCATATATTCTCGATCCATTGTTAGCAGTTTTATCCTTGCCCGTTGATTTGGCTCTAAATGTTTCTTACGTTCATTTGCTAGTTCCTGTACTTCTCGTTTTGCTTAGTGTATTGAAAGGCTTGAAGACTTTCATTTGTCTCTTCCCTGGATTAGTGGAGCCTTTAGTGATTTCCAACATTCCGCTTGCTGCAATATCACCACTTCTTTTAGCGCTAACTTACATACCATATCTGTTCTTACCTCTGCCCACATTGGTTAATTCGTTATTTGTGCTTCCAATTTTAACACTACTTTCACCGTTTATTTTCAGCACTTTGCCTACAATTTTATCACAATTGGTCATACCAGCTATTTCTTATTATCTGACTTTACCTCTGGCATATATTCTCGATCCATTGTTAGCAGTTTTATCCTTGCCCGTTGATTTGGCTCTAAATGTTTCTTACGTTAATTTGCTAGTTCCTGTACTTCTCGTTTTGCTTAGTGTATTGAAAGGCTTGAAGACTTTCATTTGTCTCTTCCCTGGATTAGTGGAGCCTTTAGTGATTTCCAACATTCCGCTTGCTGCAATATCACCACTTCTTTTAGAGCTAACTTACATACCATATCTGTTCTTACCTCTGCCCACATTGGTTAATTCGTTATTTGTGCTTCCAATTTTAACACTACTTTCACCGTTTATTTTCAGCACTTTGCCTACAATTTTATCACAATTGGTCATACCAGCTATTTCTTATTATCTGACTTTACCTCTGGCATATATTCTCGATCCATTGTTAGCAGTTTTATCCTTGCCCGTTGATTTGGCTCTAAATGTTTCTTACGTTAATTTGCTAGTTCCTGTACTTCTCGTTTTGCTTAGTGTATTGAAAGGCTTGAAGACTTTCATTTGTCTCTTCCCTGGATTAGTGGAGCCTTTAGTGATTTCCAACATTCCGCTTGCTGCAATATCACCACTTCTTTTAGAGCTAACTTACATACCATATCTGTTCTTACCTCTGCCCACATTGGTTAAATCGTTATTTGTGCTTCCAATTTTAACACTACTTTCACCGTTTATTTTCAGCACTTTGCCTACAATTTTATCACAATTGGTCATACCAGCTATTTCTTATTATCTGACTTTACCTCTGGCATATATTCTCGATCCATTGTTAGCAGTTTTATCCTTGCCCGTTGATTTGGCTCTAAATGTTTCTTACGTTAATTTGCTAGTTCCTGTACTTCTCGTTTTGCTTAGTGTATTGAAAGGTTTGAAGACTTTCATTTGTCTCTTCCCTGGATTAGTGGAGCCTTTAGTGATTTCCAACATTCCGTTTGCTGCAATATCACCACTTCTTTTAGTGCTAACTTACATACCATATCTGTTCTTACCTCCGCCCACATTGGTTAATTCGTTATTTGTGCTTCCAATTTTAACACTACTTTCACCGTTTATTTTCAGCACTTTGCCTACAATTTTATCACAATTGGTCATACCAGCTATTTCTTATTATCTGACTTTACCTCTGGCATATATTCTCGATCCATTGTTAGCAGTTTTATCCTTGCCCGTTGATTTGGCTCTAAATGTTTCTTACGTTAATTTGCTAGTTCCTGTACTTCTCTTTTTGCTTAGTGTATTGAAAGGTTTGAAGACTTTCATTTGTCTCTTCCCTGGATTAGTGGAGCCTTTAGTGATTTCCAACATTCCACTTGCTGCAATATCACCCCTTCTTTTAGCGCTAACTTACATACCATATCTGTTCTTACCTCTGCCCACATTGGTTAATTCGTTATTTGTGCTTCCAATTTTAACACTACTTTCACCGTTTATTTTCAGCACTTTGCCTACAATTTTATCACAATTGGTCATACCAGCTATTTCTTATTATCTGACTTTACCTCTGGCATATATTCTCGATCCATTGTTAGCAGTTTTATCCTTGCCCGTTGATTTGGCTCTAAATGTTTCTTACGTTAATTTGCTAGTTCCTGTACTTCTCGTTTTGCTTAGTGTATTGAAAGGCTTGAAGACTTTCATTTGTCTCTTCCCTGGATTAGTGGAGCCTTTAGTGATTTCCAACATTCCGCTTGCTGCAATATCACCACTTCTTTTAGAGCTAACTTACATACCATATCTGTTCTTACCTTTGCCCACATTGGTTAATTCGTTATTTGTGCTTCCAATTTTAACACTACTTTCACCGTTTATTTTCAGCACTTTGCCTACAATTTTATCACAATTGGTCATACCAGCTATTTCTTATTATCTGACTTTACCTCTGGCATATATTCTCGATCCATTGTTAGCAGTTTTATCCTTGCCAGTTGATTTGGCTCTAAATGTTTCGTACACTAATTTGCTAGTTCCTGTACTTCTCGTTTTGCTTAGTGTATTGAAAGGTTTGAAGACTTTCATTTGTCTCTTCCCTGGATTAGTGGAGCCTTTAGTGATTTCCAACATTCCGCTTGCTGCAATATCACCACTTCTGTTAGTGCTTACTTACATACCATATCTGTTCTTACCTCTGCCCACATTGGTTAATTCGTTATTTGTGCTTCCAATTTTAACACTACTTTCACCGTTTATTTTCAGCACTTTGCCTACAATTTTATCACAATTGGTCATACCAGCTATTTCTTATTATCTGACTTTACCTCTGGCATATATTCTCGATCCATTGTTAGCAGTTTTATCCTTGCCAGTTGATTTGGCTCTAAATGTTTCGTACACTAATTTGCTAGTTCCTGTACTTCTCGTTTTGCTTAGTGTATTGAAAGGTTTGAAGACTTTCATTTGTCTCTTCCCTGGATTAGTGGAGCCTTTAGTGATTTCCAACATTCCGCTTGCTGCAATATCACCACTTCTGTTAGTGCTTACTTACATACCATATCTGTTCTTACCTCTGCCCACATTGGTTAATTCGTTATTTGTGCTTCCAATTTTAACACTACTTTCACCGTTTATTTTCAGCACTTTGCCTACAATTTTATCACAATTGGTCATACCAGCTATTTCTTATTATCTGACTTTACCTCTGGCATATATTCTCGATCCATTGTTAGCAGTTTTATCCTTGCCCATTGATTTGGCTCTAAATGTTTCTTACGTTAATTTGCTAGTT
Source organism: Acrocera orbiculus (assembly GCA_947359355.1). Taxonomy (NCBI): domain Eukaryota; kingdom Metazoa; phylum Arthropoda; class Insecta; order Diptera; family Acroceridae; genus Acrocera; species Acrocera orbiculus. The sequence continues at coordinate 29,644,694 of OX375757.1, forward strand.
CCTGTACTTCTCGTTTTGCTTAGTGTATTGAAAGGCTTGAAGACTTTCATTTGTCTCTTCCCTGGATTAGTGGAGCCTTTAGTGATTTCCAACATTCCGCTTGCTGCAATATCACCACTTCTTTTAGTGCTCACCTACATACCATATCTGTTCTTACCTCTGCCCACATTGGTTAATTCGTTATTTGTGCTTCCAATTTTAACACTACTTTCACCGTTTATTTTCAGCACTTTGCCTACAATTTTATCACAATTGGTCATACCAGCTATTTCTTATTATCTGACTTTACCTCTGGCATATATTCTTGATCCACTGTTAGCAGTTTTATCCTTGCCCGTTGATTTGGCTCTAAATGTTTCTTACGTTAATTTGCTAGTTCCTGTACTTCTCGTTTTGCTTAGTGTATTGAAAGGTTTGAAGACTTTCATTTGTCTCTTCCCTGGATTAGTGGAGCCTTTAGTGATTTCCAACATTCCGCTTGCTGCAATATCACCACTTCTTTTAGTGCTCACCTACATACCATATCTGTTCTTACCTCTGCCCACATTGGTTAATTCGTTATTTGTGCTTCCAATTTTAACACTACTTTCACCGTTTATTTTCAGCACTTTGCCTACAATTTTATCACAATTGGTCATACCAGCTATTTCTTATTATCTGACTTTACCTCTGGCATATATTCTCGATCCATTGTTAGCAGTTTTATCCTTGCCCATTGATTTGGCTCTAAATGTTTCTTACGTTAATTTGCTAGTTCCTGTACTTCTCGTTTTGCTTAGTGTATTGAAAGGCTTGAAGACTTTCATTTGTCTCTTCCCTGGATTAGTGGAGCCTTTAGTGATTTCCAACATTCCACTTGCTGCAATATCACCACTTCTTTTAGTGCTCACCTACATACCATATCTGTTCTTACCTCTGCCCACATTGGTTAATTCGTTATTTGTGCTTCCAATTTTAACACTACTTTCACCGTTTATTTTCAGCACTTTGCCTACAATTTTATCACAATTGGTCATACCAGCTATTTCTTATTATCTGACTTTACCTCTGGCATATATTCTCGATCCATTGTTAGCAGTTTTATCCTTGCCCATTGATTTGGCTCTAAATGTTTCTTACGTTAATTTGCTAGTTCCTGTACTTCTCGTTTTGCTTAGTGTATTGAAAGGCTTGAAGACTTTCATTTGTCTCTTCCCTGGATTAGTGGAGCCTTTAGTGATTTCCAACATTCCTCTTGCTGCAATATCACCACTTCTTTTAGTGCTCACCTACATACCATATCTGTTCTTACCTCTGCCCACATTGGTTAATTCGTTATTTGTGCTTCCAATTTTAACACTACTTTCACCGTTTATTTTCAGCATTTTGCCTACAATTTTATCACAATTGGTCATACCAGCTATTTCTAATTATCTGGCTTTACCTCTGGCATATATTCTCGATCCATTGTTAGCAGTTTTATCCTTGCCAGTTGATTTGGCTCTAAATGTTTCTTACGTTAATTTGCTAGTTCCTGTACTTCTCGTTTTTCTTAGTGTATTGAAAGGTTTGAAGACTTTCATTTGTCTCTTCCCTGGATTAGTGGAGCCTTTAGTGATTTCCAACATTCCGCTTGCTGCAATATCACCACTTCTTTTTGTGCTTACTTACATACCATATCTGTTCTTACCTCTGCCCACATTGGTTAATTCGTTATTTGTGCTTCCAATTTTACCACTGCTTTCACCGTTTATTTTCAGCACTTTGCCTACAATTTCATCACAATTGGTCATACCAGCTATTTCTTATTATCCGGCTTTACCTTTGACATATGTTGTCGATCCATTGTCAGATGTTTTATTTTTGCCAGTTGATTTGGCTCTAAATGTTTCTTACGCTAATTTGCTAGTTCCTGTACTTCTCGTTTTGCTTAGTGTATTGAAAGGCTTGAAGACATTCATTTGTCTCTTCCCTGGATTACTGGAGCCTGTAGTGATTTCCAACATTCCGCTTGCTGCAATATCACCACTTTTTTTTGTGCTTACTTACATACCATATCTGTTCTTACCTCTGCCCACATTGGTTAATTCGTTATTTGTGCTTCCAATTTTACCACTGCTTTCACCGTTTATTTTCAGCACTTTGCCTACAATTTCATCACAATTGGTCATACCAGCTATTTCTTATTATCCGGCTTTACCTTTGACATATATTTTTGATCCATTGTTAGCTATTTTATCTTTACCAGTGTATTTCGTTCTAAATGTTTCTTTCGTTAATTTGCTAGTTCCTGTACTTCTCCTTTTGCTTAATGTACTGAAAGGCTTAAAAATATTCATTTGTCTTCTCCCTGGATTAGTTGTGCCTTAAATTTTTTCCAACAATCCACTTGCTACAATTACTACAATTTTTTCGTATTGTTTAATTGGAGGGGTACCATTAGCTGTCGATCCTCTAATTTATGTTAATGAACATCTTACCTTTTCGGAATCATTTAGTGTTTTATCGCTGCAGTTTTTCATCTTTTTTCCATCAAATCCAGCTATTATTGGTCTTTTGGCTTTACTCCTTAGTATACTAAAATACTTAAAAGCCTTTTTCTGTTTTTTCTCTGAACTACCCGATTCATATTTGCTTTCCAGCATTTTATCGGAAGAATTTTTGCAATCTGTAATAGCTTCAAGCTCGATACTATATATAAACTCTTAACCCTGACATTCGTGCTCAGCTCATTAAATACTCCGCCAACTATGTCATTTGCACTCTTGTCTATTTTTATCACTTTACCCGAATTATTTTCATTAGTTTTTCATCCTGCATGACTGTCACTATTAGTTCTGTCACTAGCGAGTTTTGCCATGGCTTTGCCGTATTCCATCGATCCCTTATACGTTTTTTTTTCTTTTTCATTTGATTATATTCTCAATATTCCTTTCGAAACTCTATGGGTTTCCCAGCTTTTCTTATTGGTTAGTGTGTTAAAAGCTTTAAAAATTTTTGTTTGTTTTATTTCTGCATCAGTTGAGCCATTTATGCTACCTAGGCTTTTTCTAAAAACCATATCCACAGCGTTGTTTGCTTCCTTGTGGCTTGCTTTTGTTATATATTATTACAATTTTGTTAATTTTTAGTGACCATTAATTGTACTTATTCTTTTTACTTATTTCTTATAAAAGAAAGCATAATTTGTGTTTCGAAAACAATTCTTTTTGTGCTTCATTTAAGAATTTGTAATATCTATTATTATATATTTTGTTTTATATTGAAATTGGTTTTTTTCTTGAAATGAAGATTTCAATTGCATTTCTTTGAAGCTGTGATAAATTTTATGTCATTAATTTTTACTTTACTTTTTAAATGGATTTGGATTATGATTTTGTTTGAGTGTATTTATTAAATGTTTTTATTTAGAAAATTATAAGTTTTAAAAAATCAAACTTTAATGAAAATAATTAAATATTAATTGTGTATTTAAATTTTTCATACGATAGGAATTTGAATAGCAGCACTTTGTAAGCTGTTTTTTTGTAGCTTTGTTAATATATTTATAATTGTTTTAAAATTTAATTTGTATATAATTATTTGAACTGTTTTTAGCAAGTTTTAAAAGAAATTTTTAGGACATTCAATTAAGAAAATAATGTTTAATTTTAAGTGTAATTAAGTTTAGCTTATTTTAAAATCAAAATAAAATATTTTAATGTTTTCTGTTTCTTCTTTAGTGGGTACAAACAATTGCCATGAGGATATTGTAGAAACACGGTACCCTTCTCAATATAATTAACATTCAAATAATTTCAATTTATTTAGTTTAAATTGAGAAAGAAGTAGTTTGATAAGTGGGCTTCGTATAAACTGAAAAAGTAAAAGAAATAAAAGTGTTTAAAAACGGCTTGATCAACTTCCAAATTTAACGAAATGGAAAGCCAAGACGTTCATTAGAGTTACATAAGCATGAATTCATAAATAATAATCCAAAGCTCAATACTTATCAATATACTAGCAGTAGCTATCTGGTTTTCTACCCAACTGATTGAAATGACACAAAAACTAAAAAACAAAATATCCTAGATTTTTCAATATCTTGACTCTTATCTAACTGCTAGAAATGACTTTGTTAAAGCTCTAAGACCTTCATTTGGAACTTTTTCAGCATTCTCCATACCAACTAGTTCTTATCCTCACTGAAATATATAAGTTCATGAAAATCAGATAATATTTTAATAGTAAAACATTTTAGGTTCGACAACCTGATAAAACTGGTCTTAGTCCTTAAATTGCTAAGGTGTAAACGAAATATGAGTAAAACAACAATCAACCTAGGATTTCATTGTACAAGTTTCATCTTCTAATGATTTCTAAAATTTTTAATAAATTTTCAAAGGTTCCGATTACTTTTAGTCTTTAATTTTATAATGAAAAAATAAAGTGGTCTAACAATATTTACTTTTAAATAAATTATCACCGAAACCCAAGTAAATATTCAGTCACAGTATATATAAAACAAAAAGAGATAAAAAAAAAAGGATAAGTAAATATATTTTCAACACATTTCTGTCTGTTCTTGACACTGGATACTTAGAGTAAACTTTTAAAGATTATTTACGCCACTTATACTGCTCAGCGGTGTTCCTTGACGTGTCTCAGGCGTTTGATGGAGTCTGGCACGAGGGGTTAAAATACAAAATGAGCGTAGTCTTGCCATACAATTACTGCAAGTAGCTCGAATCATACTTAAGTGATAGGAAATTTATGGCATCTCTGGAGGATGCTAAGTCAAGACTTTATCCAATAAGTACGGGTGTTCCCCAGGGAAGCGTCCTGGGACCATTGCTTTGCCTAATATACACAGCTGAATTACTCACATTGCCATCACGTCCAGAGATAAGTCGCAATGTATAGCCAACAAAAAATTACAAAAAACTCTAGATAAAATCAGCAACTGGACTGATGATTGGAAGATTAAGCTGAACAAATCCAAATTAACGCACGTAGCTTTCACGCTACGTAGAAAAGAGGCCAACATGAACGTTTATCTTAAAGCAGAAAGTGTACCTGAAGCGGAAACAACTAAATACCTGGGTCTACACCTGGACTCCAAACTGAATTGGAAACATCATGCACGTAAAAAAGTCAAGCAGATAAATCTGCAAATGCTGAAAATGAACTGGCATATTGGCTCTAAGATGAATCTCATCTACAAAAGACTGTTATACTTGGCAATAATTAAACCCATCTGGACGTATGGTACCCAACTATGGGGGTGCTCTCGTAAATCAAACAGAGAAATTATTCAAAGAAGCCAAAACAAGATCCTCCGCTTAATTACTAACGCATTTAGATACGTGACTAACAAAGAACTACATAATGACTTAAAAATAAAATGGATAGATGATAAAATTCAGCACTATGCTATACTAACATTTAAGCTATACAGCTACTGGGCACAACAAACAAAAATAGACGTTTACAAAGAAGTAAACCACATGCCTTACAATATTAGCTAAAAAGGAGGAAGGATCAATAGACCCAACCACTGAGTACTGTTAACAACGATATCAATATAACAAAAACCAGTCATCAATACTAATTAATTAATATAATAATTAAGATTGTAGCAATCATAACTTTCAAAAACAAAAATAAGCCAATAAATATTTACATAATGCGCTTTCATTAAATTAAACTAATAAAATTTGTTCTAGGAATAAAATCATTTAGATTTGTGTTTGCTTAAGAAAATTTCGAGTATCATTGATAGCCTTGAAAGTTTTAATTTTTGGATTTCAAAAAAAAAAAAAAAAAAATAGACAGTAGAAAAAGTGATTTCATTAAGTACAAAGAATTTAATTAGTGGAAAAATTTATATAACATTGCTAAAATAAGTTTTACTTAATTTGTTAATTTTTTATCCTCAAAAAATATTTATTACAACGGTGTATTTTACTTTCAAATTTTTTTAGCAGAAATATTTTTACATAATTTTGTCGTTTTTATGTATAATATCTGAATTTCAAGAGAACAAAATGAATTTTGTATTCTTAGTTGTTAAGATTAATTGCTTATGTTTTAGCATATACCGCAATTTTTGAGTAGTGTAAGCATAGCTAATTGAGTAGAAATTTTTAAAATTTTAATGCTAAGATCAAATGGCGTTGCATTTACTTTTTATTTATTTTTTTAAATTAAAATGGATGATGAAATAATAAACAATGCTAAGAATTATATATTAATTTTGATAATGTTCTTGGTTATATATTATAATAATTATCACTTGTGAAATTGTAAATTGTGTAAACAAACCTAAATGTTTATAGTTTAAACAGGGTAGGTGAATTTCAGCGAAAGTTATTTTTGTGGAACTCACATTTTAGCCTTAATAAACTTCTAATTACAAGATGGAGTTGAAAAAATATTCTAATAGACTTTTCCATATCACTCAAACTTTTAATTTCTTTTATGATAAAATTGAGTTATGTATTAATATACCATAATGCTAAGAAATAAAGGTAAAAGTTACCTCAGAGGACTGTGATTTACTCAAATCCTAATTAACTTAATCGTACTTCAGATTGAAATAAATATTACTCAAAATCTTTTATGATTGAAATTTTTGCTTCAATATGTTGATTCAATTACTGGAAATTCTGCTAATATATTATTTTAATTTTCTGAATTCAGCCTTATAAACAAAGTTATAAATTTTTTTTTCAAATCCTAATCTTACATTGACATAAAATTCTTATTTTAGATATATCACGGTAAAACTCTGAAATAAAACTAAACCTTTTCCTATGAGAATAATAAATAACCAATTTTTGTTTTTAGAACTGGTAAGCTAAATATTTCAATGCAAAAAAATGTAGGTATATATAATTAAAACAACTTTGCTTTAATTAATCTTAAAATGGCCAACTATGAAATTTAAAGTGTATATATTTAAACTTTTAAACTGGATTTAGTAAGGTATAAAACAAAACCTAAATATTAAAATATGACAACAAATCACATTTTAATCAGTAAGCTCATGGCCTGACCCATTAAAATACAATTTTTAGGTAAAATTTAATTCCATTCATCAGCCTCCTTGAAACTTGCTCCTTTTATTCCATCGACAGTTTAACTTTTCTATTACAATTAGGTGAAAAAATAAATATTTGACCTTGAAATAGCTCCTAATTTTTTTAATGACTTCTTTATTTACCTAAGTCATCTATAGCATCTCCTCCAAAACTAAAGTTCAGTAAAACAAAAGCTAAGACTAAAACTGCAAAACTGTAAGACTCCTTAATCCATCAACTAGAAATTAATTATATATTTTATTCATATAGGAGGCTTAGAACATAGTTTTTAATTATTTGGTTTTTTTCTTTAATTTATTATTTGATATATTCACATGCGATAATTGTAATTTTGTTAATTTTTATTTTTCACCAAATTAAGTTTCTCAAGCTATGAACTTCTTAAACTTTTAAACAAACTAGTTTTACTTAATAAACTAAAGAATCCTTGAGATACTCAAAGCAATTTTGAACATTTTTAGCTTAAAACTATATTATTCTTTTTAATACTTTCATTATAAGAACATTGAAAATTTTCAAAGGCTTTCTTTACATAAGTTCTTAATCGCTCAAGTTTTACTTATCAAGCTGAGTTTGTCTAGTTGAAGTACTCAAAAATAAAATGTCAATATTGTATTATATTTAACTATTTACATTCTTTTTAGTTAAATAAATTTTTTGCTACTTAATTTATATAATATTTTTAAAATTTCATTTTTGATGTGATGTAATTCCTTCGGGAAATAATGATTATATTATAAATAGTGTTATAATTAGAACAATAATCTTACTTTAAATATTTGAAAAAAAAAAGGAATCCTAAAAGGATTTTTTTAATGTTATTCAAGAAAAAATAAATTAAGACTTTTGTCAAGAATAAAAGATATAACAGTTAGCAGAAAAAATTTAATTTTAGAAAATGTAAAAAAGTGATGTTTACATTTTCATAGCATCATTTCAACGACATTCTTGTTAAACTAATCCAGAAAATTTAATTAAACTATAAGCAAAAATTTTATCAAATAAATACAGAAAATCTAAAAGTAATAACTTGTTCAATAAATTATTGAATTCGATAACAAAACCACGATTTTATAATTTTTAATAACTTTTATTCTTCAATATACTCTACCTTAAATGAATTTGTTTCAATTACCTTTTAATTCAAGTATTACATCCCTGAAATTACTATTCCATGACTGTTTTCACCTCTTAATTTGATGGAAATTATTAACTACACATGAATTATTTCTAATCTGAGCCAAACTTCAAAATATGCTAAATTTTGCGAATTTAGACGAATATTGACATTGTTTTTAAAGGGATGGTAAGGTTTTGAAACGGTGTTCTTTTAATTTTTTTATTAAATTTTTTTCAGAATGCTCAATATATCGAAAATAATGTGTCAAAATTTTAAGCACATTGGAATAAAAGTAACGAAGATACAGCGTTTCAAATACCCCTCCTCATATAAAAAACCTCGTATGAAAAGCTTTAAATCGATTTTCTCACAAACAACATTTTTGGAATCCGTTAACCTTATAACTAAAAATCCACTAAACTGATCCGTTTGAAATTTTGTACACTTTTTCTACATATAAATCATCCGGTTTTTATATTTTTTATAAGGTATTTTTTCCATTTTATAATAACAAATACACAGAAATTTTGAGGTGAAAATTTAAAAAATCCAAAAATAAAAAAACGCTTCCTGATTACCTCGGGCAATATGTCACCTGTCAAAGGCAATTTGATTTTTTCGTTTCAGATGATCTAGTAACCACTTATGATGTTTACGGAAAGGTACTTTTTTCAGAGGCGCCCAAGGAAATTCGCTTACACAGCCTTATTTATTAATATTTAAAAGAACAAAAAAATTCAGAAAAGATGCTTAAGATGTTGTATCTTAACATATTTATAAAATAAATAAATCAACATGATCCATCCTCTTTATTAAAATTAAAAGTAAATGTACAAAAATTTGTACTACTAAAACTAATGCTACCACTTTTTGTTGTATTTTTGAATTTGTTTCAAGGTCCAAATGCTATCCTTACATAAGTCTTTAGTCTTCTATTTTAACTCGATGCAATACAAATAAACTAAAATGTTATTCATAATGATGAAATGTTGAATAAAATCCTTTTTATATTCTTAAATGGTCTGAATAGTATATACAAAATTGCGGCACATTCAGTGTTTTTTTTAACTCTTAGCGAGCTTTTGTGAACCACGTTAAAATTCACGTTAGCCTATCTTCTTATTGTCTTAATCAATAGGTAAGTAATTCCAGGCACTTTTAAGAATCCCTGATGAATTTATTTTGATTCTATGCTTTCTTGAAATAAAAGTGCGATATAGATGCTTAGTAATTTTAATTAATTTTATTATTACTTGCTTTAATTAATAGTAATTTAATTTTTCCATTGTAAAGGATAACGCTTTAGCTTTAGAAAGTTGCAAATATACGAATGAGATGATAAACCTTCATTAAACCACACACATGTAAGTCGAATAGTAGTATCATAGACCGGGAGCCCGTGACACAAAGTGTGCACCCATCGAGTTAAAGAAAAATTCATGTTTTTAGCGATAGTTCATAATTAGGACATAAAAAAAAAGTTTGGTCGGCCGAGCCTTATTCTGGTGGGATTCGGGCAGGGGGATTATTTCTATACCGAAAAAACCGAGGCTAAACACCCATTGAGTTAAAGAATGAAATTCAATGCAAATTAAAGGTAAAATATTCAGCTTTAATATTTTTTTGGTCGGCCGAGTGTTATCTTGGTGGTTTTTTTTTGCCGAGTAAATTTATAAGGAAAATTCAGGACGCGCTATGCTATTGTGGCGACAGCACAATTTTAAAGTTTTCTTTAAAAATGATTGATTAAATTATTAATCAAGTTAGCTTAGGATTCAAATGACTTGTCAAGCAAGCCTTGAAGGTTTTCTTTAGGAAGTTGACAAGTCATTTGAAGTAGTTAGCAATTTATTTAAGTTAATGATATTTTAAAATATATTAAGTTTAATTAATGGAATTTTGTGAATAAAATAGTTTGTGTTAAATTTAATTAAAAATATTATAAATAAAGTTAAAGAAATATTATGTGTTAAAAATTAATTAAAATTTTATGAATGATATAAATAACGAATCAAAATAATTTTATAATTAAAAGTGGTATCAAATTGCCACATATTGGTGACCCCGATATTAAAAAGGAACACGCAACAAAAAACTTTTAAAAAGAAAAACGAAGAAAGAATCTTTTAAAAAGAAAAAAGAAAAAAGGAACTTTTAAAAAGAAAAAAGAAAAACGAAGAAAGGAACTTTTAAAGAAAAAAAAGAAAAACGAAGAAAGAATCTTTTAAAAAGAAAAAAGAAAAAAGGAACTTTTAAAAAGAAAAAAGAAAAACGAAGAAAGGAACTTTTAAAGAAAAAAAAGAAAAACGAAGAAAGAATCTTTTAAAAAGAAAAAATAAAAAGAAGAAAGGAATTTTTTAAAAAGAAAAAAGAAAAACGAAGAAAGAAACTTTAAAAAAAAAAGAAAAACGCAGAAATCAATTTAAAGAAAAACGAACGACAGCAACAGCAAACGCAACAGCAACCACAACTGGTAAATTGAGTAATTATCATTAAATTAGTTTATTTAAGTATTAATTAGTTTATTTATATAATCATGAATGTGGGTGATTCAACAAGTGTAAGTGCTGTTGCTATAAAACCCCCTCCTTTTTGGAGAGATTCTCCACAACTTTGGTTTTGCAGGCTCGAGTCTCAGTTTGTTCTGGCTGGGATAACCTTACAAAAAACAAAGTTTAATTATGTTTTATCGGTTCTCGAGGGTGAAATCATCCGAATTGTTAGTGATGTGGTTAGAAACCCTCATGAGGAAGAACCATATGATAATTTAAAATCAGAATTGATAAAACGTCTTTCTGCTTCTGAGGCTTCAAAATTAAATAAATTGTTAGGTGATTTATCTCTTGGGGATCGCAGACCTTCTCAACTTCTGCGAGAAATGAAGGAACTAGGTGATGAGAGAGTACCAGAAGATCTCTTGCGTTCACTATGGCTACAGCGCCTGCCTGAGCGTACACAAGCTATTTTATCCTGTAACCCAGGAAGTTTGGTAGAATTAGCCAATTGTGCGGATAAAATATCCGAGGTTTATAATAAGCCTGACGTTTTCGCTTATTCTAATGAAAATGTTAAACAATCTAATTTTTTGATGGATCGACTAGACTTTCTCTCAAAACAGGTTGATAATTTAAATTCTAAAGTTGAACCACTTCTTAGGGAAAGGCGTTCTAGGTCTAGATCTAGAAATCGTTTCAGGTCTAAAAGCCGTGAGAAAAGTAATAATTCAGGGTTTTGCTGGTATCATAACCGTTTTGGTTTTAAGGCTACGAAATGTATAAAGCCTTGTTCTTATATTGATCATCCAAAGGCAAAAAACTAACTCGCCCAACAACTTTGACGGCGGTTAATAGGGGCGAACATTCAAGCCGTTTAAATGTTTTCGATAGATCTACCAAACGTACTTACTTAATTGACACGGGAGCTGAAGTTTCAGTTATCCCTGCATCAACAATAGGACGTCTATCTCCATCTTCTCTCAAACTAACAGCAGCAAATTCCGCTACTATAAATACTTTCGGACGCAAATTCTTAACTCTAGATTTAGGTCTCCGCCGAAATTTTTCGTGGAATTTCATTATTGCTGATGTTTGTAAGCCCATTATTGGTGCTGATTTTCTCTGCCATTTTGGTTTAATAGTTGATTTATCCAACAAGTTACTGATAGATTCTCTGACGTCACTAAATTCTTCTTGTCAATCGTCAAAAAGTAGGAATACAAATTTATCACTCATTTGGGATGTTTCAATAGATTCCCGTATTAAAGATTTATTAGGTAGATTTTATGGAAGTTCGTCGGAACCTAGATGTTTCAATGCGGTAAAACACAAAGTAACTCATCGTATCTTGACTTCTGGTAATCCAGTGGTTTCTAAGGTGAGAAAGTTATCCACTGAAAAATTACAGGCGGCAAAAGAGGAATTTGCGTTTCTCCTTCGTGAAGGGATTTGTAGGCCTTCCAGTAGCTCATGGTCTTCTCCTCTACATTTGGTTAAAAAGAGTGATGGACAATGGCGACCTTGTGGAGACTATAGACGTCTCAATGCCATTACTGTGCCTGACCGATACCCAATTCCTCTAATTTATGATGTAACGGGCCCCTGAATGAAAGAAAAAAAAAAAAAAAAATTTTTTTTAAATTAAATTTTAATTAGGAATAAGAGGCCAAGCTGCAACAGCTTAGCTCTAAATAATTTCGTTTGCATTTTGCCAACGGGACTGTTGATTTTCCCGTTGACAGAATGCAAAGGAAAAATGTTGTAGCTTGGCTTGAGTCAGTCGATTTTTGGACTTCGGTAGACAGACAGTTGAAGTGACAATCAAGTATAAAAAGTTTATTATATTTTTATATTAAATTTTAGTTTGTTAATAAATAGTTTGATTTTTTTTTCTCAAGAAAATTTAATGGTTTTAAATTTGAACTCAATATATTAAATGATATGTTTGGAAAACCGGATACCACCTTTTTTTTTTGGCTATATTAAATACTTTAAAATTGTAAACGTGAAGTGCAGCGTATTTTAGATACCTCGTTGTTGTTTAATTAAAATAGCAGTAAAACAACGTGTTAAACTTACTCATTCAATGCAAAATAATAGTGAAAATTAAAACATACATGAAAAAAAAAAACATTCGTCTAACTGACGTGATACAAAGTGTCCGTAAGCAAAACAAATACGAAAAGTGTGAACCGAACGGGGAGGCCGCCTAGCAGTAAATTCACGGGCTTTGAGCATCATTAGAAAAAACCGATGTTTATGGAATCGTCTTCAGTAAACAAAACATATTTATTACACCCCTGCTATCATTTACACCATTTTGGCGACAAGAAGTTATAAAGGATTTCCAGGAGGGAAGGTTAGATATGGTTACGGTGTAAAAAGTGCAAGGAAACATTCATTTAAGTAGAGTAATTTTGGATATAGGATAGATTACGTTTTTTTTTGTAATTTTAATTTTTTTTGATAAACTGGAACTAGTCCTTAAAAAAAAAAAAAAAAAAATTTGATATATGTACATATACATAGGTTTATATATAAACAACAGCGGCCTATATTTTTGAGAAAAGAGAAATTATAAAAAGAAAAAAAAAATAAGAAAAATTTTTTTGTCACATGGTAGAACGAATGAAATATTACAATACAAAAATTTTTTCATTGTGTCAATCGAGAATTGGATTTGTATTCAGGATCTGAAATAATTCGTTAGGGAATAATTATTAAAATGCTTGTTCCATTAAAATTTTGCTAGTGTAAATTTAATTTTTTTTTTTGGTATTAAAATACATGCATAAATATATATATATATATGTATAAGAGGGAAAAAGAAAGATCCAAAGGATCCAATTAAATTAGAAATTATTTTTTTTTCTGTCTAGGAATTATTCTTTTTTTAGAATTTCGGATTGCTGGGCCCATCAAGTCCGTTGCGGAAGGAAGAATTCACGTAAGATTGATTTATTTATTTTGGTTTTTTTTATTTTTATATTTTTTTTTTCTCTCCTATAAATATATTAATAGTTTTTTTTGTAGTGAATAAGTATTAAATTTAATTATTTTATCTTAGATTGAATTTATTTGCCAATAAGGCTACACATTTTTTGATAACAACAACAATGGTTATATATTTTTTGTTTAAATTCCTATGTATATAGATTCGTTTACTTGGATTAGTAATAAATTTTTTTTACATAAGCCTTACTTTAGCTAAATGATTTAATTTTTTTCATTTTTTTGAATAAATAATGTTTAAATAAAAAAAAAAAAAAAAAAAATTCTTTAATTGAGATGTCCTAATCCCCCCTCTCCTCACTTTTTTTTAATTTTCAGGTCAGCCGGCTCAGTCATAGGATGGGCGAGCAAAGGGGCTTAACTCCTTTGTATCGAATTCTCTTTTTCTCTTGTTTAGCTTTTTTTTTCTCTTCCTGCGGCCTGCAGTCCCCTTTTATTCGAGCTTAGCGCTCCTGTCTCTTTTATTTCAACTTTCAGTAGCGAGATTTGGTCCAGTGTGTCTGTGGCAAGAACCACCCCTCTAATTCTACCGCAATAGCCGCGCATAGCGGGCTCGCTACACCGCCACATACAAGACACCTGGTAAATCGTGCCTATGTTTGGTCCTCAGGGGTATGGACCCCTGCATAAAAACATATGGTCACGTAACATGGCGCCCAACGATCGGCTTACCCGAAGTTGATATAGTAAAATATATCAATGGAGGATTGGTTTAGATCCGAGGTGTAATGTGATAAACATTTCCCTCTTCCCCTATAATAGCAACTTGATTGCAATTCTAAATATGCTTTACGCACCCTTGACCCCCTTTAGGTTGTTGAGACCTTCTAATCTGTTTTTTTTATCTCAGTCAGATGGTTCTGCACGAACTTAGAGCTTTTTTTTTGCGAAATCTGACTGTCGTGAGTCAGGTCTCTCCTTGAGGGAAAGGCCTTTGGATGGATTCCTTGAGCAGGCACGAGGCTAGGCTTCCTGTCCTGCGGTCTTCATCTAGAGAGCTGGAGGGAGACGAGATGAATGGATTTGAACGGGAATCAGCTTGTGGGTGAATCCTTGATTCTTTGATCTTGGCTTAGCCAAGACACTGCGGATTGCTCACAAGTTGTGGAACCTAAGAAGAAGTTTATTTCGTCTTACTCCCAACTTCTCATCGAAGGGACCCGTGGCAAGAACATGGGTTTGAGCTACATTGAGCTGGGAAGCCGAAGGATTTATTCCTTGATTCTTGTTCTTGGCTAGGCCAAGACACTGCGGCTTGTCTGGAAGTGGATCAACTCAATGTGGTTCTGGCCTACACTTCAGCTATAGACTCTTTTCTTTCTTTTTGTACTGCCCACTCAACAACCATGAGCTCCTTGCACTTAGGTGCCCACTTCTCTCTGCCTGAACGGCACTCATTATTTCCGTCGATATTTAACCTTTAAATCGCCAAAGGAGCTCAACCGGCACGATAAATCAATAGTTTTCTTCTCCATCTTATGATTGAACTGGCTGAGAGATAGTAAGCAGGATGCTTACTTTTTTTTTACATAATTTCTTCCCACTTTAAAACCCTTTCATCATCCACTCTCCTTTTTCCATCAATCCAGGATTAGGTCATCTTAAATAACACATGAAACATACAGACACAAATATGCCATTAGATCACAGTCCGAAAGGGGCAAAGAACAGACCCCCACCCCGTACTGTGTCCACCCGTAATACACCAGCAGACGGTGAAGCACCACCAACTTCTGAACTTGCTGTGCAAAATATTCAAACCCATTTAGAACCAGGGATATTAACGAAAGCTATTAGTGACTCGCAGCTTAAGCTGGACTCGGAGTCAAAATGGAAGCAAGAAGATGTAGAAAATCGACTTTACGAAAAACTGAACACCACGCTTCAGCAGCAAATAGAATCTTCTATGGAGCGAATGTTTCTAAATTTTGAAGGGCGGCTCAACAGACAGACTGCGAGTCCACCCATTCCCTCACCGAGGATAGAGGCTGCTCCCCTGAACCCGAGAAATGATTGGATTTATAACCAAAGGTCACAAGATTATCAAGGCCTGCATAGACAGTTCCCGAGCATGGATAAATGGGGGGTTAAATTTGAAGGCCTTGAACAAGGTCAATCCGTAGAGGACTTTATAAGACATACTGAATCACTTAGTACCATTTACAACATGCCGTGGGACCAATTACAACGGGATTTTCACTTGCTGCTTAAAGGTTCGGCTCTCGAGTGGTATCTAGACTATGCTAATTCCATGCCAAGAGTTACTTGGCCACAGCTAAAAGCAGCGCTTCTAGGCACCTTTGGAACTTTCACGACAGACGCTGACCGTCTGATGGAGATGATGTGCAAGAGACAACGGGAAAATGAATCAGTGAGTGAATATTTTGCTCGAGTAACCAAGCTTCGCCAGGGAATGAAAACACCAATGGAAGAAAGGGAATTCATTTCCTTGATTTATAGATGCCTAAAGAACAATATTGCCCATCAACTGGACACCACGCACATGTCAACAATCAGGGAAGTGAGGGAACGATGCTTGGTGATAGAACACCGTGAAGAAACGCCAACTTACAGACAACCACGGATACATCAAAATAGATCGTTACACGAGATCGAACACCTGCCAGAAAAAGAAATTGCGGTAGAAGCATTTCAATCAACGAAACCCCTTCGGGAGGACGGCAGAAGATTTTGGAAATGCTGGAATTGCTTAAAGCCTGGGCATGGGTTTATGGAGTGCGAAGAACCAATAAAACACCAGTTTTGCTTTTCCTGCGGATTAGATGGAGTAGTGAAGCCCCGATGTCCGAAATGTTCCCCGGGAAACCAACCATGGGAGCGGAATCACCAGGGCCCACCGACTCCCAAGAAACCATAAAGGCCGATAGCTCCAAAAAACTGCCTGTTCTCCCCCGAATCCCCCTGTTGGATCTTCCATCGCATAGGCAGTGGGCTCCTCGCCAGCCCTTGCACGTCCGATGGCGGGCTTACCGGGAGGCCCGGGAGAGAATATTTGGTTTGAATGAGCCACCAAAAATTTCTGCTCTAGTTTCACAAAATTTGAGTCAAGCCCGTTTCAAAAGAACACTTCGAAGCCGTTCCTACTGGAGAAGCATCCTCCTTCAACGCCTACACTTTGAAGAGACCGTATTAAACTGTGATGAAGATGAACGACCTTTTCTTCTAGTAGAAATAGCAGGAAAAAAGATCAAAGGTTTATTAGACAGCGGAGCCAGTGTAAGCTGTCTAGGTTTTGGATGTTTGGATTTCCTACGAAGAGTTGGCTTGCAATGGAAATATAGGTTTTTAACTCCAAATTCGTCCTTATACATTTCAAATTCGTCTGTTTAAATTTCAAATTCGTCTTTTTTAATTTCAAATTCGTCTTTTTTAATATCAAATTCGTCTTTTTTAATTTCAAATTCGTCTTTTTTAATTTCAAATTCGTCTTTTTTAATTTCAAATTCGTCTTTTTTAATTTCAAATTCGTCCTATTAAAACAAAAACTTCATTTTACAATGTTTTATTTAAAATTTTATAAATTTATTTAAAATTAGGCACAATGTTTACTTATAAATTAAAAATGTAAATAAAAAAAATTCTATTAATTAATGTAGTGGTTTTCCTGTGGCAGCTAGTGGCAATTTCATGGTCATATCCACATAGTAGTTGTTGCAATCGGCTGATGTAATAGTTTGTATCGACGACTGAATCACATTAAGCAGATTTTGATTATGTCCTGGATCTGAGAGTAAATTCCTCGCACACAACTTCGTTTTTGAAAAAACTTTTTCAATAGGATTCAACATTGGGGAGTATGGTGAAAGATAAATAATTGTATGTGATGTTGTTGAAATTGTGTCGCGCACTTCTTGCGTTTTATGGATTGCTGCATTATCTAGAACCAACCAGGCATCAGTGATGTTATTTTCCTCCAATTTTTCAAATAGTTCAACTAGAAACTCTTTAAAAATATTCGTATTTACTGCTGAGTTTGATACCACTTTCGTATGCAGGATTCCATGCAGATTCATTGCTGCGATCAGAGATACATTTCGTCCTCTTACAGAGGGAACTATTATATGTGCCGTAGTATTCACTTTTGACCGGGCTTTATTTCTCCTCAGATGATAATTAAAACCACTTTCATCTATAAAAATTATATTCTCTTTGGCTTGCGGCGCATTTGTTGAAAAATTCAATGAATATTCCTTCCTTTTTTCTATCGTGCTGGCACAGTTTAAGCGGTCTAAATTTTTTGTACCGTTCTTTAGTGTGATTTTTAAACTTTTTAATCCATTGTGTATAGACGTTGTGGTCAGGCTGATGTTCGTTTTTTCCATGACTTTTTCCCTAATATTTTTGAGCGTGATGCAGGGATTTTCTTCCACAATTTCCTCAATGTAATCCAATATCTCCTGTGTTATTTTCAAATTTTTCTTTCCACCACGCTTCCTATTCAAAATTTGACAGCCATCTTTTCTATATATTTGAAGAAAGGATTTTGCGGTGCTTTCAATCATGCCCGCTATTTCAGCTGCTTTAGCAATAGTGTGTCCTTCTTCGTAGCATTTAATAAAAATTTTTTTCCGGTCGGTGCTTGTGCTTGCGTATGGTGACCTTGTTTGCTCTCCTGGAATATTGACGTGTTCCTCCACGTGTTGCTCATTTCTTCTATTACAGGCAATTTCACTCATTTTATTAAAAAAATTTCAAGCTTTTTTGTTTTCAAAAACACGTTTTAAAAGTTAATATGTAAACCGAAGTGTTACTTAATTAACTCTTGATTGAACTGAAAATGCTCTGGGTACTTATTATATATACCTATGATTTATATACATATATATACACAGATCACTCATTTCGAAATTTGTTCTTATATATGCATGCTTATATAAATACATTCCGGGAAAAAAATTATCGGTAAATGCTCTTTATAAGATTAAGTAATTAGTCCTTAAGAAGAAAACTACAATATTATCTTTTAACTGCATTTTATTTTTATTATTCTAAATAAATAAACAAAATTCACAGGTATTTCAATGCTGTTTATAAGATTAAGTAATTAGTCCTTAAGAAGAAAACTACAATATTATCTTTTAACTGCATTTTATTTTTATTATTCTAAATAAATAAACAAAATTCACAGGTATTTCAATGCTGTTTATAAGATTAAGTAATTAGTCCTTAAGAAGAAAACTACAATATTATCTTTTAACTGCATTTTATTTTTATTATTCTAAATAAATAAACAAAATTCACAGGTATTTCAATGCTGTTTATAAGATTAAGTAATTAGTCCTTAAGAAGAAAACTACAATATTATCTTTTAACTGCATTTTATTTTTATTATTCTAAATAAATAAACAAAATTCACAGGTATTTCAATGCTGTTTATAAGATTAAGTAATTAGTCCTTAAGAAGAAAACTACAATATTATCTTTTAACTGCATTTTATTTTTATTATTCTAAATAAATAAACAAAATTCACAGGTATTTCAATGCTGTTTATAAGATTAAGTAATTAGTCCTTAAGAAGAAAACTACAATATTATCTATCTTTAGTTGCATTTTATTTTTACTATCCAATTTATATATATATAACTTCAAAGTTAAAATGAATTACATAAAAACCGAAAGGGACGAATTTGAAATTGAAAAAGACGAATTTGAAATTAAAAAAGACGAATTTGAAATTAAAAAAGACGAATTTGATATTAAAAAAGACGAATTTGAAATTAAAAAAGACGAATTTGATATTAAAAAAGACGAATTTGAAATTTAAAAAGACGAATTTGAAATGGATAAGGACGAATTTGGAGTTAAAAACCTATATATGAAAGCTAGTTTTCACACTGCAGACGGCGGAGGACAGAAAATAGTGGGACGAGTGGACGTCAATCTTGATTTTCTAGGTCGGAGTGTACCAATGACATTATTCCTTGTTCCCACCTTACAACAACAGTTATACCTAGGTATAGACTTTTGGAAGAAAATTGGCATTGTTCCAACGATCGTTAGTGAACTGACTGCAAACGCAGTGAATAGTGGGACCGTTGACCCTAACTGTCATTCCTTGTGCCCCGTTAAAAGTGTCTTACTTCAAAAAGTAAAAGAATTATTTCCTTCATTTGCTAAGGAAGGGTTGGGGAAGACATTTCTGGAAAAACACACCATCGATGTGGGGGAGGCGGTCCCAATCAAGCAGAGGCATTATCCAGTGTCACCAGCAATACAACAGCTCATGTATGAAGAACTTGATAGGATGTTAGCACTAGGAGTGATTGAAGAAAGTCAAAGTGCGTGGAACTCTCCAGTCGTTCTGGTCAGGAAACCAGGGAAGGTACGTCTATGCTTAGATTCAAGGAAAGTAAATGCCATTACTAAAAAGGATGCCTATCCCATTGGTATAATTGAAGGCATTCTTGGTCGATTGCAAGATACCAAGTACATAACCAGCCTGGACCTTAAGGATGCATTTTGGCAGATCGAATTGGACGAAGCCTCCAGAGACAAAACAGCGTTCACCGTGCCCGGAAGACCATTATATCGGTTCAAGGTGATGCCATTTGGCCTATGCAATGCTCCACAACGCATGGCACGACTAATGGACAAAGTAATTCCCGCACATCTGCGGTCGAATGTTTTTATTTACCTAGATGATCTACTAGTGATTAATGCTACTTTTGAAGCGCATATAGAGACGCTGCGTGAGACGGCGGGTTGCCTACGTAAGGCTGGTCTCACCATCAATGTACAGAAAAGCAAATTTTGCATGAAGGAAGTTAAATATCTCGGGTACATTGTTGGGGAGACTGGTCTCAGGACTGACCCTTCGAAAGTCGCGGCGATTGCTGAATTTCCTGCACCGAAAACCACAAAGCAGTTGCGTAGGTTTTTGGGAATGGCAGGGTGGTATAGACGATTTATAATCGACTATGCTACCTTGTCGGCCCCACTAACCGATTTGCTGAAGGGTTCGAAAACTTTTAAGTGGTCGCAGGAGGCTCAGCAGTCGTTCGATCTTTTGAAGTGTCGACTAACGGAGGCACCAACGTTGGTTAACCCGGATTTCACGCAGCGTTTCTATATTCAATGTGATGCGAGTAGAACAGGGGTTGGTAGCGCACTATTTCAAAAGGATAAGGAGGGTGCAGAAAGGCCTATTGCTTTTATGTCCCAAAAGCTAAATTCCGCTCAACGCAACTATAGCATTACTGAATTGGAGTGCTATGCAGCTGTGTTGAGTGTGAAGAAATTTCGGGCTTACGTGGAGGGCCATAGTTTCACGATTGTGACCGACCACGCAAGTCTGAAATGGCTGATGGGACAAAAGGACTTAGGTGGCAGATTGGCTCGTTGGAGCTTGAAGCTTCAGGCGTTCGACTTCGATATCGAACATAGGAAGGGAAGTTAGAACGTGGTTCCTGACGCTTTGTCACGCGTTTACGCATCAGAAATGGCAGAACTGGAAAGAGCGGGGTACATGGTCGATCTTGGTTCACCATACTTCACTACGGAGCAGTATGAAGAGTTAAAGACCACGATCATGCAAAACTCGTCAAGACTTCCAGATCTGTGCGTTTCTAATGGGTACGTGTACAAGCGAATGGAGTCACGGTCTGGCGACCCAATCCAAGAGGAGGGCGCTTGGAAGCTTTGGGTTCCTACTGAGCTGACGCAAGAATTAATAAGCAATGCACACAATCCTCCTCTAGCCGCACATGGAGGAATACTCAAAACTTTAGAAAGACTCCGACAATTATATTTTTGGCCAAACATGACAACCCAGGTGAGGGCGTTTATCCGCGCATGCACAGTTTGCAAAGAAACCAAGGCTCCCAATCAAGTCCTACGGAGCGAAATGGGGAAGCCCACCACATCAGATCGCCCTTGGCAGCGTCTGTATATCGATCTTTTAGGACCGTACCCTCGTTCAAAAGATGGAAATATTGGAATTTTGATAGTGCTAGATCACCTCACAAAGTTCCCCTTGTTGCATGCTGTGAAGAAATTCACAGCAGGCAACATTGTAAAGTTCTTGGAGTGCGAAGTTTTTCACACCTTTGGTATCCCAGAGAGTATCTTGTCCGATAATGGGCGTCAATTCTGCTCGGCAGAATTCAAGAATCTACTAAATAAATATGGCGTTAATCACCTCTATACTGCTTTATACTCTCCCCAAGCGAATGCCTCGGAGAGAGTTAATAGGTCGATCTTAGCCGGCATCCGGGCTTATGTAAAAGAAGACCACCGGGAATGGGACCGTCACTTAAGTCATATCGGCTTTGCGCTGAGAAGCGCAGTACACTCCGCGACCGGTCATTCCCCCTATTATCTTATGAGTGGTCAACATATGGTGAGTCACGGATCGACCTATCAACTCCTTCGACGAATTAATGACCTAAAAGGAGAGAATAAGGTAGAATTGGACACAAAGGACAAGATGATCTTACTCCGAGAAGATGCAACCGAAAATATACGCACAGCTTACGACCAGAGTGCCCAATCCTATAACCTCCGGACCAGGAAAATAAATTTTCGACCTGGACAGGAGGTTTATAGGAGGAACTTTACGCAAAGCGCTTTTAAGGACTGCTACAATGCCAAATTGGCCAGGAAGTTCTTAAAGGCGCGGATTGTGAAAAGCGTAGGCAACTCTCTCTATGAGCTGGAGGATCTCCAGGGGCGTAAGCTGGGCGTATATCATGCTAAGGACATAAAATAATAGTTCAATCCATGAATCTGCATCTATAGTAATAAATACGCTATCATGCCCAATAAGAATAATCAAACTTTCAATTTAGCTGTTAACGTTCAATCAAATTTTTGTCAATTTTCAATTTTTTTTCTCTCTTTGATTCACTCATGCCATTTTATTTTTTTTCTTTTTGTTTGTTCGACTTTCATTTTTTTCATTTACGTTTTTTTATATATCACCAGTAAAATTTTTTTTTCTCTCTATATGGTTCTTCCTTTTTTTTTTTTTTAATTGATTTGTTTTAGAGCATGAGACTCTAATCTCAGGGCGTGGGTCGAGCCACACGTGAGCAGGGTTCCTCCAGCTATCCTTCCGCTTCATCTTGGCGAGAGATGAAGTGAAAGAATACCGGCTTTGTAACGGGCCCCTGAATGAAAGAAAAAAAAAAAAAAAAAATTTTTTTTAAATTAAATTTTAATTAGGAATAAGAGGCCAAGCTGCAACAGCTTAGCTCTAAATAATTTCGTTTGCATTTTGCCAACGGGACTGTTGATTTTCCCGTTGACAGAATGCAAAGGAAAAATGTTGTAGCTTGGCTTGAGTCAGTCGATTTTTGGACTTCGGTAGACAGACAGTTGAAGTGACAATCAAGTATAAAAAGTTTATTATATTTTTATATTAAATTTTAGTTTGTTAATAAATAGTTTGATTTTTTTTTCTCAAGAAAATTTAATGGTTTTAAATTTGAACTCAATATATTAAATGATATGTTTGGAAAACCGGATACCACCTTTTTTTTTTTGGCTATATTAAATACTTTAAAATTGTAAACGTGAAGTGCAGCGTATTTTAGATACCTCGTTGTTGTTTAATTAAAATAGCAGTAAAACAACGTGTTAAACTTACTCATTCAATGCAAAATAATAGTGAAAATTAAAACATACATGAAAAAAAAAAAACATTCGTCTAACTGACGTGATACAAAGTGTCCGTAAGCAAAACAAATACGAAAAGTGTGAACCGAACGGGGAGGCCGCCTAGCAGTAAATTCACGGGCTTTGAGCATCATTAGAAAAAACCGATGTTTATGGAATCGTCTTCAGTAAACAAAACATATTTATTACACCCCTGCTATCATTTACACCATTTTGGCGACAAGAAGTTATAAAGGATTTCCAGGAGGGAAGGTTAGATATGGTTACGGTGTAAAAAGTGCAAGGAAACATTCATTTAAGTAGAGTAATTTTGGATATAGGATAGATTACGTTTTTTTTGATAAACTGGAACTAGTCCTTAAAAAAAAAAAAAAAAAAAAAAAAAAAAATTTGATATATGTACATATACATAGGTTTATATATAAACAACAGCGGCCTATATTTTTGAGAAAAGAGAAATTATAAAAAGAAAAAAAAAATAAGAAAAATTTTTTTGTCACATGGTAGAACGAATGAAATATTACAATACAAAAATTTTTTCATTGTGTCAATCGAGAATTGGATTTGTATTCAGGATCTGAAATAATTCGTTAGGGAATAATTATTAAAATGCTTGTTCCATTAAAATTTTGCTAGTGTAAATTTAATTTTTTTTTTTTTGGTATTAAAATACATGCATAAATATATATATATATATGTATAAGAGGGAAAAAGAAAGATCCAAAGGATCCAATTAAATTAGAAATTATTTTTTTTTCTGTCTAGGAATTATTCTTTTTTTAGAATTTCGGATTGCTGGGCCCATCAAGTCCGTTGCGGAAGGAAGAATTCACGTAAGATTGATTTATTTATTTTGGTTTTTTTTATTTTTATATTTTTTTTTCTCTCCTATAAATATATTAATAGTTTTTTGTGTAGTGAATAAGTATTAAATTTAATTATTTTATCTTAGATTGAATTTATTTGCCAATAAGGCTACACATTTTTTGATAACAACAACAATGGTTATATATTTTTTGTTTAAATTCCTATGTATATAGATTCGTTTACTTGGATTAGTAATAAATTTTTTTTACATAAGCCTTACTTTAGCTAAATGATTTAATTTTTTTCATTTTTTTGAATAAATAATGTTTAAATAAAAAAAAAAAAAAAAAATT
Source organism: Acrocera orbiculus (assembly GCA_947359355.1). NCBI lineage: Eukaryota > Metazoa > Arthropoda > Insecta > Diptera > Acroceridae > Acrocera > Acrocera orbiculus. Next base: position 29,669,179 of record OX375757.1, read on the forward strand.
CTTTAATTGAGATGTCCTAATCCCCCCTCTCCTCACTTTTTTTTAATTTTCAGGTCAGCCGGCTCAGTCATAGGATGGGCGAGCAAAGGGGCTTAACTCCTTTGTATGGAATTCTCTTTTTCTCTTGTTTAGCTTTTTTTTCTCTTCCTGCGGCCTGCAGTCCCCTTTTATTCGAGCTTAGCGCTCCTGTCTCTTTTATTTCAACTTTCAGTAGCGAGATTTGGTCCAGTGTGTCTGTGGCAAGAACCACCCCTCTAATTCTACCGCAATAGCCGCGCATAGCGGGCTCGCTACACCGCCACATACAAGACACCTGGTAAATCGTGCCTATGTTTGGTCCTCAGGGGTATGGACCCCTGCATAAAAACATATGGTCACGTAACAATGATTTCGCAGAGCAGCTTAATGGGTGCAAAGTTTTTTCCAAGTTGGATCTGACTAAAGCATATCACCAGATACCAATAGAGCCGGAGGATATTCCTAAGACCGCTATTTGTACACCTTTCGGGTTATTCGAATTTACAAGGATGACGTTCGGCTTATGTAATGCGGCGCAGTCATTTCAACGATTTATTAATTCTGTATTGAGTGGTTTAACGTTCTGTTTCGTTTATCTGGATGATGTTTTAGTAGCATCCGAATCTGATGAAGAACACCTGAAACATCTTGAACAAATCCTCTTACGTTTTAAAGAACACGGATTAGTTCTTAATTTGGACAAGTGTTGTTTCTTGAGATCAAGTTTAACTTTTCTTGGACACTTTATTAGTTCCGATGGCATTAAACCATCGCCTGAAAAAGTGAAGGCAATAAAGAATGTTAAGCTTCCTGAAAAAGTAAAAGATCTTAGAAGATTTCTAGGTATGATAAATTTTTATCGGCGTTTTTTGAAAAATGCAGCTCAGCATCAGATTTTGCTTAACAAATATTTAACAGGAAATAAGAAAGATGGGCGTAATAAAATTATTTGGGATGAGGATTCAATTAAATCTTTTGAGTTAGTAAAGAATCAACTATGTGAAGCTACTCTATTAGCTTTCCCCAACGCCTCAGCTAGATTGGCACTTTTCGTTGATGCTTCCTCTTCTGCTGTTGGTGCTGCTATGCATCAGTTAGTTGACAGTGTTGGCAGCCATTAGGTTTCTTTTCTATAAAACTCAATACTGCTCAACAGAATTATAGCGCATATGATCGCGAACTGTTGGCAATGTACCTAGGTGTTAAATATTTTCGTTATCATCTGGAAGGTCGTCGTTTCACGATCTTTACAGATCACAAGCCTCTCACTTTCGCTTTTAAGCAAAACCCGGAAAAAGCTTCGCCAAGACAACTGCGCCATCTGGATTTTGTAGGTCAATTTTCAACCGATATTCAGTACATTTCCGGAAGCGATAATGTAGTAGCCGATACATTATCACGTGTTGATGAGATCGCTTGTACTCCAGCATTAAATTTCAAAGCTATTGCTGAGGCTCAGAAAACGGATGAAGTTTTGCAAAATTTTTTGAAAGATGAAACCTTTGTTTTCATTCAACTTCCTGTTGTTGGTTCAGATTGCCAAATTTACTGCGAAAATTCTTCGAACAGAGCTCGACCTTACATTCCAAAGGAATTTAGATATGATGCCTTTAAATCAATTCACGATGTGGCTCATCCTGGCATAAGAACCACAAATAAAATGGTAACTAAGAAGTTCTTTTGGCCATCTATTAACAAAGATGTTAATGATTGGGCTCGAGCATGTGAGGCATGCCAAAAGAGTAAAATTTCTAGGAAGGTTATAAATTCTCCAAATGTGTTCGGTCCGATTTCCTCGCGTTTTCATACCATTCATATGGATATTATAGGCCCGCTTCCAATTTCGCAAAACTACCGATATTGTCTTACAATAATTGATAGGTTCTCTCGTTGGCCTGAGGCTATACCTTTAGAAAATTGCACTGCTAAATCATGTGCAGAGGCTTTATGCCGAGATTGGGTTGCTCGTTTTGGGGTGCCTAGAATTATTGTAACGGACCAGGGTAGGCAATTTGAGTCTGAATTATTCAAGCAATTAGCAAAAATGATGGGTTTTAAAAGAAACAGAACTACTGCTTATCATCCGAAATCTAACGGATTCATAGAGCGATGGAATAGAACACTCAAGACCACCTTAATAAGCTACAATAACAACTCCTGGTCTAGAGTCCTTCCTTTTGTTCTGTTGGGACTGAGGACAGTTTTTAATGAGGAGTTTTCAGCTTCTCCTGCCGAGCTGGTATATGGAGAGTCCATTCGACTTCCTGGTGACTTCCTGCAGGAATCTCCAGATCAACTAACGCAGTCGGAATTTATCGTGGAATTGCAGACCTTAATTTCAAAAATCCGTCCGGTCCCAGCTTCAAACCATGCAACTTGTAAACCTTTTAAATTTAAATATCTTGACAACTGTTCACATGTTTTTATTAGGGTACCAGTAAAAGCACCGTTACAGCACCCGTATGATGGTCGAACTTTAAATTATTTCACAGTTAAGATAAATGGTAAAGACGTAAATATTTCAATCGAGCGATTAAAACCTTTTTATTCAAGCCAAGATCAAATTGTGTCCTCCAGACCAGCCAAAAAAGTTAGATTCAAGTTTTGAATATAAATTTTCTTTCGTCAAACCTTAGGTTTGTCTGGCGGGGGAGTGATGTGGCGACAGCACAATTTTAAAGTTTTCTTTAAAAATGATTGATTAAATTATTAATCAAGTTAGCTTAGGATTCAAATGACTTGTCAAGCAAGCCTTGAAAGTTTTCTTTAGGAAGTTGACAAGTCATTTGAAGTAGTTAGCAATTTATTTAAGTTAATGATATTTTAAAATATATTAAGTTTAATTAATGGAATTTTGTGAATAAAATAGTTTGTGTTAAATTTAATTAAAAATATTATAAATAAAGTTAAAGAAATATTATGTGTTAAAAATTAATTAAAATTTTATGAATGATATAAATAACGAATCAAAATAATTTTATAATTAAAAGTGGTATCAAATTGCCACACTATGCTCAAAATTTGAGTGCTTTGAGTGTGCTGTAAAAGAAAAAGTGTTTTTTATAATATGTTTTAGTTGCTGAATGCGAATATGAAAACCATTTTTTTTTCTGAAATAAAATGTTTGAAATTTTCGCTAAAAGCCTGTTTTTTAGCTCTTTTTAATATAATAACATATATCTCCAAAACTAAATCACATTACAAACAAAACCAGCCTTTTAATTAAAGGTATTGTTATGTCCTTTCTAATAGTATATAATTTGTTTGAATTAATATAAAAGTGTCGCCATTGCTTCCAAAGAAAGTTGAGAAAACTTCATTTATACATTTGCTTTAATATTACACATTTGCATTTGTTTTTTTTTTCCAATAAGAAAATTTAAAATTAAAGCAAAATTGTTTATAAAAATTTTGAGTCCAAAATTTTTACAATCGGACGAAAAATAAAAACTTTATGGAGCATTGAGTTGAAGCACAAACCTAACATTTTCAATTTCTACAATGGAAGCTTAAAAGGTGCTCACATTTATGTATTAAAAAGTCCCCATTTGATTTATTTTTATTGTTTATATTGAGTAGTTCAATTATTTTAATTGTAGAGGAAATATCTTTATGAATAATTTCAGAATTATTCTGGGTTGATAGTTCACATTAAATTTGTATGTATTGTAGAAATTAATATATTTAAATAGTATAAATCCATATTGTTAAATAAAAGCCATTTTAATGTTTAAAAAAAATCAATCATTTTATTATAAAAATAATTTTTTGAGTTTTATTTATTCCTTCAGAAGAATTTTGTAAATTGACAATATCATTTAAATATCTAATGAATTTAATTTAAAAATACCTAGAAAAATGAAAAAGGTCTTTGAACTAAAAATTTTAGTTATACTTTAAATTTTTATTGTACCTCTAAAAGTAATAAAATCATTGTTTTCTACAAGCACAAGGAAAATTTAAAGTAAAACAAGAATTTGAGGTACAACAAAAATTTCAGGTACTTTGGTTTAAAGGAGGCTTAATTGGTCCTTGCCAATGTCATTTAGATAGCCAATAAATGTCTAATTAAAGAATTTTTAAGGAAAATAAAAAAGGTGAACATTATGTTTGGTATGTTTTATGACCATGTTGAACCCTTAAGGCCCAGAATTCATATTTGTCGGCACTTCTTTAAAAGAAATTTTACACTTTTTCAGATAGAAATTATTGAAAATGGCAATAAAATTTACTTATTGAAAAATGTTGGGAAAAATATATACATATGTATGTTATAATAGTTACAATATAATAACCCAGCGGTTAATTTCTCCTCGATCAGTGACAAAGGGAAACCAAGTGGTCACCGAACAATGTTAATCTATAAGTTCCACGCACTGATGACATTTAAATAAGAAATGAGTACAGAAATGTCCCCGGTCCGTTTGGGTGTGTGCGTGCATATCGGTGTTATATATAGGCTGGCATATTTAAAAGGGGTATATTAAATATAATATTTTTTCTCTCGTTCACACTACCCTGAAAATGAAATGTTTTATTTGCTTGAAATGAAATAGGGGAAAGGAAACTCATATTTTTTTTTATAAATACATTTATTTTTCCATTTTGTTTTCTTTACACATAAAAACTTATAAATTATTTAATTAAATATAAATATTTCACTTTTTCACACATTAAAATAAAAATTAAAACACGTAATTAAAACATGCACTCGCGACTTAAGCAAACGAAACTACACTAACTAAATGTCAAAGAGAGTGGACATGCGAGAGTTGAACAAAAATTTTCTAAGTCTTTAGGACTTAGAATATTTTGTGAACAAAATCCATATATTTTTCAAGGGACAAACAATGACATTTGTCACTAATCCGCGTTTAAGGGGAAATTAACTGCTGGGAAGATATAATAAGGTATATAGTACAGTACACGTAGATATAAGTTTTTTTTCGTTTTAAGACATTATTTTTCGGTTTGGTTTGGAATAATTTTCTTAAATATGAACTGTTTTTTATGCTGTAAAGAGAGCCTTTCTCAGCAAAAATTAAAAAATGCGGATAGTAGTAGTGATGATTCCAAAAAGGAAAATATTTCACCCTCTATACTACATAAATTTAGTGAAAATACTTTTAAGAAATGTAGTGAAGTGTTAGAAATGCGTAAAAGACGTGGAGTTAAATACGGTGATTTAATATTAGACGAAAACATTATAACCGAGTATCGGTATCATATGCAGTGCTATAGAAAATGTGTTTCGTTGAAATATGAATTTAAAAAAGCTAGCTCCGTTTTAGCAACAGATGCGACGGATGAAGGATAGCTCAGTAATTTTAAGAGCTATATTTATAAACTCAATGTGGCTTTCTGTCACCGAATTTAATTGTCAAACCCAAAATCCTATTGATTGTGGATAGATGGTGAACACTGAAACTGGCTTTTTACAACCAAGTTGGTTTGAAGGTGAAGCAACACCCTTGAAAGTGGAAGACATTGTACAAAATGTTGAAAGCCTTGAAGAAGAAAATGAAATTTCCAATGATGAAGATTCTTCCGAATACAGCTCGGATGAACTTTCCGAATGAATAAAGCTCAACAATGTAGAAATTTTGGACTCAAAATTTGTATAACCAATTTTTCTTTAATTTTAAATTTTCTTATTGGAAAAAAAAAAACAAATGCAAATGTGTAATATTAAAGCAAATGTAAAAATGAAGTTTTCTCAGCTTTCTTTGGAAGCAACGTCGGCAATTTTATATTAATTCAAACAAATTATATACTATTAGAAAGGACATAACAATACCTTTAATTAAAAGGCTGGTTTTGTTTGTAATGTGATTTAGTTTTGGAGATATATGTTATTATATTAAAAAGAGCTAAAAAACAGGTTTTTAGCGAAAATTTCAAACATTTTATTTCAGAAAAAAAAAAGGTTTTCATATTCGCATTCAGCAACTAAAACATATTATAAAAAACACTTTTTCTTTTTCAGCACACTCAAAACACTCAAATTTTGAGCATAGCATAGCGCCTCCTGATTTTCCTAATAAATTTTCTCGGCTAAAAAAACCCACCAAGATAAAACTCGGCCTACCAAAAAAATATTAAAGCTGAATATTTTACCTTTAATTTGACATGAATTTCAGTCTTTAACTCGATGGGTGTTTAGCCTCGATTTTTTCGGTATAGAAATAACCCCCCTGCCCAAATCCTACCAGGATAAGGCTCAGACGATCAAACTTTTTTTTATGTCCTAATTATGGACTATCGCTAAAAACATTAATATTTCTTTAACTCGATGGGTGCACACTTTGTGTCACGGGATCACAGTCTATCACTCTTCGAAACACATAACAACGATCTTATAGAAATATTCCTGGTTCAACGACCAAACTTGTGATCCTTAGTTCCGGTTTAAGTTGTTAATCCACAGATAAAAATTCTTATTTTTCATATTTTTAACTAATTTTTTAACATCTTGTTTTTACTTACTATCTCATTTTTATTAACATTATTAGTGATTTTATTTAAGCCCTATTTTCGATTCCCTTTTCAAAAATTTTGAGCCATTAGAAAATGGAAAGCTTGATTCAATAAAATCAAAATATCAAAAATCTTTCTAAAACATAGTTTAGAGATGCTACTGACACTTGCCTTCCTAGTATATGACAGTTTATAAAAAATTTGGTGTTTTATGCCACAGTAGACGATAATACACCACACAGGATGCCGCAAAGGTTTCTACTAAAAGACATACTAAAAATTTTAAACAATTAATTTTTATTATACTAATATGATAAAAATAAGTAAGAAATGTAAACATTTGCCGTTTTGTTTATTCTTTAACAAAAAAAAAATATCTGGCGTCATTACTTATAGCCTTGAAATTTCATTTTGTAGACATTCATAAAATAGATACAAGTCTATTAGTGAAAAAATAAGTCTAACAAGTGTATATGGTTTTGGATTCAGCCACCAAATGTAAGTATACTTTTCAATTTTTCAATATCAACAAGTTTAGATTTATTATGACTAAATAAAATCTGTTTATTTTGATAATTCAAGAAAATAAAAACATCCACGTAGTACACTCTTGAAAATTTATGACTCGTAAAAGTAATTTTCTGCTATGAAATAAACTTACTTTTTGCTTTAGCGAATTGAAGTACATATTTACATTTAAATAATAAAATGAAAATTTTTGAAAAATAAATAAAAAATACTGTTCATCTTTTCTAAAAAAATAAAAAAGCCCAACATTCGTTAAAGAAATTTCGTTGTAATGAGTTAAGAGTTTTTTCGTCCCTTCTATATTTTGACTTCTATTATAGTGTTCTAAAATTATTATTCTGAAAATTTGTTGAAATTATTTTATGAAATTATATTAAAGTCATATTAATAAACAGTATTTTCAAAGTGGAAATACATAAAAATACATTTTGTCATTTTAAATATCTGATTTTTATAACAAAAAGTTGCTTTGAAGCCGTATTTTTGATACTGAATAATAGTTTTTTTTTTTAAATAAATCCTGTGTTAGTTGATTTTTTTATTTTTAACCCAAAAACTTTCTTTCAGTTGAACATGCAAAACATGCCTAAAATAATTTGCCTACAGATTCATATGCCTTAAGAATGCATACCTTGAGATCTCTTTTTGGCTAGTATCACTTTTTTCATTCGATAATTACCTCATAATTGCGTGATTACAGTAGAACAAATAGAAACACTGTCTTGCTACCTGGGGTATTAGCTTTTCATTGATACTGAACTTTGAAGATACTGTTAAGATGAAGTGGAATTCTGGTGCAAAGAGGCTGAAAGCCCCTAATAAAGAGAAAAATAAAATATAAGTAAAATTGAAATATAAAAACTGAGCCTGCTCGCCTAACTAACCTAAGGTTGGGCTCAAATAAAATGAAAATCTTTTAATAATAATTTTTAATATTTATTTGCATAGTAATTAAACATTTTTCAGGAAAAATATATCAAAAAAAAAACGAAAAAAGCAGAAAACTTATTCGATTACAAACTGTCCTTTCACATACAAAAGCTAAAACTAAGTCCATGAAAATAATATTATTTCTATAGAGAACAAATGGTCATATGCTATAATGACAACTACTCTATGAAAGGAGCTACGCTAGGCCAAAATCTTCTTAGGATTTTCTTTTATCAACTCTAATATACCAAAGAAAATGTCTCAAATTACTTTTGCAATATATTTTTTTTTGCCAACTGGAGAAAAAATATTTATTTCTCATTTGAAAAATAATGTTTGTTGTATTTAATGAAATTAACATAAGATATTCTCACTATATAAATGACTATTAATCATTGTGGAAACTATCTCCACCAAAAATAGTTTGATTTTATAGATCCTGAATATTATACAAATATTTAATAAATTTTTAAATAGTTAATCACTGCTTCAGCATTGGTCACTTTGTTGTATAAATTATGAATATGTGTATTGATAATTGCGGCCTAAGAAAACATCCTTAAAACAAGATACCTGGATATATTTTAAGATTTTCATACAGAATGTTAATCTCTAGTTTCCATATCCTTCTTATAGTATAGAGATTTAATAGTGTTGTGAATATGTGATACAGCCTAGTTTGTGTAATTACCTCTTGCTCGTAATGTTCGAAAACATAATGAAATATTAATATTGAAACTTTAAGTTTAGTTTTCGGAACAGAGAGAAACAGCACAGGATTAAATCAGAAAAACACAGTCGATAATCTACACTTAAGTTTGATTGAATAATTGAGGCATGGCTTGGTAAATTTATGTGAAAATATTTAATTTGCAATATGCAAATATGCAATAGATTGAACTCTTACGATGCTGAAAATTTTAATTAAATATACGGCAGAAAATGTTTGATTCGGTTCAACAAATTTTTTGTAAATCATTCCAATGTTTCGTCATTTATAAAAATTGAATTTATGTATATTATTTTTTGTCATTTCTGTTATCGGTGATAATTTCATTGCAAGGACATATCTTAATATTTGCAAAAGTTTAAAGCATTTTTAATTGTTCTTAGGAGAGGTTTGTGCATATTTACAGCAAAATGAAAGACTTTAGTGTAATTTGCCTTCCCTTACAACCTTTCTTACTTTACTAATCATCTCCATACAATTTCTGAATCAGTTAAAATTTTTCTTATTTATAACTTATTTCTTATTTAGCTCTTCAACAAGAAAAACTTTCGATCTAATTTCATAAGAAACAAAGTTAAAAAACTCCCAAATTCGATCTAAATCAGTATCAAAATCAACATTTTTTCTTAAAATTAACTGTAAATATTTTAGTTACTTACCTTATTCTATATTTATTTTTCATTGGTTTTGTTGATTTTGTCAAGGGAATTGTAGAAATCCTGTTTTTCTTTAATTTTAAGCTTTCCTACTTTAAAATACAATTAATTTACAAGATCATCATCTAATTTTAGAATTTATTTCAGATATTGCAATTTTAAATATCATAAATGAAAGAAAAGATTCTAAATCAAAAAGTAAAAGAAGAAAACTGTGAGAAGCAAAAAACTATTTGGAAAAGGATGTCACAACTATAATCAGATATTTTATTTTAAAATATAATAAAAAAGTCGTACAAATAAAGGCTTAGTTACTTAAAAGCAGAAACAGAAATACCTGAATTTCAAAAATCATAATCAGTAGCAAGAAAAACTTCTTTGAAATATTTATACTAGTATTGGGTTAAAACGAAAAACAAGGATAGTACATCAAACAAAATGGCTGTAAGCACTTTAGTTCCTAAGGAGATTGTAAACGAAATAATTGAGGCTTTTACTTATATTGAAAACACAGCGAACACAATATTTAATGTTGACAATATATTCCTAAAGAAGACACTGAAAGCAGAAGTAGAACAGGTGTTACTCTTACAACTCTTTTCTAGTTCGTTACACTTCCTATTTTTGTTTGTATTCAATCAATCCAACATAATTGGCTTATTAATTGATTTATTAAAAGAAAGTACACAGTTTTTATTGAGCCAAATTTTGCTTGGTCTTAATACTTTTACCAATTCAATTACACATTTAATGCCCTTTTTATATCAAATAAATTTTTCAAGTGAGGCTTTTGAAATTGTTTTCTTTCCCATGGTTGAACCTTTTGTAATTCAAATGAAGTTATTTGAAAAAATACTTTCTTCCGATTTAAATGTAATATTTCGATTACGAAAATTCTCATCACTTTCTTTTGAACTAAAACCTCCTCAAATATTAAAAATCATCATATTTCCTTTAATTTTCCCCTTTCTTGTATTTTTCAAAATCTTCAAGATCATCAATAATGGAATTCCGTTATTCTTAATTCCGAGTATTCCTTATATTATATTATTCCCAGAACTCGAGATTGGCTTTGCAAATGTTTTTGTTATTCCCTTACTGAATTTGTTTTGTATTCCTGTCTTTATTTTTATCTCCAAATATTCAAGTATAAATATTTTAAGCTTGACTCAGTTAGAGCAAGCCTTGAATCCAAATACCATAAAATATTTTTTTATGTTATTGTATTTAAGCTTAATAACAGATCCTTTATCAGTGATCGACTTAATACAGAAGCTTTTAACGCCTCATTACTCAATCGGTTTGGGTATTTTGAATTTGAATCCTCTTTTATTATTTCCAAATTCGATTACGGAATTTTTTGTAGCTATTGCCCCCAAGTTCAATCTTGAAGGTCCTTTTAAAATTGAAAAAATACGAAAAGAAATTCTTAGATCAAGAACAATAGGCATAGCCTCCTAATATTCTTTATTTAGAGAATTTCATAAAAGTGTGATTATTTGAATTTATTCAGCATAAGACAATTATACTAATTCCTCTTACACAGTAAGTCCTTAAATATCTATAAAAATATTTAAAACAGGAAATTTTAACATATGTATAATTTTTGCGGTCTAAGAAAGATCTTTAAAGTATTTGGAATTAAATTTAAGATTTTTATTTATTGACTGAAGATTTTGAAGTTAATAAATTAATATAAAAATTAAAAAAGAAAGTAGTTTCTTACTATTTATTTTACACACTGTACGATTTGGTATTGCGATCTATATTAGAATTAGTTTTTTTTATAGCTTAAGTAGTTAATTAATAAAACTGTTAAAAAAATGTCAAACTTTTGATTTACAATAAAAAGTCTTGAATAAGAATGTTAATTTTATTTATTAAATTTTACAAAATAAAATTTGAATCTTGAGACCACCATATTAAAAATTATTGTTAAATTACAAATAAAAATTTATATTTAATTTTTTCATATTACAATTTTCTATTTTAAATATGTATTTTCTTATGGATAATAAAAGCTAAACTTGTAAGAAAGAAAAAAAAAATTAGTTCAACAGTGAAAAGATGACATCCACTCAGCTCCGTCTTTACTATAAGGGCACACGGAGCCTGTGCCCAGGGCCCCCGATCTTTTGGGGACCCCAGGAGGAAAATATAATCGCTTACACAAGAAGTAAAATTAAATCCTTTTTATTATCGATTTCATAAATTTATGCGATGACATGTATGGGGCACACTTTGTAGTTGTCGTTTTGTTTTTGTTGTTTAGGTATTAAGCCTTTGCAAAAGCTTGTATGGGTTTTGGTTACTTTACAACTACTATGCCTACCAATGTTTAACTGAGAAAATAAGTACACGATGTCATCAGTAAAGATTTTTAACAAGGTCCTATTTAATAGCTTAAATCTGTGGCATTTTTCACTTATTTCATGTGAAAATCTTATTTTTATTTTCAAAACTATTTTTCGGAGTGCCAACGTGGTGGAGCTCACTTCAAAGTTTCAGTTGAAACATTTTCGATCACTTTTTTGCAGTTGATTTTTTTTCTATTTATTAGCGATTTTAACTTTTAAAAAATGATGCTTAAAGCTAATTAGTGAATTTGATCCTTTTCTTGCTGATCATATACGAAGTTACGAAAATCATGACAAAGGAAGAACGTCCTACTTTACTGCAGACATTTCCAATGAATTTATTAATATAATGGGCTAACAAGTGTTGAAAACGATTGTTCAGGAGCTAAAAACAGCAAAATACTATTACATTAGCGTTGATTCTACGCCAGATCTCTCCCATGTTGACCAATTGACCTTCCTTGTAAGATATGTGAAAGACGGAGAACCCGTTGAGCGATTTTTACAATTTTTGCCTATGGATGAACATAATGCAAAATATATAGCAGATACAATTTTAACTTTGTAAAAATTTGGATATCTCCATAAAAGACTGTAGTGGACAGAGCTATGATAATGCATTAAATATGGCTGGAAAGTATTCTGGTGTTCAAACACGAATAAAAGAAAAGTGCGAATTTGCAATTTTTGTCCCATGTGCAGCACATTCATTGAATTTGGTTGGTGTTCAGGCTGTTGAATGTGTTGCAGAAGCAGTAATTTACTTTCAATTCATCAAAAAATTATTCAATTTTTTCTCTGCTTTAACAAAAAGATGGAAAATAATGAAAGAATATTTGGGTGCGAATAAAGTTCTGAAATCTTTTTCGCATACTAGATGGTCCGCACGTGCTAATGCTGTTAATACCTTGCAAAATAGTTATTTTCTCATTTCTAACGCATTGATATCAATTGTAAATGACATCAATTAACCAGGAGAAACAAAAAATGAGGCTAAGACCTTAGCCAAAAAAATGGAAAAATTTAAAGACTATTTACCTAACGGAGATATGGAATGATCTCTTGGGGATTATTAACAAAACAAATATAAGTTTACAGAATTATACTTTGACTATGGATGTGGCAGCAAAGCTTTACGTATCTCTGATCGATTATGTAAGTAATGCACGGAATAATTTCAATCAGTATGAATCGGCTGCGAAAATAAAATATCCGGATACTGAATATAAAGATAACTTTATAAGAAAAAGAATTCGAAACTCACGCATCACTTTTTTTGAAGGATAATCAGAAAATATACAGTTAAGTGGCAAAGAAAAATTTCATGTAGTTACGTTTATTCCTATAATTGATACATTGTGTATGAATTTGAAAAATCATTCAGCAGCATACCAAGAAATCAACAAACGTTTTAATTTTCTTTCTCAGTTGAAAATAATTGATTCAGATCAGTTGACAAAAAAATGCCAAAAATTTGCAGACTTCTATCACGAAGACATAAATGCTTATGAGGTTAAGTCAGAATGTTTTCATTTAAAGCAATACTTGAAGAACATAGCCACGGAATCGACAGATTTTAGTATTTAAAATTTACACAATCTAATAAAGTCCGATAAATTGGAAGAAACATTCCCAAATGCTGACATTGCTACAATAATATTTCTTTGCTTAATGGTAACCAATTGCAGTGGAAAACGCTCATTTTCCCAACTTAAGCGAATAAAAAATGAATTGCGAACGACAATGTCACAAGAACGTCTAACCTATTCGTCTTTCATGTTTATAGAAAGTGATATCCTTCAAAAAATTGACTTTGAGGATATAATAGAGGATTTTGCACAGCGAAAATCCCGAAAGAAACTATTATCATAACCTATGAAACTAGCTTATCTGGTTAATTAAGTTATTTCTTTGAAAAGTATTAAAAACCTGATGTTTTTGATTTGTGCCAATGAACTATAATAAGTATAAAATAATAATAGAACAGAACAAAAAAATGTTTTTTTTCTTGTCATTCCTTTTTTACTTCAAAATAGGGCCCCATAATTTTTTGTGTCCAAGAGCCCAGGAGTGTCCTAAGACGGCACTGGATCCACTGCAATGCTACAAATGATGTTTACAAATTTTTAAAATTATAATTTTTACTCACTTTGCATACTGTAAAAAAAGTCTATTTATAATTCATTTTTTTTAAATATCATAAAAATGAGCAATTTTTGTAAAATTTTTGCAAACAGATAAATCGTTTAATTACCAATAAAATATAATTGTCATCGCTGTTTTCTGTAATTATTGTAAAATTTTTTACAAAATAATAAAATATTTTTAAAATTAAATATCAGGTTGTAAAATATTTTTTTTTTTACAAATTATTGTAACACTTTTTTAACAAAAAAAGTTTAATATCTTTAAGATTAAATGTTAACCCATAAAATATTTTTTCCTATAAATTATTCAAGTTTTTAAATTTTTGTATCAGTCGAACTTTAAAAGTCAAAATGGTTTCTAACAAAGTAAAATTTACAATTGCCTTCTGTGTTGTTATTGCACTCTGTGTAAGTAATAATAAATTGATTAATTATAAAAATTAAAATTTTGAATTGAACTGTTTTAAAATTTATTCAACAAAGTAGGAGTTTTTTGAATTTTTTTAAAAATAATAAAATTTCCGGCAAAGTAATGAAAACTGCAGATTGATTTCGATTTTAACATACAAGCAATTCCGCTTCATCCTTTAATATCAGTACTGAGTTTGGCATCTAAAATAAAAAAACAGTGCATAAAAATAAATCTTTTCATTTGGTTGGTGTAAATGGTAGCATTTACCATCATGATTTTATATTAAACCTCAGTCAAAAGGTTTACTATAGCTCAGAAGAAAAGGAGTTATAATTGGTTAACTTCTATCCTTTTTCACTGTAATTTATTTGTATAAAATCCCTAATTTTAAAGTTGTAAACTACATTTTGTTATTTAAATTCAATATATTAGTGATATAACTCACTATATTTTATATATAACTTCTGTAATAACTGATTGTTATATTAATAAACTTTTTCAGATATTTCTAAATAGCCATGAAATTATTTTTCTGAAAAAATAAATATATTTTTATTTATTTCTTTCTGTTAATTTAAATAAATTTTAAATTATAAAATTCCAGGAAATAGCAAGAGCAAGTCCACTTGAAAAAATCAAAGAAAGCCTAATTAAAGCTGCAGGTAAGATATTTTTTTATTTATATCATTTTACAAATTGATGTTTAATCATTAACATTCTGACATTAATTTTTTATTATTTTCAGATGAGGGTCGCTCAAAAAGAGGTGCTTCACCTCCAACACCCATTATGCCTGTTAAAACACCACCTATAAAGCCTGCAGATCTTATTTATCTTGTTTTGACTTCTATTTTCTTTTTAATTGAATCTGTTTTATCAACTCTACTTGTTACTCTACTATCTTTGCCTGGGATTAATGTTTTAGAACCTCTGCTAGGTCCACAATTGGATGCTATTTTAACAGCGCTTAATACTATTGTTGTTTTAATTGCTGAATCATTGTAAATAAATAATGCTATAAAAATATTACTCCTAATGATTTGTTTTTATTATAAAAAAATGCTAATCTTCAATTTAATTAGAAATGAGTGTTTATAAAGACTTGCTTTCTATTCTTCAACAGTTAAATAGAACTGTGTAATTATTCAACAGGATAATTAAATTTTAGTTATATTTCTTAAGTTTCTTACGCTTTTATTTTCAAAAGTTTTTAATGTAACAAAGTTTTAGTGGTAAGATTTAAAACGAGCATAATAATGCAAGGTTTCATACAAGTTATCCTCTAATTTTTTGAAAACTTTGATTAAAATTAATGTTGTACGATCCATTATCAATATCTGCCTTTATAATTATTATAAGTCAGTCATTATCATTTTTTAGTTACAAAAGAAGAAACGTGCGAAGTTCACATTATTTCATGTGAAAAATCTTTAGTCTGTCTTCTCTATAAAATAATTACTTTTAAATTTTATATAAGAAGCACAAACTTTAGTTTTAAGTTAGTAGACTTTTTTATTGCATAATTTTAAGATTTTAGTAATTTTATTCTATAAATTTAATTTCGTTTAAGGCAAAGCCTTGTTGATTTAACATCAGATTTTATCAGATTTATTTTTCTAATTTTTCTAAATGGTTTTTTTACCATTATTTTCCTATATTTTTTAGGAAAAAAGTTAATGTATCATTATTTTCAGAAAGAAATAAAACAGCTACTTTGAAGCTTTTTTTGGAAAACAGTGAAATTACCGTTTTTTCCATAAAATTAATAGCTTTCAGTTATTTATAAAAAAACCATTGAATTTTTTTATTTTTCAGAAAATATTTAAATTTTCGTTATTTTCAGAAACACGTTAAGACAATTTTGATGATTTCAATAGAAAAAACTTTAGTAAGATAACAGGTAATAACAATTAATTAATAGTTTTAGTTTAAAGAGGATTAATTTATAGTAATAAGTTTTACTATCAAGGAATGATATTCTGCAGACATGCAATGCTTAAAAAGCAATGAATATGTAATGACCATTTTAAATATAAGTGGACAGATCTTCCCCTTAAAAATAGAACATTTTTTCCAACTGGGATTTATTGAGATTAGCAGATAAAGTTTTATTGCATCAAAATAATGCTCCATGATAAAAATTGTTAAAAATATACATGCATTACATAAATTGAGCTTGAATTGATTTGGCATGCACAATATTAACTAGATCTGGTCTCCTGTTATAACTTTATGTTAGTAGTTCTTAAAACAATTTCCCTGAAAATATATTTAACTCAAATGAATAAGTTATCACTAACTAGAGGCTTATTTTTGTCTAAGACCAACAATACATATTTTTACACATCTGATCTTAAAATTTAAATAAACGTTGGAATTAATATTTCAGAATTCTCATCTTTTGAAAAATTATTTTGATAAATAAAATCTAGTTTTATCAAAAATATTATTTTTAAGTGTTAACTTATAGCTTAGTCAAACCGACAATAAATAGTACATAACTGTTGGTCTTTTTCAAAAACTGGAACTATTTTAAGTTATAACATATAGAAAATCTAGTATTTTGCTTAAAAAAGTTTGGATAAAACACAATAACTAACAGCAACAGAAATATAATTAAAAAACACGTTTATTTTCTCTAAAAATTTATTGTTTGTTACTATGACAATAATATAGGAAAATCAATATTGTGTATTCAGCAGTAGTAAGAAATCAAATTTCAAATTTAGGCGTTTTTTTCATTCAAAGCATATTAATACTCAATTTTGATTTAATTCAAAAGAATCTTAAGTAAAAACTACCTTAGACTAATTCAATTTATTTAGGAGAAAAAGTTCAATGCTCGAGGTTCATAATTCTGTTCTTAAGCCCCTGTAAATTTTAAAGTGTCATCCTAATAAAGAAAGGTTCTGGAAAACTGATAAAAATGTATTATTGTCACTATAAATAAATTTAAATACATGATTTTTCTTTAAAAGTTCCTTAACTCATGTAACTAAGCATTTGTTTACATTTATAAATGTCATCATTGTTTTTTTTTGATTATTTTAAATAAATATAAGATAAAAATGAAAAATTCTTTAATTATTAGGATGATTTTTTAATAATTTAATCTCAAAAGATTTAATTGAATAAATTTTTCCATTTTTAATGAATTGATTAACGGTTTAATTTTAATTGTAAAATGAAATATAAAGTAATCATTTTCTGTATGTTTCTCATACTCAAAGTAAGTTTTATTTTAATTTATCAATTCGTAAGGTGTCAAACTATTAAAGAGAAAGAAAATTAAATTATGAATATCTTAATGATAGACTTTTAAGTTTCTAATGATTTATTTAATAAAGCAAACGTCTGTTTAACTCAATATTGCATCTTTCTGAGAAAAATCATTATAAAAACTATTTTGCTTCATTTTTTTACACAACTTTTGCCAAGTTATAGTACCTTATTTTCTAAATAAAATATTCAATATGGTTAATAGTTGAATATATAGCTACTGTTTGTTTCATTACTTTTTAACTAAGGAAAACCTTTCCTCATTAAGATCTTTTTGCTTTTCAGTTAGATAGCTTTTCAATTAGACAGCTTTTCGGCTGTTTAAAATTATGGCCACATTATACCTTAGATCTAATTGATTTATTTTATATTTAATAATGAAAATATTTTTAAAATCAATAAAACAACGAATAGAATTCAAACTAATCTTTAGATGATTCATGATGTGTTGCAGTTCCTCAAGGTTTATATATAATTAAATAAAATGGGACACAGTAGAGTTTATGTGACCTGAATCATATTGTCAATCAACTTACTGTAATGATATAAATTGTATAAAATTGTTAAATGTATCACTTTTTAAGGGCCAATGGGCATAGTAAAATAAGTTTGCACTCATAAAATTGCATATTTAATGTGTATTAATGAAGAAGAAAACTCAAATTGGTGAGTGCATTATAAAAAATAAAAATAGGTTATTGAAAAAATCAATAAAAACAAAAAGTCTACTTCTATTTGGCGTACGTTTTACCAAATAAGAAAAATAATAAATTAAGGTTTTATTTTAAGATGTTTTCCTTGTAAGCCCAGCTAATCAAAATTTTTATTTTTATTTACCGGGTTTCGTTAGCCTTGAACCAAACCATTTTCGTGACTGATCATGCCCAAAATGGTATACCAAACTACAGTATAAAATATATTTAGATCGTATGTTAAACAAGGTTAAGGAAAATCTTTTATGTATTTCCATCACTTAAAACTTTAGCAAATGTTGATGGTGAAAGGTAGTGTATTTATTGTAGCAAAATACTAACATAAAATATAAAATACCTTTGCTTCATATATAGTATTTGTAGATTAGTATTTTTTGTTATGGTTTGTTATGGTAAACAATTCGGATTTAACCATAACAGGTAAAAAACTGCCCAATTCCTGCCCTCTCTATTGCCATCATTGTACTTTTTTTTTACAAATATTTTTATATTAAAAACCTAACTCCATTATGAATGTAAGCTATTTCCCAATTTTACATTTAATAAGTTTTTTACCAAAGTAAAAACTATAGAAGAAATTCGTCATAAAAGGGCCTTATATAACCCAGTTGATAATTTAGTTCTTTCACCTCTAGAATATTTATTCCTTTTATTGTTTTTCTAGAAATTTTATTAACAAATTTTTTTGAAACTATTTTTTCATTCCCAATACTTAATTTATTAAAGCCCATCGTGTTTCCAATACTACATCTTCTCATTCTTCTTATTAATTCACTTTTAAGTATAATTGTAAAATATCAAAGTTACCTAAAATGTATTGCATTATATGCAATTAAGTTTGGTTCTCTAACCAAAACCAAGATATTTTTCATTTAATTATAAATAAAAAGTTAATGTGTCTTAAAGAAACGTTACACATGACCATTCCTCACATTCATTAGGAGCTTTTTTGTTTGTAGGTATATGAATAGAACCTTTAATTTGAAAATATGATTTTTTGTAAATAAAAAATATTAAATATTAGATCCATTTAAACTATTGATAGACTCTGAAAATTATCTATTATATTTTTATTTGAATTTCTTGAACAAATTGAGCAAGTTTGTGGAATGTAAAGTTTTGGGAATACAAAGTAATCAACTAAGCAACTCAAAAATAGATAAAACTGTTAAAATAAAAACAAAAAACAAATCATAGCCTTTTTTTTACCAAACCATCAGAAAATCCATTTACAAAACTGTTCTTTCAAATAATATTTTTTCATCATTATTCACTACAATTTAAAATTAAGAAGTCTGTTAGGCTACACAATAACTAAAGAGAAAAGTTAGTCAAAATATATTTTTATAAAATTAATTTAATGCTTATCTACAACATCTCTTTATAAGTTAATAAAAATTATACTTATTAAAATAAAAATTGGCCAATAATCAACAAAACAAAATTTATGATGGCGAAAACTATGAGGCCAGATATTTCGATTATTGTTTCAACTACAAGAAAACTTTCAACAACAATTGCGTAAATTGCACCCACCACATCTTTTACTAGATCCTTTAAGGCAGCAATTGGATTCAGTGGAGGTGATGGAAGCGCTCTTTTAATAACATGTTTGGTATCTGTAATATAAATAACAATTTTTGAATTAGAATTTAATGTCACTAAAAACAAACTATTAGGACTGAATACAGGCAAAAATTTGTTTTGGTCACAACTCTTTCCTAGCTTCAAACTAAACGTCTATAAAGTTTTAAGATAAGATCTGACTAAGGCTGAAGTAAGGAGCACCATTAGAAATAACTTATAGTGGTTATTAAAATCATCATCGTTTATTTATAGTTTTATTTAGGATCCAACTAACCTTTAATCTGTCTATTTGTCTCAAATCATTACAATGTTTATAACACTTAAATAAGAACAACTAAATAAATTAAATCTGTATAAGAATTTCAGACTTTTCTTCGTTAAAAAAATTCTCAAAGGAGTAATTTTTCTATTTTATTACCTGGATTTGAATCATTAGTAACAGCAGCAGTTGATATGACAGAAATTGAAATCTGAAAAGACAAACAATTTTTAATAAATAAAATAAATACAGGAGAAAAATTTGGGGAAAATCCTCAATAGTTAACACACTTATAAACATTTTCTCTATAATCAAAATTTCTATAATTTATAAATTAAACTTCTTGTAATTGAGACTGGGTAAAACTTAAGGCTGGTAACACCTAAGGAGATTTTTTATCTTTCCAATTTTCGAACACCTTTTCTTTCTGTTTGGGAAAGCCACACAGACACGGCTAAGTAGGGCTTTTTTTGAAAATTAGTTTGAGCGCAAGCAATAGTCTATATAGTCTTTAACCAAATTATTTCATCTGTTTAAGCCCACTATTGTGACATGCTTTTACTGGAACCTAATCTATCTAAAATTTTCTAACCCTACAATAATGAATAGTGATGCAAATTTTCTTCTAAGCACATGAATACATATACTAATATACAATACTTTTTGTCCATGAACTTCCCATCACTTCATTAATATAAAAAATTTTTTCTTTCGATATAATATTTGACTTATATAGCTCCAGTTATTTTTTTATTTAATATTCTTTAATTAATTTTCTCAAAACAGAGATAAATTTCAAATAATTGTTTAATATTTTTAATGTCACATTTTCACCTTTATGCTCATAAAATTATTCCTTCATAAGCAAATAACATTTGAAAACAACTGAGGTTAATGAACTGAAATTATTAATGCTTACAATATATAAAATAAGGCACAAAATAGCAGCTACAGAATGACTTCTAAATGTATTCATTTTTATTCTAATTTAGCAAAACTGAAATATTAATAAAAAGGATTTTTTGTTTTATACTAATCAGTATATAATTTAATGACCTGGCAATTTTTTTGCTTTTACATTAAACAATTCTAAGCCGAATAAAACAAAAAATTTATTTAACTCTTATCTGTAATGTTTCCATAAGCAAAATAAGAAAAATTTTTAATTTATCTTCCAAATTAATATTTTTTTTTATATTATGTTTTCAAAATTTTGAATTAATTATGACTTAATATCATAATTTTGAAGCTATAAAAGCTTAAAGAATAACCTGCAGGGTATCAGCACAAAATACTATTTTTTCATATATTCAGGCATTTTTTGCTAGAATTCTTTTATGGTTCGTTACTATAATATAATTATTTTATTTACTTTTCGATTGAATTGTAAGTATCATATTATTGCTATTATTTTCATAAATAATAATAACAGTCTATTATTTATCGATAAAGAGGGTACACCTACAACCAGAACTTATT
Organism: Acrocera orbiculus; assembly: GCA_947359355.1. Lineage (NCBI taxonomy): Eukaryota > Metazoa > Arthropoda > Insecta > Diptera > Acroceridae > Acrocera > Acrocera orbiculus. The sequence goes on from OX375757.1 coordinate 29,690,751, forward strand.
AAAATATCTTTGAATGTTAAATTGACTTGATTAAGATTGTCCCGTTTAGGGAAATTTGACTCAATATAAATGACAGCTTGGTAAATATTTTTAAAGTTTTTGTTGAAGTATGTTAATAAATTTAACAAAAAACAATTGTAAAAACAGAAGAAGCTCGGTTTATGATTGAAAAGGAAAAAAAGTGCAATCATTGTAACAGAAGTGAAAAACAAAATTCTTCAAACTCATTTGAAAAATAAAAAAAAAATATCTGCAGAATATATATAATAAAAATATGTATAATAAAAAAATAGAATTTGTCATTGTCAACAATTTATTTTTTGAAATAGATTTTATACTCTAACAAGAGTTAAGATTGATTCACAAAATTGATTAACTTTTATATATTTTTTAGTGTATTTGATTAGCTAGTGTTCGATTACTAAATATCCGTAAATTAATTTTAAAGTTTTTCAAATTTAAATAAACTATTCATCACCTTCCATCCATCTTCAACTGCTAATATCAGCATTAAACTTAACAATGTGTTTCTCTTAATATACCTTAAATTTTGTCCCATTAATAATAATAACTTTGAACGTGATCTTTTTTCCATGCCACAATCTGCTCAAAATTAAATAATTAGGCTTGTGTTTTATTTGTATTTAATTTTATAATTATTTCAACCGTCTCGTAATCACAAACCCAATCCTTAACACGTTTAGGATAGCGTATACCACAGGTGTTACACATCGGCTATAGTTTTTTAGATGAAAAAACCTCAAGAGATTAAATCAACTTCTTATTTCTTGCTAAGCAACATTTCAAGCAAGGCACCGCCAGATAAAGCAAAATAGAAAATACTACGGCGTCCTCAAGGCTACACTCGTAGCCTCAATTTTCTGAATTATGTTAATACTGTGAACTTCTGCGTTAAGCACAAATGAAAGAAACTTATTTAGCTTAAAAAGATAATATTAATTAGAAAACGTATTATGATGTGTATTTGAATAATTTTTCTATCATGTCTCTGATATCACTAATTAGTATACTACACTAGGATATTAATAAGTATGATCGCACGATAACATTAAAAAATCAAAAAGATAGACTTTTAAGATACTGCGATGCCACTCTAAATCCTTAACCGACATGTGTTATACTCAAAAAATTAACTTTAATTTTTTCTCTTTTTAGATAACATCAACAACATTATTCTTTCATAGTTTGGCAAGGGCTAGTCGCTATTAGTCTAAAATATCTCGTAAAAGACAGCAGTTTTCCATTACATCGTCGTCATACTTGTAATGTTATGATTAGTAAATCAACTGTAAAGTCAAGTCAGGCGTCTTTTGGTTGGCAGTCGTAGCGAACTCGCTATGCGCGACTATAGCGATAGATATAAAGGTGTGGTTCTTGCGATGACCTGATCTAATTCTCACTACTTGAAAGGTAAGTTTTTAAAGACAAGACCGCTAGGCTCAAAATAAAAGGGGCTGAATGCCGTAGAAACAAAAAAACTAAATAAGTAAAAAAAATCAAGGACTTGATATAAAGGAGTGAAGCCCCTCGGATCGCGCATCTCATGATTGGGCCGGCTGACCTGAAAAAAAGGGAAGGAAAGGGTGATTAGGATATCTCCACTAAAAAATAAAGTTTTTTATTTACTTATTATAATATTTATTTATAAACAAAAAATTTAAAAAACAATTATATCAAGTATTCATTTCCAAAGAAATTAAAAGGCCCTAAAATTATTCGTATCAAAAACAGCAATTACAAACTATATATATTTCTATTATAAAAAATATTCTGGGGTGCAATAATTTTATATTTTGTATCTCTTTTTCTGTCTGTTATATATAGAAAAGCTTTCTGGCGTCATAAATAAATTATTTTCCATATATATCTCTCTCTCTCTATTATACATCGAAAATATTTCTTTTATACCAATTATTGCATATTTCTTCCCCTTTCTATCTTTCTATACTACAAAACAGATTTCTATCGTGTATGAATATTAGCCCACTAGTATTTATAAAAGGAATAATATAAAAAAAGGATGTTATTAACAAGAAAAATAAAGAAAATAAGAAAACCTACGTGAATTTACATTTCCCCTTTTTTTTCCTTGTAATGTTGATGGGCCCAGCAACTCCTTCTCTAAATATATTTTATAAAATAATAATAAAAATAAGTTGATTAGTTGATTAGTAAATCAACAAGTAATATGCAATAAACAGAACTTATAACAGGAAACTCTAAACCTGAAAGCAATTAATTGTATGTTTTCAGTTATACCCTTTCTCCATTTTCCACAGCCTTTTGTCTTTAAATATATTATTTAATAATTATCTAAATTGTGATTTGTTTTTATTTCATCTTTATTTTATTTAATTACATAATTTAAACACCTTTAAAACTCTATTTCATTACAGTTAGATGAATAAAAGTTTATTTTGAAGGCACTTATTTTGACATTTCCATCGTATATTCTAATACTGTGTATTAGCCTGTGGGGAAGGTTTTTTTTGTACTAATGCAGTATGTTAGATGCCTGTGTTTGTGGAGAAAGGGTATAAGATCAAACATAAGGCAGCAAAATTACTGCCGCCAATAAAATTTGGCCAATAATCAACAAAACCAAATTTATGATGGCGAAAACTACGAGGGTAAATATTTCGATTATTGTTTCAATTAAAAGAAAACTTTGAACAATAATTGCGTAAATTACACCCACAACAGTTATCACTATATCCTTTAAGGTGGCAACTGGATTCATTGGAGGTTTTGGAATCGCTCTTTTAATAACATGTTTGGTATCTGTAATATAAATAATAAATTTTGAAGTAAAATTTAATGCTACTAAAAACAAACTATTAGCACTCAATACAGGCAAAAATTTGTTTTGGTCACAACTCTTTCCTATCTTCAAACTAAACGTCTATAAATTTTTAAGATAAGATCTAACTAAGGCTGAAGTAAGGAGCATCATAAGAAATAAATTGTAGAGCTGTTTAAAATCATCATTGTTTGTTTATAGTTTTATTTAGGATCTAATTAGTCTTTAATCTTCCTATTTTCCAAACCAAAACTATCGGCAATTATCGCAGTACGCTGGTGTAGAAAAACTTTAATCTACACAAAAATTTTGCGTAAATTTTGTGTTTGCTAGCATTTTCCTTTTTTCTGCTTGGATATGTAGTAATACTTCTTTTTTTATCTAGAACTTGAAGCAATACTTATACATGCTAGTTTAATTTCACAACTTGAAAACCTTGTGCTGAAATAAGGGAACTTATGTATACTGGTAGTAATAATCAACTAGCCACAAGCCGCCTTCACATTTTCTTGAACTATGAAGTACTTAATTAGCCTTTTGATTAACCTACCAAGAAATTTTATTGATCAAAATTAGCCAAAGCATTTTGAGACATAAAACAGAACGTTTTGACTGTCTCAAATCATTATATAGTAATTTACATAACTCTCAAATAAGATAAACTAAATAAATAAAATCTTTATAAGAATTTCAGACTATTCTTCGTTAAAAAACGCTTAAAGGACATTAAAAAACTAAAATAGTGTAAGGGGGAGTTATTTTTTTATTTTATTACCCTGATTTGAATCATTAGGAACAGCAGCAGTTGATATGACAGAAATTGAAATCTGAAAAGACAAACAATTTTTAATAAATAAAATAAATACAGGAGAAAAATTTGGAGAAAATCCTCAAAAGTTAACATACTAGTCAAAATTTTGTTTATAATCAAAATTTCCATAATTTATAAATTAAACTTCTTGTATTTGAGACTTTTTTTCAGAGGCTGGTAACACCTTAAGAGACTTTTTATCTTTCCAATTTTCTGACACCTTTTTTTGTTGTTTGGAAAGCCACACTCTTCGATCTTTAACATTGATAAATAGCTTTCATCCAGTTTTTATGTAATTTTCCAAAACATTCGGCATATGCCAACAGTACATTCAACAGACACGGTTTAATAGGGCTTTTTTTGAAAATTAATTTGAGTGCAAGCAATAGTCTATATAGTCTTTAACCAAATTATTTCATCTGTTTAAGCCCACTATTGTGACATGCTTTTACTGGAACCTAATCTATCTAAAATTTTCTAACCCTACAATAATGAATAGTGATGCAAATTTTCTTCTAAGCACATGAATACATATACTAATATACAATACTTTTTGTCCATGAACTTCCCATCACTTCATTAATATAAAAAATTTTTTCTTTCGATATAATATTTGACTTATATAGCTCCAGTTATTTTTTTATTTAATATTCTTTAATTAATTTTCTCAAAACAGAGATAAATTTCAAATAATTGTTTAATATTTTTAATGTCACATTTTCACCTTTATGCTCATAAAATTATTCCTTCATAAGCAAATAACATTTGAAAACAACTGAGGTTAATGAACTGAAATTATTAATGCTTACAATATATAAAATAAGGCACAAAATAGCAGCTACAGAATGACTTCTAAATGTATTCATTTTTATTCTAATTTAGCAAAACTGAAATATTAATAAAAAGGATTTTTTGTTTTATACTAATCAGTATATAATTTAATGACCTGGCAATTTTTTTGCTTTTACATTAAACAATTCTAAGCCGAATAAAACAAAAAATTTATTTAACTCTTATCTGTAATGTTTCCATAAGCAAAATAAGAAAAATTTTTAATTTATCTTCCAAATTAATATTTTTTTTTATATTATGTTTTCAAAATTTTGAATTAATTATGACTTAATATCATAATTTTGAAGCTATAAAAGCTCAAAGAATAACCTGTATCATAAGGGAATAAGGGTATCAGCACAAAATACTATTTTTTCATATATTCAGGCATTTTTTGCTAGAATTCTTTTATGGTTCGTTACTATAATATAATTATTTTATTTACTTTTCGATTGAATTGTAAGTATCATATTATTGCTATTATTTTCATAAATAATAATAACAGTCTATTATTTATCGATAAAGAGGGTACACCTACAACCAGAACTTATTAAAATATCTTTGAATGTTAAATTGACTTGATTAAGATTGTCCCGTTTAGGGAAATTTGACTCAATATAAATGACAGCTTGGTAAATATTTTTAAAGTTTTTGTTGAAGTATGTTAATAAATTTAATGCAAAATAATTATAAAAACAGAAGAAGTTTGGTGTATGATTGAAAAGGAAAAAAAACGCAAACATTGTAACAGAAGTAAAAAACAAAATTCTTCAGAGTTTTGGTATAAAACAGGAAAAGCGTTTGACATCATTTCCTCTAAATTTTTTGTTTAAGGAAATTTGACGGATAAGGTAAAATATAGGTGAAAGTTAATTTTGATTCTTTTGCAATTGGTAGCATTAATATTCCAGCTTAAATATTATTTTTACAGCTCAAGTATTCATACGCAGGCAGTTTATTAGTCATGTCAAAGGTTTGAAGGTTGGAGAATATCAAAATGCCAATTAAGATTTTCTTAAAAAATTCTTATAATTAAAAATTTACTGAACAAAATAAAAGGTAAAACATAAAGTATATAAAAAAATAGTAAAGAAAAATAATTTCAGAATTTTGAATAGGTGTAATAAGATTTTTAATCGATGTTCAACTTAATGCTCTAACCAAGAATCTAAAAGGGAAAGAGAGAGTACAAAAGACCTACACATTGGAAAAATAACATGTATGCTTTACTTAATTAAAACTCACAAAAGAGTATTCCTCAAATAAAATTAAGTTTGGATTGATTCACCTGTGCTTCTTTTGATATACTTAGCTACATAGAATGAATTATAGAAAAAAATAAATATAAGGGTGATAATATTCATTTTAGTTACTCATGTAGAGCTATGAAGTTCAAATTCATTGAGAAAGTTTTACTTTCTGTTATTGTTTTTAAGAATTACTTAACTTTAAAAATAAAAATATCCTAAAAACTTTATTTAATCATTTAAAATTTCTAAATATGAAAAATCACTCTTAAAAAACTAGACAAACTAAAATTAAATCTCTTAACAAGAATAATTTGGATACCATTTCAGAGGTATTATAACAAAACATAATTCAATCATTAATTTTTAAGCTCTTCAAAAATATATTCAGAGATTCAATGACATTGCATAAAAAATAATTATAAAAGTATATTTTAAATTTTACATAAATTTAAAAATAAAAATGATAAGAGAAAACTGACAAAGAGATAAAAATAAAATATTTGTGTTAATAACAATAAAATGGTAAAATATATTAATAAAAAAATAGAATTTGTCATTGTCTAAAAGTTCAATTTTATTTAGTTTAAAATTTCACTCTCATCTCGTGTAAATATAAAACACAAATTTTGCGTCAATTAAAGCTTAGTAATATTTTTGTTTTGAAAATGAATGTACTACGGTGTAAATTTGCTTATTTTATATTTTTATCAATAATAATTCTACTGGTAAAAAAAACAAAAACAATTTAATTTTTGAAATAGATTTTATACTCTAAAAACAGTTAAGATTGATTCACAAAATTGATTAAATTTTATATATTTTTTAGTGTATTTTATTCGCTAGTGCTCAATTCCTAAATATCCCTAAATTAATTTTAAAGTTTCTCAAATTTAAATAAACTATTTAAATCCATCCTTCTTCAACTGCTAATATAGCTAACAGTGTTTTCTCAACGTAAAACTTAACAATTTGTTTCTCTTGGATATACCTTAAAATTTTTTTCTATTAATAATAATAACTTTGAAATTGATCCTTTTTCTATCTAGTATACTAAACTACGATATTTAGGAGTGTGATCGTAGGATAACATTAAAAAATCAGAAAGTTTGACTTTTAAGATACTGCGATGCCAATCCTTAACTACATGCGTTATACTCGAAAAATTAATTTTAATTTTTCTATTTTCAGATAACATCATGGGTCAATTCAAATCCAATTTCAGCTGAAGAAAAAGGTATATGCTGTTCATAGATATTAGACTTTTAATATTTATCAACTAAGTAAGACATATGAATCAAAGAAACTGTTATATTTGATTTTAAATAAAATAATAAAAAATTTGCAAAATCAGATACACTAGACCCTCAGGAATCAACTCTTTGTCTAGCCCGATACCTCTTATAATCTGATATATCTACAACTGTTCATTCATAGCAAATTTCCGACAAAATTTCATTAGATCACGTTAAAGCATATTGTTTAGGAGACTATGACTTTTGTTCGACGTAAAATCTCTGCAACATTATCGTTTCATAACTTTGCAAGGGCTAGTCGCTATTAGTCCAAAATATCTCGTAAAAGACATCCGCCTTCCATTACATCGTCGTCATACTCGTAATGTTATGATTAGTAAATCAAAAAGTAATGTGCAATAAAGTTATAACAGAAAACTCTAAACCTGAAAGCAATTAATATGTTTTTAGTTATACCCTTTCTCCATTCTCCACAGCCTTTTTTTCTTTAAATGTATTATTTAATAATTATCTAAATTGTGATTTGTTTAAATTTTATCTTTATTTTATTTAATTAGTTAATTTAAATACTTTCAAAACTCTATTTCATTACAGTTAGATGAATAAAAGTTTATTTTGAAAGCACTTATTTTTACATTTCCATCGTATATTCTACTACTGTGTATTAGCCTGTGGCGAAGTTTTTTTTTGTACAGGGGGCTAATGCCGTATATTAGATGTCTGTTTTTGTGGAAAAAAGGTATATGATATTAAACAGGAGACAGCAAGTTGTGGTTTAGAAATTTCTTCTAACCTCTCGTCTTCTCACCCGTAAGGGAAACAAAATTTGATCCACTGTGCAATGTTATATTTGCTGAAATATTGTCATATGATATTATTCTTCTTTGTGATTCATTATTAATAGTTATTTTTCCTACTAAACTTTTCCAAAATCAAATTAACACATTTACAAACAGTTAACAATTACTAAAACTTCAATTTACTTTTTTGATTATCCTCGGTCTTTAAAAGTTAAATATTTCCCTTTCTTTAGATTCTTGTAGAATACCAAACTGAAAATTAAAAAAAAATAGTGTCGAATTCAAAAATCACTACATGTGAAAAAAAATTCTAATAGGATAATTCCCATTAAAATAAAGACTTTTCTTGTAAATTCTTCCAAGCTTAGTTATATTATTTTTCTAAACTTAATTATTTAATTTTAATACTTTGCAGGGTTTTGTAGATATATGTGTATATTAAATCTTTACCTGAAAAATATAGCTTGAAAGAAAAAACTATAAAAATTTATTGTTTTGAAAAAATTATGTAACCGCAGTTAGATGGCTGAAATGATCCAATTATCACATTTTTTACCAAACTTATTAGTTTCTGAAGAAAAATCTTTTCAAAAACTGCTGTAAGAAATAATATTGTGACACTTAATACTGTAAAAGTATAAAATTTTACAGCAGGATAGCAAATGAAAGTTACAAAACTTGTTACATAAGAATAAAACGTTGAAAAAATTTACTTCGAAAATAAGATGCTTAGAAGAGAAAATATATGTAAATTTTTATGTTATTTATTTTTTATTATTATGCCATACCTATAAAACCTATTAAAGGAATGGTATAAGCATTGGATCTAGTATTTTTGAAAACACGTGAATCCTCCTATTGCCTAAAATTCTAAACTATATACTTCAAATATTTTTGAGTTCAATTTAAAGCATTTGTTACTCTAGAAAAGTTATTTTAAATATTTGAGAAATCTTTTGACTTGGTGATTGGCTCAAATCACAATATTTTTTGTAATATATTAATATTTAGACTAAACAACAATTAGATTTACAGTAATTCAAAACTGTCAAAACCAGCTTTTTTATTCCAGTGACAATGAAAAAACACCCATCCAATAAGAAAAATGCTAATTAAAATTTCAGAAATATTTTTTAAATGCAGTTGTTAGAAAATGTAAATATTAACTCAAAAATAGGACACATTTTAACCATGAAATGTAGAAATTGATTTTTAAAAAATATTATGTTTTACATAAGAATTTCCTTATTTCATATTTCTTTTTTTGTATTTTTAGAGGTAAAACACAGTATAGTTAAAAGGTTTACTCCTCTTACTCTGCCTAAGGATATTATTCTATTGCCAGTGGAGCTTGTATATGTAGTAGTCGCCTATTATATATTTGCTGTAGAGCTTATTGTGGGACTTTTCATCAATCTCTTAACTCCACTTCCATGGATTGATCCATTATCTGCCATTATACAAATCATTTACGGAATTGTACAGCTTATTACAAATTTAATTTTACTTTTACTGTTTAAGATATTTTAAAAATTGTATTATATTAATTGCTGTAATATTTAATTATATTAATTTGCTGTAATATTTCTCGATAAAAATAAAATAAGTAATAGAAACATAAGCTTAATGTAAAAAATATAATTGTTTTTTAGAAAAATTAAAGAAGTTTTCATATATATACGAGGGTGGTCCCATTATAATCTGGCCTAACATGATTCTGCTAATGATAATCAATTCAAACATTTATTATTATTCAACATAGCTTTCTTTTATTTCTGAACATTTTTTACATCTATTAATTATCAACTCTATACCTTTATAAAATAATCTTTTCCCTTGCCTTCAAATTGAGGTCTGTAGTTCATTATAATCAAAAAATTTTCTTCATCCTAAGTCCTTTTTCAAAGTAGGAAACAAGTAATAATCGCTTGGGGTTATATTTTAGCTGTAAGCTGGATGCTCTAATTCAGTAAAGCTATATTGCTGAATAGCAATCTTTACAACAGCAGAATTATGGACAGAAGCGTTGTCGTAAAGAAGTAGAATCCCTTTTTGTAGTTTTCCATGAGGTTTATCTTTGATACACTCTCTCAGTTTGCTGAAAGTGAAGCTTAATACTTGCTTTTAACAACAGTATTACAGTTTTTAATATCAACCATTTGTATGCCCTTACAATGCCAAAAGATTGTGCACATAATCTTTTTCGTAGACTGCTGGACCTTAGCCTTAATTAGCAGCTTTTCTCCCTTGTAACGCCATTCTATCGACTCACGCTTACTTTCAGGATCATAGTAGAGGACCATTGTTTCCTCTCCAGTACTTACGTACTTACGCACGATTAGATCTTCTGAATTTAAAAAGAAACTTTATCACAGTTTTATACTCAATTTTTGACATTATTAAAATGTGTTGTTGTCGTGTTGCTTATTTAGATCCTATTATTAAACTAAATAATTCACGTCAATACTTGTTTTTATTTTTCCTTAATAACTAACCAATTAACACCTTGATACAAGTTATCTAGTTACAAAGTTATCGCAAATGTATGAGCCCAGATTATTATGGGATCACCCTCGTATATAGATCTATCTATATATATCTATCTATCGTAGAAATATTCACACAATTCTAAAAGTAACAGATATGTGATATTTCTGATGGAAGCAATTTCAAGTAATTTTTGATCGTGCATGCATTTGCCTTCTTTTGTTTTTGAGCAACACTAAAGTTTAGAAAAATTTTAAAAGTTACTAATCACTAGAAGTCTTAAAATCTAATGAAGTCACAGCCTTGCAAATATTTTTCGAAGGATTGAATAAAAAATTTTTAAAAATCAATTGTTTTAACCTTAAATTTATATTCACTGTAAGCTGGGGATAAAAAACCTAGGTAACCTGTTTGCGTTGTAATCTTGTAACAAGTCTTTTAAGTTTAATCCTTAGCGTCTAGAAAAGTTGTTCATTGATTGGAAGCTTTGACTGATTTCATGAACCTATATATTGTGGAAGCAACATCTATTTTAAATTTTAATTTTAAAATTTAGCACACCAGGAGAACAATATGTCAAGCAAGCCTTGTGAAATTACTTGCTTGACATATTGTTCAAATGTAGCTAGATAGGTAAGAAAATTAGTAACGTTTAAAAAATAATGGAAAAAGAAAAGTGTTGTAAAATATTTTTTAAAATGTATAGAATGTAGTATAAAAATATTAAAGTGTAATTTATAGCAATTTTAACTAAAATTAATTAAATAATTTGTGAGAAATAAACTGCTTTTTATTAAGGTTTTAAAACTTTTTTTTTCGAATTTTTTTTGAAATTCTTTTCTAAATGTCCAACATGTCGAAAATATTATGTCAAAATTTCAGATGAATCGGAGTTTCAGATGACTGCTCCTCATATAAAAAACCAGATGATCTGGTAACCACTTAAGCCTTGTTCAGACCAGAGTATTTCCATCGCTCGACGCCTAAGGCATAAAACGGGTGGTGCATTCAAAATTTTCAACATTTATTGTGAGATTTTAAATACTTTTTTCCAGCAAAAGGTCAAGAAATTGTGCTAAATAAGGTTATTCAGAGTTCTTGTACCAGTATTCACTATTTATTTAGCAGAATAGGGGCTTCAAATTCATCTTGATGAAAAAGTTAAACAGATAGAAATGGTCCTGCAGCTTCCCTTCAAGATTTATTGATCTCACCCTTTTGAATATTTAAATAGGTGCCAATAAAGAGAAAAGACAATGTATTAATGTGATTTGAATTATAGCGTCTTTTTTAAAATTACACATTAAAAACTTCGGCCAAAGTGATGATGCAATTTTAATATGCCATTGTTCTTTTGTTGAAGTCGTAAGAAGTAACTCTAAATAAAAGCTGGCAATGTGCTTTGTATTTGATTCATAATTAAATGATTTAAGATAAGGCCTCAAAACATAATGTAACTATACCCTAATTATACTTTAAAGACGGATACCTAATTGCTAAATGGTTGTTTCGATAAAGTTTTATTAAAACTGCTCCTTTTGGAAGTTTGTAAATTAAGACTAACTCACCCCATCCTTTTCTCCTAGATAAAAAAATTTTGCTCAAATGCCTGTCCGTGAAAAGAAAACAAAAAGATAGGTGTCGTATGTATAGGGCAGCAATCTCTGATTGGAAAAAAACTAATTTACCAACCCCGAGAAAATTAAATGCCAGAAACAAAACAATTTTGGTTCCTGCAATTTAACGTATTCCTTAAAGACTGAATCTTCTTTTTAACAGAAAACACCAATGACCAATATATAATGACCAAAAATATAATATTTTTATTTTACATGCAGCACTCACTCTCAAAAAGCAATGTAAGATCACTTTCAACTATGGAAGAAGCAAAAATTAATAAAATTTTGAAAAAGACAATCTAAAGCTATCTTGCTAAAACTTAATAATTTAAAGCAATGGGAAACTAGATTCCATTTCAGAAAAAAAACTGTAGCGCTTTAAAGTGTTGAATGTGTGCTACCATAAATTTTAAAATAAAATATGACACTAAATAAATAAACTAAAAATAAACTAAATTTATAAAAAAGTCAAAACTTGAAGTTAAACTTCTCGTATACAAAGCTAAAAATCGAAATTAAATGAAATATTCTGGGGAACTATCAGAAAATTAATCCAGCCTGGGTGTTTTATGCAGCAGAAAATCAGATGGATTTTAAGTTAACATCTAAATAGCCGAAAAATAAATGCTAAAAAAATGAATTACACAAATTTACACACATACACACACACATTAATCGCTGGGACTTGGAAAGTTTTCTGCATATTTTAGGGTGGATTTCATGAATACCGAAACTTTCTTGTAGGCTATGTAGAGTCTTGATTTTTTTAATTCAGCTTCTTCTAACTAAAAACTTTTTACTATAAAATTAAGGCCAAATATCCTCTGTTTTCTTTCTTCTTCTACTTTAACAAGTATCCCATTTGGTCTCAATTGTAAGAGAAGCAGTTGGTGCAATCATAAAAGCTACTATTTTTCTTATACAAAGAGCAGTTTTTAAGAAACTTGCCTTAGTCTCATTTGATTTAATAATTTTAAGAAATTTTTCAAAACCAAATTAAACAAACATTTCTGGAAATATTAAATAACTTTATTAGAAATTTTTATTAACGGAAGAAAAATTTTCATATGATGTACTTTAAGATAATAAGATATAAAAATAAATATTTAAACATAGGCATTAGAGTGCATTAGAATTTACTTATATCAGAAAATGATATCAGAAAGTTCAAGACAAAAATTTATTAAAAATTTTATTGTTTATTTCAATTTTTTAAAGAATTCTTTACACAACAGCATGAATAAAATTTGCATTTTTTAAAATTTTGGCTGTCATTGCTTTTAAAACAATTCATTATCTAAGATAAGAGTCAAGAATTTACATGTGTAAATATATTTTAATTAATTAATAAAAGATATATATAAATGTTTATTCTGTTATTTGAGAATTAAGAAGGGCATATTCAGCTAAAATATGGCTAATTCAATTCAGTTAAAATCAAACTTTATCACAATATAATTTATTTTAGTTTTGAAAAAATTTTGTTTTAATGTAATAAAAAAACTAAAATTATTAAAACAAATTTAAATTGAGAAAAATGACTTCTACAAAGTTTGGTAGCTTTTTAGTGATTTTCAAAATATTAGTGCTCATTGTAAATAAAAAAATAAGCTCAGTAGAAAAGAATATTTCGAATTTAAAACAAAATTTCTTTTTTTAAATTTGCAGATCAGTTTTTCTAATGTAAAATCTTTTGGTCTTAATAGAGTTGCAGACATACCTGTAGTTTTGGCTGATATTGATGGTAAAAATTACATAAAAGAAATCCTTTAAATATATGTACTAACAATATTTTTTAAGCTTTATACATAGGATACATAACTAACATCTTAAGTTTTAAAATCATATATAGTCTCAGATGATACAAAAGAGTGGCTTTTCATCCAGAAAACAACTTTGCTTCTTATTTTTGAATTTGCAAAGTTTAAATTTTGTAAAATTTTCGAGATAAAATTTAATTTCATATTGAAACTATTCATTTGAATCAATCAAAAAGTACTCTTTCCCGTATTAAATAAGTATAGAAATTGTGAACGCATTTATAACAAATACGAAAACTCCTGTCGTTATTGTATTCGTGCAATTATATGCTTTATATGCCATACACTCTAGTCAAACAGAGCAAAGAATCTAGTTTTTTTAAATCTAATCTTTTCATGGAATCCGAGTTTTTTTACCCCATGACACACAGACAACAACCTAGTTTTTTGAACTGAACTGTCAAAAACTAATCAGCTGGTTTTGTATTGTTTGGTGGCTCTATTATAAAATTACTTAAAGTAAATGCAAAAATCAAATATTATAGTATAAAAATTTACTTTTTAAAAACCTAATCTTGTTTTTCTGACACAATCCTTTTTACTATTGTACTTTGTAAATAAAATAAATCGCAGGATATTAACAGGAAATATTTTAAATTGCAAATACATAAATAACAAATTAAGGAGAAATAGTAGATGCTTCAATTATAGTAAAAGAAAAATATTAATTATTTATTTTTAATTTAAAAACCAAAAAATAAATGGCTGTATTATTCTGAATAAAGTTTATTAGAAAATTTTTGAAAAAATACACACATAAACGTTTAATTAAACAATGGAAACCTCTTAGCGAATAAGTGCTAAGCAGTAAAAATGCAAAATGGCTTTTTTTGATTATTAAAAATTATTAATAATTGCAACTAAACTAAAAACTAGTTAAATGTAATAAAATTTTCTTTACCAATTAATCTTTATTATATATTTATTTTGAGTTGAGGGATATTTCCGTTTGTTTAGAATTATTAATATCTACATTAAAAAAGGGAAATATTAAATATAGTTCATTAGATTTCATACAGAGAAAAAACCTTTGGTCTACAAAAATGTCAAAAGATGACAAATAGCTGAAACTGATATAAATATTAACACTAATCCTACTTGTAAAACAGTCAAATGACCGTATTCAAAATTTCGTTTGAAATTTCTCGTACACAACGTTACTCTATCGCCATGTAACTTATTGAATTTACCTATAAAAATCCATTTTTGCAATATTCTAAGCTTTTTTTCTTGTATACTTTTCGAAAAAAATTGTTTAAAATCTCTAAAAATTTTTCTAAGCGGTCGTTTGACCGCTCATGATAGGACTAGGTATACAATAAATGTCGGTAAGCTTAAAGTAAAAATTGTAATAAAAATCTTAGGTTGTAAATATGTAAAAAAATTAAAAACAGCTTTTTTATGATTTAGATTTTATTAATGATTAGACATCTTAAAACATAAAAAAAAATCAATTATTATTGGGCTTTTTTTCATAATCAAACATTAAATAAAATTACTAACCATTTTATCTAATCATTCAATGTAATTTTACAGGGATATCAAAATTCATTATAGTCATGTGTGCATAAATAATCTCAAAAAACATTCATAAATCTTGAAATAGATTTATCACTATGTATCTTTAGCACTATGTCTAAACAGCCATCTTAAATTGGTTCCTAGAAAACAGGGACTGTCTCTTACCAGCAATTTACCTTCCACATTGAAGGTCTAAGCTGGTTGCTTTAATTTTCATACAAACTACATATATTTATCGTAACGACCTCACATTCTTACCAGAACCACATTCAGCAAGCACTCCAGAATAGCCCTTAGAATATTATCAACAATTCCATCTTCTACAGTAACGGTCATACATCTACAACTTTGTTGGAGTCCTGTATGTTATAAGAAACCATATTTCTTTTTAAGTTTTGAATAAAGTATGGACAATTCAAAAATAAACATAGCCTTTCACAATATATTCCAAATTGAAATTCTACAACCCACATAAGAAGAGCCAATGCCTATGATGCTTACTTATTAAAATTAGTTAAAATATTAACTTACATTTGATATTTTTTATTTTTAGATGAAACACTGCCCGAAGCAGAGTCAGCTGTACTGACACCAGTATTAAGCATACCATCTGCAATTGTCTTGACTGGAAGGACTATAGTTTTTAGTCAAGTTTTGGGAAGCATATTTTTAGAACTTTTGTTACAAGTTTTATTTGTTCTAAGCAATACTCTGTTTTCACCAGTCGGAAATATACTTAAAACAGTTGCAGTTTTCTTTGGAATTCCAAATGGTATGCTGCCATTATTTAAATTATATAAAATTGATTTTTCTGCAGATGAATTTAATATAGACATATTTGATTTATTTAATATTGATCAATCTGAAGCTAATTTAAGAATTCAAATCGCTTCAGATGAAGGAGCTCTTAAGTTTTTAGAATCCTTAAAACGTATTCTTGAAATTTTAATATTTGAATCAAGTATTCAAAATTTAGCACCAATTTTTGTGTTTACCATGTGTTATTTAATACTTCCAATTATTGTACCAGCTCGTGAATTATTACACTCGAAAAATTTTCATCGAATTCTTAAGCTATTCAATAAAATTTTAGAAAATAATATTTTAACTTATGGTGAAAGTAGTAGTTTTATCACAGCTCTGCTATTATTAATTTTTGCAAATCATATTCTATTTTCATCACTTCTGCCATTATTCAGTCTAGTGACCGAACAAATTAAATTTCTTCTCCTCATTCCAAAATTACTTTCTTTAATGCCGATTTTCATTACTGCAATACTCAGTTCACTTGGTGAAATTTCGGCAATTACTTCTTTTGTAGATATATTAATGGTACCAATTATTGAAATTTATTTAAATATTTTAATACCAGTTCTTTTGCCATTCTTTGCAATAAGTCCGGCCTTTTTACCAATTCTTTCAACACTTCCAATTCTTTTGATAGCTCTTACTAAACTATTTGAAACTTTCATCGAGCTTTTGGAGTCCTTGGCAGAATCTCTAGTAGATGAATTCAAATTGATTTTTCTTAAAAAATTAGTAGCTCTCCTAACTGAAGGGATTTTTCCACCAATAGTTTTTCCCATGATTCTAAAATTTTTCTTAATATTTCCTTTAGTTGTTCCTGTTTTAATATCTTTACCAGCACCAAATATATTATCAATTCTTTTGCCTAATGGCTTGACTTTAATACCAACTTTGTTTTCCTTACTAACAATTGTAATTTCTAGTGCGCAACTATCTTTAGTGAATATCTTAGAATTTCTTCAACACTTACCAGTTTTTTTCCTACCTAATTTAACACTTTTACGCATATTTAATATTCTTTTTCCATTTTTTGTAGTCGTACCCTCTGTTTTCGGAATTTTATTTATACTAAAACTCTTTTTTATGTTCCCATTTCTTTTTCCGATTCTCTTAGCTCTGCTTTTACCGATTTTTCTCCCAATAGTAATAACATATTTGTCAATATTGTCAGTTGTTATTCCATTTCTAATTTCCTTGCCTATCCCAAATTTAGCCTCAATTTTATCGTTAACTCCGATTGGGGAGCTTAAGAGTTTTTTTGAAATTTTAATGCCGCTAATAACTCTTTTGCTTTCTAATGTACAGTTAATACTTTTGAATATTCAAAAATTTCTCCTGCACTTACCATTTACTCTTTCATATCATTTCATATATTTTGTGATAATTCCTCTGATACTGCCAGTTTTTGCATTACATTTCGCCCCGAATATAGGCTCATTACTGCTTTTAGTTCCATTCACTTATTTTTTACAAGTTTTACAAACAATTTTAACTTCTGCTGCTAAAATCAGTTCTCTAGACATTTTAGAGCTACTTCAGAGCATATCAAACTTACTTCCAATTATTCCAACACTTTTCTTATTACTGTTCATTCTTCTTCCAGTTTTTATTTCTTTACCTTTACCGATTTCTCTTCCAATTACTTTGAATTTGTTCTTCACCCTTCCAGTAGTTTTTCCATTCTTAATTTTGTTACCGATTCAAAAGGTAGTCTCCTTCTTATTATTAAGCCCTTTGGTGTTGCTTATTGATTGTTTAATAACATTCTTAACGCTTCTAACTTCTAGCGCAAAACTCATTATGTTAACTATTTCAAAATTCCTACTTGAATTACTTATTTCCATCCCAATTGGACTAACTATTTCTACAGTTTTAACAACGCTTGGTTCTTTACCTTTACCAATTTCTTTTCCTGTGCTTTTAACATTTTTCTTAATACTTCCCTTTCTTTTTTCGACAATAATTTCTTTACCCTTGCCAATTTCTTTTCCTATTGTTTTAACTTTCTTCCAAATTATTCCCTTAGTTTTCCCAGTATCTATTCCATTACCAATCCCAAACTTGATCCCTCCATCTTTTTTGACACCATTACGACTTTTAAATAAGGTTTTTCAAAACTTATTTGATTTATCAGAGTTGATGGCACAAGGAATTTTGTTACCAATAGTTTCTCCCTTAATTCTGACATTTTTCTTAATATTTCCTTTAGTTCTTCCAGTTCTAATATCTTTACCTGCACCAAATATATTACCAATTCTTTTCCCTAATGGCTTGACTTTAATACCAACTTTGGTTTCTTTACTAACAATTGTAATTTCAAGTGCACAACTAGTTTTAGTGAATATATTAGAATTTCTTCTACACTTACCCATCTTGTTATTATCTGCTTTAATATTTTTACCAGTTTTCAGTTTAGTACTCCCATTTCCTTTTGTTTTACCCTCCCCTGAAGGCCTTTTAATTATTCTAGAATTCTTTTACATATTTCCATTTCTTATTCCAACTTTCTTGGCTCTGCCTTTACCGATGTTTCTTCCAATCCTATTAACATTTTTTTCAATATTGCCAGTAGTTATTCCATTTCTAATTTCCTTGCCTATCCCAAATTTAGCCTCAATTTTATCGTTAACTCCGATTGGGGAGCTTAAGAGTTTTTTTGAAATTTCAATTCCGTTATTAACTCTTTTGCTTTCTAATGCACAGTTAATAGTTTTGAATATTCAAAAATTTCTCCTGCATTTACCATTTACCCTCTCATATCATTTCATATATTTTGTGATAATTCCTCTGATAGTGCCAGTTTTTGCATTATTTTTTGTTCCGTATATAAGCTCATTACTGTTCTTAGTTCCATATTTTACTTTCTCTTCAATAATTCCAATAATTTTTTTCCTTTCTACTCCATTGCCTATTCAAAACCTAAATTTTATTCCTATTTTAACGGCATTTCTTAACAACATTTTTCAAAATTTAAGTAATTTATTAAAAATTTTGGTTTCAAATAGAGAACTTATGCTATCAGATATTTCGGAAACGCTTTTGAATTTACCACTTTCCATTTCAACTGTTGTTTTATTTAGCCTTTTTCTTGTAACCTTACCATCTTTCTTTCCCATCGTGTTAACATTTTTCTCGGTATTCCCTTTACTTTTTCCTAATTTTATTTCTTTACCGCCACCTTTTGATAATCTGAAGTTGCTTTTATCAGAAACACTGAATGAATTTATTACTACCGTTTTAAATACGAAGATAGAAATCCCTTCGAGCTTATTTTTTGTACCAATATTAATTAATATATTCATATATTTTCTTACATTTATTTTGCTGTTATTTGAGACCATTATTCAAAATTTTTCAGTAAAAATTGTAGAAGAATTTATTTATAATATTATTTTTTTGGCGCTTAGCCTCCTCCTCCCTTTCTCACTCTTAGTCACATGGCCATTAATTGTACTCTTTATAATAGTACAATTTCTAAGCTATGTAAACTTGCAAAATATTCTTTTGCTAGTAGCTCCTTTATCATCTAATATACTCAAAGTTATATTTGAAAGTAGCTCAATAACAGCACTGGCTCCTCTGATTGCAAATTTGCCTGGTGCTTTAACCTTAGGTGATGTAACTTATGAAAACTCTGGCCCGATTATAACGGCTGATAATGGTGCAGCTGCGGCTGAAGTTGTTGCTAACGGTGATGGAAATTCATATGCATATTCGTACGCTTACAAATAAACAATGCATTTCAAATATTATTTTATTTATTTTGTTTTTATGTAATAAGAATTTATGTATAATGTAGGCTTCTTTTATAAATAATAAATTTTAAACCCTAAAATTATTAATTAAATTTGCTTGTCGTCTAGTTATCCTAAGAAAAATTGTTTGTAAATTAAATTTGGTAATTTGTGAAATAAAATTAAACATATGTATATATAAATATTTTTTTATTCATTTGAGCAAACACTTTAGAACAAATTTCAGAACGACGTCACATCGAACAGTTTGCCAAGAAATCATTATGGGATTGACTACTATGGTGAACAACATCGACTCTTGTTTATGCCTGTTTTTAGTTTTATCTTCTTAGTATATTTTGTTGTTATTACTATTGCTATTGAAAATTTTTCGATAGCAAATTTCAAAACATTGAGGAAAAATAACAAGTTTAATATAATAATTTCCTACATTACTATTTTTAATTAATATTTTTTATGTTTTGTGAAATGATTCGTCAGCTATGTAAAGCTCTAAGGTGTATCAATTATGCATGAGTATTGTGCAGATAATTATAGCAAGCTCGATTGGATATGAACTCCAGAAAAAAATGAAATATGGTAGCTTACCCACTATATTAAGAGGTTATATACACTTAGACTTTTTCTTTATTCATTTTATTTCGTTTTACACGTTTGTACATAAATTTAAGTACACACACAGAAAATTTCAACTTCATCTGACCATTTTTTCTAGAAGTTACACACATATTTGTAAAGACGTAGCAGAGCGATTGAAAGGTACTTTTGAAATTTTAAGCGCGTTTTTCTCAAAACTGTGTTTTCAAAGTCGGTGACCACGATTGCTTGGAAGTAGCTGAACCAATCAGCCTCAAATTTCAACACACGCTTTTTAGGTATACTTTTCAGGGTTTCGGGGTGGCATTTTTTTTATAAACAGTTTATGGTCAAATTTTTTGTAAAAAATCGATTTTTTTTTATATTTGAGAAGCCGCCATTTTGTCAAAAAAATTTATTTTGCTTATCCCTTTCGATCAAATTCTAGAATACACGTTACTTTAACTAAATTTATTTGGCTTTTTAAATTTAGATGATCCAATTCAGAGATATCGTGGTCTCCGCAAAACGTCTTTTTTGATTGGAGCTCCAGAAGATCAGCTATAGCAGCTTTCAATATTATTATTTTTGATTATAAAAAATTTTAAAATTCAGTTACGAGTTACTTTAATGTGTGTATTAATTTTCTCATTGATAACTTTAAAGATCTTCTAAGGAAAAAATCTCGAAAAACCCCTATTTTAGAGGCTTCTGAGTGTATATAACCCCTTAAGGGAAAGTAGGAAAAGGAATGTATCTATAATTACTGTAATTTTTTATGAAGAAAACAACACCAAAATTTCTTCAAAAATTACAACAAACAAAGAATTAAATAAATGACAGCAACAAAATCAAAATACATGAGAGCTTTTCATTAGCTCTAGTGCCACTCATTACGTTTGCCGAACGTGACGTAAAAAGGAATCATACTTTTGGTTTATTAGAGGGCTTGAACTTTAAAAGGGTAAAAATTACCCCGAGAAGAAAATTTTCTTCTGTAGCTTACTATAACAGTAAATATTTTCAAATTTAACAAATCTTTTAATAAAATTCTACTAAATTTATAGCTTTATTATCTTGTTATATCGTTTCATGATTAATATAAATCAATGATTGCTACCTCAAAAAACCTTTTTTTTTTATTTACGTTTTAATAGAAAAGTTCTATTTTAAACTTTTTATTAATCAATAACAACTGCTTACATTTGTTATTTATATTAAATACTTTTCCTTAATCACAATAATATAGAAAATAAAAAAACGTCAACGTACATAGCTCATTGACTTAATAGTTTCAAGTATTAAATAAATATTCCTAGCATAAAAAATTTAAAATAAAGTGAAAATTTTCGAATAGAAACATCGAAAAAGATTCATAATGTTATTTTCCAAATTCAGTCTTGAAATTTATTTGTCACACTGGGTGTTTATCTATGTTTTTTTTATTTATAATA
Organism: Acrocera orbiculus; assembly: GCA_947359355.1. Lineage (NCBI taxonomy): Eukaryota > Metazoa > Arthropoda > Insecta > Diptera > Acroceridae > Acrocera > Acrocera orbiculus. The sequence continues at coordinate 29,712,556 of OX375757.1, forward strand.
ACCACTATTAAAAGTGCTAATAAAATAATATAATTTGCCAAAAAAGGAACTATTATTCATAACTAAATTTTTGAAATCAATTCAATTAAAATTAAGTCGTGTAAAGATGTCAGAATCAATTAAATTAAATAAAACTAGCGATAATTAAGGCTCAATAATAGAATTTATTTACGATGGAATTAGAATTTCAACAAAGAAAATCTAATAAACACCTATAAAAATTAGGCTTTGAACATTACTGGAATATTAACCAAACTATTGATTACCATTCTGTATTCAAAACAAACTAAAAATTATGTAATAACTTTTGCTCGTTTTGTTATAAATAATGGAACTTTTGGATTTCTACTTGACAATTTTGCCATTAACTTACTTAACTAAAGTCAAGATTTTGCACAAAAAAAACACAAATATATTCCGAAATTTTTTTGTAGCTATTTTAAAAAACAAGTGATGAATAAATCAAAGCAAATAGTTGAAATAAGTTCAGGAAGAAATGCATTCACCTTAAGACAAACGTGTCATGAAATAAACAACAAAATACATGACAATAAGAGCCGAAAGCTTATTGCAAAAGTGAAAATATATACAACGTCTGGTAATATTTAGTCATTTAAATGTAATTCAAGTCTTGTTTTATTGTTCAATGCTTTTTCGTCGATTTAATAAAACGCACTAGTTTCAATTTTAACTAGTATATTTGAAAAAGGGTACCATTAACTTTAATTTTATTATTTAAAAGTGTTCATTAAATCATATGAAAACTTAAATAAGAACAACTTTCATTCCTTTATCATATTCAAATATTTTCAAAATGTTTTGACCTTTATAAAAATATATTTGATGATTCTAATGCCACTGCAATACTTTTAATGTCCACACGCATTGGATACTTTCTTAACTATGATTAAAAGGTAATTTTAGACACAACATAAGCCATTGTATTTTTTAAACGAAGCTATTTTACATTTTTAATAAATAGGTTTCACTTTTTTGGTTTTTTTTTCCTTAAGTAAAGTAAAACTTTAATATTTAACAAAGTTATAGAATGGTTTCGCTTACTGCAACTAATTTACTGCGAAAATATTTTTTATCAAACGAAGTAATTGTTATGGTCACTTTCTATGGCAAAAAGTGTCTAACAATAAGTAAGTTAACAAATTAGCGGTTCAGTTATGAAATGAATGTTTTTTTCAATGGTTTCTGATGACAATACTATGGATGGTTTGTAATAACCAATTAAATACAACACTATTTGACATCGTTCGTAGCTAGCAGTCGAAAAGGCTTTAACATACAATATTTGACTATGTTATGAAATTACAAGAAATTTGAAAACTGATGAAATTTATGATGGAAGATGGATTGAAAGTTTTATATACAAATTAACATCCTCAGTTATTAAAAATTTTTAAGATTCTTCATACCAAAAGTTGGATATCTAACAATATTATAAATAAAGTATTTGGAAGTTTGAGTAATTAATTCCATTTTTGAAACGTGTCTGTTGCTGGCAGTATTTAATATTTAATTTTATATAAAAACCAAATGAGAAATAATTTTTGGCAAAGAACTATAACTCCCTTCTTGCAAAAAAAAAAAATCAATTAATTTCATTAGAAAAATATGCACTTTATTTGTAATTTATGAAGCCTGTGGTGATTTACTTTGAGCATTATAAAAGAACTAGGATCGGCCAGTTGTTGAAATTTCAACAATACATTGAAAAAAGCGTTGTTTTGTCTTTATATTATTGTTTTTTTTCTCCTACATTTTATATGGGAAAAAACATGCAGCACACATCACTCATTTGCGAGTGACATGTGTGGAATTTTGAAATAATTTTTTCATTCCGCACATCTTAGCAAAGTCGCCTTTCGAATGAAAGCGGCTTGAGTAAAATTAGTTGAGTTTAAATACCTTAAAAAAGGAGTACAAAAAACACCTTGTGTATAAACACAAAAATTAAAGTAAGTTATTTATTTGTATCATTAAAAATACAATATTTTTGTCAAAATATATAATATTTCAAGTTAACTATGAATTGTTTACATACCAAGTTTAAGAACTAAGTTTTTGTTTGTCGTAGTTGAAAAAGTTAAATAAATTTCAAAAATAGTTTTTGTTATTGTAAAAAAATAATGAAAATGTAATTAAAACTTGCTATACAAAATAATAAGGAAAGAAATTTCAAAAAAATTATTAATTTCTTTTTAAAAATCAACTTAATATTTATAATTAACTTAGGATAAATTAAAAGCCAGTTAAATCATTGAGCTAATCAAATAGAGAACTATAAGAATTGAAAGGATCAATCATAAAGCCTTAAACCTAAACTGGGCTCTGTGCTCAGCTATTTTTAACGAAGCATTTTAAATATGAACTATTTGATTTTATTAAAAATTTTCTAAGATAAGTTTAGATATAAATTCAATTTTTCCAACCATAATAATGTAAAAAAGTAATCTGAGCTTGGTTAAACGACTTTAAGTTTTAACAGGGATGTCAAATTGACAAGAAAAAATTGTTCTTTAAGCAACAAAAATAATGTATCAAATAATATTGAAGTGAATAATGCAAATATTCAACTATAATAAATTTTTTGTCATAAATATAAAGCTTATACCCCATACTATCATAAAACTTTTTGTTCATTATGAACTTTAATTAACCACATACATTTGAATGGTATATTTTTCAGGGTAATATAAAAATATTTCTGTTTATTCAATTAATTTAAAACACAAAACAAAAATGAAATAATTAAGCGGGCCAGAACAAAAGGTCAAATGCTTCCGAATATAAAATTTTCTGCTTAAATTTTCTTGTTTTCATGTTTTCAAAATGAAAGTGAAACTATCCTGAGAATAACTTAAGTTAAAACGTTCCATTATTTTTAACAGGTATAACACTTTACTATTGTAAAATAGAGGAGAAGACACAGACAGAATTTATATTAAAATGACTAAAAATGACCAAATGGTATAGCAGACAGGTGGCTACTAAATTAGTCTCACCACGCTAATGTTTATGACCAGAATAAGAAAATTTATACAGAAAGTTAGTTGGCAGACCCTAATGTTCAGTGAAAGTATAAATAGTCCCATCTCAATTATTTTTGTTTTTGCTGAAAATGAATTAGGAGTCGTCTAAACAAATGATATGCACTAGTTTTTTGCTTATGATTCTACTGTCTAGCTTATTGCACTTTTCTATAATTACTATGAATGATTTAAAAATCGATTGTGATTAGGTATTTTATTGTAAAAACGTTTTATAAACTTTTTGTTATTATTAAAGTTTAATTAACAACCATGAAATTAAGATTCGTTTTTGTTAACTTACTTGCAAAAATTTAAAAGCTAGTTTCATATTTAGTTTTTAAGTACTAAATCAGGAAATTTAAACTTGAGAAGATTCTACAATTTGCTTCGCTTCAAATATGGGTCCTCAGGTATTTGGCTCTAATGACTCTTGAAACTAGTTACTTTAGTTTGTCTTATGCTTAATTTTTCTAAAATAAATTTGGAAGCTTATAATACTTGAAATATTCTCACTAAAGATATTTATTTTAATAAATAATTATTAAATGTCGTCTTTTTGAATTCATGAAATATGATCCCTGATTTCCAAAGTATGATTCTCAGCCAGACGTGAAAATCCAATATATTTGTGTAAACTCACTTTTTCGTAAGAAAGAATTTCAGTCAACTATATTGCGAGTGACACACACTTATCCCCATTATTATAAAACATAATTTTATTAAAATTTGCTTCTTTTTTCTACTAGCTATACCTAGGGACGCGTCTCTGGGTCTCAGTCAAATGAAAAGAAAGGAAAGCCATAGAGCACGTTTCTTATAAATACATATATTTAATGTCACAATACTCTTTAGTATAAGATATTCCACTGCCTGTGTAGCTATATAGAAATATTGTCTTGTTTGTGGACTCTAGAAGAATCAACTTAATCAACACTGGCTACATAAAAAAAATCCGTGCCTAGATTTGAACCTAAACATTGAAAAGATTGACTGCAAGCATTGTTGATAGTGACTTCAAACGTTAATCGAAGCAAGAACTAAATTCTAATCTTTTTATTAAAATTACATATTTGTTGGAATCAAAAGACTCCAAGATTTTTACTTCTATGATGTTATCATTGCAAGCCTTGGATTCTTTGCAATACAATAATTTGCATGTGAAGTTTCAACGGTAGTACGTATGGTCCCATCCCTGACAGATTGAATAAATACCAAAAATCTGTTTCATAGTTAAAAGTTTTATTCTGCTTATATTTGATTTTCTTACTCAGAGTAAAATACTCAGAGTAAAATAGCTTCCTTTTCTTTAATATAAAAAAAAAGCTTTATAAGTTTTTTCATTTACCTCAAGAAATATTTTTATTAACGTATTTCAGATACAAATTTCATTTCTGCTCTTTATTTTTTGTAGAACTGCAAAATAGATCTTGAACTATCGCAATCAAGAAAAATTTGTTAAAGCCTAGCAATTAACTTTTTACATCTTAGTTCATCTAAAATCCACTCTAACAATAAACTTCACTCGATATTTATTTTCTTTGCTTTAAAATTAACAAAAAAAACTATTCAATCTATCTAAGCCAATTATCACCCTCAAAGAGACACCACCTGCTGACAACAAAACTAACCATCACTATGAAATAATATTTTCACCTTTATTCCGTTTGATCGCATCCTCCCTCGCACTGGCCAGGTAGTAAATAATTAAAGTCGCTGCCACCGTCAAGTAGGAAGAAATGGGTCATTTGGTATAAAACTAAGTCTTTGAGTGCTGGCCTTGTTATTTCGTTGTCATACTCGAACTAAGTGAGGAGTGTCGTGATACTTCTTCTTCCGTTGTTAATGTTAAACAAAACGGCAAAACTGAATTGCGATTTCATTGCTTTTTCTTTAACTTATTTCTTCTTCTAAAATGATTTTTGTTTTTTAGTTGATTTCTCAAACTATTGCCAAGCAGTCAACAAATAAATATTTCATTATTGTGTATAGTCACTTGCAGTTTTAGTGTTGTAATTAGTAACTCTTCGTTTGTCAGTTTAAATGTGATTTGAGGATTTAAGGCGCCAATTTGGACTGTGATCATTAAGTTTGTTTTTCTTGTGTTGGAAAAAACATTATTAACATTTTACTAATGTAAAATAAATTGATTTTGTTCTTGTTTTTATCAATATGGAAGGATACTCTGGTAAAAGTGTTTTGTGTGAGAATTAAAAAAAGTGGTCAGACAAGATGTTGTCAGCCTAATGCCAGCGAGTTCTAAAAACTTAAGTGTATTTTTTTGTTATTAGTTTGTACTCTAACTAATAATTGTGAGTAAAAGGGAACACTAAAGCGGATTATTCTAGGGTTGTTTTTCTTCGGAAGAGATAATTCTTCAAGATGGTAAGTTATTAATCCTCTTTGGAATTTAGGATTTTTATAAAATTGGTATGTAGTGTGTCATTTTTATTTGAAAAATGATTCTTAGTTTTCAAAGGTGATTATATGATAGCTCATATTAATTCAATGATTATGTTTTTTATTTATAAAATACCGCCAGCTGTGGGAAAATTATGTTCGATTATCAGTGAAAGTATTCCATTTGATTTCTTTGATCCTCAGCGTGTTGTCATTTGGATTGTATTTCATACTTTGTGGTTTTTTATTAATTGAAATTTATTACTTCTTCAAAACCTTAGGGTATTGCTCGTTTTGCATATAAAATAATTCTATGACACACTAGGTAAAAATTTTCACAAATGCTTGAATTAAAACTTCTTTCTTTTTCAATAAAAAGAAATGTTTTCAATTGAATAGTTAACCTTTGCTGCATAATGTAATTTTTGTTTTTTACAATTTATCTCAAACTCAATTTATTAAAAAATGTACTTAGTATAATGGAAATAATATTTGGTAAGCATAAGGTCTTACGTAATATAAGGACTATTATTCTCTAAGATTTATCAGTAGGCTTTAACGTAGTTTTCTTCATTCTATTGGATCAGAAAGAAAGCTCTTCTGAAGAAATCATTTCTAATCAAAACTAATTAAATACTTTTGAATTATTTTATATTCAGATTAAAGATATTAGTGTATATATGAAAGTCAATATATCCTTGCAAAGAGGATAACTAGGTTGATAAGTTGTGATCTTTATTTGGCCTCATGGCTAAACTGCTGAAACAGAGAACGGGAATGGTACCCAAAGGAACAAAACCTCAAAAAAATCCGGATAAGAAATGACCACCACTTGCGACACTTATTTATTCATTTTTAAATTTGACTTTTGTTTATCTTGAGGCTAACATGAAACTTAAAAATTATCACAAAACCCAAAAAGAAAAATTAATTAATCAAGATTAATTAATCAATTAATTAATCCTTAATTAATCACTTTTGATTTTTAATTTTAACTAAACTGATATATTACATTGTATATGAAATTAAGGACCAAATAAAACATTACTTTGGCGTTTCATATCACATGTAATACTTATACCTTTCTTCTATAATATTTTATCCGATTTCGCAGTTATAGTCAAAATTTTTCACAGAAAAGAATTTTAATGTCTTCACAATTGAAAATTTTTGAGAATAACTTTTCTGTTGGCTGGCACAAGTCGAATTTTGAGGTACTATTACCTGTTTAAAATGAAAAATTATTCTGATGTTTTGTAATTTTCTTAGATAAACAAAAGTTGGCCAAAACTAATCCAAAAAAGGATTATTAACAATTTTTTGAAAAGAAACTAAAATAAGTGAATAAAAATAAAAAGAATTATAAACAGTAATATAATGTCCTTAACAAAATCTAACAAAAATAAATAATGAAAGCAACAAATTCAGCAGTTTGTTTTTCGACATCTGAGACCTTTAGACAGCCTTCTTGTAGCAAAACCCCGAAAATAATTAAGGCTTTATTTGTTCTGTTTGGTTTTTATCATGATAATTTTTATAGTTTTATTGAATTTAAAGAGTGTGAATGGTCTTAAATAAATATTTTTACAGTTTAGTAGTACTTTCTATGAATTTTATTTGATATTTTCGCATCATAATTGTGAATTTTGCTAATATTTCTGCCATGTATGATTCAAAATTTTTGTTGGATTTGATGAGCATGAGAAATCTCAAATTGTTATTTTGACAAGCTTTATGAATTTCTTTTCCTTCCGTGTGTTCCCTGAAAACACAAGAAATTTTTTGTATTTATTATTTGTTCGCTTTTCAGTTCGACTCAGATAGTTCTCTGAACCATATTTTTATTCAAAATCAGCCAAATTAAATTTAAGATAGTAAACTTAATCATTGTACAAAAATTGTGAATAAGAAAAAGGAAATTTCATTTGTTGTAATTTAAGAATTCAAATGGTTGTTATTTAAAAAGTTCTACAATATCTCAGATTTAGGATAAACTTTTTAAAATGTTACGATCACAATTTAATGTAGGTTCTAGATTAAAATTTGTAAATCAATAATAATCAATAATTTTTCTTAAAAAATGGTTTTCAATTTTACAAATTCATGCTTTTGAGCTTTATAAAAATATAAATCAAAAAAAGCTAAACAACATTTTGTTTATAAACTAAAATTGAAACTATCCGAGATAATAAACAAAATTTAATTTGGATCCACACTTTCCTAGACTTCCGTCAGTTTTTGTGATTCTACGTCCAATATAAGTTCTATTATTTATCTTAAATATGTGTTTTATTGATTTCATTATTATCAATAATTTTATTTAGCTTTAAATACAAAACTGCACAATCATCAAATCGTACGAGCAAAATGATTTGGTGACTAGCCAGTGGCTTCAAAAACTTTCATAGAACAAAGTTCTTTGTTCCAAAGGTTTGAATTTAATACTTCATCAAAATAAATTAAGATCCTTTTGAATAATTCAAAACAATACCTATTGTCCGGAAACGTACTTTTTTAAATATTTGTTTATTTTAAAAATCTGAAGCTCTTCTTAAATGTTTTCATATCAACTGCACTTAATAAATATTAATCCTTAATCTTTGCATTGAATGTGGCAATTATAGTTACAAAAAATTAGTGTTGTCGCTCTCAAATAGCAGTCGACCGACTGCAAAACATAATAATAAATTACAAAAAGTTTCTGGCGTTTCTCATTCAACATGTAGCCAGCTTACAAAAAACATTAAAGGTGCATAGAGTTCTTCAGGGAAAAACTCACTTTTTCCAGAAGCATCTAATTAAAGAATCGCACTTTAAAAGCTTGAGTTCAGAATCGCTTGACACATTTTTAGCATTGGATTCCACCTTCTTAAGAAATCCAAATGCTGTTTAAGCTAAAAACTTGAGCTCTTGGAGACTGTTGATGCTTAAATTAGTAAAAGTTATGTAACTAAACGAGTATTAAAACTTCAAAATTTGATGTTATTCTTTTACACTAATTTTCCTCCTTTTCTAGCTTAAAACGGAAAAAAAACGCAGGCATCTGCAGATGATATTTTAAAAGCTAATATTAATCAAAAAATATTACTTTTTATTATTAATAGTTTGGTAATGTTCTAAAAACTCTTTTTCATGACAGACAATTAAAAAGAGCTTAATTGTACTAGTTTGGAATTTATTTTCTAACCCAAAATTCAATTTAGCTAATAAATAATAATTTCGTATTATATTTAAAAGTAATTACTTTTAACTTTACAAGAACAAACAAAAATTCAATTTTACTTTTCAATTAGCCCTAGTCATTAAATTAATAGCCAAATAATTTAATAAACCAAACCACGAGCCAGCACATCTTTAACAAATTTCACTTCTATAACTAATGAAACCATCAGAAAATAAATTTCTATATTTACCTAAACAAAACAAAAAAATAAGAAATATTTTACATGATTAATTTGCACAAAACCAACAAAAAATAATTTTAAGGTCAATAACTTGAACAATTTTATTACAAATTAGTGCAAATGATATAAAACTACCTATTGAAAATAATAAAAAATAATAAATAATAATAATTATAATAAATCATTACAAATGATAGTTAAAAAAAAGTTTCTAGTAGTATTAGTTGTGCTACCGGCAACAATGGGTGCTATCATGATTGTCTCAGCATGATTAAATTTTCACTTTTCAGTTCTTTCATGAGACTTCCAAAACCATGTTATGAGTGTGAGAAGAATTTCTATTTAACTATCTTTAATACAAGGAAAATCAGAACTTTTTAACAACTAAATTACAATGGTGTTGTCCTATGATCTATTCATATTATATTGGTTTCCATCAAATGAAATGGTGCTAGTCCATCATCATCTTGTTATATGGGCTTAAATTTATTAAAATGACTTTCGAAATTTATGGAAAGGTCAAGTGTATGATCGTTGAACAAATTATAATGTATCCAATTATTGATTATAATTAGGGAATTATGAATGAGTTATTCAGCATTAAGTAAGCTTTTAATAAGGGAGAACTCATCACTTTCCATGGAACCTATGTATTTCCGTTTAAAGATGCGAATCAAAATTACTTTTACTTCTTGTATACCAAAATATTAACATTTTCAAATTTTAAAATACAGGAATAACAATAATAAAAAAATATATCTTCGTTTTTTTTTGTTAATTAGTTTTGTTAATTTTGTGACTAATTAATCAGTTTTGATTTATTAATACTGAAATTTTCTTTTTCTTATGCAGTCATGTAGGCGTTGAACTGGTGAGTTCAAAAGTTTATGACATTACCAACATAAAAAAGGTAAAAAAGCTTATATGCAGGCTGATTACGTCTTTATTTTTATTGACTACTGGATTCTATAATGAAAATTTCTAAAAGCCAAAAGGTGTACAAAGTTATGTAGATCATTATATTTTTTAATAAAAGTTTTCTGATCTTAATTCAGCCTTTTTCTTATTTAAGATTTAATTTGTTTTTATTTATTACTTTAAAAAATTGTTTATAAATATCATAATAAGTAGACATATTACCACACTTTGCAAGTTGTAATATTAACATTTAATTAAGTTGCACTATTAAACGATGAATAAATTTAAATTGAGTGACTTTTTCTTAAACCTTAATTTTTTTTAAAAAATTTGCTATAAGACTTTCAAAATGAATAGGTAAATTAGTGAACAGTAAATATACGTGTGAAGGGAGGCTCATTAAATATTTGGTCTTATAGGTTTTATTGGTAAATTCCTTACGAAGGCCAATAATCTTATACAAATTTCATCTTGCTTATATCAAAAATTTATATGATAAATTATCCCTTTTTAGTAAATAAAATATGACAAAAAAAGTTCTTCTCATACACATCAAATGATTTATTTTGATTGCTTGATACACAAATAATATACATAACTTTAGTCATATTAATTATAAAGTTAATACTGTCCTAAAAGAAAACTTAAGTTTCATCTTACCTAAAATAATAAATGATTTTGATGAAATGAAGGTATGCACCAATGTTTTCTAGGCATTTATATAATTTGCTCAAGCTACGGGTAGGAACCCTTGAAATGAGAATCAATGAATTTCTGAAAGGTCAGTTTTACAGTATTGTCTAGAAAAAATTTTTTTCTTATTAAAGGATCATCGAAACTGTTCGAAAAGTGGTTTGGAGTATCAGATAAGTCTAGCTGTTGACGATGATGAAAAGGCTTCAACTCTTGTAGTTTTTATACAGTCCTTAGAATATATTCCAGTATAAAAACTATTTATCTGTCATTTGCTTTTTAACTTTTTCAACAAATTCATTCATTCATAACAGTATATTTCGATTGTAGTTTAGTAACCTAGTTTCTTAAAATTAATATAAATAATATTTGTGCTAGACCAAATATCAGCTACTTATTTTTTGAAATATTAAGGCTTAAAGCATCTTTTGATAACGTCTTTTTGTTCAACTACTACGCAAAATTGCTATTGCTTTTTATAACATGTACAAGACTCTATGGGACCAGTGATTCTTTCAATTTGCAGATAATTTAGAGTGTAAACCTTATGGAAGTAACTTTAAGCCAATTTGAGTTAATCAATTTTGGAAACTTCAAGCCAATGGCAACTTTTCCCACTTATATCAGATACATCTATGCTTTTTATTTGATTGGAATAAAGACCAAAACATTAGGACAAATAGCCTCTATTCTGATTTTGAAAGTATTTATTAAAATTTTGCTCAAAAATAATTAAAAACCCACATCTACAAGAGCTTCTTTTCCACAAAAAAATCCTGTCAAGTCACCCAAATTTTTCGTTTGAATTAAAATGTTTCGTAGTCGCATTTTTTCTAAGTAAGTAGAAAAAGAGCTTAGAACTATCCTAGGACAGAAGTCAGCTATAAAACAGTAAAACTGTCTAATCAAAACTTAACAAAAATTATGCACTTTCAATTTCCTATACCCAAAAGTTACTAAAAAACTACCATCTTCGAAATATAAATCCAATTATGTCAACCAACAGAGCCAGAAAGCTACATTTGAAATTAAATCTTGTCGTTACTTAGAATATAAAAGGAATTAAAGAATTAATAATTTCATTGATATATCTCAAATATTTTGAGGCCTCTCTTATTTGTATTTTACAAGACCACCCAATATAGTTTTAAAAATGACTTTTTGTTACTTTTTGATCAGATATACTCGTGTTATTCATGAAGGAACCTGATACTTTATGCCAAAACTTTCTATTAATAATTTGAACATAATATTTTGAATGTTATCAAAATTTAATTCAATCAATCAAATTGAGATTGAATTTGAATAGAAATTGTGCTATTAAATATCTGTTTCGCTTCCGAACAGCTTTTCTCTAAAGACAACATAATTACTTGGAGAAAAATTTAAATAATTGAAAATAGATTTATTTTACATATTAATAAAAACAATATTTATATTTTATCCTTAATGATATTTTATTTTAATTAAGGTATGAAAATTGATTACCAAAAGAAATATTCTTCTTTAGTTTATTCATCTTTTAGATCTAAAATGCGTGGCATTATGAAAAAAAAATAAAAAACAATTATTTTAAAATGATAAAAAAACCATATTTTGGGTGTTATTACAAAAATAATCAAAATAAATAGAGCAAGAGCCGCTTAACTTTCTAATATAGTTTATTTATCACTAAAAAATGAGAAAATTTTGGAGATTTTAGTAAAGACTCGTTACAAAAAAACCAAACTCTCTCAATGGGATTCAAAAGCCTCAAGATAATCAGACATCGTCTTTAGTTTATCTAAAGGCTTTGAAAGCCCTGCAATCTTTACACAGCCAAAAACTTTTGAGTTTTATTTGATTGAAGACTTAAAGAATTTTTATTAATTTGGCTACACAAATATTCGGTTGTGAATATTTAGAATCCTTAATGCTACAGCTTCACTAACGCTTAATGTCCTTTAAAGATAAATGAGGCAACAAATAAAAAATGTTTGGTACTGTGCAGAAAGTAGAAAAAAATTTTGTGGAGCACACAAGAGAAACGGATTTTTTTTTTCCTTTTTTTTTAGATTGTGGATAATCTACTCCGCAAAATGGATGACTCTGTTTTATATTGTATGTGTGGAAAGTTAAAAAATAAATTAATTAAACGTATGCAGTGAACTCTATGTTATAATTAAATACAAGAAAGTGAATCCTTTGGCATTTTCATTAATTTATAAAGGTTGTCTGATCGTCTAATAAATATTTTTTTAAAGAAAAACAGCAACAGATATATGTGTTTTGCACCAAACCAAAACGCCTTCCTTTTTATTGTATAAAGTTATTACTAAAAAAATTAAGGAGTTTTTCTTTATCATCTGTTTTAAAAAAGAGATCTAAAAATACTTTAAGAATATTGTGCCACTAATACAAGAACTTGTAATCACTTTTTTTCCTTAGGCGTTACTATGTTGGATTGGAGTGCATTTTTTCAGATTAAAAAAAAGGAAATGTTACAATAGCTCAGTTTTTCACATAATAGATACAACGCCAAACTTAAAAAATTTCTTAGTTTTCCGTGAAACCAAGATCTTGATGTTTTGATGATTTTTAATTTCTAGAAAAATTCACAGTCTCCTTTTCAGGAAACTGACATTGTTAATAATGATTCATTGAAAAGAGATTTAAAATTTTTTATGATAGGAACACAATATTTTTAGATGATCATAATATAACCATTAGCATTCCTTTTTATATCAATTGACTGCAAAACTTAAGTACTAATACGCCTGTTATGAGTTGTTATGTTGTGATATCATTTTAATCTGCGGAAGAAAAAAATTCTATCTTTAAAGATATTAGAAATTTTTTTAAGATTATTTTGAATGATGATTTTTTTAAATAATTAATCTGAAAAAAGTTGTAACAGCATGTATGCAAGTTTAAGTAGTGGAATTATTATTAATTTATATAAAAAAAATTAAATTAGAACAAATGTAGCAACAATATTTTTCTGTTTTTTCTTAGCAACTATTGTTAACCAGATTAAACAATAAACATTTCTTGCTAAGTTAAGAATCTTTGACCGAAAAACTTTTAAACCAAATAAAAAAATTATTTAGAAACATCTCAAACACTTTACGTAACTATCAAAGATGCTTTTTATGAGCTTACGTACATAGTTCAAGCTGTCAACATAAATTTACAGTTCAGAAAATTGAGGTGTTCCAAATTTTTTAGTTAGTGCTATGGCATATTAAAGTAATTAAATTTAAAATGTGTCCTTTCTGTCTTCTTTTGAAACTGGGTCAGAATCATAAGTATCTTTCTATGCATCAATCTTTAAATCAAAAGTAATTATGATGACTACACCCAAACAGGTAAAAACTTAAAGAATTTAATGTACTTGTGCGAATTTAAAATGAAATTTTCTACTAAAAACTAAGAAAAAATAAAAATGACAAAAAAAAATGGGTAGATAATAAATCTTGTCGGTGATTCTGAGATGAAAATATTGAAAGTGAGATTCACAAAGCGAAAGCTACATTAATAGAACACCGCAGCTAGGCATATTTTATATAATAAAAACATCTACAGAATTTATAACAAGTTATTCATTATTTCGAGAAAAAACGTGATTCACTTCAATTACAAATGTTATGTTGAGATTGATGTGTTTAGCAACATTAAAATTTAGTAATACTCTATGACTAACTGTTTAATGCTCAAGAAAACTAATCCATAGTTAAATATTTAAGAGTTCAAATTCAAAAAAAAATGTTATTGATGAGAAAAAGTCGTAATAATAAAAATAATATAATATTTTATGTATTTTGCTAAGCCTAGTTTGATGGATCATTGATACTCATCCTTAAACCCATTCCATTTTGCATTTAATGTAAAGCACTTTGGAATATTTTCTTTCCTAATCAAAAAGAAGTGATATTCCACTTTTTTCGTTTGTCTTCTTTTAAAAAATAACACGATGTACCCCATAAGACTATCGAATGACATAACTTATTCAGCAAACTATTATTAACGTAAAGCAAGCTTCTTCTTTTTTTGAAGGCTTCTATTTACCTTTTCCTTCATTTTGTTGAGGTTTGTGATTGCTTTAACAATATATACCATGAGCTTGTGATATAAATACAATACGATAAGGTATAAAATTTTTTACAGAAAATTCAATCCATTTCTAGCCTTATTACTTGCAAATGATTTTAAGACAACTTTGGGATGAGATATTGAGCCGATGAGAAAAATAAATCGAGTAGTTTTTTGGTAAAATTATACCGAAACCAAGGTAAAGATTCAAAAACACAACCAACATAAAAATAAAATAAATAGAAGCTGTTTAAAATCGATTAACAGCTAATTAACGAAAGTAAAAAGGAAAAGTTTTTATGACATTCAAGGAAAAAAAAGATAAATAATTCTGCTAACAAGTTCTCTTACAGTTTTATACCGTGAAGCAATTTCAAATAAAATGCTTTTTCGGAAAAAGAGTTTTCTTGACCCCGCATTTTTTTGGTAATAATCTTTAGAAGTTAAATACATTGAATATTAAAAAAAGTAAAACTTTTACTACATCTGAAGATTGTTTCCGGTGGAACTTAAGGTTCAACTCATTACTTTTAAGCGATTGTGTAGAAAAAATTATTAAATTTTAAATAGAAATTTCAATTACATATTAAAGACATTAATTTTTTTTTCAATTTTCACTTACCGTGTATAGAATTTTTGATGATAAGTACCTAAAATTAGTTACCTAATTTTTTACAATATAAAATTGAAAGCAGAACATCTTCAAATTTTCTGCCACTTTTAATTTAGTTTTAATTAAACAAAAAAGAATAATAAAAGTTCATTTTAACTATGAAATTTGTGAAAAATCTTACTTTAATAAATTTCTATTTTTACTTCCATTTATTAAAAAGTGAATTAAAAGGTAATCAGATCATGAGATACGCTCAATACTCAACTCATTTTCAGATAAAGAATGATTGCGATTTCAATGTCTGTAGGCCAAAGATTCCTCAAATGAATTATCATACAACTATTTTGATTTAATAAGAAAAAAGTACCTACTATATAAATTAGCTCATGTGAACTATTAACAATTCAAATATTTATTTTTGTAGTTTTTATGCATTACATACGTGTAAAATGTTCAATCTTTGGTTCGATAGTAAAAGTTGCAAAAGCTTTTGCGGATGTTTACTAAATGACAAATATTTGTCATTTCGTGTGATTATTATCTTTAAAGCGTTATGCTTGTCTTTGGTGGCCTGGTATTTCTCATGAAAATGAAAACGATCTTGTCAGGAAATTCATTGTAATTTCTTTTAGGTATGGAAAATAAATACTTTTTGTTATACTGTTATGCTAACATAGGCAATTCATAATTTGAGTCGGTGTCTGATTTTGTGCTATTCTTTAATTGACTTTTAATAACTCTGATTTTTTTTGTTTTGTCTCTGTTTCCGATTATACTTACATTCTGTACAATTTATCTAAGCAAAACAGTTTTCCTAGCCGATAGTAATTTTCCGTAATAAAACTTTTGAAATATTTTATTTTAATGTGATTTTTGTTTTCTAGAATTCAAACAATAGTTTAACAAAATAACAATAACAAAAAATAGACAATAACAACAACAAAAATTCAGTGATAAATTAGGATAAAAACTAAACCCAACATATCAGAGCTCAATAACTCAAGCATTAAAAACAAATTTTCATTTTACCTGTTTCACTTGACACTGTCTCGATTTTCAAATCAATCATTTTTAGTTTTATGATGGTCAGAGATAGAAAACAAGGAAGATAACTTAAAAGGAATAAAACTTACAGGTACTAAAAGGTTTCTAATTCTTAGAAAAAAAAATATATACATGTCAAGAAGTCAAAAAATCTTTTGTTATTGATGGGCTGACTAATGAAATTCATGAAAACTACAATGTATGGACATTTGTAGTCCATTGTAAATTCTTACAAAAACATTCATTTTCTACTCTATACCTATCTTTAGGATAGAAGTAGGAGCATTGAATTTTAGATACATTCTTTTTGTTTTTAAAAAAGGAAAATAATTTATGGTGCAATAGAAATCAAAAACAATTATATGATCAGTAGAAACAATTTTTCATTCTGAAGATAATTGTCTATTTCTATGAGCTAAGCATTTCCGCTTTTGGATAAACTTCTCAAGAATTTTGTTATTCTAAACTCTTATACATAGTAAACGAATTTTTTAGTTTAATTAAGGCAACAAATTACGAACACGAATAAAAAAAAAACGAAATAAAAGTTACATATGCCAATTTTTAAATTTGCACAGTATTTAAATTTTATATTTTTTCATTATTATTTTAAAAGTAAGTTTTTGATTTCATTATCAGACTTCATACTTTTCCACAACATCAAAACCCTAACGACTTTTGCAATTTTTATAGAATTTAACGATATTTTCCACTCAAATATATGAAGTCGATTGGTCAATTGGTTGGAATAGACTCCTTTAAGACAACGCGACATTAAAAGCAATTTGTGTCATAGAAGTTGTTTTAATATTTTATGGATGGCAAAGCCTTTATCTTCATTCCCAAGTAGATGATTTTCTCTGAACAAGTAGAATGCTTACCAAATTTTTCTTTTATTTTTAAGGTGCTTCCTTTTAACAAGAACCGCCAAAATAGTTGTAGAATCAACTTTTTGATTTTAAAAAATTTCAAAATTAAATAAATTAGAAAAATATTTTTACCGTTTTCTTGCATAAAAAAGATAACATTTTGAGTATAAAAGTTTATTAATGAATTTAAAAATATTTTAGATACTAAGATGGCCTCTGATAGTTGTATTTCTATCATTCATAACAACATTATCAGCCATACCGCCACCAAAGGAATATTTGGTTCCTCCGCCAGTTAATCCTACCAAATTAAAACAGACAAATTTCAATGGTTCTATTAAAGATACAAATGGAACATTTATGCAACGTATAGCAAGATGGTTTGGATATGGAAATTCACCCAGAGAACAACAATTACAAGCAACTTATAATTATGTACAATATCAAAAGGCACCACAAAGCAATAATTTAGTTAAGAGTGAACAAAAAGCACCATGTAATCCATGCAACAAAATTCCATGGATACCAATGTTTCCAGGCTTAGCACAATATCCAATAATTAAAGGAAATCCAAATTTACCACAATTTAAATATACACATTATCCAAATTTAAATACAATTGTTCCATTTCCCGTTCATAACTATCCAGGTCAAATATTATCACCACAGCCTTCACAACTTTCAAATACTTATACAATACCAGAACAGCCATATTATTTTCATCAGTCACCAATTAAAGATCATATTCCACAAGCAAACATGTTTGCCATTGAGAATCGAGCACCTCCATTTAATATTATAGCATTTCAAAAAAAAATGAAACAATTTTCACCAGTCCCATTTCCGAATCTAAGTATTACACCAATCCCACCAATTTATAAGGCTATACCTTTTACAGAACAATTAAAGACTACCTATTCACCGATATTTACTGATATTCCAACTACAACTACTCAGCGAACAACTAATGATGCAATTGGTACTACATATCCAAGCTTTCCACAGCAAAAAAATGCTGGTTCTGATGCTGATATTGAATTCTTTAAAAGTATTCCAGTCACGGAATATTTAGCTTCAGTTGAATATCCAATCAATATTGAGCAATCCCCGATTATTGATATAACAGCAGACCAGAAATCTCAGTCACAGACTAGTCAGAATGAAGAATATCCAAAATTAACAGAGCTTGGATCATACACAACAACAACTCCATCTACACAATTTGATCTTTTTTCTGATCCAATTATAATCAATCAAGGGAATGATTTTGATAACTTTGTAGCTGCTTCCTCTCATAATATTTCTTATAAACAAGAGAATAATTTGGATGTAGAAAACTATGTAACTCTGCCAGACGAGACATCAACACAAACTACGACTTTTAAGCCTGAAGAAACAACCACAAATTGGACACCATCCAGCACTATAGTAACTTCGCCATATAAAAGAGATAAACATACTTCAGTTTATTTACCTTATAATAGTTCTCCCCGGCCATTCATCAAAGAACCTTTAGAGCCTCGAGTTCAAAATAGTCAAATTAACACTTCCTGGCGTTCATCATCCACACATAATCCATGGTCATATATTTCAACACCATCATCAACTTTAAGTTCCTTACAGGCAGACAGTAAATGGTCTGGAATAATTTCATCAAAATATAACCCTCCAACACAATTTACACCAGCACCAAATGTTATTTTATCTACAACACCCAAACGTCCGAAACAAGTTCATCAAATTATAATACCATACACAATACATAATTGGCCAAAACCATTTAAAACAAACGATGAACATAATGTCCCGGTAAATGAAGACGCACGCTATAGTGGTTGGTCCAATTCACATGAATTAGAATTACACGAACAACAAGAATCTAATGTAGTTACCGCAACACAGCCACCAATACGTCGAACTACTAAATATCTAACTAAAATACTTGCATCAAATATTCGGGAACTGTTAAAACTTGAACATGAAATTAAAAACAAAACAAAGGATTCCATCGATTTTAATAAATTACAAAAAAATATTCATCAATGGACTCAACAAGGTTTCAATTCATTCAATAGCAAAGGAAGCACTGTTTCTGGTCGTGGGCCTGCTAAACATATACCTAGTGAATATTTTTCTACAGCAACATCAACATCTTTAAAACGACAAACAACAACACCTAAACCTAGCACGACAAAAAAACAATTAAATTTTGGTCCGTTATTAAGTGAAAACGAAATAAAAAAATTTGATGTTGTGAATAAATTATTAGAAAATAATCAAATTGATTTTGATACAGGATCACAGGAAAAAAAGATTGAAAATACAACACCAGTTGGTGTAACACCCCTTATTTACAGAAAATCTTCATCAACTCCATCAATAAATGATCTTTGGAAAAAGCTTAAAGTATCAATTTCACCGATAACAAAAGAAAAAGTTTACGTAGTTACCCCACAGCCACAATTTCATCAGCGAATCGAAACATCCTTAGGTGAACCTAGAGGTTTTTTTAAATCACCACGTTTTTTGGTACGACCAACACCAGGAACTAGTGAGTATGCCTAGCTTTATTTAAAATAATTTATTTTTATGTTTTAAAATCTCCCCTTCTGATAATTTTAACTTAAAATTTTTGGACGAAGTTCCTTATCGCGATTTTCAACATGAGAGCTAGCCTTTATATTTCTTAATCGCATTTTAGGAATGCTAACACGAAATCTCAAGGTAAAATTCTAACACTAGCACTAAATTCTATTTAATGATTATTTACAATATAGGGAAGATCACTACAGGATAGGTGTAGATCCTGTCAGGGGTTTAGAGACCACCGCCAACCCTTTTTAAATGCTTTATGTTTATCAAGATGATAAAAATGCTTTTTCGTTTACAAAGGCTCAATACAATAAATCAAGCTTATATACTCCTTAAATTCATAGCTCACAGCTATTGTGTCTTTTTTATTTTTTTATATATTTGTTTGAATATCATTTTAAGGAGCTTTTATTTCATTTATTTAATAATTTAATTTTAATATTTTTTTAGCACCTAAATTAACAACAAAGCCAACTAAAAAACCTGGTTACACTCCAGAACTCTTTGGATTAATGGGTATCTCGGAGTACAGCCCGCCAACACCTGTCGAAACATTAGATGGGCATTCAAAGGTATAAAAATTTATACATAAAATTTTCTCTGATTAATAAATTTTTTTCTATAAAATTTTAGGTTATTACCATAATTACACCGTCAAGCATTTTGGAAAATGAAAATAAAACAATACAGAATAATAGTAAAAACAGTAGCAATAGTTTAAGTTTTGCCACAAATGCATAATATGTAGCATAGTATGAAATTAAAATATTTTAAGAAAATTTGAAAACAAGAGTAATTGCCATAATGGTTAATATTAAACTTGTTGCTAGACTGATGCTATAGGTTCAAGACACTTAATTAATAATATTTTTAAGTTTTCTTCTAAGTTTAAAATTAATGATTACCCATAAGTAATGAGTTTTATAGATAAATTAAATTTGTAGATAAACAATATAAAAAAAAATTTTTTAAAGTATATTCCTACTTATATTTATCATTCATTCCCATTCAGTGCGATTTTTTTTTCTTTTTTCTGAATTCAGAATTCGAAATACGTTTCATTCATTTTTTTGAAGTTTTCCTTTCATATAAAACTAAAAAGTATTTGATTAAATATAATTAATGAATTAATGTTTGAACAAACTATATTAACATCAATTGTCATCCACTGCCATCTCAACAAAATTTATTTGAACTTGATTGGATGAATAGAAAAGATTTTATTAACAATTGAAGATTTTTATGCAAGCTAATAGTAGGAATATAAAAAAGACCTTTTTAGGATTTTTAAAATAAATATAAATAAATCTGATACAAATTTAATTTTATGTACATACACAAAATATCCTTCCTTAATTGCATGAGAAGAAAAAAACAAATCACGCTTACACAAGTACAATAGTTATTTGGAAAACAAAGAATGTTAACATATGTAAATATATAACTATTTTTTAACACATAAGTTTTCCTTTTTGTTTTTTACATATTAACCTTAATGAACTAAATAATTTAAATGTTTAAAACTTTTTACACACGCTTAACCATTTTTGACTTAAATATTATTTAATTACAATGAAGATAATATAATATCAATTTTGAATTCTAACTTTGTGGTCCAAATTTACTTGTGATTTTATGTGAAGCATTCACAATTGCAATTTCATGCTTTGAATCTAATTCACAATCATATAATCCACTAAGTGAATCTAAGCTAAGTAGACGTGAACTTGCACGACTTGAAATCGAGGTATCATCTACATCGGGTGCATTATAAAGTGAATTGACATCTGATAATGCACCTTCAGCATCAGTTAAGCCAGCCTCATTAAGTAATGATATATTTTCAAGTCCTGCTTCATCAGTAATATAACCAGTCGATTCAGCACCTCCTAGAAAAATACATTTTATTAACTTCCAGTCTGATCACTAGGTCTAATCACAAGTAATAATACCTGTTGCTTCTTCCCGACAATCATCATCACTCCATTCAGATTGACTTTCCTGAAGATTTATATCAATCTGATTATGATGATTAGCACCAAATTTAAGTTCATCATTTATAACATTTCCTTCACTATGCTTACATAAATTCTTCTCATTACCAACATCCTTATTATTAAGATTAATATTTTCATCATCGTCATCTAATTCATCATCCAAATTATCCTCTGTATCATCTTTATCTCCATTGAAAATATCTAAACTATCATTAATTTTATAGTTTTTATCCGAAATTTCATTACGAAAACGATGATTATGATCTTTGGTTTGAATACTTTTTTTACTTTTGGGCTTTGTATTAGAATGCATTTGATTATTGCTATGATAGTGATGTTGGTTTCGGTTTTCATGCAAAATTTCACATGATTCAGTATCAGATGTTTGCCTTAAATTAAATATAATAAATTTTAAACAATATAATTATTTGATTTTAAGCAAGTAAAAAACATACATTTGACTCGATTCAGATGGATTTTTATTTCTTGTTATTTCTTTAATGGCATCCAATCCAACTGGATGTTTGGCCAACATAAAACTTGTACTACTGCTCATTTTCATACCTTTGTCCATAGCTTCAAGTTCATATTTTAATTTGCTATTGTTAGCACCTAATTTTTTATTACTACCGTTACTATTACTATAATTTAATTCTATATTATTATGACAATCATTTAAGTGATTCGAGCCTGAGATACAATTAAAGTGGTTTGCATTATCCTTTACCCTTGATGACTCAATTAATAACCGTTGAATTTCACGCTCAAATGGGGATTTACCAATTTGAATTGCATTTACATTACTATTGTTACTATTGCATAATCTTTCATGATATTCAAAACTATTACATGAATCACCTTTATTATTAGTTGTAACAGTTTGTCCTTGACTTTCAGTAGTTGAACTAATTTCAAAATCTTTTAAATTTTTAATATCAGCTGGTGAGGTAGGATCAACTTGAATATCACATGGATACAACCATTGTAATGGATTTGTATTTTTATTTAAATGATTAATTGCTCTTGGTGAATCTTCATCACCTTCACCTTCTGTCGTCTTTGAGTAACTCTCATCAGATGAACTTACACTTGGTGAATGTGGCCTTGAGCTAAGATCATCTGTTGAAGACATTTCTCTTGTTTCTTCTATATCAGGTGGAAGCTTTGGCAATGGTTTCATATATGAGCGTAATAGTGGTGTATTAGCTCTTAATTGTGATATTGTTGACTTTGGTTGTGTAGATATTTCCTGCTGAAAAGGAACTCCATTTGATGAGCACATATATCTTGGTGGTTCATACATTGGGGGAATATTTTGGTGTCTTGGCATTACCTTAGTAAAAATATTAGTATTTTTAGCTGCGATTCAATGGAAGTATTAGACAAGCACAAAATTATTAAATGATACTATTTAAAAGTTTAGTAAAAATGTTACATGTTTATAAGTACCAAAGACCAATAAAAATACCAGCTTGCTATAGAAAAAGATTGATGCTACTCTCTAATAATATAAAGTCAGAAGCATAAAGTTTATATTTTTAATTATATAAGAATTTTAGTTAATCCAGCTGTAGCTTATTATGATAAGACCAATTGCTAAACGCGGATGAGGCAGGATTGCTTAGTAAGAAGTTACCACCACAACAAATATTATTATAATATTTAGTCACATCTGAGAATGTAATCTTTGATTTTTATTGAGTGTTCGAAACATTTAAATATTAAAATTTTTTAAGTGTTTAAGTAAACTAAACAGCTTGCAATCATTGATTTTGAAGGAAGCAAGTGATTTTGTGTAGTGTGTATAGAATATTCTCGGTAACTACAGCCCCTCTATTAAATTTAACATTTACAGGTACCAGAGAATAACTCTGTGTTATGGCAAATATCGCAAACTTTTTCTTTAAAATGCTTTAGCACTCATTAATACTTCTGCATCAATATAATTACATACCACTAAAATTCTTATTTGAATTTTAATAAATTTAAATAAAGAAAAATCCACAAAATAATTTAATTATTAAAACCCCAACTCCTACTTACCTTTGAAGCAAGAGATGTATTTAAAAGTGGCTCATTCTCTCTACAGCTACTATAATTATTACTAAATTGATTTCGTATGTTTAAATTATCTCTCCTGATTATATTATTATAACTTTCTAATTGTCCATAGTCATCAATAATATTATAATTATCCCTGTTGGTACTACTTATCTTTGAGTTTTCAATAATATTGAAGTTTTCACGTAATGTAAAATGAGGATTAGAAAACTGTTGCTGTTGATTTGGATGATAGTTGTTTGAGCTATAATGTTGTCTTTTAAATAGATTTTGATTATTTTCACGTAGATTCAACATTTTACGATTAGAATTTTGTTCATATTTATACCTTTGATCGGCATTATGGATCTGTTGATTCATATTTGAATTATCTAAATAATTGTAATTTTCTTTCTTAATGTTATAATTAGCATTCATCATATTATTTGGATGATAATTTTTCTCATTTATGTGTGATTGTTTTTGATAATATTCAGCAGGATGTGGTGGTGTTTGCTGCTGTGGTTGTTGTATATAATTTCCATGATTTTGTTGTCTATTACCCAAAATTACATTTCGAATTTCACTGTTTAAGCCATTATTTGTGGAATCACAAAGAAAATATGTTACCATATCTCCTTTGCCTTTTACTTTTATTTGGCCACGACATCTATGAAAAAAAATTTTAATTAAATAAAGTAAAGTTGAATATTGTAATTTTTATTTATCACCGAAATTCAAAATGTGATCCATGAAGGCTATCGACTACTTCTTGTGTTACTTGTGCATATCCAGGTATACCAGTAGAGTCCATGCGGCTAGCAACATTAACTGTGTTCCCCCATATATCATATTGGGGTTTTCGAGCACCAATTACGCCAGCTACAACTGGACCAACATTTATACCTGTTAAAATTGAGATAATTTTAGGAATTTTATCACAAAATTGACGTAAAGATTTTTACAATACTTAATTTGAAAAATATAAATAATATTTGAAGATATAAAAAAACTTTGATTATTATGTCGCACATAAAAATGTAAAATTTTAACAAAAAAAAAAGAAAATATAAGGTCTAGATTAACAAATCAACCATAGTAATTTTAGCCAATTTTCCAGCTTAAATACTTTAGAATTAAATTTTATTTTAATACTGTGTTTTGTCAAATACTTACCAACTCTTAACAAAAAATTGTTATACGAATGGTCATTGATTTCCTGTAAAGCTGCTTTCATTGCCTTAACATACTCAACTAGAGCAGTCATAAGTCGTCTGATAGAATTTTGATCATTTACTATAATTTTATACTCTAAAATTTATTAATTTATTTAATTTCTTTATCATTGTACTATATATAGTTTTTATTTACCAGGAATAAGTCCTACCGCAGCCATATAAGTACTTCCAACCGTTTTAATTTTATCAATCGAATGGAATCTGTCTTCTTTAAGGAGCTTAAATAATATTTTGATAATTTAAAATGAAACTCCAAAAAAAAATTCATTTACCTCATCAAAATCAGCTATTATCTCATTTAATAAACGTAAACATTCCAAACCTTGATCGGATCCATCTAATTCAGTGTAAAATTCATGAAAATTTGGTACTGATGCAAATATAACACCAACTTTTGCATAACTTTGATAATAAAGTTCCTGTAATCATTGTAAATTTAAAGAAGTTAGCAAAACAATATAACAAAATATAAATATCTAAATCTAACATTTTAATTGAAAAATGTATACATAAAATTACAGATTAAAATAAAATTTAACAAAATATTTTAAATATATATTTATTCACCATATTGCTACGAAATTGATTATCTAAAAAATGTGATGCTACATGAGCAGGTAAAAGATTATGTAGAATTCTTTTGTTTGATTCTTGTAAAACATCCATTTCACGTTTTTCTTGTGCTGCTTGCATTTGCCACAGAAAATCTAAGCGTGCTGTCCATTCAACAAGCCGACCATGAGCCAAAATTGTTGTCATAAAAATAACAATTCTTGCCAATGAAATTAAATGCAAAGGAATAGCTGAACTAAAATTTGTAAAGAATTATATTTCAATTAATTATGAAAGAGAAAATTATATTTCAATTAATTATGAAATAAAAAAATATATTTTTTTCTTACTTGATTGTCCTATCATAGCATTCAAACATGTTCGTATGCGACAGGGTAATGAACAAACTGTAGATTACTCCCATTGAAACGACAAGAATAGATTTAATGATTATTGGGAGTCTAAAAGAAAAAAAGAAAACACTTTATTTGATTAATTTGACTTTCAATTAAAAACAAGAAAAGTTTATTTTCCTGACCTAAACTAGGACAGCTATATTATTACCTATAAGTTCAAATTACTTCAGTTAAACCGTTACATTTTTTTTCTTTCAGATGACTAAGTGTTAATATAACTAAGACACGTTTAAGGCGCATTTAATCATTTGATGATATTTAGAAAAAAAATTAATACCAGAATGATAACAAAAATTACCCGGAATTTGTTTTCTTTGACTGATACATTCCGAATTTCTTCCGAAAGAAATAAAGAGTATTATTTAAACGTCTCGAGGAATTTGCACATAAGAATCTGGCACTGGAGAACAAATTTGTGGAAGGATAATTTTTGGATTGTACACAAGAATAATAATACACATACACTCAGAGGAAAAATTGTTAGCATATACAAAGTCAAAAACTCAATTAATAACATTAAGGATACAATATATTTGCCATATCTTGCATCATGAGAGTTTTTCCTCATCCCCGAACTAGAATTGTCATTGTGTGAAACTAATTTTAAATCAATTAAAGATATCAAACAGACTTAGCAGGATGAACTGAAAGTAATATTTTCTTCGCCGCGGAAAATGTGAGGGAAGTCGCATTCGACGTTATTATAATTATGTTTAACAAAATTGGGACTACTTTGAAGAAGTAAAAATAAATTTGGATGGTTGAAATTATATTTATGTGTTCTTTTTATCCATTCCTGTAATTTTCATACATAAATCTAGATATTTCTAACAAATATAAACTAAATTTGAATTGATACATATATTGAATTGTATTGGTTTACCTGAGGAGTCATGAAAGTCTGGATAGTGAATAGTTAAAAAAAAGTAAGCCTATTTAAAAAATAATCTTATATTTAAGTACAACAAAACTGTTTTTCATTTTTAAAACTAAATTTTACAAAAAAACTTTTATTTCAATGGAATTTAAAGCAACGGATTTTATTAATTTTATAAAAAAAATCGCTTTTAACCTTATAAAAATTCCTCAAAGACAACTCTCAAGTAAATAAACCACAACTTTTGACATTTACCTTATAAATAATAATATAAGTTTTAAAAAATCTTGGTTTTACTTACCGAAGAAACACAGAAACTGAAAGAAATGCAAACGTTGCCGATAAAGAAACATACTGAGGAAGAGAACATTTTCTATGTGAATAGCTTTCAATAAATTCCTTATCAAAAACTTCGGTCAAGTTACTAAGACATGGACTATCAGTAACACATGTAAACTAAAATTAAAAAAAAATTAAAATATTATTTTATAAAAATTTCTATAGAACACGACTACATACCACATTAACTTGTCCAACAGAATATATAAGGATAATTGTAAATATTACAATAGCCAGCCTTAATGAAAAACTTTCTGATAGATCCCATGCGATCCATTTTAAACGAACAGCTAAAAGCAACATTAGAATTGAACTTAACCAAACAAATGCAGTTAAAAATAAAATTAATAGAATCAGTGTCCTGGGTAATGCTGAAGCTTGTAAAGCTGCACCAAGAATAAGTAACAGTAAATTACAGACCATTGCAGTTGTAAAACCTAAATCAAAATCTTTACGATATTCACGTTCATTCTCTTCTTCACGAAAACGTAAAGTTATATGATCGACATGGATCGATTTATCTCTATCCACAGAACGAGCATTAATTGCTTGTGATAAAAAACGATTAACCCGATTAGTTGGCTGATTATGAAGACTTGAATGTCGTTTACGAAACGGTCGTTTAAAACGTTCTGTTACCTTTGACGTCTGAAAGAAATAAATAAAAATTTTATTAAATAAAATTTATAAAATATTAAAATAAATATAAGCAAAAAAAGAACTAATAAGGGTTCAATTAGAGTTATGCATTCTATAACTTTTCATAAATGAAAATTTGGTGTATTAGCCGTGCATGGAATGATGATGTAAGCAATTTTTGAAACTAAATCTAATACGTTGCTGTTTAAACTGAGGGCTCTTTTTGTTGTAAAAAAAGTAAAGAGTAGCTTTTATTCCAAGAAAGGACCTTCAAAACGTGGATTCAATATTTTCTCTTTAGACTAAACAAAACAAAATTAATATCTATATGCAAAACTGTTTCCAAAGTATGACAGCAATTATAAATTTAAAAAAAAACTTTTACTCAATTACTAAAACTACGTCTAAGTGATTTGAAAGTTTTTCAACTACTTCTTTTTAATTGGAAAATCAAAAAATTTTATATTTTTAGTTGTAAATATGTATTTGACAAATCTTTAAGCATTTCAGCATGTGAAGATTTTGAGATAAAACTCCTTAAAGACTTTTTTGTATTAACAGCTGACAAATATAAAATACAAGTATATAAAGGCTGAAAAGATCATTAACAAAATTATCAATCAGAAGACAGTCAAAAACTACTTAATAATCCATAAAAAATAGATAGTATATATCTAGTAATTGTAATTAAAAAATCAGAATAATTTTTCATTTTTTATAAAAACCAATAATTAGACAAATATTTCAAACAAATTTTTAATGGATTAAAAACATGCACAAAAAATTGATTACAAAGAAAACAAATTATTGTCAAACGAACAAAAAAAAACAGGCATGAAAATAATATAAAATTCATCACTTAGAATTAAAAACATAACTACAGAATAAAAAATGCTTATTGCGTTTGATTTAATAAAAATTTCGAAGTAGTTTCCAATGAATTTGTTTCTGGTTTTTATTTTTTTGCAGATTTAGTTGTTTTTATATACATATTTTATGCATGTAGTGGTATTAATTTGTTTTAAAAAATTGAAACTATTAAATGAAACACGTTCATACTGCGAGCGATAATATTGTGTTTTTGTAAGACTAACATTGCTATTAGTGGTTCCTCTCACATTTTGGTTGTGAGCTAAATTTGTTGGAGATCCAAGAGATATACTGCCACTGGATGTTGCTGTGGCATGTAATATCCTTTGAAGTCGTTGAACCTATAGCAAAATATTAAAAATATCAAATAACGTACAAATATATATCCTATATTTTTTTAGTATTTTAGTTTGTTTACTAAAATTGATTAATAGATACCGTAACAATGTAATTGTTGGTTGGGGGTCCTTGATGGCAATGATATTGTTTTGGATATAGAATATTATATAAAATAATTCAAAAGTTTTCACTCAGAATTAAAAAGAATTGATTGTTCTTAAGAAATTCTGTCTTTTTGTTGTTATCAGCCTTTCAGATTTACTGGTAATACAGATAGAATCCCGTAAATTGTTATGAATTTTAAAGGAAAAACAACTAAGCTAAATAAGGTTATCAAATTAATTTTTAAAATTGCCCAGAAGCCTCTTAATTATTTTCTCTTTTGACAATACACAAAAAACTAGAAAAAAAATTAGATATTCAAGATAATAAAATAATAAAGTAAACACTTTGAATGGTACAGATAACTTAATGCTTTCTAAGAATAGAGATTCAGAAAAGCTTCAACAAATGCGAACTCAGCCCACCCTCGCCCGAGTCGAAATATTTGATGATGATTTCATATTGTCCATCCTGCTACTTTATAATCAAATCATTATAATCTTTTGCATATAGTCGTATGTTAAAACGTTCGTACTGAATTGATACTAAAAGGCTTAGATAAGTCAAGATTCAACACTACCAGTACTACCAGTATACTTTCCAGTACATATAGTATGAGATTATATCCAATTGTAGAACATTCTCCACATATTGCAGTTTAATTTACCGTCTATGAAATGCAGAAATATGGCTAAAACTTTAAAAATTTTCGTTCATAATTTTGTAAAAATAAAACCTAAGTTGTAAAAGCGTAAACTAAAATTAAAACTTCAAACTTTAACAGTTATTGGTTTTATTTGTAAAATACCGTTTTAAGTATCTTCCAACTAAAAAATATGACAAATATTTTTAATTTGTATGTCACCAATTTTCTAATAAAAATGGGCGGCGGTCAGCTTATACTCAGGAACGATTCGTTCAGTCGGAAAATTACAAATGAACTTTCAAAAGGACTTTTTATTATCAAAGTAATTTTTGAAGTGGTTGACGTGATTAAACTCTATTTGTTAGCAAAAGTGTATTTTCTAATTATAAAGTAACGTGTACATTATTTCCTAAGATGTGGGTTTGGCAATGAAATCGAGTAACATTTTGTATCCTTTGTAATATTCTCTAGTTTGCTTTTTTATTGTGTAAGAAATTTTATTTTCTATGTTTATTTTCATGCTTCTTTTACTCAGAAATATTTTTTACATGAACTTATTTTTTATACGTTCCAAAATTCCATAGAATTTATTTTGTTTGAATTAAAAGGGCAACCTCCGAAATCAATAATAAAACATGTATAAGGGGTTGGTGTGTGTATAGCTAAGCTATCCTGAGCTTTTCTAACGAATTATTTTCAATAACACAAAATTTAGTATTTGGTGATATAATTTTAATATATTGACATTCAACATTAAAATTATCAGTTATTATTGTGTTATTACTTGCATTAAAGAGGTAAATAAATTTAAAAATATCAAAGGTTATACTACAACCCTACAAAATGTAGTTCGAAGAATTGTTGTATTTGCTAAATCTTCTCTTTCAACCATAATTTTTATCAAAAAGTCAATTTTTTATTGAACATCAATTTAAAGGCAATGTTGATTTAATAAAAATTAAGCCAATTTTAATTAAAATTAAACATTTTCTTGCTAATTGTAAGTGATTCTTTTGATATTCAAAAATGATAAATATTTTTACTCAGACCAATGATAATATTGAATTTAGAATAAAGGACGATAGCTTCCAATAGCAACTTAAGGAAAATAAAATACTTTGTTTTGTTGCAAAAATTGGAATTGTTAAACAATACCATCACCATCACGTTGACATACTTACCGAAACGATAATAGTAGCTTTTTTTATTAACTGGATTTACTTGTAATTAAAGAAAAATAACATTGATAGTTATATCACTTACCGCATCCTGCAAAAAGAAATGGAAACAAAGATAATAGAAATTAACCTAACAACAGTTAGATAATTCAATAGACAATTACATGCAGACGTTTTCTAAATTTTCTTGAATTTTCCATTCATCAAACTTTTAAGGATTTCTATATACACGAATTTAATAGATTTTGATTGGGTTCTAGTATAAATAATTATTATTTTTCTAGTTTTACAATAAATCAATTTACCTTTCTGAAAACTTTATCACTATTTCCAGTTCCACTACCATTCGAGCTTGGAAATGTTCCAGTTGCCATATTAGAAAATGGTACAGGTTCAGAAAATTTTATTGTATGTAAAAGCTGCATAACAACATTTGAAACATTGCGAAATGATAATTTACGACGACTTCCAAGTGCTGAACGTACGCCCAAAGTATTTAACATTAATGGCTAATAAATTAGGAAAAAATTTTTATATGAAATAAATTAAAATAGTTTTTAAATTTTTCACCTTTCGTCGATGAGGTGGTGGTACAATAAAATATGTATCTATTCCATGATCTCGTAAATGTGATGAACGTTGATCCCCATGGCCAGCTTCTACTTCATATTCACCTGACAAAGAATCTAATGTTGCTCTTGTAACATGAACACGACCTGGTTCACCACCAGATTCCATATGATTAGCAAGTGTAACATCATTTGACCAAACATCAAATTGCCATTTACGAAGACCTAAAACACCACATAGTACACGTCCTGTGTGAATTCCAACCCTCATATTAAGTACTACATCGGTAGCTTCGACAACAGTACTAAAATTTAATTGTTTTAAATAATTAATAAAGAAGAATTTAATTTTTCATTAAAATAAAACTTAAGTTTATTTTAGCAAGGAAAAAAACTTAATATTTAAATTCCAATCTTTCTGCCATAAATTCAGATAGCAAAATCGAATTTAAAGACTTTTTTATGTGTTTTAAATTATTCAGGTTTCTGAAATATATTGAGAAAACGGGAATATTATACTTATGG
Source organism: Acrocera orbiculus (assembly GCA_947359355.1). Taxonomy (NCBI): domain Eukaryota; kingdom Metazoa; phylum Arthropoda; class Insecta; order Diptera; family Acroceridae; genus Acrocera; species Acrocera orbiculus. Next base: position 29,744,528 of record OX375757.1, read on the forward strand.
GACAATTCAAACTTGAACAGCTTTACATAACTAGAAAAAATTTTATCCATTCTCAGCAATATATTTTATACAACTCTTAAAATGTTTGATTATATCAATAAATTGTGAATTATTTAACTTTTCAATTTTTTTCTGGCCGGGAAAATCAAACTTACAATTTGTGCTCGAGGTTGAGTTACTTTAAAAGTATTTAAAATTAAATACAGAAACAAATCTCTGCAATATTTTGTTTTCTGTTTTTAAAAAATTTTATTTCATTTTCAAACTACTAATTTCAAACTTGATTAATATTATTTGGCATAAAATCTATGAAAAAATGTCAAATCTATATATTTGATATTTTTTTCTTTTTCCTTCGATTGTAATTATATTTACCAGATTATTAATATTTTCCAGGAAAACACGCGAATCAACCGTTTAACATTTTATTTTCACTTCGGAATGTATAATTTGATCCGTTTAATTGTGAAAAAAACTTACTTTCAAAAGTAATCAAAAAAAATTAATACTGTTTTAAATAGTAATTGAAATTGGCGAAGCAATTTAGCATAATCCCTAAAGAGTAAATAAAATTAATAAGAACCTAAGCCTTTATAAGCAAAAATAATTCAATGTCTGCGTAGTGCTACGGGGAGCATGTAGCAACTATACTTGAGTACTATTAACGTAAATGAGATCCTTCGCGTTAAGGACCTGATACCAGAGTTCAACCAAAATACCCATTCAGCCTGTTGAATTGAAAAATTCAATTAAATTTAACTAAAACTCTTAACAATCAAACATTTTTTTACTAAATTTTATTTAAGTAAAAGTTTGCTAAAAAAAACTTTAAATTTTGTTGAATTTTTCAAAAATAAAATAAAAGAACTAAAACATTGAATTTATGGATAGCACAATTTATCCAATTTCAACAAAAGTCAATTTTACTTGTGGCCTAATTAATATCAATAAGATTTAACTTGATTCATATCATATGCCAACTAATTTAGAGCTTAAGCGATTTGGGGAATATGTACTTGGGATTTATATACTCATTAATATGAATTTTTGACCATAATCTTGTGGTCTTATGTATGATAGAATTAACTAAACAAAAAAAGCACGTAGGTGATTAAATGAAATCCGATGATTTTCATACGATAAATAAACCTTAAATTATTTTTTGAGTAAACAATTCGATTTTTTTTGTTTTGTTAATATCAAGCTATTAAAGATATGCGACACGACTTGATTTAGTAAAATTCATATCAAACTAGTAGACGATCAGTCATTAGTTTGTTTATTCATTTCTAGCTTAAGTTTTTTTTAAATATATAAAACAAGTTCGTAAAATCAGATTTTTTAATTAGATCATTCTTCTCTTATTTAGGGCTTAGCTAAGGTCCATAATAAGAGTTAGCAGACAGTAAATATCAACATATTTAAAAATTTCAAGTAGCATCATATATTTTAATGTCATACATGGAATAAAAAATATTCTGTTTATTATAATTTTTAATTTAGCCAATTAAAGCAAGTTGCGTGCATACAGACTTGGATTTAAGCTAATTGTCATTTAATTTGATGAATGACATTCATGAAGTTATTTACAAATTAATAATTCTGCATTCCCTTAGATTGTTTTATGTCAAAATATTTAAAGCGTTTGGTATTTCAATCAATTAAACAATGTTTACAAGTTCTAATTTTGTAAAATTTCTCAAAACTTAATTATTTCTTTTTATGCTATTTTCATTTTTGTAACGATTTTTAAAAGATTTTTTGTTTTTGCACTTTTGTAATTTTTGTTTTCTTGTTGTGATTTTCACATTTTCCACTGAGATACTTGGATAGTAGCTTGGATATATTCGTAATTCATACTACTCTAACTTTACTAAAAATCATAACATAAAATAATATAGCTTACGCAATTGCATCTATCATATCCAATCCCATTTCTACAGTACATTTTGCATGATCCTTTCGTGGTTCTGGTAGACCTGATACACAATAATAGCAATCACCAAGAATTTTAATTCTTAAGCAGTGATTATCCTAAAATATATTTTAAAAAGAGAAGCAATTGATATTTTTTAAATTAAAAATTATAAATAAAATTTACATGCGCCAATTGATCAAATCGTCCAAAAAGTTCATTTAGTAGCCTAACCAGCTCTTGAGCACTGCATTGTGATGCTAAGACAGTAAATCCAACTATATCTGCAAATAAAATACTAAAAAAGTATTTGTAAGTTTTTTTTTGTTTAAATTTTAATTTTTTCTGTTTTTGTTTTAAATTTATATTACCTAACATTTTCGTGTTTTTGAATATAAATTCGGTGGAATTGTCCAGCAACTGGTGATAGAATATCATGTTTCATTTGCATTGCAACATGTTGTGGTAGTACTGAAAGTAATAATCTTTCCAATTTTTCATTTTCATCTTGAATCTCAAGTCTAGCTGCAATACAATTTCGTGTATCGAGAAATGCTCGTCTTTGTGCACGTTCCATCATTATATTGACAACGACACCAGCAACGTTTACACCAATAAACATAACAATATTAGCTATTAACTGAAATGAACAAGTATCAATTATTGCCTAAACCGATATTGTTTATACTTTTAAAAATATTGATTATATTGTTAGACTTTTAAAAAATGCTTTGTTTTAAAATGAAAGCTGCCAAGGTATTTTTATAGAGGACTAAATTCTACTATAAGAATTTCAGCGATCCCAATTTTACTTTTGGAATCAACCAATCCAAACTTTTTTATTCAAGACAAGGGTTTAAAAAAAAAACGAAGATTTATGATTGAATTTTAATTTTTCCTTTCCATTTTATTATTTCATATGGAATTATATCTTACTATTTTTGTTTTGATTGAAATTTTCGAAGGGTTTGTCGTTTTGGAGTTGATTTAGAACTGTTTCTTATCTAAATGTGAAATATTTTGATTCTGGTTCATAAAAATAATCAAAACTTACGTTCAATGACATTTTATAAACACGAGAAAAGATATAAGAATTTTTCATATTGAAAAATTTAATGCTGCTTTAAGAAAATCAATCGTTAATTAATACACGAATGCAGTTAATGGTAATTCTGTTACTATTGTTTTGATTGCATAAAATCAAAATATTGTACAAGCAAAATTTTAGCTATTCTGTAGAAAGTAAATGCTTAAATATGATGAAAATTCTCATTTTACAAATAGCGAAAGACTTTGAAATTGTATGCGAAATTACATTTATTTTATTGAATTACTTAAATTAACATCAAGGAAATCTTACCTGACCATATTCCAAACTATGAAAGGTATCAGTGAAAATTTTATACAATGTCAATCCAATATGGACTGACGGTAGAATGACACCAAAACAAACAGCCTCCCAAACCTGTAATGGCATCATTGCATACGCTAAAAATACAACAAAAACAATTTGCCAAACACCCTCAGCAATAACCTGAAATAGCAAATTAAATTATTTATTATTATATATCATCATATTTATTTTTATTAATTTTTATTATAATATCAAGTACAACGGAAACTAAATCAACTTGAAGGCAGTATTTAATAAATTTTACGATGATTTTAATTGATGCAACATCACACATATGAAAAAAGAAATTCTTCAAATTCTTCACAATCCATCCATGAAAACTATTTGGATGAGTTATGATGATTCAAGAATGCTGACAAGATAAATGCATATAATTTTTAATATTTGCAATTAAATTCATCTCTGGGAATTGTTTAAGTGGCGATCTATTTTAACACATGTTGGATATTATCTTTTCTTTTAAAACAATGAGCCAGATTTATAAGCCTCGGGATGTTGGTAATGGATTTTTTATGTGATATTTTTACTAAGAATTTTCAAAGCTGCTTCTAGCCTAATGTATATGTTATGTTTGTTGAAAAAAAAGCCTACGAGGCTTAATTAACACAATTCGCTTTCTGTAATTAGGAAATAATTATTTCAATTTTTTAATCTGAAGCTTCTTAGAGTAGCGAAAACTAAAAAAAATAATTTCAGTTTTATTACATTATTCAAATGTCATTTTCTATAGGAAAAACCAAAGTAAAACTGAGGCTTGAAAAATAACAACGGAAGCCTGATAGTGATTATTAAAAATTTATTTGAGTCCATAGATACCGGCTGTAATCTAAATGAAACCAAACACTTTTTAATACAAAATTTTATAGCAAAATTTGGACAACTCATCATTTTTCTAAGGAAGTTATGTTTTGCTGGTAGCAAACCAGCGGCGAAAATCTTTTCCTAACAAGGAGTTTGCAAGCCAAGTCGTCAGCTGGTTAACCAAATAGTTGACAAAATTGAAGCATACAAATTTTAAGAGAATTTTACGATTGCAATATTTAAATTGGAATTTAAAATCTTACTCATATACAAATATGTTCGGATGGATTCCGCTTATAGAATCTAGTCTTCTTTTTATTCTTTTTATTTATTTTTAAAATTCTGGAGCAGTGTTTAGACTTTCTAAACTAATGCAGATTTAATCTAATGTGTACCTTGAAAGTTTTACGTTGTTAATTTGCTACCTTTGAAGCTCGTATGCGAATATTGATCTGAAATCAAATTGCTTATTTTTAGCATAGGGAAATCTTTAATTATGACCTAGATATGAATGAAACAGTGGTACTCTATTGTTAGTAATTTTACTTTTGTATTCGTAAAAGCCAGAATGCAGATGAAGGTATCAATGAACATCATGGTGGAAAGATGTTATTTTCCAGAAATTGCATTAGGCATATGTTTCCTCTCTGCTGTCATTTTTTCTTTTTAGAAAGTATTTCACAAAATTTTTCCAATTAAACTAGTAGTAGTAGTAGTAGAGAGGGGGGGGGCAAAAATGCACTGCGACCAGTCTTGATCTATTGTGCTCCCGCCAGACATGTTATTATGTAAATCTAATATTCAGTTTCCTTGCCAGAGCTAGGATATCTCTCAAACCTATTTTCAACCCTACTATTGCACTCTTCAACACCACCCTCCCACAAAGAGCAAGTGAGTAGGCGTCTCCTCTACCGCGTGACAGAATCTGCAATTTGGAGTCGTTGATTTTCCCAGTCTATAAAGGTACTTAAAGAAGGGACCATGTCCCTTCCATGTTTAATGCTTTTTCTAAGAAAAGCTAAATAATTAGGTTTTCTAACCTCAAATTTTGTATTTTTTCCTCAAATAAAATATCAAGTTAAGTTCCTTTTAAGCAATATTAATATAGGACCCCATTTATAGCTTTTAAAACTGTGAAAAACCTTTTGGAGATAGAATGCCCACCATAAAATGCAGACCTGAATATCTAATACTGAAACATAAGACAAGTTTTTCTGACTTATTGCGAACTAAGTTTAGCGAAAAATGAGAAATTCCAAGTTACAACCTTTCAAAGTTAGCTCGACTGACATGAACTTTGAACCAAGGAACTACATAAGTCCTACTGTGAAATTTAAGTCACCTTTATTGTGTTATACTAATAGAACTAAATGTTTAATACGAAAATAAGTAAAAGATTAACATAAAAAATTAACAACGAACCTTTCCTATGAATTTAATAGCTACGAAAAAACCTTTGCAGTGATCTGCAATTCATTTTGTTTAACATATTAACTTGTTATATGCTAAAAGAGATATAAACTTTAACACCGTAAAGGACAAAGTAAACTACTTATAAAAATTGTTAAAAAACGATATTGTTCTATCAAATCTAAAACTTTAAATTTTAATGTTATTAAAACTTCTCATTTTCCATTAACTTTAAGTTTTTCGTTAACAAAGTCAAGTTATTTTTTTATATTTTCAGGTTAGAATAACATCAGTAGTAAAATCAACTTTTAAAAACTTTCCACCTACTAAACAAAAAAAATCTACAAAGCTGGCATTTAGTTATTCACGACTTCTACAATTGACGCAACAAAAGACATTAATTCCAAGAATCAAAAAAAGGGGAACCCGCAGAAGCAACTTGTCAATTCTTTGACAAGTTTTATAAAAAAAAACTTGAACAAAAATGAAACAAATTGTTAGGTACAATCTATGATCAATATGTTCTTTAAATTCAAGCTCTCAAGGATAAAATTGAAAGAAATATTTAGTTTTTCCCAGCTCACTAATTAAGAGTATTTACAGCAAGCTCAAGATATTATTTTTTTTCTATTGGTATTTTTTTGATATTTAAGAACAAAATATCATAGCTAAACACAGGGATCTACAAATTACTAAATATTTGCTAACTAGTTAGGATGGAAATACAAACAACGCTTTTAAACTTTTGTATAAAAGTTTAAAAGTTTGTAAATAAAGTGTGTGTTTTGAAGGTTTTGCTTTGATTCATTTAAAAATTAATATTTTAATTGAACAAATAAAAAAAGAAAAGTTTTAGCATTCTTTGGAATCATGTGTTATTTTAAGAATTTCACTGTCTCAATTGTGGACAGAAAAAAATTAAATTTTTCTTTTTCAATTTTTCCATATTTTAATCTTTTTGCTTTTATTAAAAGTATTTTTGTGTACATCATCAATATTTACTGAAATATGAGTTTAATATTTAGGAAGGACCAACAATTTTTATTATTTGTAGAAAATTTAAAAGAAAAAAACTTACCTCCTTAGTGTCAACAGGAAGAAAATTTCCTACAGTTGGCATTGAAACAAAACAAATACATGCAGTACAAAATAGTATTCCATAACACAAAAAAGGAAGATGATGATCCTTAATAACACGACATTGTAACAAAGCAAGGACAACCGCAAAAAGGAGGCACATAATTGAGTTGAATATATTCTGAAAAAAATAATAATAATAAAAATTAAAAACAGGAAGATTATCTTCTATAATTCACAATAAAACTTACATGTAATGTTGGTATCTGATTGTAAACAAGACTTAATGCAGCCATGACTCCACAAAGTACAACTAACAGTAGTACCACACCAATTACAGAAAACCGTTGTAATTTGAGTGTATAGCGTTGATACAGGCATTCCAATTCATCGTTTTCAAATTTCAACGTATTCCATGGTCTACCTCTGGCTGCTTTAACAGCATGGTCCATGATATTTGAAAGTTCTTTAGAATCCCTTCTTCCACTATGCTCAAGTTCAGAACACTAAAATAAAATAGAGAAATGTTGTAGTATAGTTAATGAAATGTTCCAGACTTTTATTTACACTAAAGCTCTCTTAATACTGAAACTTATGAGAAATTATTTATTTTGTACTTGAATAGATTTTTCTTTTTTCTGTTGTTTTTTCTCTTTTTTAAGTTTTCTATCAGTTTCTGTCTAAAGATAATAAAGTTTTTAAAGATATATGTATATCCTTGTGTAAAACTTTTTTCATTTTCACTTGGATAAAAAAAAAAGTTTATATGCTATCAAAAGGATTTTTAGTAATAAATAGAAAAGAAAGCATTTTTTGTTTCTCTTAAAAAACAAATAAATAATCCTCAACTTTTGTTAGCAGAATATCACAAATCTGATTCAGATGAAATTGAACAATGTAAATAAAAAATTGTTTTTCTTTTGTAAACAATAATTATAAATTGTTTCTTTTTAGAAAAAAGAGACACTCCAATCAATATGAATGACAATCTTCAAACTCAATTGCTTGGCTAAGCTTCAATCAATTTAAATGACTGAATCAGCTTGGCTTATTATAAAAAACCTGATATATGTATTCATATATTATTAAACTTGTAGAATCTAGAATAAGCAATTACCCAAGATGTTTTCCTTATTTTGGATCTGTCTATCTTTTTAAGAGGTATTTATTTAAATCTGTACTAAAAATAGCACAAATAAAAAGTTAGAAATATCATTTGGCTAATATTAAATTCTAAAATTTGAAATTAAATCATAAATTATACAAAATCATTTAAAATTCCCTTCTATATTTAAGCTTATTAATTTTTTTTATCTTCTTTAGAAACGAAAAAACTACGCATATTGATTTTAATTCTGTTTACAAAACACAAATCTTTGATATATTTAAAGCTTAATTTATGTAATTATGTTTTGGTTATTTTTAACAGAGATTAATAAATTCCTTAAAATTTACTGTATTTATATGATACTCTTCTCTAATCTTTATAAGGAACTTCTAATTCATTATGTTATGTAAGTTTACTTGAGTGGTTAATCGATTTTAAAGTATTAAAATCAATTTAGAAGCTCATTTAATGAGGTATTTAAAACTGCTTTTGGAATAATTTTTGATTATGCTCTTGTACCACATCGAGTTGTATATTCATATATGAAGACAGTTTGACATATTTACAAAAAGAGAAATCAAGGTGGAAAAGAATTCAGGAGTTGCTGCTGATAATTTCAATAAGGAAGCAGACAGTACTTGCAGAGTATATTTTGTTATTTTAAAATTTAATTTTTTATCCCTATAGCTAAACTAGTAAAAAATAATCAGGTTTAATCATTTTATGTGGATAAAACCAGAATCTTCGTAATAAGAAATGAAAAAAAAATATATATATCCTTATGGCCTCGTTTTATTGGTCTAGGGTTCAAATTAAATTTATTTTGGTTATACACAGGTTTTTAATCTATAAATTAAAATAAGTTTTCCTTATTTGAATTTAATAACATTTTAAACTTTTTTCAAAAATTTCTAAGCACAGAAATAAATTCCTAAAATTTAAAGGACTGTCTATAAAATTTTTTTTAGTTTCTACTGCAAATATTAAAATATTTCATCAACGGTACTTATATTATTGAAAATTACTTATTTAGACAATAGTTTTAATATTTTAGGAGAATTTATTGTAATGTTAAGTTTCGTAGTTCACTCCATGCTTATTTATATCTTCACTTTAGGTTTTGATTTAAATGATCCTGTGGTAAAAAATTTGTTTAAAAATTTATCTGTAATTTTGGATTTTACGAAATTTGAAAATAAAGTTTTCTTGACTGGGAAAAACTAAATGTGAATGGGTTTTCCATAAGTACGAAAGGAAATTTTTTTCTTGGATTTCATTAACTTTATCTAGGTTTTATTTTTATTTCTATTTCACTTCCTGTCTAAAGTTCTATATCCTTAGAAAAATGACAAATTATCTTCAACTAATAGTCTTATTAAATTATTTTTTTAGGTATGTGGAAAAATTCAAAAATAATTTGACTTCAACGAAAATTTCCAAAACTATTATTAGCATTTTTTAACTCAGCGGCAGTCCACAACCAGATCAGAAAATTATTCCTGCCTGACAATGAAGCCGAAATTAATAAATTAATGTAAAGTATCAAATAACCTGACTTGGATTGTACAAATAATGCTCCTGTCCGAAATCCATCAATTTGCATTTAGCATTTTCTAATAGTAAACTTATAATTTTCAAAAAAATCTTTAAGTATTTTCTAAAAATATAAAAGTTCGAAGCATTCTAGCCGATTTCTATTAAAATTGGATATTAATAAAACTTTAAAAACATTTTTCTCAAAACTACGTTGGGGAAAACGGTGATCGCAATAGAAGGTATTGATTGTATCAATTAAAGTACAAATACAATAATCCTTCCACTGCTTATTAATTGTTAAGTTTATAAATTTTAGAAGTTCTAGTACCGGGGAATCTTGATCACCGTAAAACAGACTTTTTTTTGCCTTCTTTTAAATTGCTGTATTATTTAACATTTAGCCATGATAGATATGTGAAAACATTAATCAATTAATACAAACATGTTTTTCAGAAGAAAGCAAATTGGGGGTTTTTACCTTACAAGTGTATGTCACCCCTTAAGTCAAATAAATTTTGCATTATCTGGCTCGTAGATAGTAGATCCAAGTTTTATTCAGCTTACCTGATTTGATTTTATCTTTAATTTAAATTTACTTCTTACACTACTTAAATTATTAACAAATTAAATTCACTTTCTAAAAAGAAGTCTTTTTTGAAATCTCAATATTTCGTCTTTATGCTTTTCCTTAGAATGTAACAAGTTAATAAAGTTAATTCAATCTTGTGAAGCTTTTCAAATCCCCACAACAGAAAAAGAAAAATTATCGTTTCTTTCACTAAATTTTACAGCTTTTTATATTATTTCAATTCAATGAAAGTGTAGAAAAATTTGAAATTTGATCAAATTCCAGCTAAAATATTATAAAACTAAGGTGCGAAAAAATTCTAATTTTAGACGAATCAACTTTACGTAGACCATAGAAAAATGTGATGATCAAAAGAGTACTGAAATCTATAGATACAGAATTTTTACTTAAAAGGTGTTTTTGAATGAATGAAGCTCATAATAAGTCATATAAATGGATAATTTATTCCAAGTATGATAGATTGATATAATCTATCAATCTGACAATCATTTCAAGCTAATGCATTAACTTTCAACCATTCTAAGTTTTTTATTTATTTATTTATTTAATTTTGAATAGATTACTGAAGCCAACTATGCTTTCAAAATGAAAAATTAATAAATTAATAATTTTGAAGCTTCATCAGAGATGAATTGTTTGCTTTACTTTACTATCACTAACTGAACTTGAACTATTTCTCTTTTTCATTTCATTCATAGGAGCTGAAAGGCTATTTGTTTTGCCCTTGAATGGCTCCCAGACTTTAGTTAGGATTCTGGCACTGCTTTGGACAGTCGCACTACAGATAAATTGATTTGCTATACCATTAAGGCGGTGCCAATGTACTATAATTACATCACTTTCAGCTTTAATAAAAACATTTATTAACGTATGACCATAACAAAAAATTTTAATCATTCCTATATCTAATCCTTTTACATCCTTTGTTTTTGATAATTTTTCTATACATTAAAATCTTATAATAGTAATTTTAATAATGCCAATAAACAGGGTATGCAAGGATATTCCACTAGAATAATTTTTTATGTGAAATTTAACTAAATAATAAAATTTAATGGAAAATTATGCTATAGAATAATATTAGATAAACTTTCCATTCTAACTCCCTGGATAATTACTGCTTTGATCTATAATCAAATTAAATATCCCTCAATGAATAAGTAACTAAATTTAGTTAATGCAAAATGCATTAATAAAAATAGTTAGATTAACTGAAGGCTAAATATGCTACGAAAATTGAAATTAGAACAAGAAAATTATAGAAAAAAAACTTTATAAAAGAGAGAATTGAGATATAGGCATCGACTTTGAAAGTTTAATGGATCCAAGAAAATATATTAACCGAGAGAAAATAATTTTTTATATTATTATACTAGCGGTTTAATCCCAAGCCTATTTTCTAACATTTTAACAAAAAAACGAATAAGCTTTTTGCGGTTTAAATGTTTATTGCTTAACTAAAATGTTGTTTGAAATTTTCCATTACAGTTTTCTGTCTAACAATTTGTTAATCCTTTTACAAAAAATACAATTGCGACAAACAGCTAGTCCGAATTTCAGCAAACTTGATAGAAATTAGTCAAACATATATTAAAAATTTTTAATTCGACTTAAGCTCGATCAGTTTCGTGAATCCCGAAATTCCAGGATTTTTGCATATATAGAAATATCATTTAGATAAAGATAGATTTTCATTATCAAAAATATTAATAATTGGCAAATTTAAAAAAAAAAGAAAATAATTAAAAAAATAAATCAATTTTCAAAATTTCAATCAAGATTTTAACACTAGCCTGAATTTTAAGTTATCTTTATTTATAGAATTCTCCCTTTATGCTTTTTAAATTGAAAATAATTCATGTTTATAGAACATGCATGCTTATGATTTAATTGAAACTGTCTGTTTGCGTAAAATATATTTTTCTTCATATTTCTCCATTGAAATTAAAGCGTTCAGTGCACTTGAACACATAACCATTAAATCCAATTCCAAGGGTAATTTTAGCCAAATCTATTTTAGTACAACTGTACCTACCTAAATATATTATTTTATTTTAAAAAAAACCAAAAAGAGACTAAACTGCGTATAATTACTCATTCTTTAGATAATTTTCAATTTTTGTTAGCGTAATATGAACGTCCCTCTAACAAAAGCAAGCAAAACAAGCCAGCTTACTTTCTAATTATAATTGACAGGTGTGAAGCTAATGTATTATTTTTTATTTATTTTTATAAAAAAAAAGTATTTAAAAAAGCCAAACTAAAAACAAAAATCTAAAAATAAACTTATCGCCACACTCTATTGATGAGCAGCTGCATCTCATTTGTATGAATCGATCAATTTGTGGCTCACATCTGATCATTTCTAATTTTGTCATCAATGCCAGGCTACCTTGTCATCAAATTTAATGTAAATATATTTCGTCACTAAATGACACAGCAGGCCTGATAAATGGTAAACCTTTGGAGCTTCTGCTTAATTTTTCGCTATTCATGACCATGAGCCCTAGACCTTAGACTTCATTTTTTATTTGCATTTTATTAAAAAAACAAAAATGACGCCATCTGTGTTAATTTTTTTCTGAGACATGTCAATTTATTTTTGTTTTCTTGTTTTTTTCTAAAAAAAAATTCACAAATATGTACATACAAATGCTTTGTTCTGATTTTGTAAATAAAAATTGTTTGCGGACCCTGAAGGGAAGCTTCAAGACGATGAAATTTTTAAAGAGTTAAATAAAATCAGTTTTAAAATGAGGAAATTGAAAAATTCTTGACGATGTTATTTCACCGGAAGGAACTTCCATAAATAAACAATCTTTTATTTTTCTAGTTCTAGAAAAGTGTTACAAGGTCAATAGCAGACTGATTTACAGCCAAAAATCTTTTTTGAAAAGTTATTTGTCCCTCTTCGAAAATTGTAAATTTGCTTTTCTTATATTTGAATTTTATCAGTCAAAAATTTAAAAGCATTCTATTAAGAACCTTCACTACAAAAGACATTTAAAGGCATTGAGTCTGTTAAAACTGCAAGTAACAGTGATAAATTTCAAAACTATTTTATATGGAAAATGAAAGTCATTTCTACAAGACGTAGTTTCTAGGTCGATTTTCAAAGATAGCGTTATTCTTTTTGTGTAATTTCTATTATTTTCTTTTTAATGCAGCTGAAGACAAAATTTCACTAAAACATTCCTCTAACTTTCAAGGAAAATGAAAATATTATTTTCAAGGGCACTGAAATCGATGTAACAAAAATAAATCAAATTGAAGCCTTTTCTATATCTAAATAATTTTACAAAATTCATGTCCTTATTTTCCTTATGCAAAAAACTGGTAAAAACTAGTAAAATTAAAAAATTACTTAAGAAAAAGATAACGTTGGTTGATTGATTTATAAAATTTAAAAAACCATTGTTTATCTTATTCGCTTTTTTTAAATCCCTTTTAGTTCACTGAGAATTGTTTTTATGAATATGCCAGTAAAAACTTATAAAAACCATATGAGTGGGTGGTTTATTGATTCAGTAACGACTGAGAAGCAAAAACAGAAATCTAGAAGAAAAATAAACAAGTTCACAAAAATTTACACTTTTCCTAATTTGTTAAGTTTTCCTATCAAATTACACTTACTCAGTCAAAAAGTTTTTTAACATGATACATATCTATTGGGATTTTAAAGCAATTTCAAAATGGTTTACGTCTAAAAGGATTCAGACTTTATATCCCTTTCCGCCTAGACTATTTTCATAACAGTTTCAGCCATGAACTGGGTTTTATATACCATATTTATAGTTTATTCATAAAACATGTCATTAAATAAAAAGTTTTAGACAAATGTCATGTCTTGTTGCCAAAAGACATAAAATCAAATTAAAGGAATCGATTTTGAGAATTTCTTGTTAAATTGTTTATAAGAGAAGGAGAAGTTCAATAGAATTTGTTTTTCTTAATAAAAAACTTTAATTTTATTCTATAGATATAAAAAAGGCTTCTTTTTTTAAATTTAGTTTAAGAAACAAAAAATGGTTAAAATTTATGCAAAAGATTAGTTCAGAAACTAATTAACAGTATAAAATTCAACCCTGAGTGAGTAAAATTACTTAATATCATTGACTGGATAAAATTTAAAATATTGAATATTGTTTATTATGCTAAACTTTTAAAGAATTATTGGAAAACTTTCAACTAAATAATGCAAATAAGTGGATGAAATTTTCAATTGTGCATTTAACCACAAAAGGAATACATTCACAATTTGGTTGATCATTCCTGGTTAATAAATGTTCACTAAAACTTGAAGTTTATTTGTTTCAAGTAGTTTAAGTAGTTTTAGTATGCTTTAATTTTAAAAATAATTAATTAGCATTTCAAATATCAAACCATAAATTCAAGTTAAAATTATTCTTTTAAAGAAAAAAGGTTTTAGTTTGATTTTTTTCAGTTATATTTTTTTAAATAAATTCGGAAATCTGGTATAAAAAGTATTTAAAAATTTAACAAATGTTTCCGTATCATTAATAAATTTTTGGTAAGTAAAAAAATGAAAAATTCTAAGGAAAATATAGTAAAAAATGTATTGTGGTAAAGATTTTGATTCCGTAGAAAATAATTTTAACTTTTTCGTAATTAATTTCAAAGCAAAAATTAAAATTGTTTACTTCAACAAAACTTTCAAAACAGTATTTTGAAAACATCCATGATTTAATTAAAAAATATAATTTTTATTTACTTAAAAAGTGGTAAAAAAAAAATGCTTTGACTAAATCAACGGAAACTACCCCAAAAACTTTAGACGAGCCTGTTTGGAATGAATGAAAAAATTTTTACGTATTGCAAAAGTATTTTTAAGGGTAATTTTCGAAACAAAACACACACATAAATACCTCAATATGCCTATGGCAGGCTTGGTTTTTATTCAAACTAGGATATGCCATAAAAACAAAAAACAAAACACAAAAGATGATCTCTAGATCAATTTTTAGCAATAGAAAGAATCAATGAATAATGATATTTTTAGACTAATATTTCACAAAAATAACTTTTCCATTTTTTTCTCTACTCTTAGATTAACAAGAAAAATCGAAAAACAATTAGACACAGTAAAAGAAAAGCCAATATACATGAACACATCTAAAATTTTCAAAAATAGCATGACCAAATCCTGGTCAGATTGCAGCATGGACTCATTCATTTAAAAAATCATAAAGAAATTTCGGATCAGACAGATAAAAATTAAAATGTTTAATAAAATTTTTTAATATTTTTCTTTTAAGAAAAACACAGTGCACTATTCGATTGAGTGAACATTACGATTACATTACAAAATTTGGAAAAATTTATGGGTGTCCCATATGGCAAATTAAGACATTGACTCTTAACCAAGGCAAGATGTATTTTAGTAAGAATGCAGTCGATGTAAAAACAAAGTCGGTAAAATTTCTTCACTGATCACAATAACAAGAAATGAAAAAAATGGTAGAAGCAAAAAGAAATGGAAAATGCAAGAACTGTTTTTAAGGTCTAATACAACTCATTGCGTTTCGCAAATGTGACGTCATTCCAAAATCTGTTCAGCAGCTATCTTTGCTATTATTAAATGGTATCTTTATTAACAACTGGTTTAAATAAATAAAAATACTGACATTTGATTTAAAGCCCACCAAATATATGTTTTGAAAATTTCTTGTATAAAATATATGAATTTTTATAGAGATTACAAAATCAAAGTTTTCTAAGAATATATGATAAAGGAAGCTATGCAACCTATGTGTAAAATGTAATTCCTTCAATGTTAGACTTTAAAAGCATTCTATTTTTGGAAATATAAAACAATTTAAGGATAATTTTCAAATAAAATTTAACCCATATATCTTAATTTCAGCAACAAAATATATGTATGAATATTATAACCATCAAATTTCATTGAGTTTACCAGCCCAAACAACATAATCACCTTCCGCTACTTTCACAATTATATTAAATTTGTTGTTATACACAAATTTATTGCTTTTAAACAGGCCCAGCTAAAAGCTGTCGCAATGAATACTTGTTTAGTAAACAATCTCGCACGAGAACCAGCTGGCACTCTGAACGAGGCCTAATTGTCAGTTATTTCAAACTTTTGCTTTCTTTATGAAAAGTTAAATAATCTTGACGATCCCCCTGAATTATTTATCAATGGCATGAGTGAAGATTCAAGATGAATCAAAAATTTAAACTCTATCTAAAAGCTTTCTGTCACAATAGTGTTATATACAATAAAAGTCAGTATTTTTTGATAAGAACAGATAACCTCTTTGATTGAAATTGTTTTATGTTCAAATAGTAAAGTAGTTATCTGCCTTTTTTTAAATTAATTCTCTCTAAACGTGACAATTAAATAAACCTTTGACCCATTTTACAAATCTTGCGATATAAGAAACATAAAATATAATTGGGAAGCATTATAATATAAAGTAAATTTAATCAGTTTGCGGATCATAAACTTAGTGTGACTTGGAACACACCTTTTATTTATTTAAGAATATAAATTGAGACATGTGAACTGGGTAGAATATCACTGAATTTTTAATGGAAAACAAAATTCTTTGGATAAAATTAACATACAAAAGCATGTTTGTCTTAAGTCTAAAAGTATTTTGGTTATAGAACAGATGTCTACAGTGGAAACGTGCTACTTCAAGTCATTGAGAGTAACAAAAATATTAAAACTGCTTTTAAAGCAATATCAAAATTTATCAGGATTGGTATTAGTGTCCGTTTAAAGTCGAAGATAAGCAAGGTTGTTTGGATACAAATTATTTAGATTTTTATTTGGTAAACTCAGAATCGATAATTGCTTGATATATGTAGTAATTTTAAAGTTCAGTATATTTCATGCAATAATACCAGAGTATTGCTCAATTTTACGTTATGCGATATTGGGGAAGTCTTCCGGTAGGATTGAAATTAGGTTAAGTAACATTCAAAATACATTTATTATTAAGAAATATTTAGATTAAGAATTAAATATTATAATTTGGGATAAAAGCTGTATATAATTTCAGCAAAAGAAAAATATAATTTTGAAAATTGAATTCAATTTGGTTAATAGAACAGTCGAAAGCTTTCAGTAGATAAGAAATGCAGTAAATGCTTTGAATAAAGCTATAAAAAATAATTGAAAGAGTGTTTGTTAAAGATCCTAACATTTCAGAGATTTTAATAAGGCCAACAATCACAGCAAAATTGGATTATCTTAATTAAGCTTAGATAAAATTAAGGCAAATTTCATTCATTCAAGTTTAAAAACTAATCTTGCAAACGCTATAAAATTTTTAAAAAACATAAAAGTAACAACAAAAATACAAAGATTCAAGAAATGTTTTTAAAATATCCAGATAACGCGATTTTATACAAATACTTCCAACAATACCTTTTCTACAAGCAAATACAAAATAATCATCTAAATATTAAATAAATATTCTTTTCAATATTTTGAAAACTGTTTACAATGCTCACAGTTCATGTGAAACTTTTTCCAATTTGCCATTGAGAATACATAACGTAAAATTTAAAACGTAATAATACTTACTTATCTTAGATTTTGTAAATAAATCTTAAAGATTCTTGAATTCTGCAAACGAATGTTCAATTACGATTTTTTAGGATTTACTTCTCAATTTATAAAATATAATAAACCCAAGCAATTCTCTTGTTGATTATTGTAATGTCAATGGATTTATACATTCTTATAAAAAATTGACTGTTCTGTTTGACTGGTTTTATTTATGCAATCAATACTTGTCAAACAGCATTGTGCTTAATCAAAATCAATTTAAGAAAAATAAATACAAAGGAACACAATTCAATGACAATATATATGTATCCGTATTGAAAAATAAAATGCGGTGAAAATTATCCTTGCCGTAACTAATTAATAAATAATGTATTTTTTAAGCGAGAAAATTTCTATGAGAATGGAAATAATTGAGAGCCAGTTAAAATTAATTTTTACAAAAGTTACTATTAAATAAGTATTGTTAATAATATAATAGCAAGGACGTATATAAGGGGGGGGGGAGGTTCTGGAGGCTCAAACCCCTCCCATTGTAAAAAAAAAAGCTATACATTTTAGTTAGAAATTTAATTACATTAACGCAACGGTAAAACATTTGTATAATGTCGCTTATACGGCGACTTACGAGTGCAAAGGGTTAACTAGTGTAGTAAGCTTAGTGAACTTTAATGTGTACTATTCAAAAATATTATCCGTGGACAAAAATTTCGTTGACAAGTGTCAGTTTAACTTATGAAAAAAATGTTGTTAAAGTCTTAGGTTAAACTTAATACTTTAAAGATAAAATTCATAGTAAAATGATATCTAAGTTTTATTTGATGAGTCAAACAAAATGCCAAAAGGCTAAATAGAAACCCCCCTTCCCCCAATGTAACAGTCATAGCTACGCCATTGTATAATAGGATGTTAAAAAAGGTTGATTTGCATACTTTTACTAACTAAACAATGATATATTAGTGATATTATTACTATCTGAAATGAACTTACAACTAAAAGATACTCATTTAGCTACACTTTTTTCCAAAAGAAGAAAAGACAAAGTTTCATGTTTAAGAAATTTTGAGAAACGGAAAAGAATTACTTTTCAACCATAATGACTAATTTCTCGAGGAAAAAATCATTGATTTGTTTTGAAAAAAGAGGACAAAAAGTAGCCGTCCTGGCTATTTCCTGCATGCTCTATTAATGAATGTTTCATTTATGCAGATTTTAACTATAAGCATGCAAGAATTCCTTTAAAAGAGGTTTCATTCCGTACCCAAGCCACAAGAGAGCTTGGGACTCAAATGGTTGAATTAATTTATTGGATAAAAATGTTATTTTTTGATTTATTTTCATAATAAAATGTTTGAAATTATAAAAACTTATATTAATTACAAAAATTTATAATCGTTGTTGATTTTTATAAAGTGAATGAAAAAATAAAATAGAAAACTAAATTGATCTTCTTCGAAAATAGTTCAAAGGAAAACCTATTTTTTCCTATATTTCTATTACCTAATGCTCTTCTTTCCTTTTGATGACATAAAATTCTTGCGTACACAAAAATAACTACTCTTTAATAAAATTTCTAAATAAATAATTTTTCATTCATTTTTTTCTAAATTAAATGGTTTTGGGGAAAGCGTTATAGAACTTTTTAAACAAAACCCACCAATGCCAACGGTCAAGGCCATTATTTGCATCATATTATAGCTAATTCCTGCATGAAACCGAAGGTGTTGTGGAAAACTCTATAGTTTTTCCGTCATATAAGACATTGAACAATTAAATTATCAAATTTATATTTTTTACTTAACAATCTGACGCTGGCGCTGTAATTAAAAACGTTCAAGGTGATTTTTCACAGTTAATAAAGAAGTTCTGGTCGAGGCATTTAAATTCGATTAAAAGTGAATTACCCTCGTATATAATTTTAAAAAAAGTTTAGAATTAAAATTTCATCATTTATTAACTACCCGAGGTTTTAAATTTTATTTTTAATATTAATTGCAAATAATACTCAGTATTATGATGAAAACACATTTAATGTTACGTTTCGGATATAAAATTACGTGCAATGATTTGTTACACACTCTATAATTGCCATGATGGATGTTTTTATCCAATAAATTAGTTATAGGTGATGTATTTGAGCGGAGACTATCCAGCTAATAATTTAAAATATAACAAGCTAATGTTTCTTTCAGGCTAAGGCCCTGAAGCCATATATCTTGGCTAAATAGGGTCCAACAGTCTACGGTAGAAGAATCCAGAAGGCCCCAAAGCTACAGCTACTGTGATAGAGACTACACCGATTTATGTTAGTGAAATATTGATAAATTTTTCACTAATTATTTTCCATTATGATTTCATCTGATTTATTTCAGATTTAAAAAAAGAACGCTTCTATGCTCTTTAATTAATAAAAGTATTAAAAATATGTATACCCAACATATGTAAATAGAGATACATATTATTGTAAGGATTTTTGTATTATTCTCGATATATCAGATGAACTACAAAATGTTATTGAAGCACATATCAGCAGTCTAATAATTAAAAATTTCATACTACTATTATTAATGGATTAAGTACACCATTATTTTTCTACTAAATAAAATTATTTACATTTATTTAGATATAAACAATAGTATAATAAATATAAACTGTATTAACAACCTATAATAAAGTCAAGAATTAATATTATTTGTTAATTACCATAATTAATTTTAATAATATATAATTAAACAATAAAAATTAAAAAGAAAAATAATATAAATAAACATCTGAGCTTTAATTGTAAACAATATCAGACACTACCCTTGACCTTGAGATTTGCTATTGTTTTACACAATACGTTTATTCGTGAGGGGATGTTAATATTCTAAATGTCACTTATCGAAATTTCAAATCAAATTTTATTATTATTATGTCGAAAACTTTATTTTTTATTTTCCTAAACATTTAACATAATTTCGGATAATGATCAGACGGCCATTTAATATTTAAATTCGATAGAAATGCAAAATATTTTTTTCTACTCTAAACAGAAAATTTCATTAGAATGCGATAAATGAAACTAAAAATGCAAATTTGCTGACTCAAAAAAAAAAAATTACACGGGCGTAAAAATGCATTCAGTCACATGCGTTGTGATTTACAACGTGTGATAAGAAGTTCTCGGCACGTTTTAGAGGTGATATGATTTTTTGATCTTTTCCTTCCTTAAACAAAACAAAAAAGCAATGCCCGGATGAGAAGGTAAATAACCAGAAGTTTCTTATTATTTTGATTTGAATTCCTTCTGGCAAGTTTAAATCTACTTTCACGCTACTATTTTTAGATATTTGCTCTCATGCTATCTAATTTATTCAGTTTGGTGGATTTTTGTTTAGCTTTAAAAATGGATGGAAAGGTTAGGTTATGGCATATCTTATGAAATTTATGGTTGGTATGGTTTTTTCTTTGTTTATTTTAGAAAATTCTTTTGTTATTTTGAGATTTTTATTTAAGACTTATTTTGACATACTTTTATGATACAAGATGTTCTTTAGCTTTGTAAATAAAATATTTAAATTTGATTGATAATATTAATAGTCATGGAATTTTTTCGAAATTACACTAATATGTATATATTTTTTTTAAATTTTAGTGTTTTATTTTAAAATTTTTCCTTTAAAGTGTACTAACTTGTATATTTTGAATAATTGTGTTAATATACTACAAGGTTTATTTGAAAATATAACCCGAAAAGCTAAATAAATTTTTAATACTCAGCTATGGTCATTTAAATTATTTGTATAATTTACGCCTTAATAACAACAAATTTTAGCATTGAAAAAAAAATGAATATTATGCACGTGAAATTTACTTATAAGAAAAATTAACTAATAATTAGTAATTTTTAGGGTTTTGACTAAATTTTATAAAACATAATAATCATTTTAGCACTTATAAAACCATTCAAAAATCGACAAGTTTTGAAAGTTATAATTAAAACTAATTTAGACGATGATTCTACCTCGGACAATTTTTTTAACCTGCCACAAATTCGAAAATTATATGATTTTGAATCTGATCATAAATCGATTTTTCTTTTGAATTTTTCATTTACCTAAAAACCTCTTATATTTACCAGCCTTTATTTCCCTTATTTTTTGCCCTGTTCTATGAATAATTCTAATGTCTACCAGTAATAATTCTGAATTGCTATATAAGCAAAAGACGGAACAAAAACTCATGAATTTCTAACTCAAAAAATATACAATATAAATAAAAATTGACTTGTCAAAATCTCTATCTAGTAAGCATAATTCATATTTCATATGTAATAAAATATTAACTTTGAAGTAATATGACAAAAAAATCATCTCCAAAAAAAAAAGATTAAACTTGGAACAGATTTGAGAAGAAAAAATATATTATTAGCTGTTGCTGAATATTTTTAATTTTATATTTAATTGCAGAAAACACAAAAAGGGGAAGAAAAATTTGTCTTGTTTTTTTGTTGGTCATTCCAGATCCATAAACTCACTCTGTGCTTTAATATGAGAGTTTAGTTTGTTTCAGAATTTCTTATCATTTTTATATTTTAATTTTATTTCCATAAATATAAGTTTTGATTTTTTTTATTATTCTTATTCTTAATTTTTATTATTTTTTTATTATTCTTACTCTACGTATTCTTAGCAGTATCCTAATCCATTTTTCCCTTTATACTAAATATTTCAGGTAGGCTTTTCAGACTTAACCTTAATTCTCCCTCTCTGTTAGGTTTATCATTTTAGTAGCGATAAAATCGTATAGCAAGCTTGGTAACGATGCCACACAAATGACAACTGGTAAAGTAGTTTATGTTTGATCCTTAGAAAACATATGATCATGCGGCAACTAGATCTAATTACTCCAAAGTATTATTCGATTTCAGTACACTTAAGTTTTTTAATAAGCTTCAAAAAAATCTCTGTTTAGTCTAAGTTTCTAAATATGGAGAAAATAAAACCCGAAGTTACATAAAAAAATTCTCTCAGCTATAATTAAAAACTATAAAACATAATTGTATATAGATAACTTTATGTTAGATAACTTTATTTTGAATAAGAAATCCTTATTTAAAAACTTCTTAAAAGCAATTATTATGTAAGTCCCCCAGAATTTGATAAAATCCTTTTAAAGCAGAGGCGACAAAACTACGATCTTTGCGATTCGTGAAACGCTTTGGTATAAACATATTTGTTCTTAATTAAAAAGTTGTTATCTAAATCATCGATTTATATAAATTTCAAATATAATTGGAAATATAAAAATTTCTCAAAAAATATTTTTGTTTTGCATTTAGTTTTTGCTGCTTTCAAATATGTTCGGATGAAAAATTATAATTCTATTCCATGCCATGTTTCTTTGTAAAAATTTTTTGTAGATAAAACTAAAAAGTTCTTTATTAGAAATCCCAGCATAACATAGTAAACAACAAAATAAAGTTGTAAAATGTAGATTGAAAAAATTTGAATTTCAAGTTTAAGAAACAACTTTTTTTCATATTTTTGGTAATATTTACTTTTCATGCGAGATAATATAATTATTCAAAGATAGCCAAAATTTATACACATAAATAATTCTTACACATAAAAAAACCACATTCGTTTACAACATATTAGAAAAAAAGACCGGACCTAAATATCATTATAACAGCAAACAAATATTTTCCGTTTTTGGTTTCTTAATTTTTTATCTGTAAATTTGAGTCGACAGTTTAGAATTTCTTAAGATTATCTTAATAGGACTTCCAATTAAATACCTATTTGTTTCTGTCAGATAAATTTAAACTTCTATGTGATAAACATATCTAATAAATACATCTAAATATTCTACGACTGGCATAATGTAAACTGTAAAATTTTTTAACTTTTGCTGATGAGTATAACATAAAAAACTTTGATCACCTATTTCACTAACACTACGCCACTACGCGTTGAAAAGATAGCTCATCCGTCTATATCACGTTTATAAAACAAAAAAGGACAAACTAAAATCTTGTCTCACAAATAAAATAATGTGAAAAGGAGGAAAGAAAGGGATTATAATCCATTTTAAAATTTTTTATTTACACAAAATCAAATAAGGATATCTTTAAAATGATTAATATCATTCCTTCTTTGCCAAAATTTTTTCGTTCTTTTGTTAATAAGAAAATAAACAAACTTTTCGTTAGCTTTTGGCATGATAAATTTTTTTAAATACGCGAGCGAGTTTGAATTTCTATCTCAAAAGTTTACCAAAGTTTAGATGCACCTCCGTTAAACATAAGAATGCACAAAAGTTCGGATATTCATAATAAAAAAAACTAAAGCATACCAAAGTTTACGAACTATTTCTAAAATACACGATTTTCATGTGGAGGAAGGGGGGAATAGAAGCTCAAACTTTTCGATATAAGAAGTTTTTGAATAATGTTGGATGGGGTATGGCTCTTTAATGAGTGTTTCCACACGAGGAAACAAGTTTCCGGAAACTTTTCGTTTTAAACTGGTTTTTCTTTGAACAAATTTTGATCGTCCACACGGGGAAACAAGTTTCCTGGTAACATTTCATGTGCAGATAGAGTAATATAAATGTGTGTGTGCATTTAAATTACTTCTTGTATGTGTAGGTTTGTTTCGCGTTGTTACCACAAATTTTCTGGTAACAAATTTAATTTCGAAATATACGAATTTTACCCCTCACTCCTCGCCGCTCTATCCTAAAAACAAAAATGTTACCGGCAACTTTTTTCCTCGTGTGGAAACACCCAATAACGAGTACCAAAAATATATTTATAAAAAACAAAAAACTCTCAAATGGAATTGATATTTAACTCAAGTTTTTTAAAATACTTCATCAGAATCACTACTAAAAAATATAAATTTAATTTTGATAATTAAAGGCTTCAAAATATTTCTGAGTATTAAAACTTTCTGTTTTATTATAATTTCCTTTTATAAAAACGGATACTAAATTAATAGCTAGTGTTAAAACTTATCGTTTAAATCATTCAAATTCTCCTTACAATTATGGATGAGGATGCACCGGCTTTAAAGTATGACTTCCTTTTTTTTAAATACTATCCGTCGTAATGTAGAATTTTAAAAACAAATATTTTAATCACGTAGGAATAAAAATAATGATGATAAATTAAACACTTTTACATAGTTTTTAATGTTCTATGAATAAATTTTGTAGAGGCCAGCAAACAACTCAATTTTCATGTTAATTTGAAAAATCCAAACAAATTGCATAACTTCCTCGAATTTGTCAAATAGAATTACAGACATAAGTTATTTTAAATTGAAAAGTGTAGAAAAAAATTGTATATGTAGAGAATTCATTTTCATTTCATTAACTTTGAATTTCCTTTTTTAAAGCGAAAAAAACAAAAATAATTTATTAGTAATGAGTAAATTAGGTCAATACTGACCAAACTTGTGTTTTTTCACCATTAAGCATTATTTAGTTTGCTGCAGTAGATTTGTGTCTGTGCTAAAATTAATTCAATACAAGAACCATTACAAAATTTACATTGATAGACATATAAATATAGCATAAAATCAATTATTAAACTCATTAGTTTTGCTTTTCTTGTCAATTTTCTGCTGAAGACATTAACATGCACTCCACTAATTGGATAACTAATGGAAAAATATTGAACGCTTGCCTAATTGGACAACTAGATCAGCCAATTGCTTAGTTGTTTGGGCATATTCGAAATTTGTGCACATAAAAAATCAGACATTGAAAATATTTAACTGTCTATCAATATAATGTAAGTCAATTTTCATATCGTACACTCAACTGATTGAGGACAAACAGTGCAAACAAGCGCTAAAAATTTTGTACGGATAGACAGGTCGACAATTTAAGACGTAATAAATTAAACTGATTGAACCAATGCAAAGAAAAAAAGATTGATTGCCTTTTTTTGTTCATTGACACAGCAACAGGATGGTTTTATTTTTTTATTTTCTATTAATTCAATAACAGAATTAAGCTTTTTTTTAAATAGTTGATAAGTATTTCATGGAGTTCTTGATCAATAGTTTTCAAAGAAATTATATTTGCTTAGACAATTCTTATAGTATTATGAGGGAAAAAACAAGAAGAAAATCAGAAGAAATAAAAGATTTAAGTGCTTAACAGTATGAAACCAACAATTTATTACAAAAGTGGTCTACATAAAATCTTTTATCATTTCAAGATGTGTTAAGGGGAGATATAAAGATATTTTTCTTAAGTGCAGCCAATTCAAGATATGGCAGTTTTTTAAGCTCAATGCTCGTCAAATATTTACATATTTTAAATTTTTCTTGCCCACTTTGACTAATTTTCCGCAAAACTGCCCGTTTAGAAGGACGACTTCTTCTCTTTTCAGTTCAATACATTTCTAATCATAAATGTAGAAAGTTCTAACAACACCTTGTGAGCGGTTAATCTTTATTGCATTCATATTTATAAAATCTAATATATTTTAATATCTGTTAGTTTTTTATTCAAAGTATTGTAAGGAAAATATTTTTTGCATTAAAAATTAAAAATGAAAAAGATTAATAAAGCTTTGTTATAATTTCTTCACTTTTCCCATAAGAAAAAAATATAAAAATATATTTTTTGCAACTTTCTTTATAAATGTTAAAGGATACTCATCTAAATCAAAGCTAAAAAAAACATCCTTATATACTTATATTATCAGTTGAACGCGAAGATAAACAAACTAGCGTGCATCCTAAAATCTCTGTATAGTGTCAAAAAAAAAATATTTCCTGAAGTCAAATATCTGACATTTAATGGAAATATAAATGATTCGTAACGTAAAATGGTTATAAATATTAATGAATATAGCTTGAAGGACCTATTCTTGTATAATTAATGTTTTTATAAAGTCATAACTGTCTAAGAAAATGATCCTAATACCTAAACAGCTGGAAGCTGTCTATGTGGTTATTAATTTCCTGTTGGATGTCATGTAACTCTTATAAGTAGTTATCTTAAAATTTCTCATTATGCGTAAATTTTTCTATCCATAATTTATTTGTGTAACAAATATCTATGTATTAGATTAGAAATTTTAGCTTATAGTTTCCTGTTAATGAAATATGTATTCAGAAATTAATTAAGGTTCATACTGTTAAATATGTTTGCAATTAAGTTTACTATGCCCAGAGGTGAAATTATTAAGTAAAATTAAATATTTTGAGGATTTTATTTAATATTTTAAGTAAATGAAACAACAGCAAAATACTTTCATATTCATTTAATTAGACTTGATTTTCAAATAAAAGGAAAAGTTTAGTTACAAGGAAATATGTTGGCCTCAAAGAAATTGCAACAGGATCTTGTAATTGAGTTCCCATTCTAGGTGTGTCCGTTATGTAGCATAAATAAATCGTAATAAAAAAAAACTTTTTTGAAATTATATACAGCAAGGAAAAATACTTCAACAAGTTTTATATTTGGTAAGAAGCCACTACCTGTTTAGCAAAACAAATGAATAAATTTTATTAAAAAAAAATAAAAATGGCTTGCTACAAATTAGGCTTCAAATAATTCCTCTTAATTAAATATTTGAATTCAATGCCAAACGCTCCGGTGATAAAGTGACCAGGAAAATTGAGCGTATATATCCGCTTATGATACAAATGGATTAAAAGCACATTTTCCCCATTTGTTACCCTTTATAGATTACATTCAGACACACGCACACACACAAAACATACGTGCTTTTCCATAATCAGCTTTACATTAAATGTAATCATTGCAGAGAACAGAAAATGAAGAAGACTTCGTGAATAGAAAATTTTATTCATTAATTTCAGACAAGTGAGAACATTAATACATCCCCTATTGATATCCTAGGAAAAAGGTAAAGATCCCAGTAGGGAAATCGCGCATCAGTGGATTTCTCTTCGACGAATTCTTGTGTGCTCTATGAAGGAAAAGTGCATAAGTGCCAAATTCACAGATAGAGCATGCAGAAATTCGCCCTCACGGCTATTTTTCCTGCAGAAAGTAGCTATAGTTGTTTTTACAAACCAAAAAATAAAACAACAAGAACAACAACATTTCTAAGGAAAATAATTCTGAAAGTGGTAAGTATTACATGTAATTGCTAATTACACTAGTTTACAGTGCTTCATGAATGTTTATAGTGATTTTCTAGAAATACTTTTTATTTAAAGTATCATATTTTATTTTTTAAAGAGATGGCGCTTCCGTTTCTTTCATTCAAAGTTGCCGTCCCAGAAGAAGGAAAAGCAGCCTTACGTCGGTGTAGGACTAGTTTAAATATAAGTAAGTTTCAAAGCTATTAGATGTAATTCATGTGTATTGCAATTTTAAGAAGTTATTTATATACAACCAAAAAGAAATTGATTTGCAACTTAAATTCTTAATATTGCAGATTTCTATGCTTAAAAATATATTGCATCCAAAAGGGCTCAAACACTTTGACCGTTTTTTTGGAGACAAATTATACTCAATTTCAAGTTTGATGGGTTGAAAAATAAAAAACCAATTAAAAAATATCCTGTGTTACTAAGCGTAATATAAAGTAAGTATAAAATTTTATAATAAGATATTGTAAAATAATGTTTTGCATTTAAGGAGCTATCAAAAAGGACGGCTACCCTGAATCGGAGTTTGTTAAAGACATGCGAAATGCCTTTAAAATGGCAAAAAATTTTTAAAGCAATATCCAAACAAAAAAATCAATAAAATAAATGATCATGTAAAAATAATTTTAAAATCATTTTTATGTATAGTTTTAAGATTTTTCGTAATAAAATTATTCCAAAAAAATTATGAGTTTTTATATAAAACAAATTCAAAGCATCCTAAAACTCACGGAGAAAACTTCAATGCCAAATTCATGCAACAATTCTCTGTGAAGTAACAGACGGAGAAAATTATAATGCCGAATCCACGCAAGAATTCTTCAAAGAGAAACTCACGGAGAAAACTTCAATGCTAAACTCTTGCAAGAATTCTTCGAAGAGCTTTTCCGGCAGAAAGTAGCCATAATGTCTGAATTGCGTCCCTTTTTCTAACAAAATTCACTGATGTTTTCCCCGAGAAAGCTGTCGTTATGTCTGAAAAGTAGGCCTCTTTCATTGATGTTTTATCTCTACTTTCTCTACTGGGATACTACTAATAATTAAAAAAGAAGTAAAGTTATTATAGAATAATTATAAAAAGTTATCTAAAAATTATTAAAAATTAAAAGAATTTTACTTAATAATCAAATTAAAAGGAAAACCTCCTATCAAAACAATAATAGAAAATAATTAAATTGGAAATATTAATTCCATCTTGCGTGGTGTTAGACAGTTAAAGGGATAATAATTTACTTTTTCTTCTTTTTCTATTCATTTTTAATGGATATATAGATAAAATTTTTGTATCCTTTTCATGTAATTTTCTTTTGTGAATTTTCTTTTAGGTAGATAAATTTAAATAATAAAAACAATGTTCAAGAAGAAATTTCATTCCTATTGATTTTTCGCTTTTAAAAAAAATATTCCCAATTATAAAGAAATCGAAAAATTCTTTCTTCAATAACCTTTTTATGTTATTTATTATTATTAATTTTTCTTTATATATAACAATTTGAAAAATATTTTTATTTTTAGTTGCTTTTTTAAAGCTTAAGAGATTTAGCATCGAAAAATCTGAAAAACATAAATTTTTAATGTGATGTTAAAACAAAAAATAACAAAAATTTTTTAAAAATAGTCCTTTTTGTATGAGAATTTCATTAAATTAATGAGAGAAAGAAAAAAATAATATTTAATACGGTTAAATCGGAGCATGATGAAAAATAATACATTTAACAAAATTCATTTACAGTTTTGTACCATTAAAAATTGTGGGAAATCAAGAGATCGATGTACCTAAATCGACAACTATTGCATTACATTCAATGTAATTTATTAATTTTTACTGAACTTATCAAAGGATGATATAAATTAATGGATAAGCATAACGTTTGCTGACATTAATAATTACGACGAAAAATAGTTTTAGTTTTCGTAAATGTTAAAAGTATCATTGTTGTATTTAGTATAATAAAAGTAATTAACAATCACTCAACATGACTAAATATTATTTTTTTCCTTTTAGTTCATTAATTATAATGAAATGATCATAGATTAAAAAGTTTTCTTATGTTATTTTTTTCCAAGATAAACTACTACATGGTCTAACAGTGCTCCCTACTGTTGTAGCCGATACCATAACTAAATATAGCGGTAAATTGTCCTGATTTTGGTTAAAAATATAATTGTGCTAAAAAAAGTTAACGATTTCCAAAAAATTTTCGATCAGATTACACAAATATGCAAGCAGTTTGCTTATCAGCAAATACTTTAAACATCGATCACAAGGCATCTACAGAACAAAAAGCAAGTTTAATAAAAGTCTACAATTATTTAACTGTTCCAAAAATTAAAATAAAACTCAACTTAAAAATTAATTTCTGTTATTTGGTATTAATTTGAAAGGTTTTTAGCAAATGTCTAATGTACATAAAAATTTTTGAAAAATCTTGATCTTTAACATTATTTTTTTGCTTTAATTTTCCTTCTTGCCACTTCATTTAAATTAGGTCGTTTCAAATGAAATCTATTTTTGACAACAACAAAATATAAGAAATTTGTCCAACCAACAAAAACGATTCATCTAACCAATGCCATTAAATTTTCACAGGATTCGAATTACACTAATAATATCAAATATCTATCCTAAAATTTGCTATTTTCAGATTTTCCCAGTTTAGTCTTCAATATGACTGAGTTTAAAGCCAAGAGACATATATAGACATATACACAAGTTATACATATTGTAGTACTTATTTATGTCTCCTTGGGATTTTATAGCGATATATTCCAATTAAAATAGTTATGAAATTGTTTGTATTTTTATACTTACATTAGTTCACTAATTTTTTTTTACAATATCACAATATTGTGTCAGCCATTTAATTATTTTGTTGTTCACGTTGATTGCCTAAGGTGATAACCCGTTTTTTGTTTTTGTTTTTTGTAGATGAAAGAACATCAAGAAACGCCTAACAATAAGACATGTTCAATCAATACGCTGAGAAGTAAATTGATTATCTGAAAAAGATGATATAAAAAAGCAATCAAAATGATATTTAGATAAATCTTAAGAAAGAAATGAAGAAAATTATGTTAGTCTTTATAAAATATATTTTTTATATTCACTAAAATGACATCATAACATTTATTAATGGCTAGAAATATATTAAAAAGTAGAATATAAATAAACTCTGCAAAGTAATAAAAACATTTGTATAAGAGAAATCTGTTTTACAAATAATTTTAAATATTTTCGTACAATACCTGCATATCTTATGCCAAAATAATAGGAAATAGGCACTTAGGTTGAAAGGGGTATTTTTTGGTTGCCAATTTTCAACTCTGATAAGTTAAAGGGTAAACCTTTATATATACCGTTGGAAAGGCATTGTAAAGACCGACACTTTGGGCATTTAGGCAGAAATTGATTTTGTTCAAAAATATAAATGTTTTAGCATCCTAAAAAATTGATACGTTGATTGAGATATTGAAAAATTTTTTCAATTAATGAAACTAAATCAATAATCAAATTTTGAATATTTATTGTCTATTCATTTATTCTATAGGTTTTTTAAGTAAGAAAAAAAATTTAAAGCCATATTTCCTGGATCCGAGGAATATCTAAAATTGTCATTTATCTCACCTAATATTTATGATAAGTTCTAGTATTACTAAATAAATTCTAAACTTACACTCAATTGAAACTTACGAAATAAATTTATGATTTTATTCAATTGAAATGTAAAACCTTTATCGAATTAGGACAAGAAGCAAAATCCCGTAAACCACTACCACAAATTATAGAAATCTGATCTGATTAACTAATAAGTAATTTTCTTTCCCTTTTGACTTTCCTTATTATTTGTCATAATATATCATGAGAATTAAAATAATTTTGAAAAATAACACAACATTCGAGGTTATGCATCAAAACAAGAAAAATTATTAAGTTAAAAAATTGAAATTCCCAAAATTCGTTTGTTACATGAATTATCGATTCGCTGTCAGCAGTTTAAAATTATAGCAGCTAACCTCAAATTAACGTGGATTACTTTAAAATTAAACTTTTTCTGGATGTACACATCTAGCAGAATTATATTTAAAAAATCTGATTTTCAATGTAAAAAAACAATAACACAGGCTTTCGATAGTTTTCTCCTGAAAAAACTAAGTAGAAATTTTGATAAGTATTAAGTACTTATTGTTAGCTATGAAAAAAATATTTAGAAAATTATATCTCGTAAATTTTCTAAGAAAAAGAACATTCTAGGCTTAAATATTTATATCTGCTCTCACTACCTACTCACTACCTACTGACCTACTCAATTTGTATGATTTAGAATTGTATAATCCAAACGAAATCCTAAAGCGATAATACTACATAATGGTAACTAATCTACTTCTTTGCCCTGTCGGACATTCCATTAATTATAATTAAAATTTAGATTTCGTCTTTAAAAAAAAATAAATTACGCCGATGATGGTTACACTATATGTGATGATCTAAAGATATTATCTATGCTGCTGCTTTCCCCTGCTCTCTATATAAAAGGAAGAGTAGAATAAGAACACAACATTAGATCAAAACAAGATTGGCCACAGAGAGCATCACTAATTCGGAAAATAAAAATGCTGTTAAGAAGGCGGTAGTTGATCGTACAAAAATTCTGCTAACTCCACTTCACATTAAATTAGGGATTAGAAAGCAATCTGTAAAGCCATCACTTAAAGACGATGCTTGTTTTAAATAGTTGTGTGATAAATTCAAGCACTTATCGAATGCAAAGATCAAAGAAGGCATTTTAATAGGCTCTGACATAAGAGTTAATATAAGATGCTGACTTTGAAAAACTTTAAAGAAAACTAAAGAGACCGCTTTAAAATCATTTAAAGAACTTGTTAAACATCTTTTAAATAACAGAAAAAGCTCTGATTATGTGGATATAGTCAACAGCATACTTTTAAAATTCAATAAACTGAATATAAAGTTGGACTTTCTATATTCCCATATTGACTTCTTTCCCGAAAATCTTGGTGCTGTCACTTAAGAACACGGCGAGACAATTTCACCAAGATATTAAACTTATGGAGAACAGATATTTAAGGAAGGCGGTATGGTAAGCCTGATGGCTACACAAGAAAAAAAAATTTACCAGAAGTTTAGAGGAAAAAATAATCATAAATCCTTTTGGCATAGCTAGTCCCATTAGGTCTTATTTTAAACTAATATTATTCTTTCTGTAAATAATTATTAAATTTTATATTCATCAAATTTTTTTATAAAAAATTTTCGAAAATCTTTAAATATGTTAATATGCATATCTTCAATGGAAAAAAGTTTCGATGTGCTATAAAAAAACAGTACTGTATTTAAATTCAATATTTATCATCAACTAAAAAAAACATAATTATTTGAAAAGGGTAAAGAAGTATATCCCGCACGATATATTTGTTCAAAGTCCTGAGAGCACACAAGCATTGCACGCCTGATGTTCAAAATTAATCTTTTAAGTTGTCATCAATTGTTTTTATAATTTTTGTTAGCTATTATCGTTAACTATTGCTTCTTTTGATTTTTGGTTTTTCTTGATAATTCTTAGTGCTACTAAATACTATTATCAATTAATATTATTTATTATTGTTAATTAATTATTTACATTAATAAACAAACAACATTCTCATACAAATCTTAAGAATTAATTTGTGTACCAGACAAATTGCAAACAAAAAATTAAGTAGCAATAATTTATCAAATTGATAATCGCTAACAACTTAATCTCCAAAATTCTGCGATACAATCACTTAAAAATTGGTACCTACAAAAATTAAGTGGTCCCAATGCCAAAACTACTTTGTTCAATAAGTTGGTAATTTTATTTACAGTAAAAAAAACTAGTTCTCTCAGATCAATAATAAATTTAATTTTTGATTATCATAATTTATAGGTCAGAAAACGGCTTCCTCTACCTGAAATTATTTTTATACTTTGTTATTGTTGCTTCTCAATTTAAACGGATTATATTGTTTTTCATTTTGAGATAGACAAGCGATAAATATTTTTATCCCTTAATAAGTCTAACTGCAATCTCTGTAATGACATGGTTAAGCCATAATTGAAATACATTTATAATCCATAAACGGTAAAATTGCTATTGAAATTTATTGTTGTTACTTTTTGTCTTCGTTTTTCTTTTGAATTTTAGTCATATATGTTTGAGCTAATCGATGATGACATCAGACGGAAAAGATATTCAATCCATCCAATTGAAGAATATGTTCATTGAATTCAAAATTTTTTAGCACGATTTAGATCGTATACTAAATAAAGAAAAAGAAAGGAGTAAAAAACAAAAAAGTCACTTATCTTATCTGAATTGTAGTCAGCAGCTGCATAAGGAATTAATTTTGTTCATACAAGGAATACTAAATTGAAATGAATGACAGAAGTGTCTTACGATGCTTTCAGTTTCAATTAAAAGTACAAGTTTCCTTGTCATCAATGAATTTGTTGTTTTAAAAAGTTTTTTTTGCTGTCATTTTGATTATATCTCTTGATATTACTAAAAGTAAAACTGATTATCTGGAAAGCATCTATTTTTTCCACTGGAATATTGTATTTGTTATTTTATAAAGTACACCAATTTTTATAAAGACTTGGATAAATGTTTATCCAAGCAGTTCAATAGTTCTTAATTCAAATCTAAATAACTCATGCCAAAGTATAGCTGAAAAATAAAATCTAGTGCAGTTTGTTTTCTTCCTCTTGCATTTATAAATAAAATCATACTGGAGCAAAACGTCAAAATGTAGGAGGAAGTGATACCACCGAACACTCCTTGAGTCCTAGGCCTGACGCCTATGCTGACAATGCAAATAATAGTACTTCAATTGGTGAACTTAATTTTGTTGATTACCTGCTCGAACTCTCTATGATTCTTCACTTGTCCGAAACTTGGAATAAAATTGGAAGCTTCAAAAGACAAACAAATAATTTAGCAGTGGATTTTTTTTTTAAAGAAATCGTGCAATCGATAACACACTTAAGGTAAAATTATATTTTAAAAATAACAATAAAAAATAAGTTTTCTTTATCATTCATGACTGATTTAAAATCAAATATAAAGAATTAGACAAATTTCATTTTCAGCTCTCTAAGAATGTAAAGATGTACAAAACAAAATTGTTCATTCCAAAAATTTCATTTTTGTCATGAATTTAAAAACAAATAATAAATTAAAACTTATCAGACTTATATTGTATAGAGTTCTAGGTATCAAACGCAGATTGTCAGACAAACAAAAGTTTAAAAACAAATCCAACCTATTAATTGAAGGTCTTTAGTTTACACATGTCAATAAGTTCATATGTTGAAATCTAAATCAGGCAGCTTCTAAATTTTCGATGGTCATAAAATAATGATTTAACTAAATTAGCCGCCACTGATCGCTAGAAATCGAATTATTAAAGCTTGTTTTTGTTCTTTCCGTATATATTTTAATAGTCTATCAAGACGGATATGTGTAAATTATTTATTATTCTAGTGATCAAACTTAATTTAAAAGATATGCAATTGAAAAAAATATATAATAAAATTTTATATGTCATTTCCTTATTCCGGAAAGACGATAAAAATTTATTTAGGTAAACATGTCAGGAATAAAAGTAAAATTTGAAGGTACTTTGATGGCTGGCATAATTGATAAGCTACTAACGATTAACTAATTTTTTCTCATATCAATTAAGAAAAGTTTATATTTCGGTTATTAACAAATTCAATCTTAAGTGGCTAAATGTAATGCCAAACAATTACTTTATTTTTATTGAAAAAAAAACTCTTAAGTTAGTGATAAACTTTCAACTTGTCTTATTAAACGTCTGGCTTATACCATCCAAGGCTATTTAAACAGGTGATTGTCTCGATAGTGTTCTAAGATCATCTTCTGGGTAAGTTAAAATGAATAATGATTCTGATATTAAGTGACTACAAAATTTCACAATAAATAAAATGGGCCCCAATAGGGACAGCCTCAGGGGATGTGATCAAAGTAGATGTTGAATTCGAAATAACTCTAGAAGAGTTACAGTTTCTCCAAAGATTACTTGTAGCAGACATTATGGATACTTGGACTTAACTCAATGATGACTCATGATGTACATTTATTAATGAACTGCTAATGGTTTTGAATTTTGAATGCACGGTTTAAGGGTCTTTTGGGGGACGAAGGTCCTCTGTCCTCCATCCTAAATTTTTATTAGTAATTTTTTATTGGGAATAAAATATAAAACTTAAGATCCCTAAAAAATTGAGCGTCCGCAATAATATCCTACTCATCACTATTGGCTAAAGGCATAAGAAAAATACACTAGCTAACTGCAAAAATTCGACTTCACGATTTTCGTTTATACTTGATACTAAATCCAACAGATGATTTCAGCTAATAGATATAAAAATTGAAAAAAAGGTTATTATGTTACCCGGAAAGAATTATTAAAAACAGTAAAAGTGACAAAAAATTGTACAAAAATTAATGTTTCCTAAGAAAGACTGCCATCATAGTTTAAGGAACCCAAAGAAAAAAAATGACACGCTATGTAGAGCGCTCACAAAAATATAATTCTTTAACTGACATAGGAAAGGATATCTGCAAAGTGTTGCTAATGTGCCATTTTGTAAATCTTTTGTATTTTGTAAATGCAGAATAAATTTGCAAATATTTTACTTAAGTCGAAAGAAAATCGAGTCGCAGTTAATAAAGATTACAGCAGAAGCGATTAATGGTTTGAATAGTGAAGATATCACAACGAAGATCCTTCTTGTGGATTTTTACATGAAGGCTAGGCCAAAATTTTTATTGGCATCAAAAGAATGCCAACACGAAGTCTTATTACTAAAATTTAACAAAAAATTTTAATACAAAACTTTAATAGTTTCTTATTATTTGTTAATTGATTTTAATATTTCGTTTTTTTTTTTTTGCTTTTTCGTTTGGTTAATTATTGTTTTTAGTTTTTTGTTCTAAGCAGGTTTCTATAGTGTGGAACTTAAAAAACTTCGTTCCCACCGGATGACTCTAGATATCTCATTTACATTTTTTGTTATTTATGATGGCTCACCTTTAAAAGTGTACTTATAGAGCTAATAATCACCAGAAAAAAACGAGTTTGACCAAAAAAAAATCAATTTCTAAAAACTACAAAAGTAAAGAAAAAAAATAAAACAAAATAATAATCTTTATGTCATGGATAAATTTATGTCAATTAGAAGATAAACGGAAGTAAATCATCGACACTCTCTATAGATATAAGAATTTTTATTAATTTTTATTTATTTTCACTAATGATGAGGCTTAAACTGGAACAAGTAAACAAAGCCTAAGAGTTCATTCAAGTACTGCATAATTTTAAATATATGATGTGATGCAAAAGCGATGAAGTTCTCCATGGCAACATTAAAATGACACCTAGTTCCGATAATACTTGTAACAACATGGCATGAAATTATCTTCTTGTTCTTTTGTTTTTTGTTTGTACAAGCCATGAACATATTTGGGGTCATTAAACTGATTCTTTTCATAGCTCTCATATCTTCCAAAATGTTTCGTTTGCAATTTTTTTTATTACTATTTTATATCTAGATACATATCTGTAGATATTGGCCAGGAAAGGCTTTTAATGTCGACAGATAATTTTGTAATATTCATTTATTTTTTTGTTGTCATATATTAAAACCTACTTAAACATTGAATTTTCCATATGAGAAAATCTTGGGGAGCATTTTGACATAAAACACATGTTAAAATGTGTCTCTGGGGTTTCTTCCTTTTTTTGCTTTTTTTCGTGTTACAATCGTGTGAACGTATTACTATTAATATTAGAGTGCACTGTTTTTAAAATGTTCTCAACATTATGAATTACGTTTTTTAATCTCTCTTATAATAAAAAGGAGTATTTTTGTTGAATTTCTTTTTAATTTTTTGATTTTTACTTTGTTAGTCTCATCTTTATTGGTTGTTTTTTAACATAACGCAAAAATTAAAATCAATACTTTAAGCAGTTTTACATCTGATATCAATATATTACTAAGAATGAATTGAATTGCCTACATCCATACTGAAAGGGAGGCAAATTTTCAACTTGTCTGTACACTTTGGCTGTTACCTAGTCTTCTTTTATGATATCCTTGAGACTGATACTGCTATAAATATATATAATCCTTCAGCTAAATAAGTTTCATAAGATTTGTGATATACAAAGGATTCTATTTACAAAATTTTGTTAATCGACTTAAGATAGATACTTAAAGATAACTAATTTCAACAAAATTTTTAGATACTCGATCAATTTTAGCTAAATTCATTACAGGAGCAATTAGATATTTATTTTTCTGTTACACTCTATCAATTATTTGAGTTAATTAGTTTTCTTTATTACAGGATTTTTCTTAATATCTTCGGCCAAATGATAAACCATTAGTGAATTGCTTTTAAACTAAATACATACAAAATAAATAAATTAAGTCAATAAATTTCGAAAAACCAAGGATGATGGTTTATCAGGATTAGAAAAAATATGGAGTTTAATATATTTGTTTTTTACTTTATAAATTAAACGTTGGCTCAGATAATAATTTACCTACGTGAGTTTCTCCCCAGCAAATATTATGATCCGTATACGTTTCGCTTACAGAATGACAAAATCTTTGAACTTGTCTTATTAACATCCTTCGACTCGTATGACGTATGAATTTTGATTTTACGGACTTTTCATAGTCTTAAAGCCAGCAATTTCTCTGAAATGTCAAATGTTGACATATGTACAAAGCATCTGAGAATAAGGATATGCAGTATATTGTTTTATGCATATGTATATTTTTATTACTTTTGTTCTCTTATAAACTCATTGATTATAGTAATTTCATTACTTTTGTATTTTTCTTTGTTAAACAAACACTTTGAGACGGTTATATTTAGCGATATAGTTTTTTCTTATAATCAAATCATATTTATAATCATGATTAAATAAATTTCCTGATATTTTTGGGATATCTTGATTCATTTTTTCTTCTCTTAACTCTTTTGGGATATCTTTCTATTTCAGGTCAGCCAGCCCACCTACAATGTAAAATAGTAAAGAGACTTAACCTCTTTACCTAAGTTTCTTTTTCCCTTCTTTGGTACCCACATCTTTGGTATATGGCCTAGAATTCCTTATTTCTGGAGTTTAAAAGTTCATCTATATTAATTTCCTCAGAATTGCAAATGTGCGCCTTTTTCAAAATGTGAAAAATGGTGATCTTTAGATGATATTCTTCTGTTTTGATGAATTTCTGCCGTATTAACCAACGAAACAAAAAAAAAAAACTTAGCTAAAAATAATACTTCCATTTCCATTAAATAAACTAAGAAAAAAAAAAGTTTTCTAAATTTGTTAATTATTTTTTTAGACAAAAGGTAAATAATGAGTTTACTTAAAACAAAACACTTCACACATCAAGAGCTAAGCTTCTTTTTCAGGCTTAGTTAAAACAACAAAACCGAGGAGTTAAAAATTACTTAGGTAATTTTTTTTACAAAAGTTCAGTTAAAACATAAAAGCATGTATTCAAATATTAGTTAAAATCTCTTGAAAAATCATTTGATTTATTTTGTAAATAAGAAATCTTTTGATTTACCGCGAGTTTTTTAGCTTACTTTAAACAAACCCAAACATTGCATAAAAGTTTTTTGATATTTCATATTTTAACCTTTTAATTTTAAGAAAAAAAAAATATATATATATGAGTTTATATTATTATAGAGCCAATAATTATCCATAATAAATTGTTAAATTTTAAGTACCATTGTTGTTGTCGCCTTCAATTTCGTGCAGAGTCTTCAAAAATTACCAACATCAAACAACAACAAAAAATATTATAAAATGGCAAACATATATGTAAGCCGGGTACCTTACAATGTTTATTTCAAGGATTCAATAAGATATCCATTATTTATTAGGATATACACCATCGAGAAAATATATTAGCACTAACCTTTTTTAGTATTAGTTTCCTTCATCTAATGAGGAACTGCACTTTTTAAAGTATAAAAAAATAAAATGCACAAAATCAGCAAAATCGAATCGATTTTCGATTATTATGTACTTAAATATAACTCTTAACTACTTATTTTACATAAAACAGATAAACTTTTAATTAAATTGAAAACTTAGTTTCAATTAATTAACACACAAAAATATTTATATATAAAAACAGCTTTTTTTTCATAAATATATTAAATAAAACAAATTTCAATTGTGGAAATATATCTTCGCCTACACTTTATAATTCACTGCTGTTTTTGTAATTAGAATTTTAATTTATAATTAGATGAATAAATTGAAAACTAAAGCAGCACAATTTAATTTAAACCGGAATTATGTAAAACCAAAACACAACTAACTACTAGCTACAAAATAACAAAATAAATGTCAAGAAATGTCGCTAACAACAAAAGAAATGTCGCTAACAACCCGCATTTGCCCAAAAAATTGCTGCACCCCGCAATGCCAAGCAAAATTATTGCTTAGCACAAAAAAACTAAAATGTCAAAGTGTATAGTCACAAGTGACTGGCAACATTTCCATGATACACATGTTTGCATATAAATCTTTAAAATTTCTTGAAATTGTTCCCAAACATTTTTGTATGGAAAACAAACAAATGCAAAATGCAATTTTTACCATAAATTTTTATATTGAAAAAAAAAGAAAACTGGATACAGTTTCGGTTTTTATACTGAATGCGATGGAAGAAGAAAAGGCGTGGTTTTTAGATATAAACTTATTTTTCCCGGTTATGGCATGTTGCATATTAAGGATCATATTAAGAGGCCAATGAATGCATTTATTTTATGTATATAAATATTTATGCATTTATGGTGTGGGCGCAGGCTTACTTATGTCTTAAAATTTATTTGATGGAATTAAAAAATAAAAAAAAAAATAAGCCAGAGCCATAGTCACATGTGTCTGCAACATTTTATTTATTTAATTTATTTATTCTATTTATTTGAATTTATTTCTATTTCCCTCCTTATCTTTCTTTTCAAGAAAAGTGAAATAGCATTTAATAGGATTGAGGAATTGAAACAAAAAAAATTTTTCTCCTTTCTTTTCTTTCGCTTAAATATAAAAGAGTGAGCGAGAAAAGCTATTTAGCTCTAAATTTAAAATCTCTAGGAGAAGTAGTAATCATAGCTAATTTCTACAAACAGTAACAGAGCCATCTATTGTGTTTCGGAAGGCTTGTTCAATATACAATATAATTCATATAAGCATGTAATTTTAAAATTTTTCATTATTATAATATTTTTATATTATTACTATAATATTATTGTAATATATTAAATTATTTGGTTTAAATTAAATTTGAGTTCATTTCTTATATCAGAAAATCAGAAAATTAATCAGAAAATAGTGTTGTTAAAATAATTAATTAGCCCAGATTCTGGGGCGTGAGGAGAGAGGAACCACATCACGAAATTTTGTCGAAAAATATTTTCGATATTTTCATAATCTGGTATAAAATTAAAATTTTAGGTTTTAAGGACTACCCTAACTGTCAGATTTCCATTGTATTAAAAAAAAACTATCATTTTCCCTGTTGATTGTGTGAGTTCTATTTGATCGGACACTTGGAGTTATTGATACCATGTAACTTTAAATAATAGTGCGTTTACAGTAGCCAAAGATACTAGACAAATGAACTATCATTTTAGAATTTGTATGGAAAATCTCAAATATTCTCAAATAAATTAATTTAGGTCTAGTTTGCTTTGCTAGTTGCTCAATGTACTAGCATGGGGAACATGGAGAGGAAATTTTGAGTAATTGTTTGAATTCTTTCTTTTGGAAATAGTTTAACAGTGAATAATTGTGGAAGTTAGATTAAGTTTGACTGTGAATATGATGTAAAATATTTCTTACAACAACAAAGATAAGCATGATGTACTAATCAAATTTTTCTAGGGCCCAGTATAAACACTTATTTTTATATATGGAGAAATGGTAGTACATTTTTCTAGTATCTTTGGCAATAGAACCGTAATATAACCCAGTTAAATCATCAGGAGTAAATGCCAATCCACTAAGCATTGTAAAAAAGTAAATTTATTTAATAAATTTGTGCATTTGTACTATACTTACTTATTTATATCAAAGACCAAAGGCTGTTAAAATCAACTTTTAATTTTTTGCTAAACATTTTGTGAAAGGCGCCGTCAGATCAAGCAAACTAGAATTTAAACTTGCACTTGCACCTGCAAGCGAAATAGAAAAAACTACGCCGTCCTCAACGTGTTAACTGTACTTTAGCAATTATAGTTTTTAATTAGAAAATATGCATTTATATAAATTTCATCAATCTAACACCAAAAATTTAGAAAATTTGTAAGCTGATCATAAAATATCTTAAAACACTTTCTGTGTTGAAATTGATATTTGCAGCTTGCTTTTTTATTCGGAATGTTCGAAGTGCAGAAAGATATAAATTTTGTATTATTTTGTTGTAGAAATTGTAGAAATGGATTTCAATATTTGCCATGTTGCTACAACTGCTAAAACAAAATTATAGCAAAACCTTATGTCATAAAATGTTTGAGCCGAAACAAAAAAATAGTTTTTTTATAAAATAGAACTATATTTAAGCCGGAAGAGACTTAAATTGAACCGTGAAATAATTTAAAACCTATTGAGGTATGTACAAAAAATTTAATCAATCACCTTAAATGAATTTTACTTTATTAGCTGTTAATTAAATTTTCTAGTGAATTAATTGTAATTGCAGTAATTATATTTTGATTGTAATTTACTGTTTACAATTAATATTTTAACTCTCTTAAAACTTCACTTAATAATTCGTATAATACAGATTAGAATTTGGTATTAAAAGTAGAATAAAAAGTCAAATTTTCACAAATTTATCGTTTGTACTTGTCACAAAATCAGAACCTAAGCTATGCTGATAAAATAATCCTTTTATCAACAAATTTAAAAACTAAGATATTTAGTCATTTCACAAGTAGAAGTCTACATACTAAAAATTATTTGTTTTCTCTTTTATATTAAATACTTCACTTAATTATTATTCCTAGAATGAAAAAACCATCATTTGAGGAATTTAGAAATATAACATTCTCATCCTTGATGGCAATAGCACTTTTTACCTGATATAAATTTTTCTTTTAAATAGTTACATATTTCATATTCTACAGCAATAAAGAAATAAAATTTATAATGCAGATCCGGTTTTAATCATGCTGGAATCTGCATTGCATTAAACTATAAATTTTGCAATCTCTTATTATATTTTTAGAAAACTAAAAGTTTAACTAATAAAATGCCGGAACTACCAGAAGTAGAAACCATATGTAACTCATTAATGCCGAAAATTTTAGGACAAAAAATAACTAGTATCAATGTAAATCAACCAAAATTACGTGTACCAGTAACAATAGGATTTGATAATCTGGTAAAGAATAGCATAATCAAAAATTGTAAAAGGCGAGCTAAGTATATAATATGGCAACTAAGTAATGATATGGTTATAATTATACACTTAGGCATGAGTGGCCGTTTAATTTATCAAGAGAAAAAAAACGCCAAAAATGAA
Source organism: Acrocera orbiculus (assembly GCA_947359355.1). Classification (NCBI taxonomy): domain Eukaryota; kingdom Metazoa; phylum Arthropoda; class Insecta; order Diptera; family Acroceridae; genus Acrocera; species Acrocera orbiculus. Next base: position 29,787,691 of record OX375757.1, read on the forward strand.
AATGGTAAACATGATCATATTGTATTTCATTTCGATAATGACAGTATTCTAATTTATAATGATCCAAGACGTTTTGGTATGGTAATTGCCTTGAAATCTGAATTTGAAAGTATTTATTTTAAATCTCAAGGCATAGAACCTTTAAGCGAAGAATTCAATGGGATTAAACTAAAAAAAATAGTTGCAAATAAAACTTGCTGTATAAAATCTCTTTTAATGAATAATAAATGTATTGTTGGAATTGGAAATATTTATGCATCTGAGAGCTTGTTTTTATCAAAAATATCACCATTTCGTTCAAGTAAAGATTTATCCGATGAAGAATGTAATCAACTCTCGACGAATATTAAAATTATTTTAAATGAAGCAATAAAAGCTGGTGGTTCAACATTTAAAAATTATTCACAAATATCAGGTGAACCTGGGTATTTCCAACATAGTTTTAAAGTTTATGGGAAAGCTGGTACATCTTGTAAGTTTTGTAAAAATAATATTTTAGTTGCAAAAATAAATGGCCGAAGTAGCTTCTATTGTCCAGAATGTCAAAAATAATTAAAACTTATAAAAAACTATAACTGTAAATTTATGAAAACAATTAATAATAATATTAATAATTTCCTTTAGAAAAGAAAATAAAATTTTACTTTAAACAAGTAATATAAAAATAAATTTTTTAAAGTATATTCCATACTTGAGATTTTTTTTATTTTTTCTGAATTCAGAATTCGTAATTCTTTGCATTCAGTTTTCTGAAGTTTTTCTCTCATATAAAATTAAAATTAGTTTATTAAATATAATTAATAAATTAATATTCGAACTAACTGCATTAACATCAATTGTCATCCACTCCCAACACAACAAAATTTACTTGAACTTGATTGGATACATAGAAAAGGGTTTAATTAACGATGGAAAGTTCCAAAAAGATATTGGACATTATGAGCTAACGGTAAGAATAATATTTGAACTAACTGCATTAACATCAATTGTCATCCACTCCCAACACAACAAAATTTATTTGAACTTGATTGGATGAATAGAAAAGGGTTTAATTAACGATGGAAAGTTCCAAAAAGATATTGGACATTATGAGCTAACGGTAAGAATAATATTTGAACTAACTGCATTAACATCAATTGTCATGCACTCCCAACACAACAAAATTTATTTGAACTTGTTTGGATAAATAGAAAAGGGTTAAATTAACGATGGAAAGTTCCAAAAAGATATTGGAAATTATGAGCTAACGGTAAGAATAAATTTTTAACCAAATGCATTAACATCAATTGTCATCCACTCCCAACACAACAAAATTTATTTGAACTTGATTGGATAAATAGAAAAGGGTTTAATTAACGATGGAAAGTTCCAAAAAGATATTGGACATTATGAGCTAACGGTAAGAATAATATTTGAACTAACTGCATTAACATCAATTGTCATGCACTCCCAACACAACAAAATTTATTTGAACTTGTTTGGATAAATAGAAAAGGGTTAAATTAACGATGGAAAGTTCCAAAAAGATATTGGACATTATGAGCTAACGGTAAGAATAAATTTTTAACCAAATGCATTAACATCAATTGTCATCCACTCCCAACACAACAAAATTTATTTGAACTTGATTGGATGAATGGAAAAGATTTTATTAACAATTTAAGATTTTTACATACTTTTTGCAAGCTAATAATAGGAATATAAAAATATAAGTTTTTCATCTCTTAACTCTATGAACATGATTTTTTATTCTTTTTAATATCCAAGCCAAAAATTAAACTAATGTTTATTCAATATATAAAAAACAAACTTAATTTTTTCTCCAAAAATGTTTAAAATAAAATGCATAAAAAAAGCAATCAAACTTGACGTAATGACCCACGTAAATTTTTAGTAATGCAAAAAAATCGTACATTATGCAATGGAAGAGCAATCCTTATTCTTTGATAAATTTTAAAAAATTCATAGCTTTGCAGATACATATATCTTCTTTTCGCGTTTTTCCTAACTGATTTTAGTACTCGTGGTGAATTTGAATTTGAAAGTATTTATTTTAAATCTCAAGGCATAGAACCTTTAAACGAAGAATTCAATGAGATTCAACTAAAAAAAATAGTTAAAAATAAATGCTTAAAATAAGGATTGTTATTTAAGGATTGTAAGTTGTGCTAATTACTCCCCTGATTACAGGAAAAATTCTTAAAATATTCGAAGCTTTGCAGATATTTTATTTTTTTTGCGTTTTTCTAAACCGATTTCAGTAATCGGGGTGCCCAGAGTGAAGAATGGTAAGATTTAGTTAGATACACCGAGTTAAGGTAAGTTCTGAATTAGGCGGTTGGACAGCAGTATGATTATACGATATTATAGGAGTTTTGGTGACGCAGTTATACTCAATTATCGTAAAATTTTAATTTATCGTAAATTTAACATATTTAATTATTTTGTGAATAAAACTTAAGGTTATAAACTAATATTTTGATTTAAATAAAAAAGAAAAGACATTATGACCAAATTTAAAACATACCCAAAAATTATTTTTTCTCTTAATAAGTTTACATTACAAAAATTCACTTTAAATGTATATTTCTTTTACTAATTGTAAAGTTCAGTTCTCTTAAAATTTTAGTCTTAATTTTTCATAGAGTTTGTAATGTTTGATGGATTTAAATTAAAAATTGAATTCGACGTTCAATTTGGTCTATAACTTTGAAATTGTAATTGGATTTCTTTCTTAATATATTTCTTACTTGAGCGTTGAAATTAATAAATTAATTTTGCATTCTTGGTCAAATTAAATTTAATAAAAAAACTAAACTTATTTTATTTTTTTGGCTCTTTATCTAAATCTAATTTGAACCTTAGACATGCTGAAATAATTTTGATATCTTTCTCATTTTTGGACTAGAACACAATCTGGATGATTTTCTATTTGTGTTCGCACACAAACTCGTGTTCCTTGATTAATCTATTTAAAAAAAAAATTAAACATGAATATTGGGAAAAGAATTAAAGATAATATTTAAATAAAATTACATCAGCGGCTGGTGGACTATCATCAAAAATAATTAGATATCTTCCTGTCGTAAAGACATTTGTAAACATTTGTCTACAATTTTCGGGTGGGTCAAATTAAAAAAGAACGGCATTTGGTGGTGTATCTGTATACTTAAGAAGAATACCTGATGCATAATAATTATGTATATGTGCTAAAACTCTTGTATTTGTCCATTCACTTAAATCAATTATTTCATTATTCAGTGTCGAGTTGACTGAACAAAAGTTGCTTTGAATTGGCTGCTGTTCTTCATCATCAAAACATGTAAGTGGATGTAAATTTCGACAAGATGGGGTTCTACAATGTATTCCAAATTTTTAAGTTTTCATTATTGTTAAAACTATTTTAAATTGTTTAAGTTATTAATTACCTTGCAGTTTTAACGACATTGCATGAATTTCATGCAAAGTGCATAAGCGATAATCGAAATATTTTTTTTAAATTTCCATGACAGTTTTGAATTGTTTCAAGCAGTTATTTTCGTCTACCGCATTTAAATTATCAAGATTTACATAATTTATTAGCTTAAAATTCTTCAGTAGCCCTTGTTCTTCTGATTCAAATTCATTTAATTTTTCATTATTAATAAATTCCCAAATGAATTTAATATTTTTTTCAATAAGTTTTTTTAAAACATTTTTTTCATATATAAACGGGCAAATACCGATCGGTAGTTCAGTTATTTCAATTTTATTACTGTCAAATTGTGTTTTTTATAAGTAATTTCATCATTTCACCATTATAATTAATGGTTTCATTAATTCAGGTTCTAAGCCATCAATTATTCTTTCTATATTTTTGATAATGTCGTGTGGGTCATGTTTTGGTACTGATGTGCTCCACCCTGTTCGGATGCCTCTACACCCATTAACTATCAATGGAATTATCGGCATATAACAAACAGGTTCAATTTTTTGACCATTTTCATATTAGCATTCTATTGAGGGGTTATCTTCAGGACGAAAAATTAGTTTCGATATATGGGCTAAAGCAGTTTTTAAATAACGTGGATGCGATTTATCCTTGCCAAAATGACGTACAAATGAAGTTCACGCTAAAATACCCACATATGAGGGGGAACTTTGGCGTGAGTCTATGACGTCATAAAAGTTACCCGCTGAGATATACGCACTAAGTGGGTGCCCACCTTTATATTAAAAGGTTTACCTTGGAGGGCATACACACTGTACAATTCTTTTTGATCTGAACTCAATGCTGTTAATAATGTATTTATCAACGATTCTCCCTCAATGATAATGAGAGTACACTTATATGACTCTGTTGTATGAGCTTTCGAAGCATGATATACATTTTGATCGACTATATTTCGTTAAATAAAATTAATAAATGTTAAAACATATAACAAATAGCGACATTGACACATACCTTTATACATTTTTTTACAACTTCAAAGATCTGACGACGGTGTTGAATTTGAATTCAAAATAAATTTTATTATTGTTTATTATTGTAAAAAAAAGTGATCTAGCAGTTTTAGAAAATGTGAAAAAAAATTATATTATTCATTAAAGTGCAATAGTCGTAAAAAAAAGGAACAAAAATATTTTAAAAAAAATTTATCCTTATGAAGAATTTTAAAGCTCTTTGAAAGTTCATAAATTTGTTTTGAAGCTTTTCTAATTTAAAAGTTTACTATCGCTAAGTAGTAAAATACATTCATATGCAGCAAGTCAGTGTAAAACCAAAGAATTACATTAAGAGGGGAGAATTTTATTTACTATATTACAAAATTTGGAGAGAATTCAGAAATATGGCAAAACTCATGTACTCCTTCTCCTAGAGTTTCATTGAATGATCGACTACCCATAGAACCTAAATTCAATATAAATTCATTATATTTCAATATGAATACAGATTTTTTCTTAAGAAAAATGGATATATAGTATCAAGAAAATGTTTAGACAGATACCGATTACACAGAAAAGTAGACATTTGCAAAAGATTTTTTGGAGACATTCAGCAAACGATGAAAGACTTAAATGCTGTTACATATTGTACTCCATGTCCATTTTATTTGGTAACTAATACTGCTTTCCTAAAGTATTCATACTGTTGCTCACCTGCGATGGTCCAATTTAAAAGCTGCAGTAATTGCCTGTGATTTCTTGTGAAGAAACACCACTGGGCTTGTTTAAATTAGGCGTAAGCTTCATTCATCATTTCCCGACATCTCCTTAGGTGAATTTTGTCTCCGCAAGAAATTCAAATAAACCACGTTGAGTGTTCAGCTTAATAACATAAGAACTTATAATCACAAAAATATATCGAAATAAAGTTATTTTGAATCTCCTAGAAAAATCATTGAACATGAATTTTTTGACATTTAGAAATATTTAAAATTATTTCTCTTTAATTTTAACAGAATAAAGGATTTAAAGACATTAAAGGTGGCTATAGACTACAGTGGCGTAGATAGCTTTTTGCGATGGGGGGGGGGGGGGGGGGGGATATGATAGCGACTACTCAAGATGGAAGATAATTATCAAATTTTCAAACTGTCTTCGAGAAACAAAAATAAATTTTTATAAAATATATAACATATCTTTGAAATTAATTTTTGTTATTAGAATTTTTGCATCAACAAACAATGACAAAAGTATAAATTTATCACGAATAAAAATTGTTTGGTTTTTTCCTTTTTTCTGTGGCATATTTAAATAGCTCATCACAAAAGGAAGTCAAGTTTTCGTGTTATTTGGGAAGTTTTCTTCTGGGCAATTATCCAGCGCTTCTAATGAATTCAGAGGATTCATACCACCTTTGGTATTTAGATATCTCTTCCACATTTTTAACTCAACAAGTACAGCAGATGGACCAATAACTAGAAATTGTTGATAGAACTGGATAGTTTCACTAAATTTCTCAGCCAGCTCGTCTATTTCAGGACATTTTTGCTTGAATAGTGCCATGAAACCTTCCAATATATTTTTGTGCATAGTGAATCTTTCTTCAAGTTCCATGATGTAGAAATCCAGGAATGGATAAAAAACAGTCACGCAGAAGTAGTCTTCTGAATTTTGAATCTCAGGATTCTCTCTGTGCTTTTGTCTATTTACGACTCTTTTGTGTTTCGTTTCAATTTCAACAGCTTCAGCAATTTTTTTCAAAGCTTGGTAAATTTCAGTGAACTTAGTTTTTTCAGCTCGAATTTCTTTAAGTTCATCGCGTAAATTTTTAGCAAGAGCTATAGTTTGTACTAAATCCAAATTGACTCTTTGAAATTCACGACTCAATGGTAAAGAAAGCTGGTAAATCATATTTATGGAATTTAGACTTATCAAAAATTCGAAATCCATGGAATTTTTTAAGCATTTCGCCTCTTTTTCATATGCTCTCACTTCAGCCAAAGTTTCATAAACAAACGGAAATAATTCATAAAAATCACTTACAGCTTCATCTTTTTAAAGTTTTCGTTCTTGGAGTTTCGTCAGATTCGTCTATAGTTTTTTGCAAATTGCTGCTCTCTTGGGAGTATGGAAGAAACAATAAACGGCCTCTATAGTGCTCATGCAATCTCTTATAGCCGGTACCTGGATGGTGGCTGATATGGCAAGATTCAGAGAGTGGGCAGCACAATGGACGTATAAAGCATATGGTACATAGTTTTTACGTATATTAGCCTGAACTCCTTTAAATTTACCAGACATATTTTTTGCTCCATCGTATCCTTGCCCGATCATGAGAGAATAATCTAATTTGCTGTCCCGAAGAATTTTAAATATATAAAATAGGTAAATATTTTAAAAATTTTTGAAATTTTTGTGAAATTTTAATAGATTGCTTTTCATACTGAAGCCCTAAGTTGCGAACATAATTTAAAAAATATTATCTAATTTTTACCTGAAGTGGAATTTGTTGGAATGAATTTCAAGAAATCTTCGCGTATTATATGTTTGTTGTTGTTTTCCTTACTCACGTATCGGATACAATTTGTGACCTGCTCAATTGTAGCACAATCTTGTGTTTCGTCCACTATAATTGAGTAAACTTTTGCATTTTTGATTAAAGATACCACTTTACCGGTTAATATCTCATAACAAGCATCAATTATTTCATTTTGTATAGAAGGACTTGTATACTTATCTCTTTGGCCTAGTCCTTCTAAATGGTTGCGAAGGACTGCATCTCCTCTAGCTCTGAATTTTAGTAGAGCTCTAAAATTTCCTTCATTTGGTCCAGTAAAATCATTTTGAATCACTATTGGACCACTATCACGGTGCCCTCGTAAAGCCAACTCTTGTCAGCCAAGGACAATGATCGCTTCAATAACAGGGATAATATTTTGTCTATTTCTTGATATTTCTCGTATCCGGGACTCATCAAGCTGATTTTCAATAGATTTGGAGGGCTTTTTTTGGATACGCATAAAATTGTCCTTATCAGCGATGGCATCAATGTGATACAATTTTTTTTGATGTTCTTTATAAGTCTGTTAAAATTAAAAACGTAGTAATTAAATTTTTTATTCCGAAGCATCTTTTTTGTGTGTATAAGTTTTTAATCTTTTTTTTCTGCATTAAATATATTATTTTTTCTTCTTTTGGCAGTACATATTTCAGATCATTCATTAAAGTCATGTATATTATATGTTCTAAATTATAATTCGAATTTACTTACTTCTTTTGCTTTTTTCCAATTGTCGAATTTTGTCTTCACTAAATGTCCCAAAGGTTGAGACCCTTTGCCACCACTTCTCGCAAATGCAACACATGGAACACAAAATGCACCGCGCTGACACTCAGAGTAGGCAAGCCAGGGAAATTCAACTAGCCATTTATAGCAAAATTTTAAATTCCGAGTCTTATATTTCTGCAATAACGGAAATACATAGTTTTCATGTGGTACCCAGACATTTGATAACAAATCTATCCTTTCTGCTTCAGTGAGTTGTTTATTGATGTAATTTCCAACGTCATTCTTCTTTGCGATTTTTTTTGGAACACATTCCTCAATGTCTTTGTTAACAGCACAGGATATCTTTGTTGGTACGAGAAATCTTTTCATGTTTAATAATTTTTATTCTGCTTTCTCAAGGAAACTCATATGCTAAACGTAAATAACTTAGGCTTGTAGGTACTTGAGAAAGTTGTATATATCAACTACGTTACTCTGCCTGACATGCACAATACTGCTCATTTTAAAAGGTTTTTATAATATAATTTTATATTTAAAATTTACTTATTTAAATTTATTATAAAAATTTATGCTTACCAGATGAAAAAAAAACAATATAAAAAACCGAAATTCTCTCTCTAATATATCATACGTAAAAATTAAATAACAACACAATCCAATAATTTAAAAATGAGCACTGAAAACTACCGTCCGTACAATTGAAATGAAAATAATAAAACTGAAATCTACGAGAATTTTTCCCGGTTGAGACGAAAACAAAAAATTTCTATTTATAGATACTTTCTATTTTCAAACAATATAATCCAGACAGCACGTGCGTAAAATCATATGGGCATGTTAGTATTTGTTAAGAGGGTCTATATAAACAAAAACAGAATGTGGAAAAATGTGATACTGGTATAAGTGGACTGAGATAAAGTTGTTAAATTTACCTTGTTAAGTTTATTTTCGTAATCACAGCTGATGATGGATACCGAATTCACGATAGTCACCAAACACAATTTTTTGTTTCTAAAAGTAAAGGTGGTTTATGAGAAAACAAGCATCAAGTGTTTGATTTCTCGTGGTTTTTTAAAATTATTTACATTGCAATTAAGTACATTCAAGCAAGCTTTTAAAGCAAATCAACCAACAACTTTGGTTGATACACATATGGCGATGCTAAACAAAGGTCAGCCAGACACATGCACATACTGATCACCCAATGAGTGACCAGCATGCACCAACAAATCAACCAACAACCTTGGAAGATATACACATTTTGATTCTATATAACCATCACCCATACATACTGCCATCCAGTATGCAACTTGATCAAAAAACAAGAAAGCAACACAAATAACATTGACAAAAAAAACCACCCTACAAACATAATAAAAAACACACAAAACACAATCAAAACCACAAAAGACAAAGCATAAAAAAGAAACCACCTGTCATTGATGAATTTATGTTGTTGTTGTTGTTCGTATCGTCCTATCACCAGCCAAATTAAAACACTCAATTATGCAATTAATATCAACTTTATTAATACACTAAATTAATAATAACTGATTTTAAGCGTCAGTGACAGCTATTTATATAGGAAACTCACAGCCTACATTTGCTGTGATCCTACTATGATTCATTATTGTTTTAGCTTTCAACATTTCCGCCCGCCTTCGTTGACCCTGGCGACGAAATATCAGATGATCCTTCAACAGGTAAGGGACATAATTTTACTATTGGTCGCTTGAACTTGCCAGTACTGGTTTTCACAGTGACGACCCTGACATAACCATCAGTTCCAGGATGACACTCAACTACACGACCTAAGGGCCATTTAGCTGGTGGATATCTTTCATCCATAATGAGGACAATTGAACCAATTTTTAAGGGGGTAGATGGTTGTTCCCATTTATATATATTTTGATGACGTTGGAGATATTCTTTTAGCCACTTCTTCCAGAAACTTTGAGTCATTTGACTTAATCTTTGCCAGCGTGACAATCTTGTAATCTTTAGATTTTCCAGTGATGGTTCGGGAATTAGTGTAAGCGGTTGTCCAATTAAAAAATGTGCTGGTGTTAACACATTTAGATCATCTGGATCATCGGTAAAAGGAGTTAATGGCCGTGAATTCAAAATTGCCTCAATTTGGACCAAAATCGTAGAAAACTCCTCTGATGTAAGCTTGGTATCTCCAACGACCCTTTTTAAATGATACTTCATTGATTTGACAGCTGCTTCAAATTTTCCTCCAAAGTGAGGAGCGGAAGGTGGATTGAAAGACCAACGTGTTCCATCCATTGAAATTAAAGAAACAAATTTTGCAAGCTGTATCGAATCTTGTGAAAACAACTTTTTCAATTCACGATCAGCTCCTTGAAAATTTGTCCCACAATCACTATTTAAAATAGAGCAAATGCCTCGTCTACTGGTAAATCTACAATAGGCAGCAAGAAATGCTTCCGTAAAATAGTCAGAAACTAGTTCAAGATGAACTGCTGATGTACTGTAACAAACAAAAACAGATACCCAAGATTTTTGAAGACCAACATTTTTTCCCTTTCTGTGCTTTATTAAGAAAGGACCAGCATAATCAACTCCTGTGTGAAGAAAAGGTCTGTGTTGATTGACTCGAGATGACGGCAGCTGTCCCATGAGCTGGTTCGTTCTAATTTGACGATGTCGAATACAAGTGATGCATTTATAAATGAGTAAACGAATTGGATTTCGACCACCCAGTATCCAATAAGTATTACGAATATAACTTAAAGTATCTTTAATTGATCCATGAAGTGTTCGATGATGAGCATCTTGGATAACAAGTGATGTAAAAGCACCTGAATCTGGCAAAATAAAAGGATGTTTTGTGGCAAGTGGTAAATCAGCATTTGCCAAACGGCCACCAACTCGAAGTAATCCAAATGAATCAAGAAAAGGTGTACATTTTAACAAAGCATTGGTTCTTGGAAGTAGTTGGTTATTCATCAACAATTTTATTTCTTTATTGAAATACATGTGTTGAACATGTTTGATCAACTTTTGAAGAGCTTCATCAAGTTCGTTTGGAGTGAGTGGTGTGTCAAAAAACGATGTAGGTTGTTTCTTGAGGCGCTTGATGACTTTTATTGCTAAAGCTGTCCGTTTGATTAATTTTTCAAGTGTGCTATACCTTGATATTAGGTCTTCATTTTTTATAGTTGATGTAGCAGCTGTTGAGGACACATGTAAACTAACTATGTTGTTATTCTTTCTTTCTTCTTGAATTACTTCATCATGGACTCGTGATGATGGAGAAGTTGGCCACGTTGATGAATCATTGAGTAACCAAGTTGGACCAGACCACCAGATGGTATGTTCCTGGAGTTCTGTTGCTGAAAGACCTCTGGTCGCACAATCAGCAGGATTTTCTTTACCAGCCACATGTTTCCATTGAGCATGAGGTAGTTGTTCTTGAATGAAACACACTCGGTTGTGAACGAATTCTTTCCATCGTGAAGGATGAGAATTTAACCACGTTTGGACAATTGACGAATCAGTCCACAAGTAACATGGTGAATTTGTGATATTGAGCACTTGATGACAATGTTTTATTAACTTAACTAACATAACTGCTGATGACAGTTCTAAACGAGGAGTGGTCATTCTTTTAAGTGGAGCTACTTTAGATTTGGAAGCCAATAAAACATTTTTAATTGTCCCATTTACATTAGTCTTGATGTAGACTACAGCAGCCATAGCTAATTGAGATGCATCACAGAAACCATGCATTTCAAAATCAGCTCCTGACTGGGTTCCAATCCATCGTGGAATTTGGATCTTATTTAATTGTTCAAGAGTAGAAACAATCTGTTTCCATGTTGAGTTTTGTGCTGGACCCAATTCATCATCCCAATTGAGTTTTATTGCCCATAATTCTTGCATGAATATTTTGAATCGTATGAAGATTGGTGTGAGAAGACCAAGAGGATCAAAAAACTGAGCTATTGTTGATAAAACTGAACGTTTCGTGATTTTGGTGATTGATGATATTTCCATTTTAAATGATAAACAGTCTAAGATTGGATTCCAAGATAATCCTAATGCTTTAATAGTATCATCTTTGATGTTGAGGTTAGATGTTATTACATGATACTCTTTAGGAATTAGTTTTAACACGTCTGGATGATTACTAGTCCATTTTCTTAATGGAAACCCGCCCGCCATGCAAAGTTGGTTGATTTGATAAGCTTGATGTTGTGCTTGTTCGATTGTAGTAGATCCACCAAAAATATCATCAACATAACGCCCCTTAGTGAGAGCATCAATTGCGAGTGGGTATCGATGGCCTTCATCATGTACCAGTTGTAAAAGACTGCGCAAAGCTAAAAATGGTGCACAAACTAATCCATAAGTGACAGTGGTTAGCTGATAAGTAATTAATTGATCTTGTTTCTTCCAAAGGATTTGTTGGAATTTCCAATCATCTGGATGAACTTTTATTTGTCTATACATTTTTTCAACATCAGTTGAAAAGATATATTGATGTTGTCTGAACCATATGAGAACATCAAACAGGTCAATTTGGAGTTTCGTACCAGAATGAAGTAATTCATTGATTGGAGAACCATTTATAGTTCGACATGACCCATTAAAAACAACTCGTAGCTTGGTGGTGGTGCTAGACTCTTTAATAACTCCATGATGAGGTAAATAAAAACTAGGTACAGATTCTGGAATTCCGTCAGGAAGCTGAATCATGTGCCCAAGTGATTTATATTCGTCAAGGAAGTCAGAATAAGCTTTAAAATATGGTTTATTAGAATTAAATTTTTTATACATTGTGTTCAACATGTAGAGAGCAGTTGATTTAGATTGACCAAGTTGATTAACTGTTGACTTAAAAGGTAGCTTGACAATATACTTCCCTGTTGAATCTCTTTGATGAGTAGTCGCAAAATGATCTTCACATTCTTGATCAGCTGAAGACATTGAATGATTAGAAATTGGAAATATTTCTTCTTGAACCCAAAACTTTTCAAGAAGTAAATGAAGATCTCGATCAAACGAACAATGAAATGAATGAACTGATTGGTTGTTTGAATTCGTCAAACATGGACCTGAGATGATCCACCCAAGTTTAGTTAATTGGGCAACTGGAGCATTACTTGGACCTTTGATGATTGATCCTTCTAGCAATTGACCATAAACATCAGCTCCAAGTAATAAATCAATTTCATCTGAGTTAGTAATTTGAAAATCAGCTAATGTCAAGTTTTGTAGATGAGGCCAATTAACTGATGATGATGGAAGAGCTGGTATGCTTGAAGTAATTTTTACTAGTATATAGGCTTTGATATTTATTTTGATAGTCGTATCAAAGTGAGGTGAGATAGTGATGTTTACAACACCTCTGGTCTTACTTGTTTTCTTACCTCCAACACCGAATAATGAAAGAATAGACGAATGACGTGGTAAACCAAGATGCGTTATCATTCTTTCAGAAATAAAGGAAATTTCTGAACCTGGGTCCAAAAGAGCTCGAACCATTGCAAATTCACCTTGGTCATTAGCGATGATTACTCGTGATGTAGCTAATAATACTGTTGGAGCAGGCCTATGAGTTTGATAAGCATGATTTACAGTAACTGACCCATTTGATGGGGTTGAAGAATTTGCTGTCGAATTGCCATGCCTTTGTGATTTTTTATTATTTTTCATTGAAAAATAAGAGTGTAATTCAGTGTGGTGTTTGAAACCGCATTTAATACATCTTCGGTTTGATAAACATGAAGAGCTTTGATGTCTCCCCAGACAAAAAACAAAGGTTTCTCGATAGTGCACAGTCATATCGTTGTTGTGGCGTTCGTTGTAGAAATGTTGCACATTTGTAAGCATAATGATTGCCAGAACAAATATTACATGAGGCATCTGTTGGTACTTTGAATGAGCTTACAAAATGTGCCCGAGCTGAATGATGACGTTGATCATGATGATTTGACTTAGGGCTTGTGGGTCTTTCTGAAGCTTGTAATGTCCGCTTTTTCTCGTGAAAGAACTTTTCAAGCTGCTCCCAAGTGGTTGCATGTTTACTTCCGCTCAGAGAATCATGCCAATTTTCAAAGGTTTTGAAATCCAACTTTTTGACAGTAAAATAAATAATGGAGTCATCGTTAGTTGCACGTTTCAAACTCAATAAATTGTGGCGAAGTTGATAGGCAGCAGTAAAAATACGTTCAATTTCACTTGCTGATCGTCTTGACATAGGTTTTACATTGCAGAAGTTATCAAAGAAATTATTTATCAATAGACGTTCATCTTCATGATAATCGATTAAAGCCTGCCACGATTTTTCAAAATTTTCTTCAACAAGTTCTGTATCTTTGAGGAGTTGTTCAGCAACACCTGTGAGATGAGTCTTGAGATACTGCAGTTTTTCAACAGCAGTCAAATTCAGAACGTGAAATAACAACTGATTGAAAAAGACCTTTAAAAGTTAGCCATTTGGAGATAGTACCATCAAATTTTGGCAAAGTTAATGTTGGAAGACGTGAATGATTATTATAAACGTGAGGTTTTGGAATTTCAATTATTGCTTGAGACGATGAAGAAATTTCATCTCGCAGATTAGCCATTTTTTCTTTACTTTCAAGATAAGACTCAGAAGTTGCTTGATAAAGATCATTAACAAAATAATCATTATCCTTTAATTCCTCTTGACTTTTGTTATCAAGACCGAGAATAGCAAGACTAATGATTTCATGCGTTGAGGTGAAATGTTTCCATTTATCCTCAAGAAGAGCTAATCGAGTAATAAGCCGATTAATTGAGATGTTCTCTCGACCCATAACCATTAAATCACCGTAGATTTTGTTTATTTCATCAGCGTGTGATTGTTGTCGGGTTATATGATGAAGAATTTGAAGACTGTCCATTGAAAGTAACTTCTTCAAATTTGTAATTGATAATACAATAACCTCCTAACAATACTAGCTGGCACTCGACTTGAGTTAAGATCCGGCTCGAAGGACCAAAAAATGTTAAGAGGGTCTATATAAACAAAAACATAATGTGGAAAAATGTGATACTGGTATAAGTGGACTGAGATAAAGTTGTTAAATTTACCTTGTTAAGTTTATTTTCGTAATCACAGCTGATGATGGATACCGAATTCACGATAGTCACCAAACACAATTTTTTGTTTCTAAAAGTAAAGGTGGTTTATGAGAAAACAAGCATCAAGTGTTTGATTTCTCGTGGTTTTTTAAAATTATTTACATTGCAATTAAGTACATTCAAGCAAGCTTTTAAAGCAAATCAACCAACAACTTTGGTTGATACACATATGGCGATGCTAAACAAAGGTCAGCCAGACACATGCACATACTGATCACCCAATGAGTGACCAGCATGCACCAACAAGTCAACCAACAACCTTGGTCGACACACATTTGATGATGTTATATAGAAGTCAGCCAGACAAATCCACATACTGGTCATCCAATGAGTTACCAGCATGCACCAACAAATCAACCAACAACCTTGGAAGATATACACATTTTGATTCTATATAACCATCACCCATACATACTGCCATCCAGTATGCAACTTGATCAAAAAACAAGAAAGCAACACAAATAACATTGACAAAAAAAACCACCCTACAAACATAATAAAAAACACACAAAACACAATCAAAACCACAAAAGACAAAGCATAAAAAAGAAACCACCTGTCATTGATGAATTTATGTTGTTGTTGTTGTTCGTATCGTCCTATCACCAGCCAAATTAAAACACTCAATTATGCAATTAATATCAACTTTATTAATACACTAAATTAATAATAACTGATTTTAAGCGTCAGTGACAGCTATTTATATAGGAAACTCACAGCCTACATTTGCTGTGAGCCTACTATGATTCATTATTGTTTTAGCTTTCAACAGTATTCCAAGAATTAGTAGGCTCACTAACAATTTTCTGTCAGTTTCATAATACGGTTTGCAGATTAGTTTTATTAATTTGCAAATGGACTTCATCCTTTTCGAAACGGAAATTCGGAATTCTACAGTAACAATTTCATAATTTAATAATTTTCAATTTTTTTTTTTTTTTGATTATTATTAAAACATTTTTAGCCATGGGGGGGGGGGGGGGGGGGGGGGGGTTGATCCCCCTAATCCCCCCTATCTACGCCTCTGAGACTACAAATAAAATGGACAACTTTTGCTTCCTTTTCCACATAAAAACCTGTTTTCTGGGACTTTTCTGGCTGATATTGAACATGTTTGATATTTTTCTGATTTTTACATGCTCTGCACTAGTACACTCACAGATAAATTTATTTTTCAATTTTTCTTCGAGTAGTGCAGTCTCTACCATATGATATATCAAAAGGTGGGGTTGCACTATGTGTGGGCTTGTACTGCAAAATTTTTTTTTCAGGTTAAATAATAAACAAATTTATTTTGTATTTTTTCTAATGGATTAAGTTAGTATGCAAGTAATTATTTAATTATTTAATTACATAAATAAAAAATTATTACATTATAATATTGAAGAAAAACATGTAAATATATTCACAAGGAATCTCGTTTCACCAGAATAGGCTTAAGGGCCCCCTAGACTATCAAGGATCCTTGATCAAGTAGACTTGATGGAATGTGAGCAAAATTTGCTCAAATAGTTGCTAGAAACTTTGCCACTACCCAGCAGGAAATCTGTCATCACAATGACATGTCAACATATTTTAAACAAATCTTCATCGTAATCATGTCATCTAGGTTTTACATTTTATAAGTTTATACTAATACTGTTAAATTCATCAGCGTAAATATTCGTGCTATGCGTGGTTTTTATATGCCGGTAAGTAAAATTTTGGTTAGTGTATGTTTTAAGTTAAAATGACAGATGGAATGAAAAGTACTTTGGAATTTTTGTGAGTTATACAAAAGTAGATTAATAACAAATTAATGTGCAAAGAAATGTTTAACTGTAAAACAATTTAGGGAATTAGCAAAAACAGAAAAGTAATAAAAAATGCATTAAACGTTAAAAGGAATTAATTTTTATTGAAATTTCAGATATGCACCTCCAAAACATTTCGATTTTGAAAACTTTTTATTTTTTTGAAGCTTTTATTTTTGACTTTAAAAAAACTACCCATCATAGAAGAAAATCCTTCTTCAATAGGGGATTATTGTATTAACAATAATTGTATCTGTATTAAAATCAATGCTCCCTGCTCCGTTCACGAGATCATGGAATCTTTCAATGCAGTTTATTTAAGAAACAAACATAAAAAAAAATCAGAACTCGTTTTCTATAGAATTAATCTCATCCATTCTGATATAGTTTTAATGTCCTCTATTTCCTTTCTAGAATATAATGTTATGAACAAATTAAGGGCATTTATAAGGACTAACTTAGAAAATTATATTCAACCTTAATCTTTTCACATGTTTTTATAACGAATCATAATCATGCATTTTTTTACCATGGGTAGTTCAAAATTTATAAATATGTACTTATTTTTTTATTTTTGATTGTTAATCCAAAGAAATATCTTTAAAAAAATAAAAGTGAAATAACACAAAAATTCAAGCTCAAACTTCAAATGTGACTATCAGTCATTTTGTAGGATAATGGACACATATTTTGCTTTTATTACATCATTAAGCTTGGAACATCTTTTGTATGTCCTTAGAAAGAAAATTATCTCAACATCCAAATACTCCATAACGGTTTTAAATTTTTTTAATTAAAAATAACATTTTCACAATAAATTTAAAGAAATTGGGACTAATTTGATTCAACTTTTTCCTGGAGAGAGAAAAATACTAAATTATGGCTTAAAAAAAGCATTTTGCTTAAAGATTACAAGTAATTCCTTCAACAAATTGACTATAGAATAAAATGAGAAATGAATACTTAAATATTTTTTGACTTAAGTATCGTTTAAAAATAGCTTCTTTTTATTACATTTTAGTAACAACTTGAAACTAAAAAAAAGCTTGCAGCTTGCAATATACAAAAATAAAAATGAATGTAATGCGAAAGTTTCGCGGAGCAACGAGTGAATATGATCGTGACTGTAGACTTTATAAAATGCTTCCATTATTCCATTTATAAAAAGTTATTAAAAATTTCATAAATGATAAATCAATAAAAAAGTGAAATTCAAAATTATCAATAAAACAGGCACTTTTTCAAAAGAGCTAAGCAATCGAATAAGAGATTATTTAAATAATATTCCCTTTTATAATAAAAATTTATTATTCAATAATATATTTCAAAACACATATTTTTTTCAATTATACTATTTTATTGGTTTAAAACTTTTCTCATTCCAAAACATACTTTGTGTCTAATTGCTTGTTTAATTTCTGGGTTAATCTTGAACATACTCAAATCAATTTTGTTTTAAGATTAAAAACGGATTTAAAAAATAAAGCACATACTTTCTTTATTTAATAAAAATAGTAAAATATATAAAAAACTATGACTACAGCTAAGAAGTATATACAAAAACTAAAGATATTACGTTTATATATGAAATTTATTGTCCTTTCAATTCTATTTTTCTACAGTAAGCAATCAATCTCATTCGGAATTGAAACTGTGCATTTTTGTTATGTTATTTGGCATATACTGCTACAAAAGAATTCTTTGTAACTTTCTTAAACAGTTCCAAAAAATTCTTTAAATCATTGTTACATCCTGGTTATGGCCTATTGTCAGCAAGAATAGATTATACTTTCTACGGTCTTTTAGTCTAATATTAAAATACCCATTTTCATGTTTTCTCTTTTGGCTGAAACTTGTAAATCATTATCGTTGTATCGTTATCAAGCTGATAAAAAACTAATCTCGAATCAGTTTCATTATTAAATTAGAAAAAAACCATTTTCTTTTTGTTTGTTTATTTTAACAAAAAAGTATTTCAAGGTCAGGGTTAAAATTTTACATCGTCTAGATGTAAAGATCCTAGAAGCAAAATATAAAAAACAAAATTCCACATAATGTTCATCATGTGCTGTACATCCCTTTGTGAATCCTGCAAAGTGTACAATCACGGCACATGTTTGACGGTTATATTAACATCAGCTCAGCAATATAGGCATAAGCATCTTCCTATAGGCCTAATGTTTCCTTGCCAAAGGCGATTCAGTCATGTAGCATTACCACACACAGTTTATTTTTTCTAAACAACGTGTCTTCTCTTATTTCTCTTAGTTGTTTATTAAAAACCCTACCATTTCTTGAAGATTTCTCTGGGAATATTGAAATATATGTTTATTGAATGAATTAATTAAATTCGCTTTTTATTAAAGACTTTTATTTTAAAAATAAACTTCAGTCATATACCAATAACACAATAGTAATTATGTGACATTCACCTTTATTCCTCTTTCTTTCCTATACCAAATTGAGGGGTTTTATTATCATAAGAATAATTTATATAAATTGTTTTTCTGCTGTGTAAAATAAGAGTTAGACACAGGCACGTGTCTTACTCTTATTTTTTTTTTTTTTTTTTTTTTAAATTTTGGTGCCTTTAAATTGAAACAATACCAAATTAAATTAGTTGCTATTTGTAACTTTGGGAATTTGGTGATGAATAATAAAAATATTAAAATTAAGTAAAATTAAAACTTGGTGCTTGAATATTACAAAACTTGGTGGTTGAATATAACAAAATTACAAAATTTGGTGGTTAAAATTAAGTAAAAAAGAGTTTTTTGTAAATTTTTAATTATTTTTTTTATTGTTTGCGTAGGGTTTTTTGTAGGTTTTGATTAGGTATTTTTAGGTTTGTGTAGTTTTTTCTTTTTTTGTAGTGTTTTTGTGTGTAGCGTTTTGTGAAAAAGAGGTATCCAAAGATCCACACAGCAGTGGAAAATTTCAGCATTTTTACTAGCTTTTACAAGTTCTACGGAGAGGATCCCACCTATGCTCGGGTCTTCGCAGAAGAGATAGGTAAGAAAGGAATAAATTGCTTAGTATTAAATTAAGAAAAATATTAAATTCATTGTTAGTAGTAATTGTATAGTAATTTTTCTTTTGATCTAATTGAGTTATTATTTAGGATTAATCCCTTCCCGGATCTCCACGCCGCCGATGTGTTGTGACACCCCAATGAAGCCAACAACGTGTCAATCAGCGAAACTGGGATGGGTGTGGCGGTGTAATTCTGGCATTCGCCATAAAAAAAAGCTCAAACGCGGTCAAAAGAAAGAAGAGCAATGTAACAAACAAATTAGCCCTTCAGTAGGCACCTTTTTTGATGGCGCTCACTGCCATTTAAAAATTAGGGATATATTGGTTATTACAATTTGCTTTGTCATAGGAATGACAGTTAGCCAAGTTAAGGAGCACTTGAATCCTTTACGGAGACAAGTTGAAGAACCTGAATTAAGCGATTCTACAATCGTTGATTACTTTAGTTATTGTAGAG
Source organism: Acrocera orbiculus (assembly GCA_947359355.1). Lineage (NCBI taxonomy): Eukaryota > Metazoa > Arthropoda > Insecta > Diptera > Acroceridae > Acrocera > Acrocera orbiculus. Next base: position 29,807,828 of record OX375757.1, read on the forward strand.
AAATTGCGGAAGTCAAGATGTCACACGTTGATGTTCGTCTGGGTGGGGAAGGCAAATCTGTTGAAGTGGATGAAACCTTCCTCACTAAGCGGAAATATCACCGTGGCAGGATGACCAAGCAAATGACTTTAATTGTTCTAGGGCTATATTGTAAGCAAGATAAGACCGGCCTCTTCTTTAGAGTTAATTCTAAATCTAAGAGGGAGCTTTGGCCTTATATCCGAAGATACATTCACCACAATACTGAACGTATTGTCACTGATTCGGCCCCACAATACCGTGGGGCTAACACCATGTTTTCGGACAAAACTGTCCATCTGCAAACAAACCATAGCAAAGGTGAGTTTGTAGAAAAAGGCAACCCCGATAATACCACTAACCCTTTAGAGAATCAAAACAAATTACTAAAAAAATCTATTAAATGCCGACGTACCACAAAACTAATCCACCAATATATGTGTCTGTATTTATACCGCCGCCATTTCTTATCCCAATATAGTAACAATGACAATGATTCAAAAATTATGCAGTTCTTCGAACACATCAAAGAGGTAAAAAATTATTTCTGTTAAAAAAAAATGTAAATAATTTATTTAAAATTTTTCAGATTGCTCCAGGTTACGTCGATGGAGTCCTTCAGGAGGGGTTGGAGCTCAAAGATTTTGATCCTCCAACCGCTGCTTCGGAAGGTATTGAAAATCTTCTGTCATCAAAGTCAAACAAGCCTCGGATGAATGTCTCGGATGATGATGATGATGATGATGTCACGGATGATGAGTTCGACTTTAAGGAAAGTGAAGATAAAGATGAAGATGAAAGCACTTTCCTCGACCAAAACTTCTTTTAAAATTTTCTTGTAGCTCTTATATATGAATTTTCAAATATCTTCAATTTTTAAATATAGTAATAATAACGCGTAGTCCCAATAATAATTTATTACTTAATAGGTTTAGTCCACTATAATTTCACTAATTTTTAAATAGAGGATTAGGCCTATTGGGGATACCTCTATAAAAAAAAACGCGTTGATCATCCTACCGCAAGGTAACGTGGAAACGGATGAAAAAAAAAATTATTATTATATATAAATATAAATTATATGTATATTTATTTTAAAAAAAGTGAAAATATTTTAAATTGATATTCAAAATAAATTGTTTTCTTTTTTTTACAGAAATGCAGAATTACATTATCGGACAAAAAATAAAAAAAATTTTATGGCTTTATTTACTTTGTATTTTGTAATTAAATATAAAATTAGCTTAACATATTAACATATTTTTCCTACTCGAACAAGCTTTATGATGAACTGCTGAACATTTATTACATATAAAGTCTCCACCATTAAAAGGATAAGTAATTTCATCTCTGCTACAAATTCCACAAATATAACTTTTCCCTGAACAAATTTCACATGAACGAATATGTTCTTCAAATGTAAAAAATATTTTATTATCTGATATACTAAATAATTCCGAAGATTGAATTAAATTTCCTTTATTGCCTAAAAATATTGTTACATATATTATTAAATAATTTAAATTACATTTTAAAAAAAGACAAATTTTCGTGAATGTAAAAAGTTTTGGATTCATTTTTTCTAGTTCGATTACGGGTTTCTCTAACAATAAGAAAATTTCTTGAGGTGAAGAACGACACTTTCGTGGCTTAAATAGCTTTTTCTTGACTATTCTCAATTTTGTTGCTCTATGTGATAAATGTAAATGATCCATGATTTTACTTTCATGTAGAAGGCCGACAATTAATATAATACCAAGACCACAATTAAATGTTCTCTGTATTCCAAAATTTGTTATATTGCCTTTTAACGCCAGCCACCCAAATATTGGGGATATATTAAAATTTTTAGCATCAAAGCTCCTTATTTAAGATTAATTGTATATTTTCAATTAGTCTACCACCCGTTATATGTGCTAGGCTAAACCTTTAATTAGTTTTTGTTTTAGCATATCAACATGAAATTTTATCGGTACAACTATTCATCTAAAATAAATCTAATCTTTCATATCAAATTAAATACTTAAAATAAATATAAAACTTTCCTACCAAAAGTATTTTGAGCATAAGTTGGTTTCTCATCAAATGACGTCCCAGATAATTCCATTATTTTGTGAAGCCAGCAATTACTATGAACTCCACTTGATGGTATTCCAATTACTATATCACCATTACGAATAATATTTATTTTTGGTAATAGATTATCTTTATCAGCAATCCCCAAAGATAATCCTCCAAGTCAAATACATCTTTGGTGTAAAGCAGTGGAAATTCAATTATTTCAGTTTCCTTTAAAATAATAAAAGAAGCTTATAAGAATTTTATTAATAATAATCACAAATAATACCAATTAATGATGTAACACTTTTTTTGAAGTGATTTAACACTTTGACCCACATAAGATTGGATTTTTTTAAGGAAGCTAAGTTTAATATTTTTCTCAGATTTTTATGAAAACTAACATTAATTTTCATCTCATTCAAACTAAAGAGTCCACAGAATCTCCCAATAATTTCGACTACCCCATAACTTGTTAATTGTAGCTATTAAATTGTCGATTAAATTTCAAAACATCCTCTTATTTATTTTATTTATTTAACACTTTTGACAATCCACTTACCGTTTTGAAAATAAAAGTAATAAGTTGGCTATACTGAATATTGAGGTAATTTAGGGAATTAGCAAAAACAGAAAGGTAATAAAAAAATGCATAAATCGTTAAAAGGAATTAATTATTATTGAAATTTCAGATATGCACCTCCAAAACATTTCGATTTTGAAAACTTAGAGCCAAAATACTGGAAGAATATTACATAAATTGCACCGATTTATGGAGCTGATGTAAGCGGTATCCCAACTGATCCTGATGTTGATGTATTGATAGTTTTTATTAAATAATATAAAATTAATTAATTTAATTTATATTTAGGAATGGAATTTAAATCGTTTAGGAACAATATTATATTTAATTAAAGTTTAAGTCAGGCATATTTTCGACATAAAATGACATATTGTATTAAAATAACATGATGTACCATTTAATAAAATAAATAAATATATTAATTTTTAAAAACTATATTGGCGTTTTTACTAAATATAATAAGTTAAATATTCAATAGTATTTAGCTATATATACATACTATAGCAGACTCACTCACACATACAAGTAATGTGTATGTGTTGAAAGGTTATATTTTTAGCGGCTGTCGCTATATGTTAATGTCATCAAACTTTGTATCTAAATTTATATCATAGACAGTTGACAGAAAGACGATGATATATCAGATTTATCATAGTACGGATTTCCTGCTGGGTAACTATCAAGTCTACTTGATCAAGGAAATTTGAGCTAATTAGTGTCAAATTTGTTTTTATTAATGCCGATCATTTTAAGATACGTTAATTTGATGTTTTTTTCTGATATATTTTGTTGTAAAACTAAATGTATTTAGTTACAAACATTTTATATTAAAAAAATTCGAATATTTTTTTTTATTATTAATTAAAAATAGCATATGAACTCTTTCTAAGTGTTGCTCAATACAATTTATTTCTGTCAAAAACTTTGATGAAATTTTTTCAAAGCTGTCATTTCTACTTGACTAAATCTCCCTTAACTATCAAGTTTACTTGAACAAGGCGACTTTGATCAAGGATCCTTGATAGTCTAGGGGGCCCTTTACACACCTTCAAGGGCCAGTATCCTCAAGTTTATTTTAGTGGTTTAAGACGCTAAATATTGTATAAAGTTTGTAATCTAAAGCCTCAATAAAATTTGATTTGATTTGATTTGAATGAATAATTTTTAATAATGACGACTTCTGATCTAATGAATTTAAATGTTGATACAATATTTGAAGAACATAAAATTAGTGAAATTAATCAAATAAATAAAAATTTACAATGAGAAGTAGAAAAAAAGAAGGAAGTGATTGTTCCCAAATTTTTCTAGAAAGTATTTTATTTTTTCTGTTAGTTTTGAACACATTTTTCTATTTCAAAGCACTTAAGAAATTCTTCAGTAATAAATTTTTATTCATATTTTCAGGCTATCCTGGCCTCCCTATCCAGGCTATTTCCAATTCCCGCTTTATTTTGTGAAGAAATTAAAATTCATGTTTTAGACTGGATAGAATCAATTTCATTTTTAATCAGAGATTATTTGAAAAACTTATTAGACTTAATAACACCAATTTAAACTGTTGAAGATATCAAAAAGCAGTCATTACCTATAAAAAAGCCAGCACGATTCCCATAATTTGTGTGGGGTAAAACTTTTACATATTCCGATTGAGATTGGTCCCCAAAAATCGCAAAAAATATTTAAAAAACTTGCAACAAGCTAAAAAAACGGAATAGATTGACACAGCACTAGTTCTGGCACATTAAGAACAGATGAAGGCTTTAAAATCAGAAAAGACATTTTCCATAATTTAGAGTTATTTCGAAGTAAGATTCACATTTTGGAAACTGTCAACGCAAATATGGTCACACAATTTCCCCTTGATGTGATGCACTTGAGAGATCTAGGAATTCACAAAAAAATGCTCAAAATGATTTGGATGAATAAACACAACGGTTCTAAGCTTACAGACAAAAATAAAAGGGATCTCGATTGTGAATTGATTTCAATGGGTAGATCTATTCCTAAAGAATTTGTTAGGAAACCAAGATCTTTAATGGACGTAAAACGGTTCAAAGCTGCCGAGTCACGCAAAATATTATTATACACAGGCATAGTGGTATTTAAAGGTAGAATATATGAGGAGTTATATAACCATTTTTTGCTGTTACATGGAGCATATAGACTTTTGTCCTGCCCTAAAAATTGCAGAAAAAAATTGGATTGTGTTAGAGTTATGATTCAAGAATTTGTAAATCAATTCAAAATACTATATGGAGAAAATACTTTATCATACAATGTCCACTCACTATTACACCTTCCAGACTGCGTCCAAAGCTTTGTAAATGTAGATAATTTTTCGGCATATCGCTTTGAAAATTATCTACAGTTATTAAAAAAAGATTGCCGCAAGCCGAGTAAAATTTTAGAGCAGCTGTACTATAGAACAATTGAAAGATCCAAAATTATGAAAAGTAAAAATTCCCACATGGATAAATTATCTGGTAAGACTATAGAACACAATTCAAATGTGGTTGAGTTATTAGACATATAAATTTGACATGTTTTATTTGAGTGCCAAAAAAACGGATAGCATTTGTTTTATCAAACCTTTGGTCCCTTTTAAAATAATGGGATTTTTCAAAGACGAGAATGAAAATGAATATGTTTTTGGAAGGAGATTTATTGAAACCAGAGCATTCTTCGAAGTGCCTTATGACTCAACTGACATTGGTATTTGTTGTAGGGAAAAAATAAAAGAAGAAGATGAAGAGATTTTGATAGAAAAAATAATATGCAAAGCAATGTGCATGCCTTTCGACTCCACTAACGTTTTTCTGCCTATGCCTCAAAAACGCTGGTAAGAACAGCAGCTTATCTTCTAAATTCAAAAACACCAAAAAAAAAAAAAAAAACAGTAGTAACATTTTTGCAAAAATTAATTTATCTTTCTATTTAAAGAAAATTATATATTTTAGCATATAACTTAAAGAAATGGAATCACCAAAGGACTTTGAAACCATAACATCAAAATTGACCACAATTGAAAAAACAGTGGCCAAGTTAGACCAAAAAATCAATAACTTGAAGCAGCTGTCGGCAAAACAAAATGCTTTTATGAAGAGGGTCCTGGATAAATTATATCCTGTTCAAGGAGATTTAAATATATTTCCTATTAAAACTCTGGAGGACTTAAAGACCGTAGATTCAAACTAAAAGAAAATCCTGAGGAAGAAATAGTAAATTTTGTTTACAATAACTAAAATTATGTTTTTATATTTATTTTGTTCAGGTGAATTACATCAAACAATATATAGGGAGATCGCCTCTAACAAAAGCAATCGACATACTTTTGTCTGAAGAAGTTTTAATGGAGGTTAATTGGAATGGTGCCAACCAAAAATTTCCATTAAACTCCATTAAACTTTTTAATCATCATTTGTTTGGTAAGTTAATTATATTTCGAACAAATATGGAAGTATTTTAATACCTTTTTGTTAGAAGCCTTAAAAAAGGAAGACTTTGGAGTCATAAATTTTCACTAAACCATGCGAAAAAGCTTTTCTGATGCCAAGAATCGGGTCTACCGAAGAAAACATGAAACAAAAAAAAATGAGCAGCATTCTTCGAATTAACCACAAAAAAAATGTTAAATTATAAAAGATATTTAATTAAAAGATATGTATGTTTATTTTATAAGAAAATTTTACTTTTATTTACGAAGAAAATATAACCTAAACTTAAACAAAACAAATTTATTTATTATAATTGCTCCAAGAAGATTCATTACATTTCTTTTAATATATGTAAAATTAAAAAATATATATACTTAAGAAATATATATAATTAAAAAATATATGTTTGTTTTAAAATTTTACTTAAGAAAACATTAACCTAAACTTTATACTTATAGATTTAAAATGCTTCCAATTCTGAGTCTTTCACTTTAACTTTAATTTTATTAATATTAGGAATACTTTTTTATAAGTTTTACAATTTTTAAAAATAATTTTAGATAAATATTAAAAAATATACATCACTAAAATGACCACCGAAAAAAAAAACGTGAACTGAAATGTCAAAATCAGCAATTAGAATTCATTGTGCGCATGCTCCTATATTTTTATATGAAACACCGATTATTTTACAGCCACTTTTCCAAAGCCAGCTATGTATGAAGTGCCCTTACTTGTAAGGGGCAGCGAATGCTTATTATTAGCATCGGGCTCGGAGCACCTTACTTCATTTCTTGCTGGATCTCGTCAAAATTACACATATTTCTATGAAGGCTTGCAATTGACTCTTAGCTTCAAGGCTGCATTTTTTAAATAAATTTTTATTCGATTGAAAGCTGAAAAACTCTTTAAACATCTACGAATTTAGGGGGTCGGTCTCCGCAAGAAAAAGTGAAAATTATTTGGGGGACCATGCTTTGGAAATCTTGCCGGCAAATTAAATTTGAGAAATTATAAACAGGGTGACCGCCGGCGGGGTGAGGAGCCATCAAAACAAGGGGCTAGTGGAGTTACTTGAAGAAGTAAGTGGAACAAAACAAATTGATAAAATGGAGGAAAAAGCCTTAACAATTGAGGAAATGCAGGAACGCTTCGGCTGCTCAAATACATTTATTAGAACTTATCGAAATAAAAAAAAGCAAAGAGGAAATGGAAAAAAAAGTTGTTAGACTTGTAAATAAATACATAATTATAAACTATATATTTCCGTTATTAAATACTAATATAATTTAAAATTTTTGAAAATCTTTAAATTTTATGAAAGAGTAAGACAAATTTTGACAACGTTTCTTCTGCTTTAAAATACATAAGTTGTATTTACTCTAGCTGTCTAAGCCTCAATAAAAACTTGAAGAAGTAAAGCATTTGTAGTTAAAAATAATTCAATAGTGCAGAGTGGTCAGCGAAAGCCATATAGGTTTCTCAGGAATGTTAAAAAAGTTTAAGGTGAAAATTATCTAATCATTAGAAAAATATTTTAGACATACATTTAAGCCGGTGAAACGTTAAAGTACTCATTTTGAATGTAAAGCAAATATTAAAACATTTAGGCAGTTTTAGTATAAACTTTATTTCCTTTATTTAATATTTTCACTTAGATTGATTAAAAAATGCCATAAAACTTAATTTGTATATGAATAAAACGAAATATATTGATTTTTAACATAAAATTTAAGTACTCTTTCCATTGGAGAAGAAAGAAAAACCAACAGCTAAATTTGGAATATAGGATTTTCATTAGAATGAAAATAATTTTAAGAAATTAGAGAAATATTCATATAAAAAGTATAAAAGTAGACAAAAATAGTAAGAAAACGAGTAACAAATACAACATTTACACCAACCAAAACGTAAAATCTGTCTTAATTTGTGGAAAATATTTCCAAGGGATATAACCTAATGCTGTCAAATAATCTAAACATGATAAATCACGTTCAGGATTAAAATAAAAATAGATTTTTCAAAAAGAAAATTTTCTAAGAATCTATAGAGAGAGTTTTTTTAATACTAAATTCCAAAACTTGTACATATTTACTTTGTTTTAAAAAAATTTATAAATAATACATTTAACAACTTTCTTACTGTATTACAATTAAATTTTATATAGAACATAATGATCCTTGAAAGCAACAAAAACTACAAGCAAACTAATAGCTATTTTTAGTTGAACTCTCTTTTTATGGAATCTTAAAACCTAGGAACCTTTTTTTCCTGTATGAAGCAAAACTATACTATCTATCTCCTTTTTGAAAAGATATGGCCAAAATTTTATATAAAGAGTCAAAACATAATTTCTAGTACAACAATTTCAATAACAAAATAATTTAGTGAAGTTAATTATTAACTAAACTATGTAATAATTTTTAATATATGTTCTGTTTTTATCTGTCCCGGCTTGGAAACATCGTAGATCCAGTACTGGGTACAAAAAAACCCCACTAAAAATTTATTGACGGCTATGATCCAGAACAAGATCGTTTAGTTATACTATTATCATATCAATCAAATGGATACTTTTAAATGTTTAGTGAGATTTCTATAGTGTGATTTATTAGGAACTTTTCGAACACTAAATAACTTTGTCGTTTAAGCTTAGAATTAATCAAAAACGCCTGCGATTGTTAAGTAAAAAGAAAATGTTGGTTGTTTCGTCATAATAACTCTGGAACAAAGTAAACTCGAACAACCCTGCAAAAAATTAGCTGACTTAATTTAGAGTTTTACATCCAAATATTTCATAACCGCATATTCTACAGACAGCAATTACTTTAAAGAGCTCCTTGTAAAATGGCGAGATAATGCAGATAGTGATTTTTGCATTGGTTTCATAAACAAAAAATTTTTGGATTATATCATACCAAATTATCAAATTAAATCCAAAAATATGTCATTAAAATCAAAGCTGGAAATTAATTAAAGTTAAATATTATGCCAAATATTTGACATCTATTGACATATTCAATGTCAATATTCATATTAAAAATGCTGTGAAAAATTGAGCTAATGAAATTGGTTTCTATCTAATACCCTTTCTTAACATGTAACTTTGTATTTACAACCATATAGTCTTCCATACAAAAAAATCGGTTCTTAACAGGCAAAGTCTGTACATGACAATAAAAGAAACATGTCGTCTAAATCTCAAAACATATGATGTGAAATGTCAAATTAGATGTCACAGGTTGTTAAATTTTTTAAAAGTGTTTTAACTAAAAAACTAAAGAAAAGTTAAGAGTTTTTAATTTATTTTGGTAAATTGTTTTATAAAGTTAAGCAATGAATATTAATAAAGCTAAGAGAGCTAGACATACACAAAGCAGAGGGATCCAATAAGAAAAAATTCACAAAAGATCTCAATTTTCTGTGACTACAGAGTTTAAAATGCTGTATAGTTACTACACATTTCCAACCAGGGCTGGGATTCTTTCTCGATGAGAAATTAGCGTGCGAATGAGAAAGTCGGATTTTGACATATAATGTATGCCAAATATGTCTAAATTTGACATTCTCATTCTCATTCTTATTCTCACTTCTCACCGAGACAGAATCCCAGCTCAGTTATGTACACATCAGATCTCCATACAAAAGTGGCTTTTTGTGTAGTTAGAAAGTGTGTACATCCCCCTGTTAAGAAAGCATATAACCAACTATGGTAACCATTTGTAAGAAAAACTACTTTATGCAGGAATTCTACTTACCAATAAAAAACCACAATTTAAAAAAAGACATATGTAGAACTTTTTAAATTCCCCACGCTATAAATTCATACCCATAAAGGTAAGAAGATAAGTTTCAAATCATGAACATAATTATGTTAACCTTAATTACCAAATATTAATGGTACATTTCTTTCATTCCATTTAAATTCATTTAAAAATAAAATTAGACGATAACTTTGACGTTCTACATTCATCTTAGTAAGATGTTATAATCCGTCTTTATATATACATCCCTTTTAAATACGCTTCAGTTATAAAAATGTAAAATAGAGGCATTTAAAAGTGATTTATGCAAATTGATGTTCCATTAGTTCGTAATCAGTTAAAGCATCAAGAAAATAATACTTGGCATTCTGTTGCTGATTGTGTCGTAGAAAATGCTGTAGTTGTAGCACATGGTGTTCTATTTGCTGTTGGTGGAGACTACGGAACATATCAAATTTAGCCTCTATCGAAATTTATAGTCCTGAAACTGACACTTGGCATACTTTACCTGCTTCTATGGGCATTGGCCGAAGTTATGCAGGCATATGTATGATGGATAAGCACAACATGTTCTCGGCTAAAGCATCGCAAAAAATTAGATGACAATTTTATTGCTTAAGGTGCTATTACACCTTCATATAAATATGAGAGGTAGTGACATTTGAAATATGATACATATATCATTCTGAAAAAAATTTTTCAGAAGAGCTATTACACTATACCATATATATGAAACATATTTATAGGGGAAAAAGCCTTCTCATATAAGTTTTTATCATATATATGAGAGTGTAAAATTTGCCTATCACACCTACATATATGAGAGTGACAATATGATAAGGTTGAAATGTCAAAACTGATCATATATGTTTTGTAGTGCAGTTTTTTGATATTTTATTTTTTCGATAATTTATAAATGGAAAAAATAATATTGATCCTTTGTGTGTCGCGGTTTTATTTGAATAAAAAAAAACCTATTTGTAGAAGAAAAAAGAGATCGATTTGGGTTCACGACTGGCTGAAGAAGAGAAAAGAAAAAGGATGCTCGGAAAATTTGTTGAAAGAGCTTCATCTTCAATTACCAGAGCTATATACAAATTTTTTAAGAATGTCGAGGAACAATTTTGATATAATTCTTGATTTTGTGAGGCCTTTCGTTAAAAAAAAGGATACCTATTTTCGGGAAGCTATTTCACCACGGGAAAGATTAATGGTTACTTTAAGATATTTAGCAACTGGTGATAGTTTCCAATCTCTGTCATATTTGTTTAGAATATCTCAACCATGCATCTCCAAAATTGTCCCGGAAACATGTGATGCAATTTTTGTATCATTAAAAGATCAATATTTCAATGTTGGAATTTTCCTCAATGTCTCGGCGCCATTGATGGAAAACATATTACTATTAAATCACCAGCTCATTCAGGAAGTTCGTATTTTAATTACAAAAATTTTCACAGCATTGTTCTATTGGGAGTTGGTGATGCCAATTACCGATTACTATACGTTGATGTTGGTTCAAATGGACGAAATTCCGATGGTGGAGTTTTCGCTCGTTGCTCTCTTGCTCAACATTTGGAAAAGAACTTGCTGCAAATTCCATCACCGAATTTTTTACCCAACAGCCAACTAAAGGTTGCATATTTTCACACTTTTTTTCGATCTGATTGTTTGATAACATTTAGTAATGTTCAGTAAAATTAATAATATGTATTAGAGAGCCTTATTTACCCTTTTCAACAATTATTTTTCTCTTTTTAGCTTACAAATCAAATAAAATTATATATAAAGTATTATTTTTTTCATATCCAGAAGATTTTTTTTTTTGAACAAGAATTAATCAAACAACCAATTTATTTTTATTTTACCAAATAAAGAAAAAAACACTGAAACACAGATTTAAATTTAATTGGAATTTTTTATTATGAACATTTTTCCTTAATTATAATTTAAATTACTTAAATAAAATTATTACATTTATTCCTACTGGGTTTGGTTTGAGATTAATTCGCTGTCCTCTAAAATTCGGTTCAAACTTACACGTTTAAAATGAATTCTGATCCGTATTGCTATGTTAAATATATTTTCAATATACCTACCAATCCTGGAATAAGCTATGTACCATTATAATTGTCCCTGAAAAAATATACTAATCCCCTAAATAATTTGAAGTTACAAAAAGTAGGAGTATCCTGAAAAGGTTATATTAATTTGTTCAAGGTAATAATTTAAAATAGAAAATTTTTTTCTTTGAAAACTTAATCTTAGCATAAATGCCTTTTTCTTCTGAACAATAAATTAAATTCCTATTAAAAATAAATATTTTAAAATAATTCCATTTAAATATATGATATATAGTTACAAATAAAATTAAAGAAATTTTGTATGATAATTTGACTGAAAACTAACATATGTATATGATGACGGCAATATTTTCCTATTACACTGTACCATATATATGATAGAAAATTAAATGATAACCGGTCTCATATATATGCCGTCATACAGATTTTAACATATAGATATGGCTATCACACTTGTATGATACATTGAATGTGACATTTCGTCCATATTTATATGAAGGTGTAATAGCACCTTTAGTTCTTATAATGACTGCAATAATTGTTTGCATTTTAACTGTAAATATATAATTTATGCTCTCTAAAGCGAGGTATTCACTATAAATGTGAATCAATGATTCGGCTCATTCATCCCATGTAAAATATACGGAAACCACGAATTGAGAGAAGATATCCAACATGTTGGATATTTTCTCTCTTATTCGTGCTTTCCATATACTTTAAATAGGAACTAAGAGCCAAATCATTAATTCGGAAATATAGTGAATACTCCGCTTAACTAATTTTAACATACAGAATTGACTTAATATGATAATTATGTTTTATAAATGATTTTAAAATTACATTACAAATCTTTTATATTGTACATATCAAATAATTCTATTCTACCTGCCCGTGTTCTGTGGCTTACTTATTTTTTTTAACTAATTTTTTCAACAGCTTTTCATAAAATAATTTAATAAATTCTTAACTTTAAGATTTGGCGCCAAAAATATACTAACAAATTAGATTATACACCTTAAGTACATCAAGGCTAACAAATTGTAAGAGATTAGAAATTTTCGCATTTTAAAAAGAAGAAGAATTATTTATGATTGAAGTTTCCCCAGTTGGACAAAAATTTGACATAAATTTTTTAATAAAATTTTGCTAACAAATTATATATATTAATTTATTCAAAATTGTGATCACAATAGTTTCAAAAACCAATAATAGTTCAGTTTCATTATATTTTTTTAAAAAAGGACTTAATTAATAAAATTTGGAGTCCTAGAATCAGTAACTTTCTTTGTGCAATTTATTTACAGGCAATATTTTTTTTTGATTTTTTATTTTGTTTATGGATTGTTTTTGTTTTTGTCTGCTATAAATCTGTTGTAATCAATATAAAAACAAAAATAATAATTATGTGTAATCTATTGGAAATTCGAAATATATTTAATTTAGTGTAGATTACAAAGTCCTTGAAGCAGACTTTAGCATATTTTAATTTGCTAAACTATTTGGGAATTAAAAGGCCTTGGAAACTTCAAATCACACAGGTATAGCGTTGTTTTTAATTTTTCTCTTTGGTTCTTTTTGCAATAATATTTCTTACACTAATGCAATTGTTTTATCAATATAATAATTATTAGGCATTGCGCATCAATATATTTTCTTTGTGTATTATTTCATTGAAGTAAGTTTTAAAATATATGAAAGAATTTTATTAGTTTCAGTTGATGAAAGAAATGTTTAGCATGTACAAAAATATTCAAAGTTTTATAAAACTAGTGAATATTATTAGTATTGTATTAAATCTTAAATTATTGTGAATCAGAAATCTTTAAAAAAATTATATTGTATATTTTTATACAATAATTCATAATAATTTCATATTTTATTTTATAGATAATTCAGGAAAAGGCTATACAGAATATGTGGCATGTTTAATTTCCAGAGTTGACATTTATGAGTATTTGAAATTGAAAAAATTCCATAATCATACAATTTATGTCTCGTAAATAAAGGAATTTATCTATTAGTAAATTTACCTTAACTTACGCCAAATCTGATCAACTTATTTAAATTTGGTGATACATTTCACGATTAAAAAAAACCATAGAAGTATAACAGTGTTAATACTAACTAAGAAATTTTTAAGAAATCTTATAGTTCTTCTTTGTTATTGTGATCAATAATTATAATTGCACATATGGTTAGACCATATACTAACAGAATCCGAAGTCATGTATTATTATTAAAACAAAACAATGCTTAAAAGAATAATTTAAATTATTTTTCCAAAAGAAAATTTAAATTTATGTGTATTTATATAATGACATTGTTTTTAATTTCACAATATTTGATTGTTTTTATAGAAACCAACCAAAAAGTTATGAGATTTGATTAAACTACTAATAATAATTATTTTAGACTTTCAGTAATATCAATTAAATGATAGTTAAAATTGACAAGTATCTGCCGAAGTATTTTGAGAATTTTGTCAATTTTCATTGTTTTACACTCTCTTGGTTTTAAGAATTCTGAAAGTATTTTAAAATTTTAACCAACTCTTTCGCCTTTTATACGCCAAAAAATTAAAAAACTTCTCGTCTTTATATACAGTGGGCTCCAAAAGCTTTTTATTAATATTATTAAACATGGAACTTTCATTAATATGATTTGTGTCCACCCTTGTGAAGAAAGGCACTGAGCCTTCTTGGCATTGATTCCACTAGTTTTTGAAAAGTATTCGTCAATATTTTAGACAAGGTCTCCAAGATTACATTTTAGAACATATAAATTTTTTCTTTAACTCAAAGTTAGCACAATTTAAGCTTTTAATTTTTTTTCTCTCATTCGAAATCATCTGATCACTATTGCTACTATCAAAAGAAACCGCAAAAACGTCTGCGTTTTGTAGTTCTAATTATCTTTTCACTGCTGTCGGAAACACAATCGCTCATTTTTTTTTTTTACTATTGTGTGTTATTTTACCCTAACAAAATTTCCGATCATCACTCTTCACGGACTGCACGCCCAATATGCACGGGTATAATTTGCGCTCTGGTGATAGTGTCCAGTTAAAATGCGAGCATAGATGCGTTTATGATGCAAATGTTTTAAATATTGCTTGTTTATTTTAGCACAATTCTTAGGATCGTTATCCCGTTAGAAAACAAAGTCCTGATCTAATCCCATTGTATCAGTAGATTTTTGCAAATTTTTACACAAATTTTTCTTAATACCTTTGAGATGTTATTTTGTCTTCAATTTATTCAAACTCAGAAATTGACCCCCACCTCCATGTTTTACATTTGGTTTTAAATATTTTTTTCTATAAAGATTATCACCATCAGGTCTCTAAATGTTTTGTTGTTTACGATTTCCAAATAGTTCAAACTTCGATTCATCACTTAAAATCACATTCTTCCAAAAGTTTTAACAGTTTTGGCTTCATATTTTTATACAAATTTCTATCACGCCTATGAATTTTTTTTATGATAAAAAACTTCCTCTCAACTGTTCATCATCTAAAACAGTAGAACTAGCCTTCTTCTAATTGTAGTTCGGGAAGCTGATGTAACTGCTAATTTCAATATTTCTTGCTCTTTTCGAGGCACACTTACATAGATACCCTGAATACTGATCATCTTCATAACTAATCATTTTCGTATGTCCCGATTGAGGTTTATCAGCAAGTGTTAAAGATTCCCTAATTTTTCTTATTATTCTTTTTACTGCTTCAGTGCTTATACAATGTAATTTTGCCACTTGACAATAATTATTTAACATATTGGATCAATTTGTCAGCAAAGATTTACCTGCTTATCATAACAAGTTCTTTGTTTACTTATCGATAGATACTAGTGCTGTAAATTAAAGAAACAATAATAATAAAGATTCAAAAGTGTAAATTATTCGAGTTTTATTTCACATCCCTTTAAATACTAAGCAGTTTATGTCTCTAGAGTTAAAATTTTAATTGTTTGGAATTCACATGCAAAATTCCAGCATATCCGAGACTGGTTCTTGGAACTCATTAATTTTTTTGAAAAGTACTTTTTTTAACATATTATAATATTGCGTTTTTGATCAAAATCTCAATAGTTCGGCCCAGAATGGATCAAAAATCGGTTGAACCAAGTCTGCAACTCGACATAGGGATGAGTTTAAATTTTGCCAAACTTTTTATTTTAGTTTTATACTATCAAAATGCAGTATTTATAGCTTGAGGGCATTGTAAATTTGCAGCTACAGACGTTGTAACTTTCAATGAGGCCATTTTTCAAATTTTTACTGCTGTGTAATTAATTGAGCTTAAAATTTTATATTTACTCAAATTTAATATGAAACATGATATTATTGAGTTTGTAACTCAAAAACATATCTCGGGGATGATGAATGCTTTCACGTTTAATTGCAGGCTTTGAGGCGTTTTTATCTATTGTCTTTAATTAATATTTGGAAGCATACGATAATTGTGGCAAATTTCAAGATACTTGTGGAAAAATAATTCTTTTAAGTTATACATTCTGTCAAAAAAGTACCGGGAATGGTTCATTTAAAAAGCCCGCGTATTTCAAAGACAACTCGTGGATCTTGCAAAATGATAATGCACCGTCTCACAAAGCTCATATTGTGAACGCTTTTTTGGCCAAAAACTCTACAAATGTCATGGAACAACCACCGTATTCACCGGATTTAGCCCCCTGCGACTTTTTTCTTTTCCCTAAACTTAAATTGCCACTCCGTGGACGCCGCTTTGAGTCGATAGAGGCCATTAAAGAAAATTCGCAGAAGGAGCTAAAGGCGATCTCTTCAAAACAATTTAAAAGGTGCTTTGATGACTGGATTAATCGTTGGCATATGTGCATTGCTTCAAATGGAGCCTATTTCGAAGGTGACAAAAAAAATTTTGACGATTGAACAATTATCTTGCGTTTTATTGAACAATTCCCGGTACTTTTTTGACAGAATGTATACGTAAGGATGTGATACGATTTTCATATACATTGCGTGGCGATCGCCAAGCTACGCTGTAAGCAGATGTCTTCGTTTCTTGTGTGATCACAACCAACTTTTGTATATCAAAGCCTCTATACTATTTAATTAAGAATATATTTCGCCTTTTTGTAAAGGCGTTTATTTAACTTGTAAACAATTGAAGTTCGTTAGCAAAGAATCGCTAGTGAGAAAATTTGCAGGTCAAAAGACTGCTCCGGCTTCCAGCACAGGAACTTTTACGTCCTTTGTTAAGCTCTTGTTAAGATACTATTTTTACCCAAATTAACTCTAACACAAAGCTGAGAATTATAAACTCAATAAAAACTTAAGTAAACTTTGATGTTGAGATTAATTTGACAGCTATAAATATTTTATTGAAAGCATCGATTTAAAATTTAAAAATTAGGGGACATTTTCCCCTTTTTTCGCCTATCAAAATCTCAGGTATGTTTGAAGATAAATTTTGCATACTCTGAAATTAAAGCCGAAAAGAAATTTATAAAATAATCAACCGAACTGTAAGCATATTATGCAAAAAATATATTTGTTGAGCACGGTATAAACATGAAGAAATTTTGTACGTGTACGTAATTTCAATAATTAGTTAAGATAAATTTTATTCTTTAGTTTGTATTAATTTCAAAAGAATTATGAAATTTTTTCTTTATTACTAAAGTGAATTGTGTCTTTTTTTGCAGATATGTCATCTCCTAGTGCTGGAAAAAGGCGAATGGACAATGATGTCATTAAACTTATCGAAAGCAAACATGAGGTGACAATATTAGGTGGTTTAAATGAATTTCATGTTAAATTTTTTGGTCCTAATGGTACACCATATGAGGGTGGAATATGGAAAGTTCGGGTTTATTTACCAGATAATTATCCATTTAAATCGCCAAGTATAGGCTTTGTTAATAAAATTTATCATCCAAATATTGATGAATCATCTGGTACTGTTTGCCTAGATGTTATTAATCAGGCATGGACAGCTTTATATGATCTATCAAATATATTTGAATCATTTTTACCACAATTGTTAACATATCCAAATCCTGTTGACCCATTAAATCGTGATGCAGCCGCATTATATTTACATGAGCCAGAAGAATATAAAAAAAAAGTTTCCGATTATGTACAAAAATTTGCTACAGAAGAAGCATTACGTGCACAACAGGATCGAGAAAGTTCAGATAGTGAATCAAGTATGTCAGACTTCAGTGAAGATGAAGCTAGAGATATGGAATTATAATATCAAATTTTGTTATTTATTAAAATTAAAATTCAAAAAATACTAAAGATATATTTTTTATTGTATCATCTCATTTTTTATAGTTGTATATTTAAAACTCATATTATTTAGTTTTATTTAAAAAGCTAAAAAAAAAAATAGAAAAAAAAATGATTATTAAAATAATTAATAAGTATTTTAAGCAAAAACAAAACGCGTACGAGTCACAATCTAACAATAAATACCGAAATAATGTACAACTGTTTATTGTAAAATAAAAATAATTATTAATTATTGAGATAACAACTTTAACAATATTTAAATTTTAAGACAAAATACGCACTAGGTACCACATAAATTACTAACAAAATTAGATCTAAGGAAATAACAAGAGAAAAACTGTGTTTGAAAATTTTTAACAAGTTTTAAGTAAATTTATTTGAAAGATAACAAAAACAAAAAACAAAAAAAGATTATAGTCATCGGTATAATAAATATTAAATTGTGTAATTGTTCTTAGTTATATATTTCATTTAAAATTTAACTGTAAAATAATAAGTTGAAATGAAATGTAGAATCATTTTTTTTAAAATAAAATTACTATCATTAATTGTTGATTGCATGAAATTCTTATCCTTCAAGTTGTTTAATTCAAAAAAATTTTTGCTTATTAAAAAGTTTTGAAAATATTTCTATGGATTTTTAATTGATCTCATTTATTAGCTACTTAAGAAATCAGGAATTTTATATCAAAACTACCAAATATTATTTTTTAATTATTATTTTACATAGATAAAGAAAACTATAGAATTATTTCCATTTTGAAACTTATTATTTTATATCATGTTTAGCTTCTTACAAAATGCATCAGAATTTATATAAATTTAATCGGAATTAGTTTTTGTCCCTATCATTCACGCTATTTGTTCAGATTTATGCCATCATTTGTGATGTTAGATAATTTAAATTGTTAAGAGTTAGTGGAAAGTTAAATAAAAATTGTTAATTAAGTGAAAATTACGAAATTTTCATTCAGAATTAATTAATAATTGTAAAGTTGACTTTAAAAATTTTAATGACATGATCAGAAATACCTTACAAAATATATATATATATTTATATGAAAAAACGTATTTTACTTACTTGCTAAAATATAATTATAGGCTCAGTTTTTATTAAGCGGAAGGATTTGAGGTCTTCTGGACTTATAGTTTTATTTTGGTTCTTAAAACTTTAAAAAATTCCTCCAATAGTTAGTTAGGCAAAAACATTCAAAATAAGGAACGCTGGAAAATTTTAATAATCTTATAACTTTTTTGAATAAATAAAAAAAACTTCAGCTTGAGGCTAAAAATATATAAATGTAAATTTCTCAAAGATCATTCTACTAATAAATTTTAGTAGATATCTTTTAAAAAATATTTTTGACAATTTGAATTGATTGTTAAATTTTTTTTCAACAAAAGTCATAGGATTTGTGAAGATAGGTATCAACATTTTTATTGAATTAGGTAATTAGGTATATATATCGAATGTAATCTGGTATTTCAATGCAACTTTCCAAACAGCTACATTTTGTTTATACCCAATGTCTAATTTTCGCAACAAGCCCCCTATGAGGAGAAGCCGCATTATTTACTCGAGTGATGAGGATGCTGGGGAAACTATATATGAAGTAGATATACCTCATGAACTAAGTGTGTATGATTTCACGGAATATGAAGGTGATAGTAATTCATCCTGGTCAATTACCACAAATGAAGAGGATGATGATAGTTGCGGTAGCAACGAGGAAATTGATGTATCCCAAAGTATTTCTAATTGGTCTGAAGTAGATGTTGACCCGGTTTTACATGATTTTACTGGGCAAGAGGGATTGAAAGTAAATTTATCGGTCAACAGTAATATTTTTGATGCATGTACACTATTATTTGATGATGCCTTATTTGAAAAAATTGTGAATTGGACAAATTATCATGCCAAAATATTGATGGAAGCTTCACATATATCTAGAGATTCAAATATAAAAACGTGGACAAATGTGACAACAGAAGAACTGAAGAAATTTTTTTCCTTATGCATTATGATAGGAAATATTCATATGCTGACTTTAAAATCATATTGGAGCACAAATATCTTGTATTATCATCCTTTGTTTGGAAAAACTATGAGCAGAAATCGTTTTGAAGCAATACTGCGTTGTTTACGATGATACGATGATACGGCCGACACAACAAACCCCCTTTACAAAATTAATCAAGTATTAGACCACGTGTTGGAAAACATAAAAGATATTTACTATCCAGGGCAGAAGCTATCTATAGATGAAGTCTTTCTGTTATGGAAAGGCCGATTATTTTCCAGGCAATGTATTCAAACGAAGAAGGCAAAATATGGCATCAAAATATATGAATTGTGTACCACTGATGGTTTCATTCTAAGCTTTATAATCTATTGTGGAAAGAAAACGGTTAGCAATAATAATGGACATGCCTTCTGCGTTGCGTATAAGTGACTACAGGATTATTTGGAGAAAGGACATATGTATTGTGTATATGGACAGTTATTATAACAATGTCCAATTAACTGCTTCTTTATACAAAGTCAAGGTACATGTAGTAGGAACACTACGGAAAAATCGAAAAGGTAACCCAAACTTTGCAATAAATAAAAACTAAAGAAAGGAGAATCCGTTTTTGCAAGAAGTGGTAATATTTTGGTGCAAAAATGGCGAGATAAACGTGATGTGCTAATGATATCAACAAAGCATAAGGCATCATTTCAGGAAATATGGTGCAAAAGTGGACAAGTAGTACAGGCCCTGTGCAGCTGTGGAATACAATGAAAACATGTCAGGCGTCGATAAAGCAGATCAAATGATATCGTATTATTCTTCTCATCGGAAATCAGTACGTTGGTATATTAAATTGTTTTTCCATTTACTGGACATAACAATTTGGAATTCTTGTTGGTTATACAACAAAGTTCATGACAACAGACTAAGTTACTTAGAGTTTAGAAATGATTTGGTCAATAAACTACTCATTCCAGAGAGAGAAACATAAATATATATTACTCCACAAAACTGCAGAACTACACATTTTCCAAAAAAACTGGGAAAAAGGGTTAGATGCCGTGTATGCTCTGCTAACAAACTGCGCACAGCTACTATGTATGCTTGCGAAATGTGCATAACAGCTACGGGAATAACAATTGGTCTATGCATTGACAAATGTTTTAAAATTTTTCATAAAAATAAATAACTAAATAAATGAATAAAGCATTTTATTATCTTTGCCTTTTCCAATTTTATTCATTTCATCCCTATCTGATGTTTCACATATATGTGACGTGTGGGCTACAAACGGAATTATTTATCTATATTTGTGTCGGAATCTAAAATTGCTCATTTCGCTTATTTGGAATGTTATAAATTCATCCCACAAAATTTAATAATACATAATTGGTATCATATTTAAGTAATAAAACGCCTGGGCTGTGGTAGCAGTTTTTTTCCTGAGACCCTGGTAGCGAAAGGGTTAGAGCTAAATATAAAATATATCGTTTAGCTTTATACTTATTCTACTACCATAAATATTTAACTGATTGATGTCAACCTGCACCATTTGCAGAGAGAAAAAGGCTGTGGTCATTGACCCACACTTCAGCTGTGTTTTTTTATAGAGTGGAAAGCTTTTAAAAACATATATGTGCCGTATAAAATATAATCAATGTATATAGTGTGTTTTTTTGGTTAACATTTAATATATTATTATACAAATTTGCGATAATCTTTAGGTTTATGACCTTTTAAAGCTTTTCAAGTCTCTATCATATAAAATTGAGCTACGCTTGATTCCTATATCTAGTTTTTCTGTTATTGAAAACAATTAAAAATGTAAAAACGATCAGGTTTATGTGAGCCCTTAAAGACTAAGTAATTTAATGTAGCTCGAATTTTTAATTTGTTTGATTCTCATAAATTATATCGAAACGTCTTTGTGTATTCATTTTCCTTAAGAAAAATTTAAATTTGTGTAACATTCAAAGACTTTTATTTAAAATAAAGGAATGTCATCACAAAATACTTTTGTTTCACTATCTTTAGACAGAAAACTTTAAAACCACTCCCGTATCTAATAAGTAGAGATACTACATTTTATTTGCAGCATATTGCAACTGAAATACAAATTGTTTAGAGTTTTCCTTGATACAACTAAGTATATTGACTTACTGACAACTGTGAAATCAAAAAGTGTACAAGTCATGGCCAAAAAATATATATTTGCGATAATTTTTTTTGCATAAGATAAGAAATAGTATTATTATTATTACATAACACAAAATTAAAAGTAAAATATTTTATTGATCGTTTAGTAGGACTAAAAATGTTTACTTGCTTTCAACCTAATTATTTTTTTATACCAATATTCAATAAAAAGTACATGTTATACTATTAGTGTAGATGAAAATGCTGAACATGCTATTTCTGTGGGTAAACACTGTCCAAAAGCTTCAAGTAATAATTTATTTTCAGCCACAACCTGTGAAAAATCTTCAAATGATATCTAAAAAACAAGAATTAAAAAAAAGAAACAAATTTAATCAAATTTTGATTTTAAATAAAAATTAAAACCAAAATTACTTTTCCATCCTTATCAAAATCAAATTTTTTTAAAACAATTTCAACAAACTCCTTAACACATTCATCTGGATCATCATCTTGTGGCTGTTTAATAAGACAATCCCGCATCAAAGTAAATATTTCATCTTTTGTTATAAAACCGTCTCCATTTAGGTCATAAATACGAAAACAAAACTCTATTTGTTCTGTTAAAGTACCACGTAAAAATATTGATAAACCTAGAATCCAGCCTTCTAGCCGTATAGTTTGACCTTCATGGGCTTTATCCCAATTTAAATATATTCTTTCAATCATGATTTCATCAGTGAGAATATCAAAAGTTGCATGTAGAAGTTCTCGTAGGACAATACGATCTAAGCCCTGAAAGGATATTAATAATCTATATAATTAATAGGCAAGGCGTTTTTTTTTCCTTCCCTTTTAAGGTATTTATAGTTAACTGATTTTACTCAAAATGGTTTCATTCGAAAGGTGACGTTACCAAGATGTGCGGAATGAAAAAATTATTTCAAAATTTTACACATGTCACTCGCAAATGAGGGACGCTTTTTGCTTTTTCCCATATAAAATGTATGGAAGAAAAAAACAACAACAATATAATGGCGAAACAGTACAATTTTTTTTATATTCAAGCGAAGAATATATACCATATTGTTTTTATATATGTATTGTTGAAAGTTTGAACAACTGGGCGAACCTAGTATTAACTTAATAAACAAAGCTTTATTGTTGTTTAATTCAGTACACATCTTGAATGAGTCAGAAAAGCTTCGAACTTTTCAACTAACACTAATAAAAGTGCTTATCTATACGCGTTATGACGGTCGAAAATTGAAAATTTTAGGCATATTTGTGTGTGTACATTGTTCAATTATAAAAGGGATCTATTAGCTTTAAAATACTTTGAGTTGGTTTTGTACTACTTTTTCGTTACTTTTCGTTAAAGTCTTGCTTTGGTATGCGTAAAGGCTCAATATATTTTCACCCCCGTGATTTTCATTAGAATCTTTAATGTGCCTTTAAAGTATAAAGTCTACCAACTTTTGGACCTTTTTACTGCGACTAATTATTAAAATATCAAAGCTACTTATAGCCGTAATACAACAGAAGTGGGATTTTGTCTCGGTGAGAAATCCGCATGAGAATAAGAAAATCAAATTATGACATTTGCCATGCCTATGATGTACTCTTTATTGCAAATAATAGCCAGGACAGTGAATTTGCGACTATTTTAGAGTTCATTGATGATGCCCAGAAAGTCGTCGTTGCGACTTAAAAAAATAGTTCTTTTTCATTGTTGATGAATCCTTACTTTCCCTACAGGAGTAAGTTGCATGGTTGAAAATCGTTTACCCCTATTCCTTATTTGAGTATACAAATAAAAATCTTTATATATTTCGTAGTAAGATAAATACTCGTAAATAATTTTGAAAAATTATATCGTAAATTATTTAAATCACATAAAACTTACTTCAACTGTGACACGTGATTCTGTTATCATAGATTTTGGAGTTGTTGCAGCTATTGCTTGTGATGTTACATGACAATTAGATAAAAGTTTTTTATAAATTCTAGATAAAACAATTAGTTCATCCCTGAAGTAAAAGGTTAACAACAAAAACTTAAACTAATTGATCAAATATACAAATACTTGGAAAAATGTGTTTTTCTTCGTAAAAATTCCAATGACTTTGATGTTAATTTATATGTTGAATCTTCAGATCCTTTTGATTTCCTTTGTTTTTTTATTTTTTTAACTTCACCTTCATTATCTCCACCACTATCAGGACCCTGTCCTGATTTTGTTAAACGATTAAAATTCGAAACATGTCGACCATGTGTAATAAACAAAGAAACACTTTTCATAATCATAGTTCCTTTACGGGATGTAAACTTACTGGTCGGATCACTACTTTCTTCCATACTAAACTTTATGATACGCCCCCGATACTCGATAAAACGTTTTCTAATTATTATTACTAGTATAGCGATTTTGCACTAATCAAAAAAATTTGTTAGGTTTTATAGCGCCTATAAACGTAACTTCTTACTCTTTCTTTTTGTTAAATTATTTACAAGGTTCGACGTAATTTTTTTTTCATATTTTGTTTGATCGATTTCATATAGATTATTTTGTTGTGTAGGGTGATTAATATCTTAATAATACTCCTTAATAATACAATTTGCTAGGCATTTTTACAGCAATAATAAAAGCCTTGAACACGAAGGAATATTGGCAAGTGCTTTTTTTTTATTTAAAAAGACATCAAAGTTTTGTAATTTTTAGTAAGATTTAAATGATTTGAGGAGAAACTCTCATTGCATCAAGTTGGTGTGTAATTAAGTGTTTATGTGTAGAGAAAAGGACAAATTCTCAAAAGTGACGGAAAAAGAAAACTTTTTTTTAAGGATATTGAAAAAGAAATATTTGTGTAAGTTTTGAAAATTGCCTTTTGACTTTTTCTTTTGCCAATAATAATAATGTATAACTTTAGGTTATCAAAACTCTTGGCTTTAACTATGAAAAACAAAAAGTATTTTTCACCAAATTTCCTAATAATGTAATTCTTCGTCCTTCGTTTTTGATAAGATACATATGATTTTAAAACTCCCGTTCAAATATTGGCAGGAATATATCATTTTAGTATCCACGCACGCCAATAAAACTGAGTCTAGAACTCCACTCATAGCAGTAATAAAAGCCTAAGTATATTTTCTTCTTCATGTTTCTTTTGATCAAATAAGTTTCCAAAAATTTGTGACTATATTTTGGTAATATATGACTAGTTATGCAACGTTTATGATATACAAAACAAATTAACTTTAGTCTATTTTTAGGAAAATATGCTTAATGTTTTTATTTTTTTTATTTTTGTTAAAAATATTAAAATTACCAACTCTAAAAATAAGATATTTATAATCTTATCTTAATTAGACTACGACCTTATTTTATCATTACACAAATATTTGCTTTCTTTGTCATTATTTGTAGAAAATTGCTTATCAAACTTTTAAATTTTATAAATATAACAATTTAAAGAAATTTGCATAAACATATATATATATATATACTATATATCTTGTCCAATGTTGATTTCAAATCTATTTAAAATACTAAAAACTTACTGCAAATTAGAAGAAAAATGTTACCCTCAAAATTTTTTACAGTGCTCGGCAACCGTATTTGAAAACAAAAGATTAAAAGCTTGCTTATCAAATTATCGACATTTCTAATAAAAATCAATACAAAAAGAAAAATTTCTAACCCTTGATCGCTAGGCCAAGTAAAGAAAATTTTTATAGCGGGTGGGTCTCAGTGGCGGTAGTAGGTGTTCGTTTTGTGCTTAAAATTTTTTTCAGATAATCTCCAGCTTCTGAAGCTAAAGCTGTGCCAATTTTCTAGTTCTAGTCAGAAATTTAAGTGTTTTAGACGCTAATTAGACATTTGGTTTATAAACAAATAATATTTTATATACCACAAAATTACGGTTTGGTGGTAGCAAAATTTTGTACCGTTTTCTTTGATATTATCATTTAAGTTTGTGCTTGTGGTTTTTTAGTAATGCAACGACAAGTGTAAGTTTTCAAATATTTTTTGTTGTTGTTTTTTGAATATATTATTACTGGATATCAGACTATTTTGTTTGGGGAAAAAATGTTGGTGTATACGGCACAGATCAAAGCCAATTTTTCGAGTAACTTATGTGTTGTTATGTTTTATTCTTAGAATATAAGTTTTTTTAAACAATTAATCATATAGAAAAATTTCTCATTTTGTTGTGAATATAGTAAGATTTTTTAAAATGTTTTGAAAATAATTTTATATTAAATTTTTTAAAAATCATCTGTTTTCCGTCAGAAATTCAAATTGAATTGCTTTTCTATTTCTTTTGTTATAAAGTCCTATTCAAAATGCTTTCATTCATATTTTTTAAATTAACAAAATAATTTTTTACATAAAAGCCTATAAAATTTTATGTCTTTTACAAAATCCTGTTCTAAATTTTAGACAAAAACTCAAAGACTTGAAAGTGGTATTAAATCATTACACAAATTTTATTTTTTCAATTAATTTAAAAAAAAAAGGAAAACATCAGCAAAATTTTCCTCTAATTAGTGAGCCGATTAAGGGCAGATTTGACAGGATTAAAAACAAATACCATGGTTTTTTAACAAGGTTTCAGTTTTATTGTATTTGAAATATTGACCGCTATGTTAGCTTATCTTTAATTTTTTAAAGCGAATTGACTCAGAGCAACAAATAAAACTTAACTATTTTTCTTATGAATAACATAAAAAGTTACTTAGAAAATTCGAAAATAATTTTTAAGCCCTAAAAAAGTTAAAATAGTTTTTAATTAGATAGAAATGAAAGAAAACAAAGAGTTTTCAGCCTCCCCTAAACATCTTTGGAATTTACTACGGAAATGTCGTTCCATTGCCTTTATGTCTTGATGGAATCTCTCGCCTTGTTCTTCACTGAAATCTCCAAGATTTTCTGGAAAATTGTATAAATGAGATTTCAGAAAATGGACTTTAAAGCACAAGTTGCACCCCAACTTCCTAAAATTTTCTAACATGTTCGCGACTAATTGGACATAATTTGAACTATTATTATTACCTAGGAAATTTTTAATTACTTTTTCAAAGAAATCCATGCTTCCTTCTCTTCAGAGCTCATTTTAGTTTCGAAGTAATTGTCTTTTATTAATTTCTGGGCCTTTTATTAATATCTGGGCCTACGAACATTCCCTCCTTAAGCTTAGTCTCTGAAAGCGATGGAAGTTTTATACAGAGATATTTTAAACACTCTCCTTGCTTTGATAGTGCTTTCACGAATTGCTTCATGAGTCTAAGTTTAATATGAAGTCTTAATATAATTTTCATTCTGGGTTTTATGGATTATATTAAAAGCCAGTCTTTCCTTATCCAGTGCAAATCTTTGCTTAGGCTATCCGTCTATCGGCACGATGTTGATATTTGAGAAGCTTTTACCGAAATTTCTAAAAAGCCTTACGTGATGGATTTTTTAAAGTTATTTTTCCCTTAATAAGCAATTCGAAATCTTTGAGAAATCATTGTCCAATCTCAGACAATTTTACCCATGCTGACCTGTGTAATTGCTTAATGGTATTTAAAAGAAAACAGTGCACGATGACTAATAAAGCTAAGTGTTCACAATAACAATAAGATAAATTCGTTGGAATTTATATAAAAATGAAACTAGAAAGATGTTTGCTTTTGATCCAAATTTTACTTATTTTTTTCAGTAATTTTTAATTCATGCATTTGAAAACATTTTTGAAAAGAATACGATTCAGGAATATTCCAAGTATCATCACTTGATAGCTACGTCCTTTTCAAAAAAACATTGAATCTTTAAAAATGCTAGTCTTAATTCTTCATTTTAGAAATTATTGCTGACCATTGTTGAATTATTTTCACACATCGACAACGATGAATGATTTGCTGTAATATTTTATTGAAAATAAATTCAATTAATTACATAAATAGTATTATATCCTTTTTAAAAAGTTTCTTGATCCTATGAAACGTTTCTGTACGCTGTATGAATGTTTTTTACATTCTTTAGCTTCCTCTAAAGGTAAATATATAGTTCTTAATAAAAATACTTTTTACTGAATTTTTTTTCATTTATTAAGGACTATTTACTAGTTTTTCTAAGTCGTCAAATGGCTCTCTCATTCAATGTAAATTAAGCTTTGGAACTGATGATTTGTGAGCAAGTTTTTAAACATGTTTAAATTATTACTCACAAATGGCAATTTCCATATTACTTAATATGGGACGAGAGAGTCCCCTGACGATGCTAGAATTTATTGTCCCCTTTAAGATCAACGATACCTTGCATGACTTTTTATTATTCATGCCACTTACATACCATAGCCCATTATTTTAGTTATAAAATTGATTAAAACCACAAAAAGAAAAATTTTTTTATGGCTGACTCCTTTAATAATTGATTACGACCTTAACTGTTTTATTTGAAGTCAAAAATTTATTGAATTAATTTCATTGTTCAAGTTTTGAAGGAAAATATGGGCTTACTTTTTTCTAATCCTAAATATGCAATATGAATTTTGAGTATTTATAAAAATATCCTCAAAACTTATAACTTTAGACAGAACGTTATTAATCTAATATTAGATCAGTGTAAGAGGCTAACAGTTGCGTCCAAGAAAAGCTGTTGTTAACTTCAGATGCAGTTGATTTTCAATGTTTCACAACTAAACTATAGTATTCATCTTTTGCGGTCAGAAATTGTATTTATTTATTAATTTGAATGTGGCTAGAAACCAATAGAAAATTATTAAATTATTTTCATAATTTTGTTAATATTATGTCATAATATTTTACAGCCACATTTTAAAAGACAACTAGCAATTATTTGATTAAACTAGAATCATCCAAATTGTTGACTTTTGTTAGAAACAAAAATCTATTAATAAATTATTAAATCATTTTTATTTTTCAATTGAGAACAGAAACAAATTGACTAAAATAGCATTTAACCCAAATCCATGCGATATTTATTTTGAAACAGAAAAGAAAACAAAATTTAGCTTTAATCCATCAAAGTTTATTTCTTATTTTACGAAAGCTTAAAAAACGAGGATTTTTCATTAAAAAACACAAAAAAAAATAAAGTTATTATTTATGGGAGTGATTTGAAAGTGGATAAAGTTGGAGATGATGTTTTTAATTATGGAGAAAAAAAGAAAGCAATCCTGAAATGAAACAAATATCAAACAGTTTTCTATGGATTTTTCATTTATTGCTCAATTTGTGGCGACATTATGTTAAGTAGGAAGTGTTTATTCGATCAAAATTATTTTTTTTAAACATATCGCACATGCTTAATAGTTTTAAAATAGATTTTTACAGAATATTAGAAAATTTATTTTAAATTTTCGATTAAATACTGTTTTGATGTATATAAAAATATAATAAAATTTATGGAATTTTGTACATTAGCCTTACTTGAAAAGAAAATGTAATTAATTAATAGAAGTAACCTAAAAAATTCATATCGCTATTTTTAGAAAATTTGTCTTAGAACTACTCGCTTTTACTTTTTCAATAAACAAAATATCCGAAAATAACAAAGTTATAGATCTTTTTCCATTTAGACCTAAGTTTTATTTTCTTTTATTATTGATAAAAATCTAATAAACATTTAATTGTGTTGTTAAATTGCTGTAAAAAAAATAAAAAATAGTTGAAAACTTACCAAATAAACTTAGTAAAGGAAGTTGGTGGGAAAAACCAAATCAAACCCAGGAATTTATTTTCTGCATTCTTTTCTTAGTAATGACTTGGAAAATTATTAATTTATGTTAGTGCACTACAACAGGAAGTTTCAAGCTAATTTTAAATTCATGGCTTTATTAATAATTTAATTTAATTTATTTCTAAGTTGCATGAAGGCTATTGCCAACTTCATTATTACGAATATTTTACGAGGCTGCCTAATTCTAATATTCTTTATTTTTTATTTGATGATATTTACAATCCATATATGTATCTTATTAACTAATTAAAGGCATAATTACGAATCTATCTACCAATTATATACTACAAACTAATCAACACATACTTATGTTTGGTCAAATTTAAAAAATATTTAGAAATTGTCTTAAACGTTTTAATTAACCTCTTCTTAATATAATGAATGTGATCCAAAAAATATGCGTAGTAGTAATTAATAGTGCCAATGAAATGGGGTGCTATAGTTCAACAAAAAAAATCGATTGGTGTTATTTTGAGTAAACTGAGGTTCCAGTGGGAAGTGTGTTCTTTGTTCTTTATTTCGTACTCATACGGAAGGTCGATAAGCTTTGTTTTTATATTTGTAAAATCAGTTAACCAGTCCTTTACTTAGCATTAGCAAAGGCTGCAATACAAAGAATTTCTGAACCCAGCCATCTATGTATGTATATTTCAATTATTTTTGGTATTCAAAAACTCGTATTTGGCTTGCAGTTACTTATACCCCCAAAAAGATACCCTTAAGAAAGTCTTCTCTATTCACTATTTTTTCCAAGTCCTTAAATGGCACTCTCGTCCCATATAAAGTATATGGAAATGACGATTTGTGAGTAAAAATTTAAATATGTTTAAAAAACTTTCTAATTATATTGTATATTATAATTATATAATGAATAGTCTCCTTTAAGGGATTCTTTTTATATATTATAGTTTTTTAGAGAATTCATTTAACAGATACAGTAAAAACAATTTGTACACATACTTTCGCTTTTTATATTTTATCATTTTTAACAAAGTAGAATAAGGTAGAATAATTTTTGCGCGACTTAAGAATACGAAAAAAGCAAAGCTTTTTTAAATTCTTATTTTTATCTAATTTACTGATTTTAAATGTTGATAATATACTTTCTAATTTCCGTTTGAAGAAAAGAAAACACTAAAATGATCTTATTTTTTATGCAACACCTTAACTGACCCCATTTGACAGACTACAGAAATAACAAATCATTTTTTTTTTCAAATAATTAAACTGTACACATTTTATTTTAAATTTAAAAAAAAATATTGCGTATCAAGTCAGAAGCATAATTTGCAGTGATAAATTTAAACTTTTCTTTTGTGATGTGTATGAACTTTGACTGTGTTCCGCATTTCTTTTTTTTCAAATTCTGCTCATATTTGGGTATATTTTTCAGTTTCTTTTGTTAATAATTTTCGTTCAAAAAATTTTACTCAATTTAAACTTAAGAGAATGATGGGAAAAAATTTATTTTCAATAGATCTACCAATAAATATGCATTAATTTTAGCAAATGTTTTTTAAAAGTTTTTTTTATCTTTTTGAACAATCAATACAACAACAAAAATAAATATTGTGTAACAAAAAAGTTAGCTCTGTTTTTAGAGTAAAATTAAAATTAAAAACTTCGGA
The DNA here is from genome assembly GCA_947359355.1 of Acrocera orbiculus. NCBI lineage: Eukaryota > Metazoa > Arthropoda > Insecta > Diptera > Acroceridae > Acrocera > Acrocera orbiculus. Next base: position 29,839,571 of record OX375757.1, read on the forward strand.
GGTTGAATAATTTTAAAAGTCATTTTTATGGTTTTTCTTGTTAATATTTTTAAATTAGTTTTTTTGCAATTTATTTAGTGCAAAGTTTTAAAATTCATTTATTACAATTATTAACTTTTCCAGTACTTTTTCACTACTCTGCCACTTTTTTTATGACTAAAATTTCCCAGTAGGGAAAGTAAGGTTAAAATATCAATAAAAAGGAGCTACTTTTTAGTCATAGCCACTACTTTCTCAAGAAAAATATTAGTGGTTGCACCTAGTATAAAAATTACACAGCAATGAGTTTCTCAATTTATTTATTCATGAATTTATGTATAAATTATGTTGATAAGTTTACTTATGAAACTTTCATTAATGCGGTATGCAGAAAGTACACATCATAGCTAACTTTCAGTCATATTTTCATACCGAAATTCCCCATGGCAACTCTTGTAGTAATTTATTAACAAAATTCATTGATGCTTTTCCGAAAAAAGTATTCGTTATAACTGAAAAGTTTTCTTCATTTATTAATGAAGTAGAGCTACATTCTCCACTGGGTTTATTACAAAATAAAATCAAAAGTCTTAGCTGGTTTCTGTCGGAAAAACGCTTTGAAGAATTACTGTAGGGATTGCCATTAAAAGTTTCTTCATGACTTTCATTGCACTTAAAATTGTTTAAACTTTTTTTAAAAAAAAAATACAACCATACGTATACATGTGTGAGTATAATTTCAGATTCTTCTACGTAAATATGACAATGAATTCTTTTCAGACATAAGTCATGTACGAACTCCTCGAAGAAAAACTCTTTGATGCAAGTTTTCCATATTGAGTTTATTGATTATAAAGGAGTCCAGTTGATCATTGATTACAAGAAACTCAACTTTATTATAATAATGCTTATTTTATATTGTTATATTTTTCCAATTGAATATTTAGTAGCTTTGTTGTTAGAATCCTGCACAAGCTTTACTATGTAAAACCTAATGTAGACCAAAGCGACAGTAGCAGCTAGAGTAGCCGCTTATAATATGTAAACAAAATTTACTGGAAATTACATAGGTGTCTTTTTTTTATAGATTCATATTTTCCATACGACGCACGTATGCTCGGACCTTAAAATTTCCCTTTAGCAAATTCTTCAATTAAAAACTGATTTATGTTTTTAAAATAAGAAAAGATGCTAAAATACACTTTATTTAATGTATTTTAGCCAACATCGCTTATTTTTACTTAAAACTAACCTTCAATACTATAATAAAATATTAGGGTTGCTGGGATTAAGGGAAGGGATAAATAATCAACACTTTTATTCTTTTATACAAAACAAAATTTGATGAAATTTAATTATTACATTTAATTTATCCCCAGAAAGGAAAACACTTCATGTGAAGAAAACACTGGTTGTAATATAGGAGTTCGATTATACAATGCGGTGATTCTAATTATTGATATCATCGTGCTTTTCCTTAAATTGAATCTATATGCCATTGAGGGTATAATCAGAGCTTTCATACTACCTGAAAGTAAACCAGTCAAAGATCAAATCGTTTTGGTAAATAAGATATAATAAAAAAATTAATAATTATCTTTCGCTAAGTTAAATTTTATTTGTATAGATAACAGGAGCGGCCCATGGAATAGGTAGACAGTTGGCTGTTCAATATGGAGATTTGGGAGCTAAAGTTGTTTGTTGGGATATTAATTCCAAAGGAAATTTAGAAGTTGTAGAAGAGATTAAATCTCGAGGTGGACAGGCATATTCATACATGTAAGGTTTACATATTTTTGGGTTTATTACAATACATTTTGAACTATATAAAAAATGATAACAATATTATTTTAGATGTGACGTTGTTAAACGTGAAAATATCTTTGAAATTGCCAAAAAAGTTAAGGAAGATGTTGGAATTGTTAAAATTTTAGTTAATAATGCTGGTATAATGCCATGCCATCCACTATTACAGCATACAGAAGCTGAGATCAGGAAGATATATGATATTAATGTACTTGCACATTTTTGGGTAAACAATTTTTTATTTTAATTTTTGACAATTTAACCTAAACTGAATTTCTATAATTTTAATATTACTTAAAACTCCTATAAAATCGCTGACGAAAACTCAAATCTAGACACCAAGTAACTGCTGATGCAACTATATTACCTGTTTTAAAAATTTATGGTTCAGTAGTGATATCCCATCTATATAAAAGTCCTGTTTTCATTACGCGTGCCTTCCTCTGACGGTTAAGTTATAGCTCAAGACATTCAAATTATAGATAAGATTACGTAAATTAAGTAAGTGACAGAAATCAAAGCCTTTTTATTTTTATTATGTTATGGCAAGCATACCAAATAATATAAGTTGAATCGATTGGCTTATGGCAAATTGAAAGAAAATCGATAATGATTTGAGTATAAATCTGTAGATATTTTGAATATAATGTTTGGCAACAAGTAAAATCGGTTTTTTGCTAAGAGAACAGACAGCCACTTTATTGATCTTAAAAGAAATGGTGTCATATTCCTCATGGAAGTTACGATAAATGACTTTTGATTATCCGTCTTATCAATGCTATACAATTAAGTGGTAAGTGTCGATTAATCCTCCTAATATAATTTCGAAAATTAGCTAATCACCTGTAGTCGCGCAAATGTATTGAATTCGCTTTTACTGGGCTCACGCGACTAAGCCGTTTTCATAAGGACCATGGCCGAAGGATACAAGCCTAATGTATGTTATTTTAAGTGAATTACAATTACCAATTTACTTCATATATAAAAACACTAAAATTCTTGTTAAGAGTTCGAATTAAATTTTATTAATTTTATATTTAACACAGATGCTTCAAGCTTTTCTTCCGGATATGATAGAACAAAATGAAGGACACATAGTAGCACTTTCTTCTTGTGCTGGACTATTTGGTTTCCCAAATCTTGTTCCTTATTGTGGTTCTAAATATGATGTTCGTGGTATCATGCAATCTCTTCAACAAGAGCTCAGAAATGACACTCGAAAATTACAAGTAATATTATTTTGCATTAAAAATATTTTAAAACACTATTTTTTCTTTTAGATTAAATTTACAACAGTTTATCCTTACATGGTAGACACTGGCTTATGCATGAGACCTTATATGCGTTTTCCGAATTTTTTTAAAATGGTCAAACCTGAAGATGCCGCTTCAGCTATAATTGATGCACAGCGTAGAGAAATTGAAGAGGTTTCAATTCCAAAGTACTATTTGTATTTAGAAAGAATTGGGCGTTTGTATCCAGCTAAAGTGTTAAATTTAATTAAAGACTTTTGCGATGTTGGCTTACATTCAGATCTTTAATATTATTCAAAATTTTTGATATTTCAATACATGTGTAATCAAAATAAATTTAATACTTTTTACTTTATTGAATATTTTCTATTGTATAAATTCGATTGGGTCGATAGCATAAAACATAGGAGAAGACTTGAAAGGAATGGACTACCTTGATCATAAATTAAGAAAATTACCTTTAGTTTAGTTTAGTGTTCGTCTAACAATTATTTTCAGAGAAATGGTAATAGTTTCCAACACAAAGGCAATCCAAGAGATAGTTGGAATTGCACCAGTTATTTCAAATGACTTCGATTAAACGAACACAAAAAGAGAAATACATTTGATATATCTTTCTCTTTTTTCACCATTAGACTACTATTTTTTCTAGACTGCATAAGTTTCTTAGATATTGCGTCAAGGAAGTTTAAATTTTTCAAATACTATTATATTGGATTTCATTTTATAGATTTTGTTTACATGCCGGATAAAGTGATGTCTTAAAACACGTGAGAATTTTGATGATATAAGATTAAAACATTAATGATAGACTGTTGATTTCAAAATAAGTTTTAATGGTAAAATACACGGATCTATTTGGAATATTGGAAAACCTTCTGAAATAATATTATCGATGATATACAAAACAATATTCAAATAAAACTATTGAAATTAATCTAAATAATGATATTGAAATCCTTAAAATATAATGGCATATGATCCAAAACAATAATTAAAATATTTTTTGGACTTTTTTTTAAAATACATAATTATTTTAAAAATTACTTATAGTTAGAATATGTCAGAAACGTTTAATTTTTGACTACAAGATAACCTGCAAACACGACTTTTGGCCGCGTCTTTCATTTATTTTAGACTAAATGTCTTAAGTGGCTACATTTTTCAATGAGGCACCACTTCTAAATATTTAACTGCATTTCCTACAATCTCCTTGACTTAAATTTGACAAGTGAGCAAACATATAAGGAAAAAAATATACCAAAAAACATCTGTTAAAAAATTTTTTTTGCTGCCGGGGCGTTTTTTTGCAGACTTGTTGTTGTTTTTGATTTAAATTTCAATTTCAAAACAAAAAAAAATATTGTTTACTTAATTTTATTTAACATGATTGTGATATATTAAATAATTCAATTGCTAAATTACATACATATGTAACGTGAAAACGTTAATCAAATTTTTGCGCATTTATGCTTTTAATTTAGTGCCAAAAGTTTTTTTTACAACATGAATTTAATTTATTGGTCGAGTGGAATTGTATCTACGTTAATTGCTATTATTTATTATTACCCTGCATTTTTTTATATATTCATTTTTACTTTATACTCAGTGATTTTAGTGATATTTAGTAAGTTGATATATATTTTAAAATAATAACATATGTTAGTTTAATTATGATTTTATGAATTAAATTTAGATTATTAAAATATTAATAAAATAAATTTAAGCTTTCTATTTACGAGTCTCATCAGTACTGAACTGATAAAACTTAAAATTAATTTTTATTGCTGTTATTTGCTAAAAAACTTCTCAGAGAACTATTTGATTTTATTTTTTAAAAAATTAATTGAGAATGTTACGTTAAATATGTAGTCACAAAGAATAAAAAAATATAATTTCCAAGAAGTTTTTATCTCAATAAAATTCGATGAGCAGTTTTTAAATACAAAAATTATCTCTGTTTTGTTTTGCCTGTGGTTTTAGTGAATTGTCGATTAAAATTGCCAACAAAGTATTACTACAGATAAATAAAGTCCCAAATTTAATTTTAACTTTTACATCAAATATTTGTATACTAAAACATTTTTTAGTTTTATTGATTTTATTTTTAGATTGTTTCTCAAGCTAAAACTTCTTAAATTATAATTAATATTTAAGAAAAATATGGTATCTATAAATATGTGAACTAAGTTCTCTTAAACCTTGAGTTAAAAATTTGTTTAGTAAAATAAAAAACGAAAATCTGATACAAACATTTAAAACTATGAAATTTTAAGTTTTAGGATTCCATATAACTCTTTTTATGTATTGTTTTTGAGTAATCCTAAAATATCCTTCAATTTTTTTTACTTATGAATTTCCTCCTAACTAAGCTAAACTAAAGAAATATTTTTATTGTGTCAATTATTATTAAAAAATTAACATTCAATATGTCTATAATTTTATATTTTATTTTTACAGCAATCATTGGAACTATATATGTTCATTTTACACTTTCATCTAAAACCGTCCGACAGCTGACACCTCAGCCACTAAATATTTTATATAACGCCACACAGTAAGGAATATAATTAAACTATTGTAAAAAATCTATTTTTTTTTTTCCTTATTTTACAGATCAAGTTTATTTGATTTACCACATCCTATTAAAAACCCTTCAAATCTTCCATTGATATTTGGAAAAACTGTTGATATTCAGCTACAACAAATAATTGAATACACTCTAAGAGATTTCGTAACACCATGGCTTGGGTATAAAAACTGATATTTTTATTTTCTAAAAAATTTTCGAAATTAAAATTTCAGGAATGTTGTTACAAAACCAAAAAATTTAATAGATGTGGTTCGAGAAGATATTTGGTGTAGTATACAAAAACTTAAAGAAAGAGCAAGTAAAATAGATGCCCCAAAAATGATAGCTGTTGATATGGTACATAGGATAACTGTACATTTAGAGAAAATAAGAATAGCTGAAGCAAGAGCGTAAATATTATTATATTAAATTACCTATGATTTTGGAATAAATTAAATCCTTTTTAGCCTAGAAAATAATACCTCACCGGTATTTGCAACAAATTCCTATTTAAAAAATGATGAGAAGGAATTAGAGTTTTTAAGAAAACTAAGCGAAATAACTATCATTTTTTTATTACCAAGAGGTTATTCTCTATCACCACTTAAAATTTTACTAAGTGAAATTTTATCATATAAAAGTAAGTCGGAAACAAGATCTAAAAGTACATTAGGGATATTAATTTATAATTTTAAAAATAACCAACTAATATCAACTCATATCCACTTATGCAGTTTAATGTTTCAATGTTTGTTATATTAGTTATAAAAGATGAAGAGTTCTTTTGACTCGGTATCCATATGTTCCCAGAAGTATTGGAAAAAGTAATGTTTAGCCACAGAAAGTATTTTAAATTAAACAGAAAACAATGTTTTTGTTCAATAAATAATTAATTGTTGATAATAATGTTGGTACCGGAACTATTTTTGTATCAGGTCAGTCCCTAACTTTGTGCGCATTTTAAATTAAAAATCTTGTAGAATCTTGTGGAATCAGAACTACAATTAACAGACGATTCATCTAATGCAGTGTTTCTGAATCAGTGGCCCGCGGACCACTGGTGGTCCGTCTTGGCACTAGAAGTGGTCCGCCAAGTTTTGAATAAATTACTACTTGTACTCATGGAACAAATTAGAGATGAACAGGGTACTGGAGAAGTTTACAAAGCGTTTTGATTCGGAGCCCTTTAACTTTTCTTCAATTTCCAAGGTTTATTAAAAAAAACGTTTTTAATTGAAAATCAGACACGGAACACAATGGTTTCACTAAAAACGCGCTACAAGCTGGGGTTGAAAATAGTTGAAAATTGTTTAACAATAAGGATTTGTTAGTAAATTTTTTTGATAAATTGTTTTTAAAATAATCCAAAACAAAAAAAATTTAGCCCCAAAAAAACCGTAGTTTTTTAAACTCTCTTCAAGCCAAAACACAAGCAATTCACAAAACTTTGATCCCCTCCATTTCCCAAAATATATATATAAAATAAAATCCTTGTGGATTTTTTTCCACATAAAACCAATAAAAAAAATCTGTTCAGTAAAAAAGAATACCTCATATGAATCATTATATGAGCATGATGATTCGATGCCCATATGATATTTAGCACGCCCTGTCATGAAATAATTTTGGATAAAATGTTCTGAGTTCTATAAATAGATTTTTTTTTTATGTTTCGGTTGACATTAACGTGGGTTTCATTAGTAGAAAATTTTCAAATTTTACGCACGGTGTCAAATTTTTGTTTTAATTTGTATTTTCTACTGTGATTAAATGTTCTTTAAATTGATTAAAAGTATATTATTGAATAAATAAATTCCAAATATTTATATATATATAAAAAACACTCAATATTGGCTTATAATTAGTAACTTTCGATAAAAAAAAAGGCTCAAAATATAAACTTATTGTATCCGATAAGTAAACTTAATAATATTTTATGTCCGTTAATGTACCTAGAAGTAAACATAGCCCTACAAGCAATGTTTTATGGTTTGCGTGCTATCAACTGTCGTCAATTCGCAAAGAAAATTTTCTTTATATATGTTTTAAACGTGTATATTATGCTTATGCTTATGTTGTGGCTTATTGTGAGCTTAAAATTTAGAAATTACATTCGGTATAAATACCCACTAGAAAAGAGAACAAATTATTTGCATAATATTCATTCACTCAATATGGCAGCATTTGTTCTGAATTTAAGGCAGGAAGAAGTATTTTAAGTTTTTTTTATTTTTTTAGAAAAATGGCAACGAAAAGGAAGTATAATAACGACTACATTAAATTTGGCTTTACTTCAATAGAACTGAATGGCGAGACTAGACCGCAATGCGTTTTATGCGCAACTGTTTTTTCCAATGATGCTTTAAAGCCCTCAAAGTTAGAACATCATTTAAAAACCGTCCACTCCAATTATATTGATCGATCTCGTAATTTCTTTGAAGGCAAACTTATTAATTTAAAAAAAATGAAACTTGGACCCAGTGGATCACATTTTGCGTTTTCTGGCGGAGTATTGACAGCATCATTTGAAATTTTAAAATTAATTGCTAAAACAAAAAAACCCCACACAATTGGCGAATCACTAACAAAGCCATGCTTATTAAAAGCTGCTGAAGAGGTTTTGGGGCTAGATGCTCAAAAGAAGTTGCAAGAAATTTCCTTATCAAACGATATGGTGAAGTCACGCATCCAAAAAATGTCTAATGATGTCGAAGAGCAAGTGATACAAAAGCTTAAAATGACTCCAAGGTTTGCGTTACAATGTGATGGAATCCACAGATGTTGCACAGTGTTCTCAACCTCTTGTTTTTGTAAGATTTTTAGATGATCAGAAATTTTTTAAAGAGGAATTACTAATTTCACATGAACTGAAAACTACAACTCAAGGTTCGGATGTTATGAAAATAATAAATGCTTATTTTGAGGAACATGGCATTTTGTGGCAAAAGCTCGCTGGAATTTGTACGCACGGTGCTACTGCTATGCTTGGCTCTCGTTCGAGCCTAGCAGCTTTAATAAAAAAAATGCAGCAGTGGTAACATCACACTGCATTATTCATCGCCAAGCTTTGGCCGCTAAAACTCTTCCGGGATGCTTTGCTGAAACGATTAACACTGCTATTAAAGTTGTGAACTATATTAAAAGCAGTGCACTAAATACACGTCTTTTCCAAAAAATGTGCTCCGATATGGACTCCGAACATGAGACTTTGGTTTTCTACACTGAAGCTCGTTGGCTTTCAAAAGGGAACATGTTAGCAAGACTGTACGAGCTAAAAGAAAAATATTCTTGCATGATAAGGAAAAAAAGGAGATGTCGGATCAGTTCTGTGACCTCTGATTTCAAATAAATTTTGCGTATTTAGTAGATTTTTTTGCACAGCTAAATAAATTAAATCTTCAACTCCAAGGGTCTGGGGATGGTAAATTTAAAAGTGCAGGAAACATATTCGCATATCAAGATAAGCTCAGTTCATTTGTCTCAAAAATTGAGCTTTGAAAGAATCAAATTAAAAAAGGCAATTTCTCACATTTTGAAGCATTAAAATCAATTATTGGAGAGCAGTGTAATAAATTAAAAGAAGAAATCCAGGAAAAAATTATAATGCACTTGCAACACTTAAAAAACGAATTTATTCGATATTTCCCTGATTGCGAAGAAGAAGGTATTGAAGTAATAGCGAAATTGATCCGCAATCCTTTCATTGTCAAGATATCCGAAGTGGCTGAAGAAATTCAAGAAGAAGTAATTGAGCTACAACACGACAGCAATTTAAAAGGTTTGTTCGAGGCAGGCATTGATTTTGAAGATTTCTGGGGCCAAAAAGTAGTTTCACATCCTAAAAGTCAAGCAATTGCTTTGCGTTACTTAATTTTGTTTGCGACAACATACTTATGTGAGCAGGGTTTTTCGACACTTTTGATTATCAAAAATAAGCATAGAAATCGTTTGGATGCTAAAGCCGATATGTATTTGGCCTTAAGTAGCACTGAACCCAGGATTCAGCAAATGGTAAAGAACATGCAGACACAAAAATCACATTAACATTTTAACTTATAAATTGGAACAATGTTTTCTGTTTTCCTCTATTTTTCATTAATATATACTTTTTATTTACCTACTGTCTATTTTTATGTATCTACTTTAAATACTTGGTGGTCCATGGCTAGATAAAAATTGTGTTAAATGGTCCATAAGAACAAAAAGGTTAAGAACCCCTGATCTAATGGAACAATCTTTCGTCATTTAAAGGAGAATGAGAAAGTATCCAAGCTTGGAAAGTGGATACCGCATGAGCTGTCCAAAGTCAATTTGCCAACTTTTATCGCGCTTCGAAAGAGAGCCATTTTTAGACCATTTGGTAGTAGTTCTTTAAATTAAATTCTAGTGCTAGATTCTAAACACTAGAAGCCTTTCTTGTGTAACTACTACTTGCTCCCTGTAGCCCCACAAAGGCATAGAGTTAGCTTTGCTCATCAGGGCTCTTGTGTTAATGATATCCCACGAATAGAAAATATTAAATATTTATACAATCGCTGGATAGGTAGTACCAATTGTAATATATATAAATTTATTGTTATCCCCGTTACATAAAAATTAGGGATTAATTTTAAACTCAAATATGATTTATTATTTCAATTCACAAATCTTAAATCTCTTTTGAATCGAAATAACATTTTAGCTAAAAAAATTACGTTTTTCGTCATATTTGCAACGCTTTATTTCTAAATTTTTCAAATGAATTGCACTTTTTAAATAGATTTTATTTTTAGTTTTTTTTCCAATGATAAAAATGCTTACATCACCTGATTATATAAATCAAAAAATTGTACAACATATTGAAAACAGATTAGCTGCAGCTGCCATTAATAAACGCAGCTATGATTATGCTGCAAGCTTTGAAGATTTTCTTAAGATTATTCAAAATTCAACAAGCCTAGAAGAATTATCCTTGATTCGTACCAGTATCATTAAAGATTTAATGCATGCAACAACAATGCAAAATGTACAAAGAGCTAAAGGTAAAACTTTTGAATTAAATTCAAACTTGTTTTTTTTTTTAATGATAAATTTCTACTTTTAAGGCATTGATCCAGATAGTAAAGATTCAGGTTTATCACGTTCTGAATTATCAGGTGCATTACGGCTAAAACGTTATATTCAACAGTTAATTTTTGCTAAAACACAAACAGAAAAAAATTTAACAAAATTCGGTTGGGGTGGAAATTTTACAAATGATTTAGTAAAATCAATTTCAATTTCAATTTCAGTATTAATTTTTATATTTAATTTTTAGAATTTATCATTAGCTGATATATTATCAACTGTAAATGGACGAAGATATTTGACCTTGTTCCTTGAACCATTAAAAGCTAGTTCCTTAGTTGGATTTTATACATCTGTTGAAGAATTAAAACATTCATCAAAATCATCTTGGCATCAATTAGGAGCTGAAATTTTTTATACTTATATAAGAACGCCTTCACCAGAAATTATTGCAGATAAGACTGATAGAAAAAGAATCGAAACATTTTTAATGGGTGATACTGGCCCAGATGTATTTTTTGAACTACAAAATTCTGTATTTAAAAGTCTAGAAGAAAAATATTATCCATCATTTATACAAAGTGAACAATACAAAAATTTAAAAGATTCTTTAACATCAGATGATTTTAAGGATATTTCATTATCGTTAAATGAAAATCATGATGAGCAAGTTTCTATAATGGAAAATGATTGTACATTGGATTTAACAAATTATTCAACCTATGCAAGAAATAAATTGGAACAATTACAAGAAAGATTGGATAATAAAAATTCAGCATTAGAAGCTTTAAAATCAAGTGTTAAACCTGAATCTAAAGTTTTATCTATTTTGGAAAAAGAAGTTGAATGGCTTAAAGGAGAGAAGAGACAAATTGAAGCACATTTGTCACGAACAGAAGTTTGGAGTGAACATCTGGGAAAATGGAGAGCAAGCATACAAAGTGTTGAAGTAAGTAATTTATTTTTTTTTTGAAACTACTTTATTTTCACTTTAATAATTATGGCTTTTATTGTTCAAATGAATTCGAAAAATTATGGAAGACATCACACAAAATCATTTAATAGGTCAAAATTTACTATTTTCTCAAGATAACACTTCTATTCTTTGATAGACATAAATTTTTGGCGAATCAAATAAAAATTGCAAAAGCTAATAACACAAAAATATACTTTTTTTCACCTCCTGTACACCTTCAGTGTAAGAAAATATTTTTTTGATACTTTTAACGTTAAAGATAAACAATGTACGTTACGTTAAAATGTTTCTGTGATTCATAATAAGATTTTTATAGCTATTAACATAATTTTGAATTTCATTATTTTAGATTTCTGATGATAAGGAGCAGCTACAGTTCATGATATTGGTACATGTTGATCAAGATATTCAAATACATTCCATGAGAGAAAATGAGACTGAAAATATTTCAAGTGGATGGGTAGTACTAAGATCTCTAACACAATTCCATGTAATTAATTTTTCTTCAATTGCTATATTTTTATTATGAGTTATAATTTCAGGAACTGCATCGTAAAATACGGCCACTTTGTACGGAACTTAAAAGTTTTGATCTTCCTACAACTTTCAAAATGTTTTTTTTGAAAAATGATAAGAGCACTATTGAAAAGGCTAAAAATCAAATACAAAAATATTTGAATGTAAGATTTTTTATGTATTTTATTGATATTATTTAAAATTTGCTCAACCCATACAAAATTTGATAATAAGTAAAATAAAAATTTATTAATCAGGATTAGCTCAAAGCAGTAAAATTGTCAAAAGTTCAATTGCTCTGTGTACGAAGCCTTGCCTTTCTAATTGAAGTTAAATACTAGATATTTAAGTCTTTTTCGATCGGACAAATGAAGTAACTGCAGTAAAATTATGCTTAACTAAATCTGAATCTGAAGATTCTAAAATTTTTAAGCAATTTTAAATGCGTATTAAGTTATCTTAGGAAACATAACATGATGTCTCTCCATTAAACTATTGTCAAATTTGATAAAAGCACTGGCATGCTAAAAATTTTCATAGCTTAAATATTTGAGTCTATATAACAAACTCCCATTTAGCGTGATAATATATTCGTTAACAACGTCGGAACTAATTATAAATATGCGCGATTTGTAAAATTTATCTTTGTTTATATTTTGAAATAAAAAAAAGTTCAAATCAATCTTAATTAACTATAGAATATTCCAGTATAATTTAGAAGTCATTTAGTTGCCTCAAAATAACTTTCTTGGAACTTTTAAAGAAACTCTTTAAAACTGACACTGACTAAACTATGAAAAATTCTTTCAATAATTCATGGGAAATAGTTAATTCAAATGAATTAATACCAAAATAGGAGAAGAAACTCACTTAGAAATAGAAAAAATTTTCAACATATTGTAATAAAATTAATGAAAGAAATTTAATAGTTTATTTTAGAAAACGACCATTTGAATCAATGTGAGGCTGTTTATGCATTTTTAAGTCCTAGCTCAGAGCATCTTAAACATACAACACCTTCACCAAAAAAATCAAAGTTTTCATTTTCAACATTATTTAAAAATGATTCTGGTAAAACAGAATCTAACAAAATTGATCCATTTTGGGGATTAATTGGACAACGTGAAGATGATGATACAATTTCAATGTATCTTGAAGGATCAGATGCAGATGTAGTAAATAAATTACATTCAGATCTAGAAAACAAAGATTCAATTGCTGAACCATTATATGCTTTAATGGGTGAAGTATTTGACATGGGCGGAGTATTTAAATGGCTAAGAAAAAGTTTAATATCATTTGTACAAATAACTTATGGTAGAACAATAAACAGGTATAAAAATTAGATTAAATTTTTATAAAAAAAAATTAATATATGTATATATAAATTTATTTAGACAAATAAGAGAATCAATTAATTATCTATTTGAAGAATCAATGCTACATTTTTATGTATCAACGATTTTAAAATCCTTTTGGCCAGGTGGTTTACTTGCATCAGAATATCCAATACGTTCAGATGATATGAAAGAAATGACAGCAAATGCAGCTAAAGCACTTCTAATTGATAATATTCCTGAAGTTTTATGTAATCTTGTTGGTGCTCAAACCACAAAACATGGTGCATTAAAAGTTTTTGAAGTGATACAAAATCCGATATATAATAAACAATTATTTTATGTAAGATTAAATTCTAATAAGCGTAGTATAATCACAACGTTTGGAGTTATATTTTATTACAAAGCGTTATCAACTGGTTCTTAGTTATACTCGTATATCATTAGGTGAATTGAATTTAATCACGTTTAGTTATTATAATTAATTTAAAAGGGGTTTTAAAGGGATCAAAATGTGGGTTAATAGCTACCTCAAGTAAATAAATTCACTTTAATTAAAGTTTTTCGTTAGATTACATGGTTATATTATAAATTATACACAGCTTGCGGTGTAAATTAATGCAAGTTTTTAGGTGCTAATGTGAAGTATTTAAAACGAAATTTCTGGCGGAAATTATTTCTTTCTTTTTATAGAAGTCACTTTTATAGCGCACACAAGATATTAAAATTTACTGCTCAGTTGTTTATAAAGCTTTTAGAAGGCGTTAATCTAGATAAATATCTAGATAAATCTTCATTGGCGATATATAGACAGGCGTCGTTGAATTGGATTTACACGGCGAAGGTGAAATTTCAGTTTTCTATTCAACTCTAAGTGAAATTATCGCTTCATCTTATCAAACAATTTTAATTGTGACTTTTTAATTTTCTGTGGTTCATATATTTTGTATTAGTTTTAAAATCTAATTCTTTCTTTCAATTATAAAAATACGACTAGCACAAAATATTACCATCGACAGCAGATTTGAGCCAAATATCTAATAGTTGCCTTTGAATTCGCGTAGTAAAATTCCACTTAATGATCTTAACTCCATGTCCTAGGCACTAATTGTACATTTTTAAAATTACATGTTACTTTATTTATTATGAAACAGACAATAACAACGAACTAAAAATTTTTTAAGCTTTGGTACACGATCCACTAAAAATTTTTGAGATTATTAACTTGAGTATATGCAAAGAAAAAATTTAAACCTTGATTATGCTATAACTTCTTAAGTAATCCAAGTATTTTTTGGGAACTCAGGCTGGGTACGTAAGATAAACACATTCACTAGTGAATATATGTGAAGATAAATACAAGCTCCACAAACGTTTTGATTATACTAAAAACTAATATATATATTTTTATTATTAAAATAATTTAACTCAAAATATTTACAGGAACTTTTGGAAATTCTTATGCTTGAACTATTTCCTGAAATAAGACAACTAAAGCCAAAAACTAAAACTAATGTTAATCCAAAGTAAATGTGATGTTATATTTTAAGTTAAATTAAATAATAGTTTTAGTTTATTTTTAAGTTTAAAATTTGTCACACATTTTAATTTATATCATTTTTGTTAATGTGATTAAGTTGTTGATTATTATTTTTACTTGTTTGATTTGAATTTAGAAAATAGTTTTTCATGTTGATTCATCCTCGTGTGCTAGCAAACGAAAATTTGTGAATGTTATGAATACTCGTGTGCCATCCCCCATTCAATTCAACAATTTTTAATATATTTTTTTTGTGCTAGGGGACCTGTCGGAAAAATGTAGTGCACTTAATATAATATTTATACTTTTAACAAATTTCTCTATAGAAAATATAAGAATAGTAATTCTAATGTCTGACATACAATGAACTCGACCCCTAGTCTCTAGTTTTCGTAGTTCGAACTTTAAATATAATTTCAAACTCTATTCCCATTAGTAAGAATAAAAATCACATGGCGTAATACAAAAAAGCGCGTTTGATTTTAATATATCCTTTACTTTTTGTTATGCATATTTTGTTGCATTCCACGAAAATATTTTATTTTATTTAATTTAATATTTATTTTACAATTGCCATTATAACATTTATTTTAATTTCAATATTTTCATATTTACACAATAGAATTTAATAACAACTCTCTCAACTGAATATATGTTAGGCAAGTAAAAGATTCAAAGCTTGTTTTATATATTAAATATTTTAATAAAACTTTTGCGCTTTTTAGCACTTTGGTAATATATTTTACTGCTCTTTTATAAATGCTTAAAATATTTAAAACATTTAAAACATTTAAAAAGTTTAATGTTTAATAAATCAATTCCAGTGGGGAAAGTTGAGCTAAAACATCGATAAAAGAAAGCTACTTTTCAATTATTATGGTTACTTTTTTTGGGGAAAACATCAATGAATTTCGTAAGAAAAGATTGATGTAAGCTTTCTGTGTTGAGATAATAACGTTGCTTCTACTTTCTTGTATTCTTTGTATTCTGATGTTTTTTAATCATTTTTATTATTATTAATTGATCTATTCATTATAAAAATAACGTCATTCTTTTATCATTAAAATACGTCAGAGTGGTCAAAAAAAAATTATTAATTATATTTTTTTTATTGAATAATTAATAAAAGTATATTTTAATATTTAAAATTAAAAATATAAAAGAAATACTTTTAAAAGCATTAAGTTATGAAATATTTTTTAAGCTAGCGGTTTTTATGTGATTTTTTATGGTATTAATGTACAATATAAACGTTAAGGTTTGCTTTGTTGAACTATTTTATCTTTAACAATTCAAACTTTTCTAATGATTCGATCATTCGCAAAGCAAAAAAATAATCACAAAAAAAAAAGGTTTTGGAATAATATATGTTATAAAATAAGTCCTAACTTATCTCGAAATATTTTTGTTCTTATATTTTTTTGAATCATCCTTACCAAAGTAAAATATTGTCCTCCTTTTATGATTTTTAAATGGATACCAATAACATTATTTTTTGCTCTAAAGCTGACTTACGGAATTTGTTTTTTGTTTAGATTCTATTTACGTAAATTAAAAAGTTTCTTTTATTAAATAAAACAAATTAAATATTTCAATATAACTAAAGATTTTTATTTTTAAGGCAATGTTTAAATGAAATTGTTATTTAAAGTGAAAACAAAAGAAATATTTAATGTACAATATTGTATCTCAACGTTAACATATTTGCTGTTGAATTAAATGAATAATTACTAATAAAATATGCATAACTAAAAGTTTTAAATAAAAATTAAATCTCAGATAAAATTTACGACTTTTTTTCCTAGAATGCAGGAGTATTTTTTGTGTCCATTATCTTAAAAAATAATTTTGATGTTCACTGCTATATTTAATATTATTAATAAAGTTTTAGTCTGTAAAATATGTTGGACAATGTCTAGAATCTTGTAACAGTATACTCTGATATTTTAGGGCAGTGCTATTCAAACCGGGTGCCAAAGTGCCAAAGTGGCACCGAAGCCATATTCAAGTGGCACCAAAGCCAACACGTAGTCGATTTTGTTTTTGCATTTTTTAGATTAATTCTATAATTTCGTTAAGTATTATTTATCACAATATGACGCATAATATAAAACTGATGCGATGAACCGTATGATTGTCGAATTTTGGTGGGCAGTATTTATAAATGCTTAATACGTTTATAATAACAACCGTTTCAAGTTGCCTATGGATGAACTGGATTCTAAGGACAAAGACATCATGTATTTCATTAATATTCAATGGCTCAGTTGCGGCAAAGTATTGAAGCGATTCTATGATCTATTTGCGGATATTCAAAAATTTTTGAACGAGCAAAAATTGATTGAAGGATTTTTAAATAATCACAAGAACTGCCTGGCAGCACGAATTTTATTTCTTATGCGATTTGGTTGCACATCTCAACGATTTAAATTTGAAATTACAAGGCGAGATAAATTCGTTTGGGATCTTGCAAAAACTGTAACTGAATTTAAGCTTAGATTGGTTTTATTCAAAAGTGAAATTGAGGCTGGCGAGTTTGAGAATTTTCCTACTATATACAAAGACTTTGGAGAAGAAATGTTCGATACAACTAATTTCGTTTAATTTATTGACATTCTAATTCAAGAATTCGACACACGTTTTTCTGATTTCAAAGAGCAAAATGTTATATTCCGATTTCTCAAAAATCCATTTGATTTAAATCCAGATACAGTAACAGTTTTATCAGAAATGTTTGTTGTCAAAAAGCATCAGCTTGAATTTGGTCTGGTCTTGATTGCACACAGAACCATTTGAAAAATCTCAGTTGCATTGAAATGTGGAAAGAACTGATTACAGAATGTTCATTTTTAGTTTTTGAAAAATGCAATACATGTGCATATTTGGTTCCACATATTTGTGTGAATGTACGTTTTCAAGCCTTGTACGCCGCAAAAATAAATATCGTAATTCACTTTCACAAGAGAGCTTAGAATCCGAATTACATTGCGAATTATGTGAAACCAAACCAGATTTTGTGAAAATGACTAAATCCAAAGAATGTCATCCGTCACATTGAATAAAATAAAGTTTAAAATAAAGTATGAATATAGAATCAACCTTTATTTTTTTGGATAAAAAGTCTTATTTTAACTTTTAAAGAGAAATATGGAATGTGGCATCCGGTAAATTTTCGGTGCCACTTATTTGGCACCTCAAAAATAAAGATTGAATAGCACTGTTTTAGGGGATTCTGCTGTTCTTTCTTATGCCTATGACTCACTAGCGCTTAGCGTATGGAACGGCTTAAGCACAGTAAAAATGGAGAGTTTTCCTAAATACCAATCGGAATGGACTCACTACCATAGTACCGTTTTTCTTTTAAATTTAAATTAAATTTTTAGCTAGTAAACAATTCATAATTTAAAATATTTCAACAATATTTAAAAAAAGATATGAAGTGAAATCAATTCTTCCCGAATTAAAATATATATTTTTATGATCTTTGAGAAACCGTTAAGTTATATAATGCTAACTAGTCGCTAATTCAGGCTATATATCAATTCAGTGAAGACTAATGGTCTCATTAGCATTTACTGCTAAATTTTGTGTCGCTAAGTGCTAGTGAGTCCTAGGCATTAGGCATAAAATTTCGGAAATAATCAAAAACCT
This sequence comes from Acrocera orbiculus, assembly GCA_947359355.1. NCBI lineage: Eukaryota > Metazoa > Arthropoda > Insecta > Diptera > Acroceridae > Acrocera > Acrocera orbiculus. The sequence continues at coordinate 29,858,247 of OX375757.1, forward strand.
GTAACTTTTCAATATTCTTTTAGTTTGTAGTACATTTTATGTTTTCAGATTTCGGAAGTTGAGGGTCAGGCTCAGCCCTTTTTTTTTAATTTTTGCACATTTACAACTTATCGACTTATCGATGTCATACATTTTTGGGTGACAAGTTTCGATAATTTCATGAAAATGGGAAAATTTGGGAACTTTATTTTATTTAGCTAATTACAAAGAGCAAATTTTAAACACAAAGAACAAAGTTCCTTTACTATACTTTCTCAATAAAAAGTTATTGGATCGAAATTTTTACTCGTTCTCATTTTTTGAATTTTATGGAAATTTGCTTTATATCATTAAGAAAAAGAATTATCTTTTGGTTTTCATCAGAAAAGTTTAGTTAGCTTCCTCTATTTTCTTAAATGAAATGTCCACAATTGAAGTTAAAGTATTTTCCTAACGAAAGCTCATAAATAATTATGCATCTTTACTGAAGTAAAAAGAGCTGAGCATAAATTTAACTTCCATTACATTAAAAGATCTTTTTCATAAAATCATAAACAATAATAAATTAAAAGCAGTAAATTAAGAGGAAGTTAAATTTTTTAAGTTCAATTATAAAAATAATAAACGCAGCCTAAGCAATTGAATACGTGTGAAGTTAATCTAATATTTCTTTCCTAAAGTTATATGACAAGATGAAGTAAGTGATATTTTTAATTCTTAATTATTTCAAGCATCTTAACTTTATATCTTAATAAATGATACTAAATATTTTCATAAAGATAGTTCATATTTAATTAATGTTTTATTTGTAGAATTGGTCTGTGCTACTTTAGTGGGTATAAGATATACCCTGGCCATGGGAAAACCATGGTTAAGGTTGATGGGAAGGTAAAAAAATTGATAAAACCACATTACAATGTAGTTTAATTCCTTATAATTAATATAGACTTTTACCTTTTTGGATAAAAAATGTGAACGATCCTATTTAATGAAGAGAAATCCACGTAAAGTAACATGGACAATACTCTATCGACGAAAACATAAAAAGGGCATGGAAGAAGAAACACAAAGGAAACGAACAAGGAGGACACAAAAATTCCAACGAGCTATTGTTGGTGCCTCTTTAGCTGAAATTATGGCTAAAAGGAATATGAAGCCTGAAGTACGAAGAGCCCAAAGGGAGCAGGCTATAAAAGCGGCAAAAGAGCAAAAAAGGGCGACTAAGGCAGCGAAAAAGGCTACAGCTCCACCACCAACTAAAGCTAAACAGCCTCCAAAACAAAAGGCCGCTAAAATTAGTCAAAAAGCTGCACCACGAGTAGGAGGAAAAAGATAAAACTTTTTTAAACTAATAAAAAATTAATATTAATTTAATTCAAGTGGTTTTTTGAAATATCTTGAAATCTTCTATTGTGTGGCTTTGTTATGTTGTTTTCTTTGCTCCTATTTTTTATGACAATCAACTTGAAATTTGTAAGAAAGTTCTGTTCTCTTAGTGCAATGTGCGTTTTACAAAAATCTTAATTTAATCTGGTAAAAGTGAAATCATAAGAAAATAAACAAAATATTTCTTACTGAAATAAAGGAAGTTTCCTAAAATCACAAGAAAGTGATTTATTAATTTTTACAATTTATAAAATATCTAATTTCAAGTGATAAATATTTGAAAAACTGCCGGCGAATGTGAATAAATCTTTTTTTGGGCAAACAGCAAATCATTTAGTAGATAATTTTATTTATTTACAGTATTTGCAGGTAGCACTTTATCTTTTAAGGAAGGGATTTTTTCTTCTTCCGCTAAAACTCTAATCATAAAGTTTTTGAATTGAAAAAAGGTTGAATAAAGGGCAAACATGCAAGCTTCCAGCCTTTCAGTTTTATGACCTGCAATACTCTAAGAGGAATGTATCACTCATGGTAAAAGGCCCTATTAATGGCATTTATCTTATGTTCATTGCTAATAATTATTGTTTATGGTTTAGATAGATGCTTTAGAGAGCCTTCTAGCAGCTGATTGAATAAATAGGATAGTAGTAAAACACCAAAATTAAAAACTTTTCTCTAATTCTATTATCTGTTTCTTCCAGTTTTAAAAAATATCGCGAAAAGCAAAATAGAAATATATTTTAGGTTAAAGTTAAGGCCTATTAAAAACAAGTCTAAGCATTTCAATGAAAGATTTTATTTTTTTGGTAAGCACAAACGTACAGAGATATACAACCCAAAAGTTTTTCAACATATCACGATAAAATGGAAATGATGTCTTGGCAATAATTCCTAACACAAACCTGAGTTTTGACTTGCCCTTTTTGCAAAATTGTCTTAAATAAAGATATATTTTTCAATTAAAACCGAATAAAATGCTATTATCTAAATTTTAAAGGGAATCCTCTGTACGATTCATAGATTTTATAATTATCCTCAGTCTATTTTAAGGAGTATTTCAGTAAAATACAGTAATTAATTCATCAAACTTTAAATGTCTATAATTTTAAGGCACGATTATCATTAATCCGGTCTCAGCTTGTAAAAAATCACCCAAAAAGAATCCTGAAACTATGAAACAACAGTACAATTGATATTTCTAGAAATAATTACTATTTGTCACAATTTAATGACCCATCTCCTAAAAAGCATTTTATACAGCAAAAAATAATAACAAAATGAAATTGCTTCACAAAATTGCAACTTTTTTTAATAAATGTTTTTATGAGTACACATTTGAAAAATATCAAGGATAAATTTGTGTTTTTTACGTTTTTGAATTTATATTTTATTTATCTTAAAGTTTCCCATTTTAACTTTGTTAGCTCTCTTTTATTAATAACATCGTTTTCTATTTTTAATTTAGTTTAAAAACATTTTTCACTGTAAGAGTGTAAATAATATTCTAATGTTATTAAATTTGAAAGTGTTAGGAATAATAACATAAATAAAAAATTTGTATTTATAATTTTATTATATTTAATACGATATATATTACAATTTTATTACTTTTCATTGCTTTTGCTAAAATGTTTTATTAAAAATATATTATTTATTTAGTAAAATAAAATAATTATACATTATACCGCTTAAAAATTGAAGCTTTGACCAAAAAATGGTATAAATTTTGAATGTATGATAAATATTATTTCTAACCTATTTAGTGAAATTTTAATTACAAAATATACGGTTTTTATAACTTGTCACGCGTAATTAATATTTATAATAAAAAGTAATAAACCAAAATAAATATTTCTTATTGTTAGTTAAAAAGGTTGTTCAAAGTCTCAAAAAGCATGTAAAACATACCTAAAAACATAACCTAAAAGTGAAAAAAAAGAGCTATTATTAACAAAAATAAAATGACAAATATTTTTTAATGGTTTTTTTTTATAATTTTTGATGTAAAAATTATTTTAAAAGACTTTCTACAAGCTGAGACCGGACTAATTATAACCATGCCGATTTTTATAACCTATAACGATAAAATTAGTTAAAACAAAAAACTAACTTTCAGATCAAAATGCAGTACATCAACGACAAATTCAATAGTTTCTCTAGGCTAGAATTCGGTAACTTTTATGGCGTTAAGAAATATTTAAAATTACTTTTACCACTTACGGCACCGCATTTCTTCAGTGAAATATGTATTTATTAAAATTAAAATAATTTTTTTTTATTAAATTTTTAGTAGAAAAAAAGAAATTATTTTGTATTAGAACTAAAATTTTTCTCTTTTCAAAGATAATAAAATATCATTTAATTGGTCAATAATATTTAGTAAGTATTCGTAAATGTAATTTAGAAAACTATATACATATACGATATTCTAACTCTTTTATTGTCAGTAATTATATGAGTTCAAAATTTCAAATTCGAATAGAAATTAATATTGAATGTGAGGAAATACATTTACATTAAAAATTTAATGTTTATCTATAGTTGATATCTGAATCCAAGAGCTCGTCTTTGTGGTTAGAAAATATTTTAATCCAAACTAAGACCATAAAATTAAATAAGTCGAAATAACGTACAAAAAGTTTTATTATTAAATATAATTTAAATTTTATAATTCATCTCTATTAGTTTTTGTAACAAAATTAATAAAATCAATACTTTTTCTTGCACCATTATAGTTTTGAGTTTCTTTACCATTCTCAAATAATATCAATGTAGGATAACCTTGTATATTATATTTTTCTGCAGTTTTTCTACTAAAATCACAGTCAACCGCAGCAAAAATTATATCTTTTTTACTTGTGAATATGTTTTGAGCAGCTCGTGCAAATTCAGGTTTTGCTGCTTTACAATGTCCACACCAGGATGTATAAAATAAAACAAATACTTTTTTATTAGCCTGTAAGACTTGTTCAAAATTTTTATCATTTAATATTCTAACATGTTCTATTCCCTCATATGTACCAAAAGCTTTTGGTACATTTTCATTGTCATTATTATTTTGGTCAGGATTTTCTAAGAATTTTATAAAATCTAATTCAGTACGGCCACCATTATAATCGGTATGAGTTTTGTAATAGTTAAAATATTTAAATGTTGGATAACCACGAACTTCATAAATTGAACAAATTGCCTGATATCGTGTACAGTCGATAGCTGCCAATGCAATCCTTGGTTCATCTTTAAAATGATTTGCTGCATTTGTAAATTGTGGTTTTGTTTTTTTGCAATGTCCACACCCTTTTTAAAAATAGATTTTATAAATAATTTAAATCTTCCATTTTAAAAATTACTTACATGGTGCATAAAACATAACAAGTGCATGCTTTTTCCTTTTTAAGAAAGTTTTAAAGTTTTCATCATTTAGATGTATTACTTCAGATTCCTCTTCTTCCCAAGGAGTTTCTGGTGGGGGCGGAGGTGGCGGTTCTTTAGGATCCTTAAAATAAACTTAATTAGCAAAAAAGGAAAGAAAAGAATGCTTTCACGTCAAATAAATTTCTTTTTGAAGAATTGAAAAGATTGAAAATACAACTTTAAACTTACTTTCATAAAACTAATAATTTTTTCTGCTTCTCTTACATTCACATCAAATTTGTATTCACCATTTACGAAATATTTAACTGTTGGATAACCCTTAACTTTAAACATTTGTGCTATTGAAGTTTCTTTTGTTGCATCGAGTGCAGCTAGAATACCTGGAATCTAAAATTATTTGTCTAAGTGAATTAAGTTAATTAATTTTACAAAATATACCTTTTCATTTTTCATAATTTCTGCAGCCTTTTCATATTCCGGCTTCATACGTTTACAATGACCACACCAAGGCGCATAAAACATTACTAAAACAGATTTTTCATCTTTAATTGCAGGATCAAATCCATTTGTGGTTAAATGAACTATTTCCGATGATGTTTCAGCAGACCAATCAATTTCTTTTGTTTTTGTAATAGGTGCAGCTTTCGGATCTTTCATATATGCAATTAATGCATCTTTTTTATTTTCCCCATCATAAACATATTTAACTTTAGTATTTTCAAAATATAATAATGTTGGGAAACCCGTTATATTATATTGACGACGAAGTATTGCATTTTCTGGTTTATCAACATCAACAGCAGACATCAAGTATTTTGGTTTTAATTCTGTGGCTGCTGCTGAATATTCTGGTTTTAATTGTTTACAGTATCCACACCATGGAGCATAAAACATAACCATAATAGGCCTAGTGTCTTTATTTATTAGCTTATTAAATGCCTGTGTGTTTTATGGATTTAAATATTTCAAAATATCTAAAAAATTAGGTATATTTACATTAGAATCAGCTATATGAACAACGTCAAGACCAGTTGGATCTTCATTCCAAGGCAAGTCACCGGTGGGGTCTCGCATAAAATTAGCTATGCTAGAGGCAACTAACTGTCGATCATAGTCTTTATGGAAATTTCCATCCTTGTAATGCTTAATAATATAAGGCGCTGTTGGTATTTTAAGCTTTTTACATAGTTTTTTATTTTCACTGTAAAAAGTTATATAGAAATTCAACACATTTATACATATATATATTTAAAAATGTGCAGTATTAACGTACGAAGTATAAAAGTATGAAAGTAATTGTAGTTTCTTTAAGTTTGGAAATTTTAAAACACTAAAGTGACACGCCGGGAGTAATTGACAAAAGTTTGTTTGCAGCAGAGCAAGACCAAGGTATCTGCTGAAAAATTTATCATTCCACCTATTCTACAACAAAATATGTCACGAGTTTTATGACAAGCACTAAAACAGTTAGTTTTGAAGCAGAGTGCAATTTTCAAGGGAATACCATAGGTAAAAGCTGTTTGGGGGAGAACAATCATCAAAATTATTTTTTGCAGTGAAATCAAAAAAGAATGATTTTTTGAAATAAATTACCTCTTACTGCAGTCGATAAGCACCATTGTTCCAATACCTTTTATTTCTATTGCAGCTTCATTAAAATTTTTAACAATGGTTCGTGTTTCACTTTTATTTGAAATAAATAATATTAATAAATTGTTTTTGGTTCGTAGTAAATTTTTAAATTGTTTAATATCGTTAATATTTTCAATTACATTATTTGTAATTATTTTGTTTTCCGTGCAAATGACCAAATGAAGTGAGAATACCTGCCAAAAAAATATTTTGCTGTGTGAAATATATTTAATAAAATTTAGATTTACTTACAAAACTAAAAACTAAAAAGAACTTCATTATTTATTGTTACTTTAGCATTGGTGACAAGTTTTTTGCAATTTTTAATAAAGAATCTTACGGTCTGCTGAAAAGTAAGTTGTGAGGTTAGTTCAAATAAACACTTGACGTGTAGACAGTCATAACAAAAAATTAATGTTAAATCATAAAAGGCCAAACACAACAGACGCGACCCAGTAGGAGTTCGGTCTAGCAGTAGACGTAATCAGCAAGAAAGCTTCGCAGGAAATCTGCTACCGCAACCAGCACACAAGTAAATATTTATCTATTTTATACACAATAAATTTTCACAGCAACACACACTTTTGATACTTTTGTAATAGGTATTAGTGTAAAAAAGTGACATTTATGTACTATGCATTTGGGCTTTGAATGTTTGGTAAAATAATTAAATTAGCTAAATTAATATATTTTATTTAATTAAAACATAAAAGTGAATTCTAAGTGAAATAAATACTAGTTACACTATTTAGAAAATGAAAAATTATTTAAGTTACAAATAAATCCAAATAATTAGATAAAATTAATCCAAATGAATAGGTAAAATTACTTATACTTAAAGTTAAAATATAAAAATAATATTAAATTTTTTAGCAACAAGTCCTCAACATAAAAATGATTGGATGGCAGACTTAATAATGGTTAATATGAAACATACTGAATCGTATTCTTGATAGTATTTTACTTGATATTGAAAAAAACATCCTAGCCCAGATATTTATAAATTTGTAGTTCCTTATAGTTTTAAAATTTTGGATGAAATGTATTATGTTAAAATAACTTTAAAACTAATTTTAACTTGTACTGTACTTTAAATTTTACTGAATTAAAGTAAAAATACATTAACCATTATGTTTTTTATTTAAAATTTTCTTTTATCCCCTTTTCGTCAAAAAGTCGTTTTTTCGGGTCTTTTACTTCGATTTTCTTTCACTTATAGTTCGAGAAATGAAGCAGATAAGAGCTCTATATACCATATATCATAAGCGTTTCGAATATAATTCGTATAAGAAACATTAATATATATAAGCGCTGATAAAAAGTATTCACACACAGGCAAAAATTCAAATGTATCCTATATTACATTCAAAAGATTAATGCATATGAGTTAGAGAGTGCTGGTCGCCTGCGATGGTCTAATGTTAAAAACCGCACAGAATCCAGCAAAATGTCTGGTGTTGTGCTGGTCAAAACCAGCAAGGCACCACGCGGTGTCTAGCAAGACATTTCCCACTGGGGATGAGTGATTCGATTTTTGAGGCTGTATCTAGATTAGCATTTTGGGCAGCAGTTTTATGGGAAATATTATAGGAGTTCTGAGGCGCGGTTATACTCAGAAATATATATTGACAGTAATAATTACATTACAAGTCCTTTCGAAAAATATAATTTGTCAACTCATTTTTTTGCATTATTATTTACGGTAAGTCAATTTAATACAATAAAACTAGTTAGAAACCATATGTCAATCAAAGCATTTTCAATCAAAATATCAAACTCTAAAAACTATTATCATCGTACCTCAGAACTCCTATAATATCGCCTATAATACCGCTATCCAAAACGTCAATGTAGATACCGAGTATATTTAAAGGAAAAAGATCACCTGCGTTCAAAATCAACGTCTGATATTTTTAGAATTGTCCTGTTTGTGGAAACTGAATAAATTACTATTGGGTTGTTCGGAAAGTAATTTCGTTTTTTTCGGTGAAAATGAAAGTCGATTTTCTTATAATGAATAAATATTTTATTAAATTATATATTGGCCATTCCGATCCAACACCTTTTGCCATCTTTATGGTCTTAGCATGATTCCACGCTCATAAAATTTTTGGTCTTTGCTGGCAAAAAACTGATCCAGGTGATTTTTGACGTCTTCATTTGAGGTATAGGTTTTACCGTCCAAAAAATTTTGCAGTGGCCGGAACAAATAATAATCCGAAGGCGCCAGGTCTGGAGATCTATAGTAAAAAAGTAAAATATATCGAAAATGCTGCTTATTGCTCTCCATATTCAAAAGGGCACCAACCAAAAACTACTGTGTAGCATCAACCTGTCAAAACATATAATGATTATGCGGCTTAAGTGTGAAGTTGGGTTCAAAAAAATACAATTAAATACTCTGTCGGGAAAAAACGAAATTACTTTCCGAACAACCCAATTTTAATAAATTTGGATCGCATGCGCCAAACGTATCATTATACAGGATTGAACTCATTAAAAAATATTTAAGTATATTTAGGATTAGAATAAAGAAACATACTAGGCCTTTAAGCCACGGTATAATCACCAGGGAGAACAAAACTAAAAAAATATGAGGACTTATGTTAATGAAAATATGAAAGTTAAATAAAAAGTTGAATCACCGCTCCGCTATCTGTTATTGTCTCTCCAAAAAAAACATTCAGATTGAGCTGTATAATTACCATTCAGAATCAAAATCATATTTTGAACATATTTAATATTACCTCTTATTCACGATTGCTAAATCAATAAATACCAAAACAAATTTCAAGGCAAAAATTTTCAGTTATTAAATCTTTTCGAATTTTCAAAAATGCTTTTTAATAGTATTTTCTCTGCTTTTGCCTTTAATTTGTAGCAATTAATTAAGTCAATGGCAATAGTTGTTTCCTTGAAGAACATTAAAAATATTGTTGTTAATTAGAAAAGTATACCAATAAAGTTATTTAAAGTTTTTTAATGAACAACAGTTGAAAATAAAGGGATAAAAGCTTAAATATTTGCTATGAAATATAATATTACACACCCTACCATATACATTATCATAATATTTTGTTTTTATGAATGAAATAAGTACAAGTGTTTGCCCTAGAAATGTGCAACATATGATACTTATAGTATCTTTCAAATTGTAGTAAAAATCGCATAAATAGTAGCATACTGTATTTTTAGTAGTTGATTTTTGCTTATGTAAAATTTGTTGTGAAAAGTAATAAGCCTGATACAAATTCAAATTCATAGCTTTATTTGAATATTCAAATTAACTTGATTTCTCTTTCTATTTGTTTGATTTGGCTAATGTTAATTTTATACCAAAATGATATTGGAAAAGTTTTCTTAATAGTAAAGTAATTTTTAAAGATTCAACTACAATTTATGGATAGTTTTGAGACTTTGTTTTCAGAGGTAAGAAATTGCGATTTTTGATTTTTTTATATGACTCTATAAAAATAACTATCATTTAATTTAATAAATGTGCATCTGATCAGGTATTAAAATTTTTAGGTGAATAACAAACAAATTTTGCAGTTTAATTTCTATTTTAATTTATTTTAAATTTTCATTATATTTTTCTCCTATTAATCAATCAATTATAATTATTTGAAAAAAGATCTTTTGGCATTTTAAAAAGCAGATGCTAGCAATTTCTTGGACACTTTCTGATGGCCTACTTGCTTTGAAAGTTAAGTGCTGAGTTCATATCAGTTAGGTGTATCTCTTTTCGATGGAGTCATTCATGAAATACTTTTTATCTTTTCTAAAATGCTCCAAAAGGTGATTAGAAAGTCACAATTAAAGGGGCAATATTAATGTAGGTTACAATAATGTCTTATTAATATCTTAAATCGTAAAAATGCCTCAAATTGTATTGATTGATTTATTATGTATATATATATTAGTCGATTCAATTTGATGACATTTTTTTCCAAAAATCCAAAGAAGCTTCAAATTTGCTTAAATACCTATTAAAGTAATTAAGAGGTTAATCCTAGATAACAATACACTAAATCATAATAATATCACATATAAGCTTTATTCCATACATTGTTCAGTGTGATAAAAGTGATGTAATTAAACTCGTCATTTCTTTATACCCAGGGGCGGATTTAGGATTTTGGCGCCCTAGGCTTTAGAGATCATACCGCCTTTATTACAAAATAAAACTGACGTAAGAATCAAAAATACTTAGGAAATATAGAAACGATTTTCATTTATTATAATAGCATGTAATATTTATTATAATACACAGTAGGTAAATGTTATTGATTATTTTTATTTATTCAAATATAGTTTTTAAAGTTATTTTAATTATATATTAAAATATACATATATAGTGATACCCATAAATGTTGCGTCTATTATTTGGTTAAACTTACATTATACGATGACGCGCCTTGCCTTTTGCGATGCAAAAGTGTTGATCACATCATCATAATCTAATGATCTCAACAAATCTGATTCAATATTCAGTAAAGCTAGAGCGTTTAATCTCTCCTCTTTCATTTTTGAACGCAAATAATTTTTAACTCTTCGCAAACATGAAAAACTACGTTCACCTGAACAGTTGGAGATCGGAGTACATGCACACATCCGAAGTGCGATTTCAACGTTCGGATAAATAGTTTTAAGATCTTCTTTTTGAATCCATTTTAATAATTCCAAAGTTGTCTTCCATTTATTTTCATTTGAAGAGCAGTGTGAACGAAAATGAATACACTCATCGGCAAACGATTTTTCGAGATCGAGAAGATAATTCAGCCTCAAAGCTTCAGCTTTTTCTTCGATTTCAGATAAAGTCATACTGGTTAAGTTGACAAGGAAGGAAAATTTATTATGGAATCGTTTGTAGGCCTCACGTCATTTACAAAGCTCGCAGTAAAGATTGTCAATAATAATTAAAAAAGTATTGACTCTCAAATTTTCTTGACCAGTCATTTCTACCCCTCCTGTGTTTTCATCGGCATAGAGTTTTCGCTTTCTTTTTCGCTTTACATCTTTACATCTTACATATTCTTTTACTTCGGACAAATTCATTGCTTTTTTTTCGAAATAATCAAAATTTCCTCGAGTTTCAACAATAAGTGATATAAGTGAGTCATATAATTGAATGACAGTAAATATATCGTTGTCAAACCCCTGTAATCTTTTGTTTACAGAAATAATCCGATGTAACAAAAACCCCCAAAAAACAGTCATGAAAGCCGTTTCCGATCTGAAGAGTTTTAATTGAATACCTTTAGCTTCACATATAACACTTGGTTTCTGCTGCTTGTCATCTCCTATCGCGCGCAGTGCAGTTAGAATTTGTTCCCAAGGTTCATATAAACTTTGGCATGCATCTGCACGAGCTGACCAACGAGTCGTTGATAGACTCTTTACTGTACCATTTGATTCTGCTTTTTGAGAGAGATGAGTCTGAAGAATTTCCCAGCGGTACGTTGATGCAGAAAAAAAATTGTAAATTTCTTGTTCATTTCATTTTTTAATTCACTCATAGTTGCATTACACAAAAAACACACACTATACAATAAAAAAAAGTCAACTTTAACTATCAGTTATAGTCTATGATAAAAATAATGAACTTGATCGAGTCTCTAAACGTAGTCACACAGTTTTTGTTTATGAGATTTCTAGGAAGCTCTCTGACGATATTTATGATAGCTTACTTTTGGTAAATAAACGTGGTTGATAAAGATCTCTTTATTTAATAACCGAATAATTTTTGTTGTGTATATTAAGATGTAATTATATCAAAAACATTTATATGTTAGTTAATATATCGTGTTATATTATTATCAACAGCATGGGAAAATAGCGATTTCAGCTGGTAAAATATTAAAATATCCGCAATGGTTAAATGGATTTTTTATACAATCATGATTAATACTTAAATTCTACAAATTAATGAAAGTTGTTTAATAGTTGAAGTCACAGAGAATCTTTAGTTAATCGAATTAGCCCAATTTATCGGATAATTATTTTAATCTTTCGGTGAAAAAAAGACAATTCTTAGCAGCCAGCTAAAAAATCAAGTGTTTTTCTGTTAAAAAATCGTGTTTTGAGGTTTAAAAAAGCTACGATCAAAAGGACTTTATTAATGAAATATATCAATTATAAAATTTTCACAGTGATAAAATTGTTAATTGAAAATTGGGAGGTACTGCGGTTTTCATTGAATCATGATTTTTGCTTTATTATAAAATATTTTCAAAAATTTTCCGCCCTTATAAAATTTGGCGCCCTAGGCTGCAGCCTACTTAGCCTATACATAAATCCGCCCCTGTTTATACCTTTAGTACTGAATCGGAAAGAAAATCTTTTCGAACCAAATATATTTTGGATATCTAAAAATATGACCTAAATATTTCAGTCCCTTGGACTGAAAGTTAAAATATTGACTTCCCTATGTAAGTGGACCAAAAAGATCTGTACAACAAGAACTTATGTTATGTGAAAAAAGAAAAAAATTTAAAAATTTCCCTTTTTGAAGTGATTCCTTAAGAGATTAAATGCTTTCTGTTTACTTATCTTGGGATTGAAATAACTATTTTTTTAGCTAATGGGATTTTAGTTTCACGTGCTTTGATAGAGTTAAACTCTTTTTAATATGAAATAAATATTCCTTCTTTTGTTTTGTATTAAACCTTGTTCAAAAATCAAAAATTACTTAGTTAAAGGTTAATGTCTCCATTTTCTTTTAGAAAGTCATCAGGCAATTATAGTTTGACGTCCTTAAAGATTTACCATAATTTTTAATTTGAAAATAATGAGTTTGCATAAAAATATATTTCTAATTTCAATCTCTTATGGCATAATATTTTCAATTGATCGTCCTAAAATACCTTTAAAGTAATAGGATAATCTTTTAATATTATTTAATTTTATCGTTTTTTAGGAAATTGTGTGTTTTTTAAAAGTACGATACAATATTAAAGTTTTGCAGTAATATAAAGCTCAAAAAGGAAATAAAAGAATAGTCATTTGAGTCATTATTTAAGTATTGAAAATAATTTATTTATTTTTCTTGTCTTCATCACTTTGTTATTGTTTTGTTACTATGCTCAATAAGTGAAAAATATATTTACACCAATCAAAAATGGAACAACCTAGCATATATGTAAGTTGCAGGATGAATATTTCGCAGCTCACCAAGTAATTTTGTTTTTTTATTAAAGCTTTAAAAAAATAAAGCAAGTTATTCTGTTGATATGATGATGTTATAGATTGATTGAAAATTACTATTTGTATAGTAAACTGAGGAGAGACTGTAAGAATTCAGCGTAAAAGATATTTTGTAAATTTTTGCTTACTATGACTTGCTCTGATATAAAACCATTTTGATTAGACTAATAGAATCTAGAAAAAGTTCCTAACCGTTTCTTTGGATTAGCAAGTAAAACGCTTAAGAGCAGATACCTGGAACGGTAGAAATACTTTGATGGCAAAGGATTCCAACGTAGGTAATAAAAAACTTTTAAATAACAATTAAAGTAAAATAAAAACACTTTTATAGCTTATTTTCAATTATAATTTATTTATGTGCTTTTAATAAGTCTTTAAACTTTGCTATAATATTAAATATATGTTATTTCTATATAATAACAAATAGTAAAATATTTACAAATACAAGGCTTGATTATTTAGCTTATGAAATAAAAACAATTTCATAATATTTTTCCTTTTTGAAAAAGATTTTTTTACATGTAATAAACAAACATTTTTCAAATAGAGTGTCACATACATTAATTACTATAATAAAGCAAATATTTATAAGCAGTTGATTTGAATTATTTAATAATAGCATATTTAATTAAATTTTTTAATATTCAAAATAGAAGTTTTTCTTGATGAATTCCTTTATTTTTGGAAGCTGCTAAATAACAAAATAATGTTTGTATTCCTTAAAAATTTTTAAGAGAAAAAATTTACGTTTTTTTTCTATGCTAGTACCATCCTCACTACGAAGTTCTAATAATGAAGGATGACGTTCCACTCTGCTATCAAGATTCATGTTACTTTCTATCTATCAAGAAAAAGTATATTATAAATAAACATACAGGAAAAAATAATTTTATTTAATTTGATAGAGATAAATGTTCTGAAGTTTTTTTTTGAAGAAAAAAAATTAAATTCTTTTCTTTTTATTCCAACTTTCTTTAGCTGAGATTGTTATCTTATCTGAGGAAAATTAATCCTTAAGATTCACTTAACCATGATTAATGGAATCATAGATTTTCGAAACTTCTACGGCCTACAGAGTGCCGGCTTACAGCCGAGCTAACAGCGATTCTCATTGCGATAGTCTAATCTTTGGAAGGCTTGCACCCTGAACACTTTGAGCAAATTCCTATTGATTTAGCCATAACGACTTTATAGTCTTCGGTATCGGAATCGGCGTCAGTTCGGCTGTAACCAGGCAATATGTGGTGCCTACTTACTAATACGTGAGATTGATTGAAATTTTCGGTTTTTCTCATTCAACGGAAAAATTAGAGTCAAGAACTTTTAAACTTAATGCTCAAATTGATAGAAGCTTTTCAGGAAGGCATCTGATGCCTTTTCTGACCTGGATTCATCTTTAAATCAAAAGTCAGAATATTTAGTTGCATCAAAAAATTCAGTTTTTTATTTTCCTGACTGTTAAAAGTAGGAAAACTTGATTTTTCGTGCACGCTTGGTTAATGAACATCTGTATGAAGAACATGAACACAATGATATTATTTTTTCCTGATGAATTTGAAAAGCTGAAAATAATTGTAGTTAATTTTTAACTTTTAAGTTTTACCGCAGCTTGCGCAGCTTTAGCTATTCTGTTCCAATCCTTGAGAAAAATTAATTTTATCAATTCCCAAATAAAATATTTGGGTAAACCTTTTGAAGCAGGAGGTAAAAACGATGATTTTCTTATCAAGCTTTAGGGAAAATAAAAAGTATTTTTAACAATTCCAATTTTGATTTGATTTAATTCCATAAAGAAAATATATTTTAAGTCCTTATTGAAATATTAGAAGAAAATTTTTAAATAAAACTTACTTCATTTAAAATATTCTCAAAAACTTCATTATTTTGCTTGTTGGTACTAGGCATCGCACGACCTCTTGTTGATGATGAGCGAAAGATACGTCTGTCTTCAAATTTTTTATTACTTGGAATCTGTTGCAAGCAAAAAACTTGTGGCTTTTAATATATTAATATTTTTGTTATTATTAAAAATGAACTAACACAATTTTTGTTTGGAGATATTAATAAAATTTATTTAAAACTATTATATTATATTAAAAAACTAAAGGAATAAGGCACTACTATAATACTGCTGAAAAATATTTCAGTATTTGCCTCATAACGAAAAAAAAAATGTAAGTATATAAAACTCTTTTGTGGTTTTGATATTTGACAGTTGTTAAATTGGAAATTTCCAAGATATTAAAAGTTTGTATTTAAATAAAATACGTTAATTTCAGATGATGATTGTATTTTTTTATTGATTAAACTCAAAAACTAGAAAAGGGTAGGCATTTGGCTCGCATTTGGCATTTGTCAAAAAAGATTGTGTGTATTATTCAATAAAATCGGTCTCGGTAAAATTATTTTTTTAAATACCAATGTGAGCCACCATCTTCGTAAACACATTAATTATAATCTGATGAGCGTTTTCAACGCATCTGTCAAATAGCTGTGTAAAAAATAAAATTTACAATTTAAGCTTTTCCAGTTTTGTTTCCAATTACTTTTCATAAAATTACTATAATTATATCCAATTGAAACTAGATATATCTAAAAATTTCTTAAAATGCTCATAAATATGAATTTCGAGCACTTTTTTATTTAATGTCGCTTAAAATATTCAATATTTCTCAAAAATGAAACTTACTCTGTTGAAAACTATGTCATCATAGTCTTGTAGGCTCTGACTGTAGCCTCGCTGAAATAATGGCTCCTCTCTAATTTCTGTATTTATATTGTAGTTTTCTGTTGGATCTATATAATGTTTTTCGTGATTTATCATTGGAATTTGATTGCTATCCCTATTTAAAGGAAGCATTAAAGGATCACTTCGTCGTCCAAAACGTAATCTCAATGATGGTGATCGAATTGGTTTTTCATTGATTTGATCACTCCACCGTTTATTAAAAGCATCATCATTAATTGTTTTATCACTTCTACCAAATCTTAATCTTAATGATGGAGAACGGTGAGCTCTGTTTTCTATTTGATGGCTTGGAAAAAATATTGGGTCTACATATTCTCTTTGTATAAGACTTTTATAAAGTTCATTTAATGTGCCTGTTTGAGCACTTGCAGAAAATCGTAGGGATATAAAAAACACAAACAGAAACCTGTGTACGATTATCGTCTTCTTCATGGCCTGAAATTTTAATTAAAGTATATTATTTTTATTGTTTTCTACTTTATTTAAGTTAAGTTAGGTACATATTACAAGTAGGATCAGAAATAAAGAAAAATGTATAACAAAGATTAGAAGCTATTTAAAAAGGAGTCATGAACGTGGATCAAAATAGTCTAGCAGTTTTTTGTAGCATTCTGTAGCCTGAAGTTTTCCTGATAGTCAACTTCTTTATCGTATTTGTTTTTCCATAATTAAGTTACAACTTCCTGTTACGATTATACTATGCTATGCATTGCCCTACTAAAAATGAAACTAGTTTTCTTTTTCACCATTTCTATTCAACAATTGCTATTTGTCCCATCGTAAGGTTGTAAAAACTTTTTTTTATTAATCCTTTATCTATTTGAATGCTTACTAGGATAACATAAATACATTTAAATAACATATCCATTATTAAGTCCTGAATTATTCTGACTAAATTTGGAACAGCATAAACTTCTATGTGCCAGAGCCATACTAACTTTTCTATAACGGTCAAATCATGGTTGCTGACAAAACGTAACCGCATTTATCTCTAATTTATTTTCGTTGTAATTTTGTTACCATGCAAGAAAACGAAAAATTTAGAAAAAAAATACAAAACTTTTAATTTGTAAATATTCAACTAAATTAAATTAATTTATTGAATAAAAAATATCAAAAAACTAGTTCAATCCAACGAAAATATTTGAGATAACAAGTAATAAAGCTTGTGACAGCTTTAAAAATATTTTAGAGCAAGATATGTCTCGCAAGACACATCACGTTGCCTTCAATATTTTGACCAGTACACCCTTTCATAATTTGCAGGAGCTTTCGTAGTTTAAAACACAAACGCATGAATTGAGATGCATAATAATTACTGGAATGAAAACTATTTTACGGCAATCCTTTCTTAAAACTAATCAATTTCAATACCACTTTTAAATACTTTCGCGCCTTAGGGACTTGTACTGACACTGGGTATAACTCGCAGAACATAGCAAGTTATTTTTTTGATATCTTAATTTCTTCAAAGTAACGTTTCCTACGTTTTGGCTTCAAATTTCTTTTATAAAATACATATTAAAACTCATGCGGGAGTATATCCTTGTAAAATATATTTTAGTTACTAAAAGGGTAAAAATAAAAATTGGTTTTTCTGGCCTTAATTGGTTATCAAATTGAGTGGTAGCTTAAATATACATATATGAATATATCAAAAATTTATAATTCAATTAAAATCAATCCAACTTTTTAAATTATATTATAAAATTTTCCTTTGGGCGTATACATAAGAACCATCAGTTTTTATTCTTTAATGATGTAAATAGTTTTATTGTATATGAAATTCAAGGTAATTGCTTAAAAAATTTTAAATTTGAAGTTATATACATATATAGAATCCACAGAATAATGAATGATAGAAAATAAGAAATTAACTATTTTAGTACTTCTTTGTTAAATTTAAATAGATTTAATTTCTGTTCTTGTTCTTGTTATTCTTGTTAATAATAATAGGTATAAAATCAAACAAATTAATATAGTTTTTACAAATCATAGAATTTTTGTTGTACTTAAGCGAAATTAGCTAAATAGAATACTGTTTTCACTGTTTAAGAAATGAGAGTCACCATCTAATTGCATTTTATAAAATCAATAATAAATTCTTAATCATTAAATTAATTTGTTCACATACCAAGCCCTTGAAAAAATGTCTTTATTGCTTTAGCTATAGCAGGAACTAATTCAACAAATTATGATTAGTTTTTATTAAATACACCAAAACTGTATGTATGTAGGATCTGTATGTTATAAGGATATAATAAAAAAATGTTACATAAAATTGATAATTTGTTTAAACTTGTTCAATTTTTCTTTTATTTAAAATATGTAACAGAATATGCTTTTAAAATAAACTATTTCCAAATAAACAAATAAGAAAGGAAAGCGCCCTATAGGTTGATTTTTTCTTTTGTGTAACATCATTTTAGCCTCTTATTAAATCCATTTTCGGGTTTGGAAGCAAATGATTCAAAAAAAAAAAAACAGTTCAATCAAAGTTCTTGGAACATTAAAGAAAAATTTGTTTTTTTATTTGAAAAGTCTGTGACACAAAACAAGTTTGTATCAATGTCTCTCATTGTATGCTCAGAAAAAACTCCCCAGAAATAGCCTTTTTCGAGACCAGCCCCTTAGTTTAATAGTTTACTAGAATAATTATTAACCAAATGAAACAAAGAAAATTTTGAATTAATTATTTTATATTTTTTGTATGATGAAAAAACTATTTATTTGTTTGTCTTTTTATCTTAAAAGACAAAATTATCGATAAAAATTGCAGTATATTTCGCAGCACTAATACATTCATAGGAAGTATTTACACAGCCTTTTTTGCAGTAAGAGTTCAAGTATTATAATGCTCTTGTTTTGTAATGTTTATAGTGGACACCTATTTTGGGGTTGGTTTTAAATATATAATTACAAATCCTTTTAATATGATTCCAAAAAAAAATTATTTCTTATAAACTATAAGCAAACATTTACTTTATTAAAGAATTTTCCTTATTGAGAAATTATAATTAAAACTGAAGGTTTGATGGTTTTGTTTTTTCATAATTAAGAAAGTTCTTTTGTCCTTAATTTGAACTTTAAAATTGCTATTTATAATTTTGAAATAAAGCTTGAAAATTTGTGTTTTAGGGTGCAAATCCTAATTAACTAATGGATTCAATTAAGGTATTTACTAAATGCTTGAGTTTCTGATACTCATCCTTTTTTTCGATATTATTTTGCAAAAAGACTTTCAATGATTAAAAATACAATGAGTTAAATGCTACTGCCAAAAATGTGTATTGCCTTTAATTGATTTATTTTTTAATGTAAAAATTGCCTTTTTTTATTACGAAAATAAATATTTTTTTATTAATACCTAATACACCTCACCACAAAAGTGTACAGAAGGAGGGTGACATTTATTTATTTTATGGTAAAGTTTTTAAAATTCTCCTAATTTACTTAAATTTTCTTTTGATTGATTTAAATTCCCACCCCATGTGGAATTAGCTGTAGTTACGCCAATTCTTTACTATATATGTATCCTCAAAAATAGAAGAAATAATTTATTCTTAAGGGATTCATTTTTTTTAAATTTCATAAAAATTTTTTTCAAGTTCTAAAAATTGAACTGAACTCTTAGAAATGATTGGTAAATAATCCACTAGCAAAAAATAGAGCTTAATAAAAGAACTAAAGAAAAAAATTTATTTTAAAGTAAATTGGTAAAAATCAAAATTAAATTTCAGCCCCAATTAGAGCAGTTGTACATGTGTTTTGCAGTTTTTTTCTAATTTTAACTGTTGTTTTGGATTCATTATTATCAAATCTAATAAAAGATAACAGACAAATGAAGAAGAATACTGTCTTAAATTCAAGTAGCACATAAATATAAGCTAAAGTATCAAACTTTGTTGTTTTTAAACATATTTTCCTCGTACTTAGAATTTTCAAAGCTTGCGCATATGTGAGCTGAATATATATTAATTCCATCTGTAAAACAAAAAGTCTTAAAATATTGTTTCTTTTTTTAAAATAATGATTTATGAATCTTACGCTGCTCTTTTCTCCTCCCTGATTTAGGAAAATATATGGGGAATACATAAGAAATCTGATATAGCCCATCGTATCGCATTTAAATCATTTTCATTATTGCAGAGACAAAATTTTTGGAAATTATACAAATAAATTGATGCAGTGCGTTTTTTTAATTGGTCTATGGCTATCTTATGGCTATGCTAATAAAAATTTAATAACTCCAAGATAATTGAGGAGAAGAATATTTAAATCTCATTGGATGTCTTTTACAGACCATATTCTCTTGAAATGATCGTAAATATCCAAAAAGTACTGCTTTAATTTCGTTAAAACTTGCCATTAAATCATTTTGTAATATAATTCAGATAGGTGTGAAATGTTTTTTTTGTCTGTTCAGTAGACAACGTAAAGACGTTGTATTTAAAACTTCTTGTCTATCTGGCATGTTTTTTCATATTGCAGGGTGAATATTATGTTTTTTCACAGATTTTGGGCTTGTTTATAATGCTTGTATATTAAGACTTGGCTCAACTTTTCATTTTCTATGGATAACGCATGTACAAAAGCAAAGCGTGACTTTTCCCAAAACCCAAACTTTTCAAAATACATACTTTTGGTTTAAGGATAATAACTTCAAAGTATTTTAAATAACTTTGATAATTTGTAGCTTTATATTTTCGCACAATACAATAGTTAGATATTCTTTTCAAACTCCGAAAGACTTTTTTTTTTAATTTGGAACAAATTTATTTTTTAGAATGTTTTAAAAATACTATACTATCCCATAAAAAGAAAGTGGATGAAACTTTCAACTTTCATTAATATTTTCCAAAAAATGTATTGAGAATTTTGAGAATTTTGAGAAAAATTTTTGTTATTAGCAATCTGCTTATTTTGGGGTAATTATAAATGAATAATTTGTGGTAGTTAATTTAACTCTTTCCATAATATAAAATACTTTCATATTATTTCATCAAAATGCACAAATTAGACTTTAATTTTCATAAATTAGTTTATTACCAATATTTCAAATAACATCAAAGTAAGATTCTAAGTCCTATCTTGAAAAAGTAATTAGTTTTAACCAGTTTGAAGTTTTAGTAAATGTAATAAAATATAAATTTGTGTTTTTACGGTTTTTTAATTAGTTTCTAGTATAATATTAGAGTTCCAAACTTTTACTTTGCTCAAGGCTATGGCTACATTTCAACTTAAAATGTTACATAGAATTACACACATGGTGTTCATTTATTATCAATTGGAGATAGCCTGAAGAAAAATGTAAATTTTTTGGTTAAATAAATTCAAACAAACAACTTGGAAATGCAAACAAATTTATTTAAAACAAACAGAGGAAATGGAGAATTTTTTTTATTAAAATAAATCGTTTTTAGCTTTTAGGAATCAAAATCCTTGTCCTACTGTTTTGTATTTTTAAGACCTTTACTGACCGTAATTGTTAAACTTTTAGTAAATAATTATTGTTGTCTACCTATCATAAAATAATTAATTATGCGGTATTATTTGTCGGTGAGCAACATTAATGTGATTTTATTCAACAGTAGTCGAAAACTTCTTTTTGAGTCAACTTGGCGTACTATCAGAGTAGAAAATAAGCAAATCAACGTAACTTGTACAAATTTTGTTTTGAATTTCTGTACTAGTTGCTCTGCAAAACAAATTTTCAGCTGCTCGTTAACTTTTTGATGTCTTTATTATATTTTTTTCTTCAATTTCGTAGAGTAAATATTTCTTCCTGATAAAATGACTTATAGTTAAACAACTATTTCTTTGGGCTTAGTTTTTACAAGTTTTCTTGGTTGCGTAAATCATCAAAATTCAGAGTAACTATTTAAAATTCATATAAAAGAGAATTTCAGAATATAAATATCTGTTTTGTGGCTTAAGCTGAACTACACTTTTTACATGTCAAAAATTTATTGTTCGTGAAGATTTTTCAAAAAAATACTAATCAAAAATTTATATTTAATGGAAAAATATTTTAATTTGTTAAAAATCCAATGACTCCAACTTAAATTTTTAGTTTAACATTTTTCTAAAACTTTTAAGTAGATAAATAGAAATATAAAAAATAGTTGGTGTTTACTTATTAAATAGAGTAGAAAAAAAAATTTTTTATATTAAAATCTACAAGTTTTTTGAGTCATCGTAGCAATAAATACACACAGAGCAAATCCAGTCTTTAAGCTTTTTCAAATGAAAAACTCAAAGAATAACCGTTTTTGCCTTTCTCAGATTTCGAAAGTTTTTCTGGTTAAAAACTTTGAAAGTTTTTAACTACAAGATTCCATTAAAGTTGCCATATCAAAGGTTAAAAAAATTTTTATTGTACACCACATTTTTAAAGTAAAAAAAGTACTTTAAAAAACGGAAAGTATTTTAAAAATATTTTCTTTTACTTCAGCAAAGTTTCCTCTACTTAAATAATTCTATTCCCTTTTTTTCTGTTAAAAATGGATATACGTAATTTGAAAATTTCACTGAAAGACTTATCGTTTTTGGGGAAGATGTTAAAACGATCTAACGATAACAAAATCCAACTTCGGTGTAAATTATTATATAATCCAAGGTAGAATAGAAAAAATAAAATATTGTTAATAAATATCATAAAAGTTCGTTGACATGAAATATTTCATATAACTTTGATCGCAGTATATAAGATTGTATAAGGATTAGCTTGGCTAAGTTTTTAACCTAATTTTGTAGGTATGTACTCTCTTATATTGTTACTAGGATATTGATTATAATGGCTTTCATTGGATTTTCAAGAGAGGCACTTTACAAACATGCGTTATATAAGGAGTTTAAATAAATAAAAAGAGAAATAGGCTTAGTGCAAGAATCGCGAATAAATTAAGTTATTATTAATTTTTTAAGAATTTGTAAGCTAATTACATTACTTACTTAGTAACTTACTAATTTCTTTAGCCTATAATTAGTTAAAAGTAACCAAATTGCAGTGATAAATGCCATTAAAGATAAGTTTATAGTATAAACAAAACTATAAGCTTAGAACTGTAATATCATTGAAAAGGTGGTGATTTTATTTATTCAATAAATTTAGTGATCTTAATTTAATAATCTTGCGTAAAAATTATACTGAAAAACTAGGGACTTAAATGAAGTTATTTATCCTGGCAAACATTTTATCGGAATATCCTAGTCAAGTAAAATCTGTTCTTAATCAGATAAATAGAAGCCACATGCTTACAAGCCAGTTTCAGTTTTCTCTGCCTTTATTCAAAGAAACTGAACATTAGGATAAAATTGATTTATCATGCATTATTTTTTCAAATATTAATCTACGACTTAGAGATTGACTTTAATTACTATGCTTGAAGGCACAGTCGAAGTCTTTGGACTGGACAAAAGTCAAACATAATCATTTTTAAGGCATTTTACTTTAGGGCTTGTTTTAGCAAACAAATTATCAAAATCTAAGAAAGATAAAAAAAAACCAAAAAAAAATAGGTTGCAATATAGTTTAATATTTTAGGTACTCCAATTACAGAATATTTAGTAGATAATATTTTCGACGATTGTCATGCATTATCCTTTGGCATTATGCTTTATAATTAATTATTATGCCACATAAAAGTATATTATTAAAGCTGCGAGGTAACGTATCTTATCTTTTGATTATCTGCAAATATTGAAGAAAATAGTTTTCATAGTGCTTTATAATTCGTTATTCTTATTATTCAGAACTAATATTGAAATGTAGTGGTCTTAGTTTTTCAATTATTTGACAATATTTTTTGAATTTCTTAAATATAATTATAATTTTTTATAGGGTTATTTTCGGAGTTTATTAGATTAATGAATAAAGAATTAAAAGGGCTAGTAGATTCTAATAGATATTGAGACAAACTGGTATGGGTGACCATTTTTTTGCACTAAACGTATAATCATTTGTGAATAGATATCATAAAATATTTTTGATGCTTTTAAAATTCAGAATACATATATGTACATTAATGTTACATACTGATTTAAAAACCATTTAGATAGCAGTTCATATGGATAAAAGCAACAATTTACATACAATCAAGTCGAAATTATTTAACTGTAATAAATAATTATCACTAAATGTTGTAAATTAAATTTAAATATTTGATTACATATAAAATGAATTCCTTTGGTTTTATTACTTTTAACTAGTGATATTTCCGTTTTAAGTTGAAAACCTGAAGGACAAAATAATTATTTTTATGCTTAATCAAACTATTGATTTTAATTTTTTTTTACATGCCTAACATCAAAGAAATTATGTAGTTAGATTTTATCATTTTTAGTCAAATATAGTATATGTATATATGTATATGTATAAGCAATCAAAGGAAAAATTATCGCTCTGTTATTTAATCTTTTTTTATTACTTTGAATTGACTGTAAGGGTGTGTGGTATGTATGTGTATATTTATGTTTGAAGACTCATTAAACTAGGTTGGAGTTTTATACCTAATTGATTTGTTAATTAAATTTTTAGTTCAGGATCAGAACTATTTTTTGAACCTTATTAAATCAATTTGGTAGCTGTCCACCCTGAGCTATTATCATCATAATATTAAAATAACATTTTTATCACTGAAGTTTATATAAAAAAAGGAATTTAATAATAGCTTATAATAAACCAAATTTACTGGTATTTTGTTTGCTTGTATCTTTTTAGTGGTTAAAAAATTTAACTAGCTAGCATTATTGAATACTTTCATTCACTTCCGATTATAAAGCGAAGAAATACTGTAATCCCTATGTACTAATTTCATTGGGTAACTTTATTAAAATGCTATTATAGTTCAAATAAAATGAAATTATTTGTTTTTTGTAATAAGAAACACAAAATAGCATAGACAAGATATTAGTAAAATTAATTCAGCATAACATGAATTTATTTTTTTATTCATCATAAACTCTTTTTATCAAAATAAAAAAGCAAAGAAAGGTTTCCAAATAAAAACTATTAAAGAAATTGAATCAAAATCTAACAGGAGTACTGAAATTTAAATGGCCGCAAGAATTATGTATAAAAAATATATTCTGGCATGATTACCTTAAAAGCTTTTATAATATAATAATATATGTAGGTTTGGAGTTATGTTATTAAATCCTTATTCAAAAACTTATAAAATATATTGATGAAATAAAAAAAAATTAAGTTGTTTTTAATATATTTTACTTAAAAGTGATTGCTTTATTTATGATGCAATGAACATTTTTTTTTATGTAGCTGTTAATTTTTCGCTAAATAAACAAATCATTAAAAATATGTTTTATCTTGATAATATAGAATCATAAAAATTTTAGAACAAAATATTAGGTTATAGTATTTCGGGACAATATGTTGCCTTTCATATACGAGTATTTAGCACCGACCTTCAAAAGCATAATTTTAGCTTTGATGTTTCATATTTGATTAAAAATTTTTAATTTAATTGAAATTAATTATTAAATATGATGAGATAATAGTTTTTCTTGATTATTCCAAAAAATCCTGTATTATAAAATATATTTAGTGATCTTAATTTATAAGAAAAATTTATAGTAGATGAAAATATTTTATTTGGGAAATTTAGAAGAAATAGACGAAAAGAATAATAAAAAACTGCCAGCTGGCCAACGGTTTCTAGAAATTGGATTCCCCTTGCTGGGAAACTGACTGGGAACTTGACTGGGAACTGATTAATTCAAAAGAGTTTCATCTTAAAATCAGTGAAAAAATGAATGTGCTTAATTGGAAAAATTATTGCTATTATTAAAATTTTTTTCGTTAATATCGAGAAAACAATATACGCATCGCACTTCAGTTTACAAAAAGTTCCAAAACATTGTTTTCTTTATTTACTCTAACGTCATTTAAAAACAATATTTCTGGAGGAAAAGAAAGAATAAATCTAAACCAAACAAATTTAAATATTATTAATATAAAGAAGTAAATAATACTTTTCGCTTATTTTACCAGTATCCTAAGTTTCCTTTTTATTTAAGTCAACAACTAAGCTTTTAAATGAATATACATAAAACCTAAGGATACAAAAATAAATTGATTTTCAAAAAGTTCACTTTCTATTTTTAAATTGTTTACTTAAGGGTACCCAATAATTCCTTAATGTAGCTACAAGATAGATAAATATAACTTTGAGTACAAAACTATTTTAAATAAATAAGAGTCGAGTACTCTTATTAAATGAATAACGATGTTAAAAACAGCTTAAATAACTTCATTTTATTTTATTTTTAACAAATTATCATTATTTAAACTTGCTGATTCATTAAATTTAACAAATGTAAAAAATTTTAGTTGTTAGAAATTGTAGTTAATATAATATGTGAAAAAAGGCTTAGATTAAAGCATTTTGCTCGTATCCAGTGTTTATATTTATCTAAAATTTTACAATATAAAATATATTTTCAAGCGTCTTTATTTTTCATGTTGACGTCATAAGCAAGTATCATAGCTAAATATATTCTATGAATAAATAGATTTGTGAAACGTGTCATCTAAAATATTGCTAGGAGTAAATAAAAAAAATATAACATATAAAATATTTTTAAAGAATTTCTTATTTGTTTTAATGAAGTGTAAAGGAATTTTCTTGTTGTTTTTTCTTTTTGTTCGCTCAATCGACTCTGTTTATACAATATCAATTTCATGCTCCTTTAACTAGGAAGAAAACGATGAAGATATAAGAGAAGTAAGATTATGCTCGGTAGATTTAAGAAGCTCTCATAATGTTCTGGGATGGTCGATTTATCAAACTAAATACAAATCCCATTCAAAATTTTTCCTTTGAATATGGTTCGAGCTATCTTTTCATGACCTTTCAATGTCCTGCAAATCTATATACCTTAAAAGTCTTTTTGTATGTATTTTTACTTTTAGTACAAGTTTTAGGCCATTTATTGAAGAAAAATTTCCAGAAATTTGTGAATACATTTTACCTAAATAACTTTGAAAGTATATGTGGTCATAGTTTTTAAAACTATTCTATATATTTTTCGTAAATTGATTACAATTGGTGACTTCAAGATCGATATCTATAGTTTGAAAAGTCTTTTCTTCTAATTAATTAAGGAGCTCTATGCAAATAGTTCCAATGTTCCAATGAAAAATTTATATTTTCCTAAAGCTTGAATAACAAAAAATTTTAAGAATTTGAAATGCAATTTACACTGCAACAATAATTCACAGCTATGAGCAGATTTGTCCTATAATTCAAAGTCTGAATTTAATTTATTATTTTTTTGTGAGTTGTAAATAAATTTACAAAGATAGACTACTTTGATTTGTGAATACCTGAGTTAAGCTTTAATTAATTTTTACGTTATCATTAAAAAGTTAGTCCTTAAACTAATAATATTTACAAAGATGCTATAAAATGTGATTAATAGTGAATATTTTAAAATAAAAAAATATATATCGTGAAATTTTAAACAAATTTTTTCAGCAGCTACACTTTCTCTCGAAATGGAATTTCTTCATTTTATTGAGGATAAATCCTCCAATATTTGAAGGTTTAGGAAAGAATGGCATACTCACTTTTAAGCAGTTTTCGAAATTTAATGTATCCAAACATTTAACTGTATTTAGTATTCTTCTAATATACCTTCATATTTAGATTTTTGCCCTAAATGTTTTTTTCTCATGACCAAATCCCTTCAATGCTGTTAAAGGTCTGGACTAGAGTCATGAATTTTAGGTACGTTTTGAGGAGAAATAAAAAAAAACAAGCAATATTTTTAGTATTCATTATTTTGTATAATATTTATTGATTCCTAAAAATTACACAAAAAAATTGAAAAAATCAAAATCCAAAAAGTTACAGGCTGATGAAGTGGGAGGTGTAAAAAATATGGTGCTCGATGGTTGCCACAATTTTAACCCTCTAAGTAATCTGAAGTAAAATAAAAGGCGAATAATTAATCTAGAGGAGTACTGCCATGGCAGGAGCTATAATAATTAAAAAAAATTTTTTTTTCGCGAAGTTGTGGCTGTTTGAAGTCAAGAGATGTTTTTTACCACTTTTTTTACGTTCTCAAATTTTTTTAAAATAGTAAAAATTAAAATTTTTTTATAATCCTTGTTCCTGCCATAGGGAAATGAATAAAAAGACTTATGCCAATTTTCAAGTGAATCGTTTCAGTGGAACTTGAGAAATCATGGCGATCGTTCCGAAAAAAGTAGTTTCGAGAAGAACGCATTTAAAGTTCTAATTAAAGTTACGCACAGTATAAGCCATACATTACTAAAACAGCCATATTTCAAAAAATAATTTAAATTTTTAAAAATCCTTGTAAAGTCTTATTCCTAAGGGCTTATGCTTTGAAAATGTGAAAAAAAAAATCGATTTTTTCAAATTTCTAGACCAGAATACTCCCTTAATGGAAAATATTAATGCATTTTCTTAAATACTAAAATATAATTCATTCATTTAAATCATTTAAAATTTTTCTTAAATACCATAATTGTAATTTTTCACCAAACTCCTTCCTTGTCACATATATTAAATTAATTAAAAATGACGACATGATAAAATAATTATCTATAAAGCTGTTTTGAGGAGCTAGGTCAACGTAATTATTAAAAAAATTCGATTAGCTTAAACAGCTGCTTAGCTCATCATAAATTCCATAGAATTGGTTTTCCATGATAATATGCCCACGGCATATTTTTTTAGAGGAATATAATGTAACTTTCAAATAAAATTGTAAGTTAAAAAAACATATTTTTTCTTATTTGAAGTAAGCCACAAAATACTACAAGTAAAGTTTTGTTTTATAATCCAGCTCCTAACTGAGTCTAGGTAAAATATTTTGTTTCTTTTGACATTTAAATTATATGAAATAAAAACGATAACAATATTATTAAAATGATAAAATGAACTTATCGAAAATATTTCATTTTTCAAACTCCCGCCTACCTTAAGAACTATATTGATTGGTGAATAATCCTCTAGTAGCTTATTATATTTATTTTTGGTTTAAACCTGTATATAAAAAATTATTTCCGGATTTGAAGAACATTAATGTAGATTTCAATGAACAAAAATGTCTTGATTTGATATTTTGTTTGTAAAAAATTTTGTTCCTTTCTTAAATAATATGTAAGGATTTCGATGCTGTCTAATAAATCAAGCAAACTTTTCAATTCCAAGCTAAGTTTGACATGAACTTTGTTTTTAAAAATTTTAAGCTTAATTCAATTATTAAATTATTTTTTTATTATGAAAATATAGAAAATTCCTAGAAAATTTTCATTTTTCCTTTGTACAACTTTTTAAAACTATATATACAAACGAAGTATACATAATCGGATTAGTTGCTTTATCTTAAACAAAAATTGTTTATCTTGATTTCAAATTTTAATTTCAAATACGAAATTTAGAAATGTTACTTATGTTTTTGGTTATTGTTTGAATTTGTCTAGAAACTTGTTGACTTTTAATATTTTTCCATTAATATGGAAATATTCTGAATTAAAAACAAATTATGCGCAATTTATCACAAATGCTAAATGAGAAGTAAATTGTGGTGAAAAAAAATCAAAGACAATTTTTGTACAGAGAAAGAAGTTAGACCACTCTAATTTATTAGCTGTTTTCTTTGAATTTATTTATTAAGAATTTCAAATAAAAAGAAAATTTTATGATAATTTTAATATTAGGGAGTAGAATTATGGTTTTCCTTCTCATAATACTTCTGTAATTTTCAGAAGATTGAATTACTAAAATACTAAATAGAAATTCAAAAATTGTTACTTACAATTATAAAGCTTAAGTTAAGTTTTCTTTCATGATAACTTAAATGAAATGAAAAAGTAATTAAGGAGCTCAGCAGGATTTTGGAAATCATTCAACAAATTTTTCTTTTTATAATATTTGGGGAGTAATATGTTCAGTGGTAAAATGAAAGAAATACTTCAAAGAAAAATATATAAAAATAATTCTTGTGTAAGTAATTAAAAACTAAATACATTACAGCTAGTTTTGCTAACTAAGTATTAAAATTTAA
Source organism: Acrocera orbiculus (assembly GCA_947359355.1). Taxonomy (NCBI): domain Eukaryota; kingdom Metazoa; phylum Arthropoda; class Insecta; order Diptera; family Acroceridae; genus Acrocera; species Acrocera orbiculus. The sequence goes on from OX375757.1 coordinate 29,888,635, forward strand.
ATTTTAACCAATTCGAATGATTTTTACAAATTTTCATTCTTTTAATTTATCTTTATTCCTCTTCTATAGAAAATTTTAATCTTTAATGACTGCAAAATTAAATATTTTAATTTTTTAAAAGAATATAGATAAAATTGGCATATAAAGACTTTTGGCAAACACTCACTAAAATTAAGTTTGGTAATATAAATATTAGATTTTTGTGAAATAACTCGTTAAATTTTATACTGTTGTTATTATAGGTTTTTTGTATTACGAACTTTTCTTTATTACTTTTAAGATCGATTTAAAGAGCATGAATTATGTGAAGCAATTTATTTAATGCTTTTTTTCTTAGAAAAGCCTTAAACAAATATATACAACTACATACCAAAATAATATAAAATATGTAAGTTGAAATTTTATATGAGTAACAAAAAGCTTATATGGGTTTTTCATTCTTTTTTTAAATTTTTACAAAATAATCAAAAGCCTAAAGTAGATAAATTCGTTTAAAAACTTGTATGCTTAAAAAGATATACAAAAAAACGGATAATGTCTTAACACTAAAGTAATATTTAATCCAATACTTAAAGTTTGTGCATTTTTGGTTTACTGAAGACATCAAGTAAATTGTTTATAGCCTTACATGATATTAAATTCAAAATTTGCTGTTAGTTAACTATTTTTTATCAACAGTTTTAACATGAACTGCTACACTTCAAGAATCTTGAAGAGAATATTTGTAATTAATTTGTTTTATAAGTTTTTTTAACAGTATATTAAATTTACTTTTCGAGCTGTACACTTTTCATTGAAAAGTTTAAGCTTCTGAATAATGACAGGCATAAATCTTTACAATTAAGTGATTCCCAAAAATGGGCGCAGTTTCCTACTGTGATAAGCTTAATCGGTTAATATCATGGATTTAAGAAACACTTCTTGATTTTGTTTTTAGAGTTGAATTCATGCATTTATTTGTAACAATAACATACATGTATATTTATGTATACTCATTAAATTGGATGAGAGCAATCTTCTTTGGATTAATCAATTATTATAATTAAAGAGTCGTAGAGTCGTAGAGTCGTTTTTTTTTATACTTTCAAAGCTTAAACCTTTAAGAATATGTCTTTACGAGAATTTTTTGAAGTTTATTTTTCGGGATATTGCTGTTTCAGTGACACATCATCTAAGCCGGCTCGGTCAAAATGAATCGAACAAAAGACGATGGGGATTCTCCGTCTACCCGCGATCATGTTCCCTCGAAAAGCCTTTTGTATATACTTTGAAATACAATAACCGAAGGTCCCCAGATTGTGTTTTCTAGTTTATACTTTTTCACTTTCGTTTAAATTTTTAATTTTTTTAAGCATTAATAAATACCTTGTAAAATAATAAGTGGTAAAAATATTGTTTCTTTTTCTTATTGCCCTTAACGAATACCTAAAATTCATGTCTCTAGGCTAGAATAACCCCTAAATCATTGTAATCGTTGGCCGTAAACCAATTGCTACCAAAAGCATTTAAAGCGAGAATCCAAGAAGGAGATGTTCATGTCACTACTTCTTTTCGTTAAGCTACTTGTGGATGGTGTAGTGACATTTTAAGCATTAGAAAGGAGTATTTTCATTATGAGTGCTTTAAAAAAGTGTAAAGAAACTAAGATAGTACTAAGAGGCTAATTTTGTAGTGAACAGATTACAAAACAAAAAACACAATTGCAATCCTGAGTTAAACAAAAAGGACCAAATGATATAGAAAGAAAGACATCATATGGACGTGCAGAACAATTCATACAAAACAATGTTATTCATGCCTACAATTTAAGAAAATTTAAAGTGAGCTCAAGCTTTTTACTTAGCCTTTTTATAAATTGGTTCTGACATCCATTACATAGAACAAGTAGGACCAAGTATTTTCAAACTAAAAAATTACTTTCTACACATTAAGAAGTAGACCAATATTATCAGAGACGTTTAAAGAGTTAGCATTAAGCACAAATGCTTCGAAATGTTAAAATTCAAATAAAATTTTTAGTATAAGGAGCAATAAAATTAAAATTACTAATCAAAATTTTTAATTTTGTTGGGATTCTACAAAAACAAAAGAACTTTAGTTATATTTTTTACTGTGATATCTGGAAACTGTTTCCATCGTTTTACTTTGTATTATTAACTCATAATTTTCATAAAATTATGGAATATTTTTGTTAGTATTATTGAAAATTATTGAAATACCTAAAATTATATTTGTTTAATTAGAAATTATGTATTCGATTTTACCTAAATTTTGAATGTAAGGGAGGCTCATTTGGGAATAATAAAAATTTCAATACTTGGAAGTAGAGTTACTAGATCGTAAGCTTACACTATTTATATATAAAAAAGACTTTCTACTAGTGTTTACCAATATCTTTGAATTTATTTAACTCCAAACATTTGAATTGCTCACAGTAACAGGAAATGTACTTATTCCACTTTCAAAATAATCGGCTAATATCATATCAAAAACTAAGTCTCAATTACTTTACCAAAAATTCGAAGTGTGTAAAGAGCCAAATATATTAGTGTAGAGTCCTTTCTAAAAAAAGACATCATAAAGAAATATTGAGTGGTTCAACAGAATATGTTCGCTTAGGTTTATTAATATATATATATATATATATATATATATAAATATAAATTTAAGTGTAAAATTGAAATGAGAATACACCTTTTTTTCGACTTATGTAAATATAAAATTACTTTGAAAAACGGTTATTCAGTTTTCCTTTTTTATATTAACTTTTCTGTTGTAAGACGTCAGCAATTGTCCTGTACAGCATAAGCGGTGTTGCATTTATTTTGTACAATAAATGCAGGTGATGGTAAAAATTAATATTTTTAAAGAAAATATAAGGAATTAATATGATAACAAAAGAATCGCAGCAGCCCTTTAGCATCTTGGGAAATTTAAAAGTAAAGTAATCACCCAGAAGCATCGATTTCAACTGCTACTAATTTGCTTGGAGCTCAATAATGTATTTTCTATAAAACTAATAATAGTTTTCAAATATAGAATTTAGTTTGATCTAATTAATTTAACAATAATAGATTTTGTTAAAATTTAATTAAATTAAGACATGAGTTTGTTTGTCAACAATAATTTTGTGTCTTACAATTAGTTGCGACTTATATACACTGAAAAATAAAATTTTTGATTTCAAGTAAACGCATTTACTTGATTTTTCATGTACTGAAGTCAAGATAATAATTTTTGAGTCAATAATTTAAATTCGACTAAATACAAGTAAGTTTAAATAAATTATATACTCAACAATCAAATTTATTTATTTTCCACCATGTTGAGAACATATTTTCTTGCCACTCGCTCGTATTTACTTTTTTCATTGTATAGCATGGTAAATAGCTTTATCGGGATAAAAAACTATCATTAATTGATTTAAATTTTCGTCAACTTTCACTGTAAGTGTGTTAACTTATTTTAAATTTATTATGATCAATTTATTTTTAAAATATTTGTAGGTTTTCATTTTACACGTTTCTTGATACCCAAAGATGATTAAGTAATTTATTTATGCTTCTTTTGTTCCAAAATATGAAAAAATGTCAAGGTTCCACCATTTAGAAGAAAAAATGGTTTAAAGCTTTTAAGAAATATAACGAAAAATTGGCATGAAGTTTTTTAACAAACACTATTCTCCAAAATAAAGATAGTTGGTGTCCAAATTATAAATATAAGTGCTTATTGTTTCTAGAACTAAATTTGAGTCTAAAACAACAGAGGCTACATGTGAAGAAATGCGTTCACTTTTTTGTTGCAAAGTAGAAATTCCAAAAATTATATAAAAAAAGAGATAGATAGATTTTCTAAAATAACAAGGATAAAGAATATAATATAGAAACTTAATGCATATTTTTCGTTTCATCTTCATTTTTCGTTTATTTAGGTATTTGGCAATGCAAATGAAGATTAAGGCACAGTTTTTCGTCAAGTTAAAATGGAATTTAAGATATATTTTCACTATAAATTGATGTCAAAAATAATGAGACAAAAGTGGAAGTCCAAGAAAACCTATTTATCTACTAGCCATAAAATGTTGAAAAAAATTTGAAAAATATAATCTGATTTTTTAAAATTTGCAAAAAAAGTAAAGTAAAAGTAAAACAAAATTTTGAGTTTAAGAAATTAATTTTAAATTTAACAGTAACTTGCAGAAATTATAAAAAATGAGTTTTCTTTTTATGATAAGATTTAAAGTATAAAAATTGGTTCATTTGAGTAAAGGAAAATTACCATTTTTGGATTAGTTTTTGCACATAATGTTTAATAATACCTGAACAATAATGTAAGTATTCTAATCATATTAATATTATTATTCAGTTTTTAAGCATGTACACAATTTTTGTTTTCCAAAGTTAGAATTTTATGAAAAAAAAAATTATACGTATAAAAAAGTCAGCCTGTCATATGTAGTATCTCTTGTACATTTTTCAAGTTTAATTTTATCAATACACCTAATTAATTTATCGAACAATGATAAGCTTGCATTTTTCCAATAAAAATTGTATTTTAAGTAAAGAATTGAAAATAGTGCCAAATAGTAAAAACTACGTTAAAGGAAAAATTAAACTTTTTTTTTTAATATTAAAGAAAATCATCAACAAGGATGAAAAAATTTTGTTTAAATTGCAATAAATTATTGCAAAATTAAAATGCAATTCAGATTTCGAGTTAATAGAAAAATTTTACTGTTCTCAAACCATAGTACAACAAGTTAAAGTTTTTAATAGCGCCAACTACAGCATTTACCAATTTTTTTTTGTTTGTTTTATTTTTTTTTCCCGAATTTATTAAAAAATCAATCAATTTGAGATAAAAATGATCCTTTTGTTTATAGTTAAAGGAAAATTATTTAATGGAATTTGACACAGTAAAGCTACTAAAATGAAATTTAATTTAATTTATTTACTTACAATATTAGGAATGATGATATCCTGAGTAAAATCGGTTGAATAATATAAAACTTAAATTCACTGTTTTAAATTTAATTAAATTTTGAAATCACAAGGAAATAATTTTAATTTTTAAACGAAAATGTTGGTTATTTACTTTGATATATTTAAATTTGTCGGTTTGAACTTTAGCGAATCAGACTTAGCTTAAACTTGGACTTCTTTGAACTGTTTGAAAAATATGAAGAACTTCGTACTTTTATAGAATAAGGAATAACAGAAAAGCTTTTTCAACTTTGAAGCTTTCGTCTACAACTAATTTTTGTGTAACAAGCATGTGGAACGTGGAATTTATCATGCAACAAGTATCTGCTGTTGCTACTTTAAGAAGAGTTCGATCCTTTATTTTTTTTAATTGTTAAGAATGAAATATTGAAGATGAAATTTGATGCAATGTAAAATAAAATTGAGGAAATTTTTTTTAAATTTTTTTTGTATTCCTTTAAATTTTGTATTGAAAGACATTCAACAACAAATTATTTTTGATTCTGTAAGAAAATAAGAATATCTAGATAGAATTATATCTAATTTAGAAAATGTCAGGAATTTATAGTTTATTGGTTAATTTTCTATTAACTTTGATAAACTTTGATAAGACTTCAATTGTGCTCCCAAAAAGAAAAAGCTATCGAAATAAATGGGTAATTCTCTTAAAATTAAAATGAATAATAGAAAGTGGAGCTCGAAATTTACTGATTTTATGCAGGCACATTCAAAGTTTCTAACTCCAAATGTCACAATAAAATGTTTGAAGAATTGACTCAAGTTTTTTGATTTGTTGAAGAACATAATTTATTATCACAAGATTTTTATCCTAATAGGGAAAATGTGCATAAGAAAATTTATTATGTATTAATTTCTGGAAGAAAAATAGCTAATCTCAGGACAGCAGCTTTTGGGGTCATTTTGGAACAAAATTGATGTATCATTCGAAAATGCTGTCAGTATGTTTGGAAATGAGTTCTGTTTGATTAATACTTTGGTTTTAACTTTTCTACTAGGTTGAAAAATACTGAATAAATTCGTGTAAATTTAGATAATTTTTTTAAATAGTGAATTTGATCTTGAACATTAATTTCAAGGTATATAAAGTGCTAATAGTATTTTACCCTTTAATGAAGTTAGAGTTAGTATATCGAGCAGTCAAAAAGTTTAAATAATTTATAAAAAAACATATTTTCTGAAATTTCATTAGAATCACCTATAGAAGCTATAAACACGTTTCAGGGCTTAATAATATTTTTGACGGATATTTTATAACTTGTTGTCCTTCTTCGAATTTTATGATTGAAATTTGGTCTAAATGTTTTCCTTTTAATGGAAGCTTGAAACGGGGGAGCAAGTAAAATAACTTGGATTCATGCTTATTTAATAAGATGTTTTGCTGATCTCATTTGTGAAATGCTTGGACAAAAATTGCAAGTTAACGAAACCAAAAGTTGAATCCTTTAGAAAATATCTTAAAATGCAAGAAAAATAAACTATAATGTAAATTCTTCAAGCGTCGACAAAGAATTTTTTATTTATAAATTATAGAAACTTTTCATATCAAGGTATAAGATATATCTTTTGTCAACAGGCCAAAATCTTTTATATGTTTGTTATATGAAAAGAATTGAGGCAAACCAGTACTGACCAAATTTTTTAATTGTTGCCCAAAACAGTTAGTTGAAATGTTTATTAATTAAAGAAAAAATGTTTCTAAAGCTTTTATTAAAGGGACGCCTTGGCTGGAATAGATTTAGGAATGAATCTAACTGAGTTCAGGCCAATAATATTCTAATTTTTTTCTTTGTCCACTACTAAAATTCACCACTGATATATAATTAACTTTTATATGTAGATATACAGATATGTAAGAGTTACTTATGAAGGAACTTTTTATTAATAGCTCTCAATAAAACCAAAAGTTGTGCTATCACTCTATCAAATCATGTCAAAAGCCTAAATATTAATTTTGCTTTTAAAATAACAAAAGATTTTTTTTTCTCTTACAAACTCTTAGCTAAAATAATTAAAAGGACTTGGTAGTGCTCATTGCAAAATATTTTTTGGAAGAAGCAACTTTAAAATTTATTAAAATAAAGGATAATATGTGTTTTTTATAGGATCTTAATCTTTTCCAGCAACTGCAATATTTATATAACAACATTTGTTCTAAATGTTGCTTCCCCTTCTTCAAAAAAAAAAAAAATATTTTTAATTGTATTTCGAGTAAAAGTCTAATGCTCTCTATTAAATTTCTTTTAATTATATTGACACTTAAGATTTAATTAAGGATTGAATATCTAAAATTATATATTGACATTACTAAAGCTCTTGGACATCCATCATCCTTTATTACTAAAGTCATAACGACTGACAACTGAATGTAAACATTAAAAAGTGCTCATTGAATTACTAATGAGCCTTATAACCATGACAGTGTTTGAGTACAAAATAATGCTAATCGATTTTCAAGCCCTTTTGTAAGTCAATTGTTCGTTTTTAATTTAATTTTAAAAAAGAAAAACATTATTTTCTGCCAAGAAACGTTTAAATATATCCGTAAAACAAATTATAAATTTTACAAGAGCTTTGATGAACATTTTTTAATTAATCTAGAATTTGTTTTTTGTATGATCCATTTCTAGTATTTATTTAAATGAAATTTTTCAGAAATTATATGCCAAGTATAATTATGGCTCCAAATAAATGACTGAACTAATTACAGTGGTTATGCCCAAAACATATATGTGTAAGGATAAAGAAGAAGATGTAGCATTTAACTAATTTAATATTTTTGATATCAGTTGAGCAAATCAGAATTCCATAAATAATAATAGCTTAAATAGGACTATTTGGAAAAGTTTTTGTATTTTTCATGTTTGATTATGATAAAGAAATTTTTCACATTGCAGTGCAGGCAAAAGTATAATTGACCTATCAAAGCCAAAATGTGCGTACCTTGAACCTGAGTAAAACTGCATTTTAATTGCTTTCTTCGTATGGGCCAAATTTTGTTTCTTTAACGATTCTTCAAATTATTCAAACAATTCCGTGATTTTGCTGTCTCTCCTACTTCATGTTACTAATACATATTTACTGATCTATAGTTTGGTAAAAGCTTTATATGCATTTTGAATACTATCAAAACGTAATATCTTTAATACTTTTGTAAGAACACAAGAATTAAAATCATTATGACAAAGACGTCTTGAAATATAGTTTATATTTTTTTCAGTAAAGCAATTTTTAGAGCTTAAAAAATTCAAAAAGTTGACTTAGGAAAGCTACTTAATTACTAAATGGCTGAAATATTTTTTCACATTTCTTATACCCATTCTCCACCGAAGCTTATACTCATTATTACAATACAACAACGGAAATTTTGTGTGGAGAAATGGGTAAAACACGCGTATTAAGCATGTCACAATCTTGTATAAAATACAGCCTTTGAAAGGCTGCATAAAGGAAATTTTGCCATCTATTGCGAATTAGCATGTCGTCCAACATTAAAAATTCCCCTATTATGTGTCAAAAGGAATTATATGGTGGTATTTTGATAAGAATTTTCAAATTATTTTATGTATTTAAAAATAATTAATTTTTTTTCAGGATATTTTTAATATAATATTTAGAAGTTAGAAGAAGTTAGAAGCACATTGAAATTATTTTGTGTATTTTCACAGATTCAATAGTTCAATGTTTACTCTTATGACAATTTTTTTTTGAAATTTCCATCAAATTTCCCTGATACAAGCAATTTTCGGTGGAGAATCGATTTTTTTGTACGGGAGGCTAATAATGAGTATAAGCTTTGGTGGGGAATGGGTATTAGCGATATATTAATTGATGCCGTAAAACAATGAAAGTATATCCCTCAATAATCCTTAGAAGATTGTGGTTCATACCTGCATTAAATTAATATAAATGATTTTTCATTCCATTTCACTTAAAACGTCCAAAATAGTAGTTTTTTTTATGCCAAATGTTCTGTTGTGTCCACCAACAGCAATCAGAGGATGTAAAATGCCTCTGCAAATCTTAAATATCATATTTTGAGTGAGTTTGCAGCTCTTTATATGTCTCGCCCGTAACTTCGAAAAAGTTATGCATGTGTCATGATAACTCGTGTTATATTCTCTAGGATTTGTTAGTAGCTTAAATTTAGTACTGCTACTAAATTTTTCGTAAATGGCATTAATAAAGTTGTCAGATGAAATTGGTTAAAATGTAATTAATTGTCAGTTTTGGCGGGAAGAGTGGCTTGCATTGTTTAGATTGTGTAGTGATTTTAATTCCTGTATAATCTAAATTATTTAAAGTATAGTTAAAATGGATGTCGATAATTTTATGGGACAGCTAAGAGTTAAAGATGATGTGGGAATCCGTTGCCAAAAACTATTTCAAGATTTTTTAGAAGAGTAATTTAGCAGTATATAATAGTGTTTAATTTTGTTACTAAATTGATAATCTCTTAATAGATTTAAGGAAGACGGTGAAATTAAATACTTGAAACCAGTCGTGGACTTAGAGTCCCCAGATAGAAGTACTTTAGAAATTAATTTTGAGGATATTGAAAAATATAACCAAAATTTAGCAACAACAATTATCGAGGAGTATTATAGGTAATTCTAAAATTATTTTTTATTCTATGACTTGTGTATATGTATTTGAGACTAAAACTTTTGAAATACTTTTAGAATATACCCGTATTTATGTAAATCAGTTTCAAATTTCGTAAAAGATCGTCTTGGATTAAAAAAAGAAAAAGAATGTTATGTTTCCTTCACAGAGGTTCCAACTAGGCATAAAGTTAGAGATTTGATAACCTCAAAAATTGGGACTCTGATACGGATATCAGGTCAAGTCGTACGTACTCACCCTGTACATCCTGAATTAGTATTGGGTACCTTTATTTGTTTAGATTGTCAAACAGAAATTAAATGTGTTGAGCAACAATTTAAATATACAAATCCAACGATATGTCGTAATCCTGTATGTTCAAATCGACGTCGATTTATGTTAGATGTTGAGAAAAGTCTTTTTGTTGATTTTCAAAAAGTTCGTATCCAAGAGACACAATCAGAATTACCAAGAGGTTGTATACCACGTTCAGTTGAAGTTATATTACGTGCTGAAATTGTTGAAACTGTACAAGCCGGTGATAGATATGATTTTACTGGTACATTAATAGTTGTTCCTGATGTTGGTGCATTTAATTTACCTGGAGCTAAAGCTGATCCCGGCTCACGACATAAACAAGGTGAAGGACAAATTGAAGGTGTACGTGGCCTCAAAGCATTAGGTGTACGTGATTTAAATTATCGTATGGCATTTTTAGCATGTAGTGTACAAGCAACTACATCACGTTTTGGTGGCACTGATTTACCTATGAATGAAGTCACAGCTGAAGATATGAAACGCCAAATGACTGATGCTGAATGGAATAAAGTTTATGAAATGTCTAAGGATAAATCACTTTATAATAATTTAATCCATAGTTTATTTCCTTCTGTTTATGGAAATGATGAAGTAAAACGAGGAATTTTACTTCAACTTTTTGGTGGTGTTGCTAAAACTACTCATGAAAGTAAGTTGTTTGTTTATTTTCTTTAATTTTTTGTTTAATATACATAACTATCCGTGAAATATCCCAAAATTCCAAATTCTTTAATTTGTTTCGATTTCATTCTATTCGTAAAAATGCTTTTTTTTCACCTGCAAAACTTTTATCAAATATAACAAGTATTAATACTTTCGAGCACTATTTTCTCAAATTTTCTAAAATTATTGGAACGAGCCCATAGATTTGCTTTTGTATAACTAACAGTAAGAGTACAGAAAGGCTTAGGAGCTTAGGGGACTGAATTTTTTTAAGGCTTGAATTTGGTAAAGTCAAAGTATTTAAAATTTGAAATGTTCGAAGTTGAAGAACTAATTAATCAATGATGTTCATAAGCATCGAATTATATATGACAAACTCCGTGATGAAAGTTACGTTTTGTAAAGTCTTTTTGACACTTGGTTTTGATTAGTTGACACTTTTGCATTAAATGTTCACGTGGTTTAGTGTTTTATATTATACTTTGAACACCTTAATAGAAAATTTAATTTATTTTTTTTAATCAGATATAAATAATTGAGGAGAATTAGATATGAAAAGTTTTCATGTAAAATTATAATGAAAATAATAGTTTTATGACGAATTTTGCAATAATATAGTTTTATTTGCTCATTATGACATTGGATCTAGAAGTTCATTCAATATTTTCTTTTCATGTTCTAGTCTTAAGATTAATTGTTATATATTTAATTTTAAAAAAAAATTAAATATAAAAAAAACAATAAAAGGAAAGGGGGCACCCGGGTTTGAACCGGGGACCTCTCGATCTGCAGTCGAATGCTCTACCACTGAGCTATACCCCCTCTTGTTTATTAAGGAACATAATTTTAACTTTATTATACACAACTTATTCTGATATTGTTAAAATTATTTCGGAAAGTTGGGTTTTTTTATGAAATTTATTTTGTCAATTAATTTTCCTAGCGTCGGAATTAGTCAGAATGTGTTTAAGAAAATAGCTAAGGTGTTTCATTTAACGTCGAATATTTGTTATAACTGCATAATGTTCGATCGCTCCTCAGTTAATAAGATTTTTTGTGTAATTAAAAAATTGTAAACCGGAACTAGAAAATTTATACTTGAGAAATCAACATTAGCAGTCAATCTAAAAAAGTAAAAAATATAAGGCTTATTCTTTATTACTTATATCGTAATTGCCGAGAGAAAATGCTTAACAAATAAATGGAGTTTAAGATATTGAAGACAATAAGGATTGGACGAAAAAAATATCAGCCAATTTTTGAATTAGCTTAATATAAGTAACCCAACATCAGAAAACACCCAAAATAAACTTTTTGGAACCGAATATACCAAAGCATTAAATATTAAATTATAAATTATAGAAAATATTTATAGTTTTCTTCATATGTAAATCAAATAAGAACTGACTATGCATGCTTAATATCAAAACTGCAACTGAGATAGTAAATTTTTATTGAGAACAACAAAACTTTGTGTATGATTTATTATGGAACTCGAGACTAATTTTCATAAATAACTTTCATTTTATACACAAAAGAAGCAAAAAGGAACCAAATTTAAAATCCAAAAAACTTTGAATCAATCCTTAGATCCAGATCGTATCCCTAATTGCTATGAAAAATCCTATTATGACAAAATCGTGTATTTAAAAATATTTCATTAATAGAGTATTTTTTTTTTTGTTTTTAAATTTATTTTAGAGACATCACTTCGTGGTGATATAAATGTTTGTATTGTTGGTGATCCAAGTACAGCTAAGTCCCAATTCTTGAAACAAGTTGCAGATTTTTCACCACGTGCTGTATATACATCAGGAAAAGCATCTTCAGCAGCTGGTTTGACCGCAGCAGTTGTTCGTGATGAAGAAAGTTCAGATTTTGTAATTGAAGCTGGTGCCTTAATGTTAGCTGATAATGGTATTTGTTGTATTGATGAATTTGATAAAATGGATTTAAGAGATCAGGTTGCAATTCATGAAGCCATGGAACAACAGACAATATCAATAGCAAAAGCTGGTGTTAGAGCTACATTAAATGCTAGAACATCAATTTTGGCGGCAGCTAATCCAATTAATGGTCGTTATGATCGTAGTAAATCATTACAACAAAATATTCTTCTATCAGCACCAATCATGTCACGTTTTGATTTATTTTTTATATTGGTTGATGAATGTAATGAAGTTGTTGATTTTGCAATAGCCCGAAAAATTGTTGATTTACATTCAAATATTGAAAATACTGTTGAACAGGTATATACTCGTGAAGAAGTTCTACGGTATATAATGTTTGCACGACAATTTAAACCAGTGATAAGTGATGAAGCTGCTAAACTTTTAGAAGAAAATTATGGTCTATTGCGACAGCGTGATACAGGAGTCGCGGCAAGAAGTACTTGGCGTATAACAGTACGTCAACTAGAAAGTATGGTGCGTTTAAGTGAGGCTATGGCTAAATTAGAATGTTCAAATGAAGTACAATCGAAACATGTTAAAGAAGCATATCGTTTGCTTAATAAATCTATAATTCGTGTTGAACAGCCTGATATACATTTTAATGATGATGAAGATGAATTATTGGCTGATATAGATGTTGATATGGATACTGAAAATCGTCCAGAAAATGGTCAATTAAATGATAACAATATGGAAACCGAACAAGAAATTATTGGAAATGGTGTACAAAAGAAAAAATTAACCTTGTCATTTGAAGATTATAAAAACCTATCAAATATGTTAATAATTCATATGCGAAATGAAGAGGCACGTTGTGAACAAGAAGCTGATGATGGTGGAATGCGTCGAACAGATGTTGTTAGTTGGTATCTAGGAGAAATATCTGATCAAATAGAAACTGAAGATGAACTAATTGAAAGAAAAACATTGATCGAAAAAGTTTTAGATCGACTTATTCATCATGATCAAGTAATTATTCCACTTATGAGGACTGGTTTAAAGTCAAAACAAAAGTCAGATGATGTAATGGAAGATGATGATCCTTTACTAGTTGTACATCCTAATTATGTAGTTGAATAGAATTGTTATTTTAGTATGATTTTGTAAAAGGAAAAAAGTTCTTTTGCTTTGTTGTTATTTTCGTCTTTGTGAAATAACATTTTTTTTTTTTATAAATAACTTTGTGTTCCTTTATTTTTATATTCACCTGTTAAGAATGTTCCGGAGTTTTACGGCTGCGTTCTAATTGTCAAATTTCTTAAAAAAATTTGTTAAATTGGAAAGTTTTTATTTTTGACAAAAATTCTATTGGCGTCTATTGTTGACCTCAAATTTGGGCTAGAATTCTTTTGAGCCATTCGGTGCCCTGAAGTATATACATATTTTCCACTTATTGCTTTACAAGAAGAATTCTTAAAAAAATAACAGTCAGAAGTTATATCTACAGAAAATAAAAGTTTGTAGGGGAAATGAAAATTTTAAAACCTAAGTAAATAAATGTAATAAAATTTTATTTACTCAAATACTGCTTTGGTTTTTGAAATGAGTAGTAATGAGCATTTTTTTCGAACAAGATATCCTAATAACCGCTTTAAAAGTGTTTAAACTACTAAGTCAAATTTCGCTTTCGTTCTGTATGTCTGTCAATTCTTTGAATTTAGCAAAGAATGAAGATTTGAACTTGGATTTAATGATATTCCTTTTATATAAGTAGTGGTATTGAAAAGAGTTTTTAATATCAATTTTCATTTGGAAATAAAATTTCTTTTTTAATTTTTCTCTTCTCTTTGCAATAAATTATTTTATCCTTAAAATTTGACTCAAGGGTTAGACATTTATATAGAATCAATTTTATCAAAATAAAAGAGAAATTTTTCTTTCTATTTTTATTTAAATCAGCCCAATAAAAAAGTTGATCAAATAATAGATGAATATTAAAATATAAAAATTGTATATTGTAAAATAAATATTTAGCTTTCATCTTCTTCAATTTTGGGTGCCAAATAGTATCGTATATGCCCTAAATCAGGGATACGATATTCAACAACCAAAGGTACATCAGCCGACATAGAGAGCTGAACTTGACTTGATAATGGCGTTGCTTTAGTAAATGCATTTAAATAACGGCATGCAAAAGTTAATGTAACAGGTTCTTGCATTTCAATAATAACAGCTTCTTCTTCTTTATCAATTGTTGATGTTTGTGCTAATTTAATATTTGCTGATCCCACATCACCAGATGCTGAAAATTTAACACCTTCTTTGGTACAGCATATAACGACTGATTCACCAAATTGTGATAAATCTCGGCAAATTCTTGCAAATTCCATAGAAGGCATACGTACTACACATGAATAATCTGTTTCTGGTATACCCAAATGTTCTTGATCTAAATTCATTAATTTCATTTCATAATCAGAAACTTTTTCATGATTTTGTGATTCAAACATAAATGTAACTGTATCAGCATTATCTTGTGCTTTAATGGTTACTGTATCATCATTATTAGCACATTTTAATATCTTTGCCATACTACCAAGATTCATACCCATTGACAGATTTCTGTCGCATCGATATTTATCAAAACCATCACAACGTAAAGTTAATGAAACTAATGAAACATGAGAATTATCCATTGCTTGTAACTAAAATATTAAATCATAAAAAAGAGAGTTTAAAGCAAAAATTTTACTTTTTACCTGGATGCCGGAATCGCTACAGTCAAATGTTGCCTCGTTTAATAAGTCTTTAACTGCATCAAGTACCTTTTTAAGGGTAGTAGCTGCTACTAAACGTGCTTCGAACATTTTTTATTTACTTAACTTTGGTCTCTTATTCAAAATTTTACTATTTAAAAAATCTTCCCTCGCAAAAGTCACACTGATGCAATGGCGTATGGCTGTTTGGCGCCAACTGTCAAAATTCTTTCTGCTCAGCGTAAGGACTGCCATGTGTCACTGAAAATCACATTTGCTCAATTTCGCATACAGCCTTACTCAATTCCTATCATGATAGTTTTCAATTTTCGCATGAAAGTAGGGAAAAAACATGCATACTCAAGAGATAGCATGCATCCCGGCGAAATCGCATGCATATTAACCATTCGGCGAAAACACGCAGCGAATCTCAAAAAATTTCTATAGGTTTCGTATTAGGTTATTTCGTTTTTTTGAAAAAATAGGTTCGTAGCAGTTTCAAACCTATTTCCATATAAAAATCACCTTTAAGTTTTTGGAAAAAATTCAATAGGATGGTAAGGAAAAAGTAAGTATACTGTAGTCGAAGTGTTTGATGATGATTTCATACTGAATGTACTGAATTGAGTATGCCCGAGTCGAAATATAATATTTGATGATGATTTCATACTCTTCATCCTGCTACTTTATACTCAAAGCAGTATAATCATTACATATAATCTCATGCTAAAAGGTCGTACTGAATTGATACTTAAAGATTTAGATAAATTACGATTCAGTATGAAATCAGAATTAAAGTGACAAATTCAGTACACTCAATATTAAATCATCATCAAATATTTCGACTCGGGATAATGTGAAAAATTGCATGCGATCGATATCTTAGTTGCATGCCTTCTAGAAAATTAGAAAAGTGAATAGTGAAGTTTTTTTGTGTCTTGTGAATTAGGGAATTAGTTTTTTTTTGTGTCATGTCAAAAATTATTATTGGTGTTATGTTATTTTATTTTACTTTTTGTGATAGATTACTTGTTTGTATCAGCATTAAGCAAATTTTTACTATAAAACAGTTAACAATAACGTTAAGCCAAACTCAGTTTGAAATTTATCGATTTAACATTAAAAATTTGAAAATTTGTCGTTACCTGTTTTTAGCTTCATACATACTCGAAAGGTCGTTGACAGAAGAGAATTAGGTTTCTTTAATTTTTTGTATTTCCTTTATTAACCTTTTCTAAATTCTTAAAATTTCGGTCAAGGAAAGTTTAAAAAACGAATATTGGTGTAGGTGTATTAACCCTCTTTGAGTCGCATAATATGCTAGCTTCAAGGATTTTTTCGACCCACAATTGATTGCCTTTGTCTAAATCATCAATTAGATAGTGTTTGAAAATTCTAATATACATTATATATATATATAAAAAATATAACTAATTGAAATCCTTTATAGGGTTGTTATTTACATTTATCTACTATGTAGGACTATACAAAGAATTTTTAATGCTATTTTAAAAATTTAATCACGAAAACTTTCAGAGACACTTAATTTTTCACGTGTACATAATTTGGAAGCAGTTAATGTACTTATTTTTTGTTGTTAAGTTTACAACAACGTCAAAATTCATAGAATTAATTAATTTTCAATTTCATTATACTATACAATAAATCCTATACACAAAACTACAATGAAATAGAATAAGTTCATCTGATTATCACATACATCATATAGATTGCAATTGATATCCAAAATATCCTTGTTTTGTTATAAATAGGATGTCAGTGAATAATGAAACTCTAAACCTATCAGGAAATTTATTTTGTCTATTTACATATTGACCGTACTTCAAAATCTGTATTTGTTAATGTTTCAATATGTTTGCATTTGTGAAATGTTATTTTTTTTTATATTTAAAACATTATTATTATCTGAAAAAAATTTTTGATGAGGAAGAATTTTTGATCGGAAGCACAAGTTAGCTAAAATTAATTATCGCTTTTGAAAATGCTTGTGTAGGATACATTTTCTACCCAGTCCATAACAAGGAATAAATTACCGGAAAATCTCATTTCGGTTCTGATTTATTATTCATGACAGTACAAACCGAAGTAGATGATGAACTATGCGCTGATTGGAAAGTAAGCCAGTAAATCAAATTTCATTGGTTTTTCATATGCTAAAAGATTTTAGTCTTTAAAGATTTACTTTTTTTTTGGGGTTTTGTGGAAAAAGTGCAGCAGATCAAAGATTTACAGTAAAAGCGACAAATTGAATTTTAATTATTTATTTTTTGCAGTCTCTTTATGTTTACTTGTTTATAATTGCCTTTTGAATAATAATTTAGTTTGTTGTCTAGTATGTATCCTGCAATGTCTTTATTATTCACGATTATATTTCTTTCAAATTATATTGTTAGAAATATATTTTTTATAAATCCTTTTAATACCAGAAGACCTATAGCATTTGAAAATGACTAAAATTAGCAATCTCTTTACGGCTATTGTTGAACTTGAGCTTCTCTAATAGCGTGTAGAAATTTAATTTGCTGGATTATAACTTTATTCCTTCCAGGAAGGTTTTTGGCATCTTTGTGTACTTCTATGCGTATACAATAAAATCTAAATTAAGAGAATTTATTTTATTTCTCAGCAAAGTAAGATTGCACAAAATGCTTGAATTTTTTAAAAAAAAGTAAGTGTGTACTGACAGCAAAATGGTGAAAAATATTTGGCTCTGAATTTTTAGAAATATTTTAAGGTCTTTTTGCCTTTTCATATCACTTTGAGTATCATGGAAGCTTCGATTGGTATACGAGATACTTTGATTCAATTGCCTTTTTGCGGCAATGTATGAAACTAAATTTTTAGAATAGCGTGATTTATCACATAATTGTAGCAATAGAAATCAAATTTTTTACTTTTTTGTAATCAAAAAATTTATTTTTACCTTTAATGTGTCTAAGTATAAAAGCATGAGCAGCAATGACAGCTTCTAGTTAATAATCTAAAATTTTAAATTTATAAAGCCCATAAAAAACAATCGAGGCATTCATACCTTACATAAAACTTGTACTTTATGTATTGAAAATACAGGGAAATAGCTCCACTGAAATTAGTCAAGTCTATATTGAAATACCATGCCCTCAAGTATAGAAAAATAAAAAAAAAGAAATATAAATAATATTCAGAGAAACGCAAAACGCATTTTTTGTTTCTTATGCTTTAAGTCAATAAGAAATTTTAATTTCTCCAAAAATTAAAAATGTTTCAATTAAGTATTTTTTATTCCACTTTTGGTTTTTCTCAATGTTGAATCATGCAATAAATAGCAGGTTCAGTTTTAGAGAAAGAAAACTTTTAATAATAAAATGCTAGAGCGCTAAATGATTAAACTTTTAGTATCTATTTTAAATTTTAAATAGTTTGAAAATTTAATTTCTGTTAAAACAAGTAAATTAGTCTGCAAATTCCATATTCTAGGTAGACTTTTTGAAGTGCTAACTTTTTTGCTTAAAAAAAACTGAAACTTTTATAAAATGTTTTGTTGTTTGCTGAAGAACCAAGCAGATAATTAACTAAACTAAAGTTAGCTACTTGTTTAATTGCAACTAACTTTAGTTAATTTTTAAATAAAATCTTTTCACTGATAGATTAAGTAAACCAATTCATTTATGAGGGTTTTGTATAAAAAAACAATAAGAGCTTAAAGGCAAGAGATTTTTGAAGCCTGAAAAGTCATCCTAGTCTAAATACAAACGAATTGTTCGTTTAAATTGGAGGTAAATTTTCAGTTTTCTTTTTAAAAATAGTTTTTGAATCGAGCTTAGAGTAATCCGGCCAAATTTTAAATTCTATTTCTGAATACAAAAGAACTTAAAAAAGTGACCGTAGAGTTTTGATTTAGTTCTTTAAAAACTACCTAAATATTAGTTTAATTTTAGTTATGACGACGAAGTATAAACTCAAAAAAATTGGTATTCTATAAAAAGTTATTATAATTGCATTTAATACAATTTTCGTATTATTATATTAACAATAAGTTGGATACCAGACCTACAATAGTGTTTTTTAGCTTTAATTTTTTTGTAGAGATCTTCAGGAAGGATAAGATATTAATCTTTGAATTTTAAATTAATCAATTATATTTATTCTAAGATAACGTTTTTGTTTAAAATTAGAATTTTTAATTAGAAATCAAATACTAGGATTTATTACTTTTATATTTGTATCAATTTTTCAAATATTTACACTTTGAGCTATCATTTAAACTCTATTTTCATATGATTTTTCCCATAAAAAAAAAATTTGTTCATTTTTTGAAACCTATTCAAGCTGGAAACACTGTGATAGGTCTATTTCTACAATACAATTCCTTTTTTTAATGATAATATGCAGAAGTGAGTGCTTTTATTATAATAATTTTATTTAAAATTAAACGTACCTATTATTTACCAAAAAAGTGTTTTCATGTACATAATTATGATTTAAGACATATTATCCTGTTTAATACTTAAATATTAATGATAATCTCACCAATTTACCAAAATTTTAAGCTTATGATCATTTAATTTATGATTATCAAGGTTAATCTTATTTCGAATTACCTTAACCTTCCATTAAAATAAAAAAAAAAAATTATACTTTTCCTCAAATATTAAAAATTGTAGGATTATTCTAGTCAAATTAGAATGAAAAATTTTGAAAGTATTTATTGCGGATATTAAACTTTAATATTTAAAGAGTTTCATTGTGATGGTTTTATTTCAATTTTTGAAACCTTTTATCGTGAGTACTTTTGTAAACTTTCAATTCTATAGGTCTACTTTTTTCTCATATCAAGGATAAAAAATTTTATAAATTTAGTTAAACTCATGACTTTTAGATTGATTTATTAAAAAGCTATTGAATTGACAAACTGAGTGATCTAAATGTTAGTAAATTTAATTTAAGGATTTCTTTGATGTATAGTTCTTACAAATTTTTTTATTTATACGGAAATCGTCTTTCTTGAATCTACTTTTTTTAACTAGTGTAATTTTTTGTAGAACTATTTTAAAGCTGCACTTTTTCTTTAAATAAAAAGTAATAGAAAATAATTTATTCTTCAATTATTTTGGAATCCCAGTCTTCAATCATTTAACACTAAAAGTAAAATATATATATATATATATTTAAAATAGAATAGTAGTTAAAGAGTTTGCTTCATTAAATCTGGAAACTCCATTTTGAGAGCGTTAAATCAGTTGCTAGATATTTGAAAATTTTTAAGTCTTTTAACATGTACTGACATGAAAAAGATATTTTATATTTGTTTACTTGTAATAACTCAATCAGATAAAACGTCTGTTTTGGAATTTCACAAAATTAACAGTGGAGTAATACTATTTTCTTTGAAAAATTATGTTAGTGTTGAGCCAGTTGATAGGTAAGTTTATATCTGATCTTTCCCTCTATATTATCAGCCGTTCAGGTATCTGCTTGGATTTAGTACTTATTCTTTCACGTACATTTCCAAATATCAGATGATCAACTGTTTAACTGTTAAGTTGAGAGGGTAAAATCCTCTATTCCTTTTGAAAATACAGTACACTAGGCTCTATTAAAGCCTTTATGGCTTTCAAACGCATTACACTCAAAGCTTAATTGTGGAAATTAATTGATGTGAAGTCAGCTATGAGTAGTTAAAACATATTTTTGGGTATTAATTTCCATTTAAGTAAGTTTGATAGTTGTCGTATCGTAGATTTATCAAAGAGTTTTAATACTTTTATGAGTGGTATTTTACTAGTATTGATTTTATTACTTTATCAAAATTAAAATAAGGATGAATAACTAATAATAATAACAGTGGATTGTACCTCTTCAATGGATACAAAAGATGATTAAAAAATTTATTCTTAAAGGCTGTGACTATAGTTTTATTACGAAATGAAAAAAACTGTTTTTTTTTATAAAATTACATAAATTCTTTTTTTTTTGGGTTTATTGTTTTACTCCAATTGTAAAAATCTCCTGCGATTGTATTTTACTTTTTTTTTAAGCTTAAGCAGTACTTACTCATAAAATGTGGTTTGGTTATTGTTTAGTAACAGCAAATAAACTCTTTAGACGGTTTATATAAAAAAGCCTTTAACTCATCATCACTTTTCCATCCTTTAGGTATAGAGTCTGTTATATGGAAAAAATGCAGTATTGTTAAAAAACAAAAAGAAAAATTTGTAAAGAATCATATAGAATTGTAAAAATATTTATTTTTTCATTCAGATACAGGAACTAAAGAAAATTTCATAAAGAAACATAAATTTTTTAATAGAAGTACAGCAATTACTTAATTTTGGTACATAAATTTTTAAAGAAAGGTTTTGATTTGCATGTTTTATATACAATTAAATCAGTAAAACAATATTTTTTTACTATAATTATAAAAGAAAAATTTGTTGTATGAAAACACCTAATTTTGTTTTTATTTAAAACTATGCCAACACTTTTGTTTCTTTACTGTAATTTGCATAGCTATGAAATTTATGACTTTATTGGCTCCCCTTTGCTTGACGCTTACGTCTATCATAAAAGAAGTTATAAATCTACAATTGTTTCTACTTTGAAAGTAATATAAGGAAATAGAAATGCAAATGATTGCAAAATGTAAGCTGTTTCAAAAGAAAATTATACATACCACTGAAGGTATTAAAGTAAATTTTCCAGTATACCTGCAGGACTTTCTTTTTAATTGATTTTAATATATAACATATATTCCAAGTAGACTTTTGCGGTTAGTGTTAAAATTATTGAATTGTTTGCTTTGTGTTTATTATTTTGATTTCAAATTAAATTGGTGAAAAACTTTTAGGTCAGTACTAAAATACTATTTTTTTTATACAAAGTTTAAAATTTTAAACTTACATTTTGAAACTTACTGCTGAAATTTTTGAATAGATTTAATATCAAAATACAAGACAAGGTTTTCATAGAAATAATGAAAAATTTTGATGGCCTCGTTCAATCCTTTAAGATAAATATCAAATTTTGTGCTTGATTCTTGTTACGGCTTTTTAATGAAGTCAAGTAAGAAAGAGTAAAGAAAAATTGCCAAATACTATTTTTTTTATACAAAGTTTAAAATTTTAAACTTACATTTTGAAACTTACTGCTGAAATTTTTGAATAGATTTAATATCAAAATACAAGACAAGGTTTTCATAGAAATAATGAAAAATTTTGATGGCCTCGTTCAATCCTTTAAGATAAATATCAAATTTTGTGCTCGATTCTTGTTACGGCTTTTTAATGAAGTCAAGTAAGAAAGAGTAAAGAAAAATTGCCAAATCAGCTGTAATTGTATTTCCATTGTGCCCCGAATCATGAAAAAAATGCAAAGTTTTGGGATGCAAAAGCTTCATTTTAAATCTTAAACACTTATATTAATCAATTTCAAATTAATAAATATTTCTAAATAATTTCAAACTCAAAAGTTTAAATATAATTAAATCTGTGCAGCGTCTTATTGTAGAGATATACATATACCTGTCTCTACTATTTTTATTAATATTATTTAAATAGTTTCAATTTCAAAGCATTTAAAAATTTAATAATATAATTCTTTTATATTTTTTCAAAGGAAAACGTTTTAGAATTATTATTAGCAAAAGTTGAAAATTAGATTAGTGTTTAATTTATATAATTTTTTTTGACTGAGCACAATTAAATAGTTTATTAACTTGCCATAAATAAAGTTTTTATGAAGTTGTCGACTTTATATAAAATATAACTGCTACTACTTTCTTAAACCTAGTCAAAAATATT
Source organism: Acrocera orbiculus (assembly GCA_947359355.1). NCBI lineage: Eukaryota > Metazoa > Arthropoda > Insecta > Diptera > Acroceridae > Acrocera > Acrocera orbiculus. The sequence continues at coordinate 29,911,668 of OX375757.1, forward strand.
ACGAGTCCTTATTTAAAGTTACAAATTATAAAACATTTCTATTTACTTATTAGAAAGATTTTACAAGACAATGATTCAGCTGTTATGAATTATACATGCAAATTGATTGCTTACTAAGTGATAAGCCAAATATTTGAATGCCTCAAGAGAATCATGATCTTAGCATAAACATAAGCATAATGATATAGTCTTGTAATTCGTTGTTGAAAACACTAATGAAATTCATCATGAAAGCTGTAATGTCACTTTAAAATTTTTGAAAATTTGTTAAATCCGTAAAAAGTTGAACATAACCAAAATTTACTTTTTTTTGTTTTAATAAAAACAGGAAGATATACACAGTATACGTCCATTATTAAAATAAAAAATTTCACGTCAACTTTAATGTTATTTAAAGAATTCTTAATAAGGTTTAAACCATTAATTTAGCTTAGTATGAAATTTATACAAGCAAAATTTTTAAAAAGATATAAAAACTTTAATCGATGCTTTTTGAAAGTACCTAAGCTTACCACCAATCCAGGATGTATAAAAAAATCAATTTGTACAGTGTAATATTTAAAACTTGTTGCCATTTTATGGTGCTTGTTATAATAAAAACTATTTTCATAAGTAATATTAATTGAATTTATCCCTTAACGTTTTGCTTGAGTTTCTTAATTACTACGTTGGCCTTATTACAAGCCCTAGATGGTTGTCAGAGCAGATAACCCAAAATAAAAAGTTCAATTTTATTTTAAACAAAAGCCAATACATTTCAACTCCTCAAAACATAAATAAAAGTTCACACTTCCAACAAAAAAACAGAGGCTGTTGTTAATTTTATTTAGTTTTCTCCCTTCACTTAAAGAGTTACTTACTTAATTTAAGCTCTTGAAAGGAGGCAGAAAAAAAAATTAAGACGAAATATTTTGGTATTTAATTCTGAACATGTTTACGATAAATTTAGTTTATCCTGTTTTAGAAAAACAAGTACAAATAATCGTAAAAAAAAGAGTTTCTTTTTGATGATAGCACGTACTTTCTTGATTTAAGTATTTGTAAATTTTTCCCATTTTCCAGAACTTAAAAATTTACATTATTTTCTCCTGGTAAAATAGTTCCTACAGCTATATCGAGTCAATTTCAATCTGTTAAAATTGTGCTTTATACATAAGTGCTATACCGCAATACTAATGGTCTGAAGGGGATTTCCTTTAAAATCTGCGTGGCGCTATGAGTATTAAAGGACATAAATTTACAAAGATTTGAAATAACAAAATAATTTCATTTCTACTATACTTATTCATATTCTAGTTCTACTTTTCATTTATTTTTGAAGTGCTCATTGAATTATGATAAGTGGATCCTGTGAAAATTCTTTCAAATTTAACTTCTCCTTTTTCTTTTCCCTATAAATCAAATAAGTTTTTGTTGTCTATTTTAAAGAGTAGAGGATCAAATATTCAACAACTGGTTAAATTTATTTATTCTGATTTTTATAGTTATTATTGGAATCAATTATTTTCCAGTTTTTATGCCGTATTTGTATTGCAGGATAAATAATTCGTAGCTATAAGTCATTAATTGTTGCTTTTTCAGCTAAAAATCATTGTATTTGTCCAAATATATACATCTTTCACGTAAATACCTTATAATAATTGTAATAGTATTCCTGAGAATTAACGTTGTTAAAATAAGGGACGAATAAATTTAAGAAGTCGTCATTTAGCAATAAAACTTAGAAACGTCAGCAGATGAAATAAATTGTCGGATGAGGTAAAATTAGCTTCGCATAATTGAAATAGCCTTCAAGTTCATAAACTCTATGTTAGCCACTTCAGGAGGCGATTACATGAGTCTTATATAATTGGGTATAGTGCCTTTTTTTATGCTTACCCTCCACAAAATAAGGATGTTCGCTTTGGGATTTGAAGTACCTATTTCGACAATGATGTGGGATTTGACCCTTAGTCTGCAATGGTGACTTGATTCAAAAGGATTACCCGGCAATCTGATTTTTATAGTTTTTCCCTCAAGTGAATTATTTAAGTTTGTTAGAGGATTGTTTTTGAGTTCTGATTTTACGAGTTTTTGTTTTTTATATTTGAATCTTAAATTGGACATTTACATATGTCCCTTATTGGGTGACAGCATATTTCTGCCCAATAAGAAAATTAGTTTAGCAATTCTTTCTTTTCAAGCAAGCGATATATTTTGTTTTTATTAAGCTTTAGAAGTTTTATAAAACTTATTGTAAGCTTCATATTAGTGTCTATCTTAAATTATATTCTTTTATTATTCAATTACTATTTATTTATTGTTTATTGTTTCAAAGAAAAAGAAATTTTAGAAATTACCAAAATAAAAGACAAGTAATTTATTTTAGAATATTTTTCTTATGTTAGATTCTTCTACAAATTGATGATATAATTAACCAAATAAAAGAAAAGAAATATCAATTTAGAAATATATTCCCGCAAAACAAGGTTAGTAGGAAGCATATTTGTTAATTGCTTGCTTTTAAATCTGAATATATTCATAGTACTTAAATGTAAAGGATTTAAACAACAAACACGTGTACTATCTTAATTGGTTTTCATAACATTCCAGGTGTAGCAAGTCAAACTAATTTTAATGTTAATTGAATTTCATATCTAATCTTAATTAATTTTGTGAGAGCTTTGAATTGAAGGCTGTGATATGAGGGCAATAATCACATTGGTATAGGTAATTTTGACTGATATTTACATAAGTTGAAAAGCTTCCATAACATGTAATCATATGTATATACATTTATATATTTAGTTCAATTTTAATACTTTAATCTCTCTACTTTAGATATAAAGTGATAGTCGTTAATAGAATTTTATTGAATCGTTATTATCCCGAGTAAGGGAAATGTTTTGATTGTAATGTAAAACTTTTTACTATTAAATAAGCCCGAAAAATGTGTGTGCTTAAATATAGTTTTTGCAAGAAAGCGTTCGTAAGCTTTCAGAAATAATACGTGAAAATTTTTTTTAATTGACTCAAATCAACTGATTTGATTACAGCTGAACTATCCTTCCTATAATTTTGCTTCTCCAAAGTAGTTTTGATGTTCATAGGAATATTTTTAAAAGTTGTTGTTTATGCTTTCTGAATTAGTTTTTAATCGATATTTTTTTTAATATTTTATTATTTTTTTCTTTATCATCATAATCAATATCGCCAGTAAGGAGGTTACTTTACTCATTTTTGCGATATATTTTACTAATCTTCGGCACAAATTGTCGTAAGAAAGACATAAACAGAGTCAGATACTTGAACCCAGATACGTATATTCTTATATCAGAAATATGATGGCATCTGAAATTAAATAAAAGTGCGCAAATAAAGTTGCATACATAAATTAACTGACGCTCTTTCTGATGTTTTTATTATATATTATTTGTATAACTTGAATCAGTGGTGAATCGCATTTCTTTAGCATTAAAATAGCTAACTGACTAGGGGAAGAAAACTACTTTGTGGCTTTTGTATCCCCAGAGTAATCTCTGAATTGTAATTAAGACTTTTCAGATCTATTGTAGAACTTCTGTTAAATATAATAACATTTTCATTGAGTTTTCTGTGAAAAAAATTGGTTCCAGTTTATATACTGAAATACAATATCAGCTGTTTATAAAATTTTTCGAAAGACGTTTTTAGCTTTTCTTTATTTTTGATTCGTATATGCTTTTATTTTTCAACCTCATAGTCTTTATATTTATTTGTCTTTTTCTACTACTGGAGCTTAATTTCAGTGCACTTAATTATTTTAAAAACATCTAAATATTCGTAACAAATATATCTAGTAAAAACATCAAAGTAAAAATTTATTTTGTTCTGTTAAAATATTAAGCCAAACAATTTCTACAATTTTCAAGTATTTATTTTTGCTTAAGAATGAATTTTTTTTGATTTACGCCATAATTTTCCTTAATTTTCCTTTAATGGTTTAATGGTTAACATATTTCAAATATTATTAATCTATTAAAAAACTTCCAGCATGTTATTTCCTTTACAGTTGTCGTGTTTATCTTTGAATAATGGCAACTAAACTTTATTTGCTTTTTTTAATTGGTAATATGCTCAGACAGAGGCGGATTTATCATTTTGCCGCCCTAGGCTAATAACTTCATGCCGCCCCCACCTCCCGAATACACACAAATAAATTGTTTGGAAAAATTAACATTTAAAAAAAACGAATAAAGTAACGAAAAAGATAAAGTTTAAAATAGTAAAAACTTCTTTTATTCATTACTCTTTTTTTTTAAATTCTCTTTCTACATTTATTTTTTGCAAACTTTTTAATCAAATCATTAAAATCGATCGACTCCATAATTTTATTTTCAATGTGCAGTAGCGATAATGCATTTAATCTATCTTGGCTCATAGTGGTTCTTAAATAATTTTCTATGCGTTTTAACGTTGAAAACGATCGTTATCCAGAGCAATTTGTAACGGCAGTACTCACACGTATTCGAAGTGCTATCTCAATATTTGGATAAATTGATTGCAAATTGTTTTTCCTCATCCATTTTAATAAATAACTTGGCGTCTTTTCTTCATTGAATTGCGTTTCGGACTTGTTATTATGTTTTGTATCAATAGCTCTTTTATCAAATTCTCTTCTAAATCTTCAGGATATAAATCTATTAAAAATTCAACTTTTTTTTCAATTTCATTGGAATTAAGATTTTTAATATTCATTAGCCAGTCAAATTTTGCGGCATAAATCTCATAAGACTTACATCTTTTTTTTAATTCAATAGACAAACTATATAAAATAACATAATACACGTTCACTCGAAAATTTTCTTTTGCATCAAACGTATATATTCCAGTGTTGAAGATTTGTCAGCTTGTTTTTTTTTCTCTCGCGTTTTAAAGTAGTTTCATACACTTTAATTTTAGAAATTTGTAGAGCTTGTTTTTCAAAGTTATCGAAACTTTTTTCATTTCTAATTTCTTTAATAACCTTGATTAAGCTATCATATAATTTCACAACTAAAATAATGTCTATATTTTTACTTTGAAGGTGTTTACTAATAGCATTAATCCTGTGTAGTAAAAATTCCCGAAAAACTGTCATAAAAGCAGTTTCTAAGCGCTCTAATTTTCTTCGTATTCCTGTTGCTTCGCATTTTACTAATGGCTTTTGAAATTCATCAAATTTAATTATTTCTAAAGCATCATTTCACAAGAATCGTGACGAGGAGACCACCTCGTTTCAGATAATAATTTTATAGTACTCTTTTTAACCATGCAATCTTCTTGTTTTTTGTATAAATCGCATTGGTGTTTTAGAATTTGCCATCTTTTCGTAGATAAAGAAAATAAACCATGTAGTTTGTGAAAAATGTTAAAAAATTAACAACTTTCTTCGCAAATTTCTGCTGTGCAAACCCCAACAAAATTTAAAGAATAAGCCGAACAAGCTACGTACTCAGCATAAGAGCAATATTCTTTAATTTTTGCTTGAACACCATATTGTAGATTCCTGACATATGGCTTGCGTTATCATACGATTGACTTCGACAATTCTTAATATCAATATTTGCATTTTTCAAATTAAAAATAACAGCTTTTGCAACGTCTACTGCTTTATGACTGACATTGGGTAAATATCTTAAACATCTTTCTACTGGGGAGCCATCAGACAGAACATAACGTAAAACTAGCGTAAGCTGAAATACGTGAGATAAATCAGGAGTAGAATCAAGCTAACTTGGAATTTTTGACAAAGCTACTTCTTGTTTTTCAATTTTTTCTTTTGCCCGTTTTTTGTACTCAAAGCCACTTAATCTTTTCCTACCATCACTCATTCTTCAATAAGGTTAAGTTCAATTGTATTTAAAAGTCAATAAAAATATAGTTTAATTACTTGAAAAAATTCAAGTAGAAACAAAATACGAGAAATATTCTGAGATTTGCTATACACTTTTATTTTTATTTAATACCAAAATAAAACCATTGCACGTGTTTAGTACAAGATTTGGTATGTAACTAACGACTACACGACTTTGACGCACACCAAAAGACTTCGAATTTTATTTACGAACAAAATTTCATATACTAAAATAGACTTACAATTAGAATATTTTCTTTTGTCCTCCTAAAATGTGCGTAATCGCGATCGCATTGTTTCATAGCAGCGTTTTAGCAAGCAAAAATTAATGCAAACACAAATAAGAGCGCTTTAACCGTTGGGTAAAGGGTTGTTTTTTAATTTAACATTATTTTATAAAAAAAAATGTTAAACTTACATTTGTTTTGCAAACATTTTTTTCAGTTAAATTAATTTTTAGGTAAGATTGAAACCTGCTAATTTATTTAAAAAAAAAACTAAATAATAATAATTTTTAATACACAAATGCATACATTTTTGTAATGTTTTTGTTTCAAATTTTGCCGCTCCCTAAAAGCTGCCGCTCTGGGCTATAACCTTATTTAGCCTCTAGGTAAATCCATCCCTGTGCTCAGAGTATTTTGCTTCTTTCAAAATTTAGTATCAATTGTTTTTTTCCCTCTAGATATTAGAATCTCAAATATATTTATTCTTTTTACTTAATATGAGTGGTTTTTGGATTTGCAATTTGAAGCATAAACTAAGCAATGAGTACCAAAAAAAAGCAACTGAATCCAAAAAACTAACTTTAAATTAGTTTCTATCTAAGGAATATTCAATATTTCAGCACTGATTTTGCAATGCATCCAAAGATGTTCAACCTATTGCATAAGTTTTAAGTACAATAGGATCAGCTTCGCTGTATGTTTCTATTTAATACTATGCCAATTAGATTTAACAAAGTTTAGAATTTCTATAGATCCCAGAAGTTGCTTGGTTTTCATTCTCTCTGAAGTCATATCTAATGGTGAAACTCTTTAAATCGATGAAATCAACAATAATGTGAAAATCTAGTTAGTCATAATGTATGGAAATTAAAAAGTCAAATGCAAGAGTTTAAGTATACAGATTTTTGTGTTTTTCAATACTAATTATAAAGTTTTTGAAATAATTAGTTATATTACTTTCATGCATTTAGTTTCATACAAAACTTTTTGATAAACTTGTAAATAAAAGTTTCTTTTTTGTCTTTTGTCAGTTTAATTTTTTGATTAAGAAGGTATTATTTAAGGTATAATATTTGTATTTGTATTTTACGTCTAAAATCAAAAATCGAAAAAATGTCATAGATCCAGTTAATATTGTTTTTTTTTCAAAATCAAGCATTTTGAAGTATGTACAAATGATTCCAAACTAACTCATATATCCACAAATTTTAATCTATGCCTGACGGGAAGAATGAGTAAAATTAAAACAATATTTTTGGCACGATTCTAACTACTAGAATCTGCAAAAACACTTGCAAAAACATGAAAGGGCTTTTATTATTTTTGTCGTAATTTTACAGCCTTGATATATCGTTTCCTCAATATTTTTATTAATTATGGAAATTATGGAATGCGTTTAGGGTAGTTTGATAATGAAATTAAAAAGCTAGTTATAAGAGAAATATAATTTATTTGCGAGGTATTTCATGCACGAATAATTCTTTTAATAAAGTACATAAAATGCGTCTCAAAAATATTTTATTTAATTTGAAAAACATCACCCATTATTTCACTTTGTATAAATAACTGAAAACAAAGAAAATAATTTCATTGTAAAAGAGCTCAGTTTGTACCAATTTAATTTATTTTAATAATCACAAGAGCAAAAGATCACAGGAGACGGTAGTAGTGACACAATATAAAGATCAAAACAAAAAAGTGACACGACCATATACAAAGAAAATTTAGGATATCAGAAACTGTAAAGGTAAGCTCCAAAAAGCAATCATGTAACAACAATTTTTTATGGCTTTTGTGTAGTTTAAGCATAACTAGCTTGAAATTTGTAATTTCAAAAAGAAATTAATCCTTAATACTGCTAAAAAGCATAAAAAGGTATTAAATTTTTTTACAAGTTTTGATAAATTTGAGTTATGATTACTTGTTTAATTTTTTAAAGTCTAAATGTTGAATTTGAAGAATTTTTAAGTATAGATTGATGTATTTTTAAATTAATTATCTAGTGGTTTCATTACCTGCAGCCTTTTAAAACGTGATATCAGTTAAGAAAATTACTTGTATTATTTGTTACTTTTCTGTAGATTAATCCTTTTTAAAAAGTGTTAACAATTTAACTAAACTAATACAGCTACAACTCGGTTCAAAGAAAATAGGTAACCGAAGTTCTTAAAAAAATCATGTACAAAACTGAATATGAATTTTGGACAGTAAATTTCATGGAGAGATATCAAACTTGGATACCGACAGTCAAATAAATATTTATATGCTGTTATTTGGTATTGAATAGATCTTGTGAATTTAATTAAGGAAATATATCTCATATCATTATTAGCATAATTTTAATTGATTTAAGGTCTTAAGCGGTCAATAGATACACAAAAAAGTTTCAATTTTATATAAGGCTTCTTGAAATTGCTTTACATTAAGATTATTTATCTTTCCTTTTTAGGTAATTTTCTAAAGCATTTAAGCAAACGACTACCATACAATATTGTAATTGATACTTAAATAGGACTAGAAAAGTCTTGTAAGCATTAAATATAATTTTTTCAATTTCGAAATTATAGACTTTTATTTCAAAGTAAGAAAAATTTGAAAAGAATTAAAATTAGAAAATTAAATTGCTCTATTAGAAAGCATTGCTGGCCTACTCTTAAGTGAATTGCTTTAGTTTCGATTAATACAACATTAATTATTTTTAAGTACACAGCAAATATGTCTTTAAAGAGGGAAAGTAAGGACTAAAATTTACTGATTGACTTTTAGCTGTTTTGTTAATGGTAAAAGCAATTACTGTGCTGATTCATATACGCTTTTTATTTAACGCCTATTGGTACAAATTAATAGAACCAATTACAATTGAACTGATTAAGCTTGCGTGTTTTACGTTATTAGAGAAATACTGAATAATTTAAACTATTTACTTATCCTTTTAGCTTATTTATCAAAAATGATACTAAACTTAACTCTATTTAAGTATTTGTTTAGATATCGTTTAAATTTTGTTGTTATTTATAACTGAAGTTCTATGAGACTGTCGGGGTTAGTTTGATTATTTTGTCAGCTCCCTATAAAATATTTCAATATCTAAAATTATTAAACTTTCAATTTAATGAAATAATTTACAAATATATTTGAAGAAAGGGAAATTTCAGGCTTGAATATTGTTTAGTTTATTTATGTGAAGCCTAAATAGTGTTTTATTTTTAAGTATAGTAACAATGTGCAACTGCTTTTTTAAGATTTCATAATGAGATAAAAAATTTTAATTCCAGAGAAAAATTAGCAGAAGCATAAATTTTAGCATAGTTTCTAACTATAATATTAATTTTGTTACTTCTTTTATTTTTTCCGTATTAACATTATCTAACAATAAGAGATATTTTCTAACGTCACTTTTCTTTCTTTTCTGTCATAACTTTTCCTCTGTGTTCCTTATGTATATTTTAGCCATTTTTATTTTTATATTCTTTAAAAAATCCTAACAAAATTTGAGTATTATCGAATATTTAATTGTAAAAATTTAGGTTGAAATACTTCTTAAGCATGCGTGTATTCAGTTTTTTGAACGGTTCAAAACTTTTCTCCTTCAACTTGCTACTATTGTTCTCTTTTACGATGTTTAGTTAAAACAATTTTCATTAATTATAGTTTCTCAGTAATATAAATTATAGTAGACTACTTTAAAGTCGTCCTGCTTTTAATTGAAGCAAAACCAACTTTTAAATTTAATTAAGTTGAATGACAAATACTTAATTATATCAAAAAACCAAGTGGAAAATATAAGAAAAATCTGAAATTGTAAAAAACTAGATTCACTCTTAATGCTTGATGCTTAAATTCAAACTGTGAAATGTAATTTCATTTAATGTTATTATGAAAAAAAACCTTTAGTTTCAATTTACTAAATAATTCAATTGCTAGTTAAGCTGAACTCATTCTACTCTCAGATAATTACCAGCCTTTTCTGTGCTTACGAGGCCTGATTGTATGTAATTGTCTGAGATAGTTTCTAGTGGATAATTTTTTAGTATAATAATGTATGAAAAATTAAAAAAATTAAATGCTTTCTTTGACTTCATAGAGTGAATAAAGGATTTTATTCAAGGGAAAAAAACATGCTGGCGATTTATTGCTGACCTTTTTATATTCTAAGTAACGCCTTTTTTATATGATTTAAAAAAAAAGTACCTTAAAGTCTTTTTCTATTAAAAATTGACTATTAGGCAAAACTATATCCTTGTGAAATTAAAAGATTTAAGAAATACACTTAAAATCTTGAGCATATAAACAAAACAATTGTATGTTTGCTAAAGTTATTTAAATAAAAGAAATTGTTTTTTACTAATCTAAAAAATTTTCGCTTAAAAAAAGGCACATTGCGAAAGTGCTAGGAAAAATTGTTTTGTATTTGAGTTGAAAAATTTATTAATTCTGGATCCATTGTTCTTCAATACCTGAAATTTCAATCTATGACTCTTTTTTACATTGAAGCACGAGTGTTTCTGTCATATCAAACATAAACATCATGATAAAAATTGTAAGGAAATGGGTGGTACATGCGCAGGATTAATTGCTCAAAGATATTTTCTTTAAATATGTTTTTCCAAAATATAAAAACACGAAAAGATAAAGTTTGGAGAACTAATTGCAGTAAAAATTTAAAATTATAATATAAATTGTCTACAATTTATTACATTAAGATTTTCATTTATTTTGTTTTTTAGTAGAACTGCATTTGTAATTTTTGTTCATTAATTAATATACTATACGCATAAAATCTTCATATATTTATTTATTTTCTAAAAAACGTATGGAAATTTGGGAATTTCTAAGACTTCATGGCTTAAAATTTATTAATAGCGCTTCAATATTCTAAGTAGAAAAGGCTTTAACTAAACAACATTTTAAAAATTTTCATTTATGTAATCAATTTAATATTTTGGCTTAACAATTTAAAAGATTAATTTTCAAATTTTATAACCTTATTTACTCATTATTATAGTAATAATGGTAAATAATAACTACAGTGATACAAAAATAAAAATAATAAAATAAAAAATAAAAATTATGGTGTCAATAAACTAAATGAAAATATTAATTACTTCGTATGAATAGACAACAAGAAGTGTATATAAAATGATTTTGAATTACTCTTGCAGGATCTATAAACAAGAATTACAGCCAAAAGCTGAACAGTATATATCAAGTGAAAATTAAATCTGATTTGCATATGCTAACCTAGGCGTGTGCAGTGGTATACTCTGTCCAAATTAAATTGAGATTCTGTAAACAAGGAAAGGTCTCGAAACTATAAGTCAAATCAGAATATAGAGGGTAGAGTTTTGTATTAAAATTTCGTTTGATTAAATTGGATGGTTTGAAATAGAAAACTACATTAGACAGGACAAAAGTCGTTTTATTTATGAATAATTATGTTTGCAAATAGTTAAAAAATTCACAAAAGCCTTTGAGCAATGATAAATACCTAACATTTTTAGTTATATTAAATTAATTTCATTTAGTTATTTGTATTTGAAACCATTTTCTTGAGTTATAACAGGCAGATATAATGTACCTTATTTTTTATGAGAAAATCTTTATTAATTTGTCACTACTTGATATTTAATACTTTTTGCTTAATTTCTTTGTCAGTTTATGTATGGATGTAACCAAAGTTGATCCCAGGGTGTCATATTAATGTAAAAATTTATATAATTCTAAAGTGATCAAATTCTGAAACTACGATAGTAAAAGTAGAAAATCACTTTGATCATTGAGTTATAAAACCTTTGAGTGTTTGCATTTTATATTCATTTCATGTAAAAAAAATTATTTTTATAGAGGGATAAATTATTTGTTCCTCTTTCTTTTATCATTTTTGTCCAAAACTGTTGCTGATCGTAGTAATACAGATAAAAATGATGCTGACAATTCTGGTTTTCCATATGAAGAAGCTGATGGATAAAATCATTAAAAAATTGAAAAAATTCTTCACAGTGATTATCGTCAGATGAAGTAAAGATAAAAACGTATTAGTCATGTTATACGCAAACAGATAGAAGTATAAAAAAAATGATATTATTTTCATTACAAGCCCAAAAATAAAACATGACAACACCAATTAGTTCTTAAATCAAATTTATTATCTGCTGAAAGTCAGAATATGATGATAGTCACTGGGAGTTATCAAAATCTCAACAGTCAACGGAAGATAAGAAAATGACCTGCAGTATTTAGGGTCATTGTGGGGATTACACACGAAATTTTTATTGAATTAAAATATTTCAAATCTTGATTTTTTAACTAAAAAAAGGAGACCTTGGTTTTTGAAGAGCAATTGTATTAATTTACACTCTCATTTCTAAAATGAATTATAAATTAAGAATTTTGTTGCTTTTAATGTTATTTAAAATTCCAACTTAGCAATGTATCCTGAATTTATCAAAATTTAATTCAAAAAACCCAAAAATAAGTCAAAAATTTATTCAAATTGTATGTAGTATCTTTTTAATAACTTATGATTATTTACACTTTTCAAAAGTATTGAATATTAATTTTCCTAATAATAAGTGCTTTTTTAGAAAATATTATTTCACATTATTTTTGTTATAAATTTTTAATCGTAAAGCTCACTATAATATAATCAATTTCCGAAAAAATTTTAGTTGTTTTATATATTTTTTATTGGAATAATCTTACAAATTTTCTCTATAATTTCTTTAATCACAAAAACTTGCATATTAGCATATATGAGCTAACCACATGAAATCAACGAAATTATCACATAATCCCCGTATAGTATCGTTCATAAATGCTTTTATATTTTCAATATGATACGTGACTGTATTTTATAAGGTTTCATGTCTTGATTGTTGAACTGAGCAACCTATTTCAGCTTAATAGCATATAAATTAAATATATTGTAGTTATATTAAGTCATAATAGCACATTGATACCGATTTTGCAATAGATTATCCCATTTTTCAAATTTACACATTGAGCCTGTTAAATTTGGGCTTATTCTTATTCATATGTTTAAATAAAAAATGGTCGATTTTTATGTTAGAACTGGAAAAATAAACATAATTTTTGACTAAAAAGATACTTAGAGGATAATTGAGAAATTGTAGTATTCAAATAATGCAATATCTAAAATGAAAATTGGTTTAATTTATATTAATAAATCATTAAATTTTCATAGAGATTATATTTGCCGATGTATTTATTTATTTTATTTGTTTGTTATTTGATAAGAAAATTTGGAATTTCTTTTGTTTGATTTGTTGTACTTAATAGTTCATTTTTTGGACTATTTCTTTTATAAAAGAATTTTGGCACTCTTTGAGAAAATGAAAATATTGCGAAACTATTGAAGTTATATACCCAAATACTTCAAAAAATTCGATATTTGCTGAGATCAGTAACAGAAAATATTTGTAAAAATTTAAAAACTTTCTTTTGTAATAAATCTGAAAAATATATTTTTTGCATTTTCAAATAAATTATAAAAACAATTAAATGCAATAAAGATGCATTAAAGAACCACTTTGATTATACACTCGTTAGTATTTGCCGGGAATTATTCTGAAATACTAAAAATAAATTCCTAATTGATTGATCCCGTTGCATACTAATTTTAATTTGCATTTAACTCTGATACGGAAGCAATTATTGTTTTTGCCTCAAGTAGAACTACTTCTATGTCGTAACGAATAAATTGATGAATAGATTTTCAACGATTTTGAAACTGAATGATATTCATTGTGACCGTAGTTGGCTTATAAAATTTATTTAATCTACCGAGAAATATCTCTTCAAGTTAATGATTTATCCTATTTATTTCGTTATTAATATTTTATGATATAGTAAAGGGTCTTATATCTATCATTTAATTAATTATCAAAACTGAAGCTATTTTGTATTCATTAAGGCAAATAATTGCACTTGCTATTGTAGCTTTGAAAATAATATATTGGACGGCTATAAAATTTTCAGTTTTAAGAAAATTTCTTTTTAAAACAAATAAATTAAAATATAATAATATAGTAAAACTAATATATTTTTACAAGACAAAAAATTCAAATGGCCTGGAATTTGGCGATAGATCATAAAAACGTTGTGCTTTTACTCGGAGTTTTACCCGGTTTTTATGTCTGTTTGACCGTAGTTCGTCATTTTAAGGTTAATATAAAGCGGAAGTTTTATCCAACTTCGTTTATTTCACAGTTTGATCAGTATCAATCTTTTCTTTTTGCTATTACAATTTTAGAAAATTAGAAAAGAATATATAAGAAAAATACAAGCAAACAAATACTGTTTATTCCAATTTTACAATTGGGCTCCTATTGGATTACTAGATTTAATTGAAAACAAACAAATTTTTGGTATTTTTCAAAACAATTTTAATTTTAATTGTTATTTAAATCATTTTGAGTCTGATTTGATATGAAAATCAGTTGACTCGTTTTGATTATAGTTTGGCATTGAAGTTTTAGATTAAAAATTGAGTTTGGAGGTCAAGTTATGTAGGCTTGGATTAGATCTTATTTGATGCATGTTTTTGAGATGGATAACATTTTCCTTATGGTTACTTGTTTTGTCTCTACATACACAGACAACGCCTTAAAATTTTAAGAAAAAAAAGTTTTTAATAAGAAATTTGAAAAAATTTCAAATCGTTTCCAGAAAAATTTTTGTGATTGAGTAATTTTGTTCGAATGTTTTTATGTATTTTGGCATTTAATTTCTAAAACGTAGCAAGAAGTTTTCCGACTATTTTTCGATTAGCTTTTGAATTTAATTTAGCAAAAAAGGCTGTTTAATTGAAAAAACATTGAGAAGAAAAGAAAAGCTTACAAAAATACCAATTAACAGTGTTAAATTCTAATATTTGCCTTAATGAAATAAATTTAAAAATTGCACATGACTTTGCTTTTTTGAATACCTATTTTAAATTATTCTTTTTACAGCGAAATTCCTGAAATTTTAATTTTTTGTTTTACATACGTTTTTCTAAAACAAAGCTGCTTATCGCAAATAATTAAACTTTTTAAAAATATAAGAATATAGAATGAATTTCTACGTTCAATAGATCTAGAACTTAATAAAAACAGACCTTAAGAAGCTATCAAAAAAATAAATGATAATATTTTACAATTTTCTAGATGAGTTATTTTCAGGTGCCATTTTACAAATGACTTCTTTGTGCTTAAGACTATATTTAAATATTTTTGAAATGAATATTTCATTAATTTAATTATTTTACGTATCATAGTTCTTTGAATCTATGAATAAATACAATGTCTTCCTGTATAATGGAAATTTATTAATGAAACTCTGACATTGTTTTCTTTTTAAAATTGGATCCCAACTGAATTTCATCAGCTTCAAGAGAGAACTCAACTAGGTAGCTGTTGGTAAAGCCCTTCGACTTTTGGAGTGGTACATCTTCAGAATTTTAAAAGAGCTCTTATGCTTATTATCTCATCACTTGACTCTCTTTGAATATACATATAAATGCAGATTTTCCACTTTAAACTAGAAACAATGATTTGTGAGAGGATGTGGTTTATTTTCGTAAAAGAAAAAAAAATTTAATCTTTTCCTTTTAATTAATGAAAGTTATTTACCTAATATTTTAATATTGCTTCTATTGTTGACTCTTTAAATTATTAAAAAGAAAATATATTGAATGATTTGGCACAGAAATTTCACAAATAATCTCCTTAAGATAATTTGAAATACTAAAATATGTTTTATGCACTTTTACAAAAAAATAGAAAATTTAATATGTTTTTAAAAAATTAAACCATTAAAATTATTAAATTTAATTTCATGCTTGGCAGTTGAAAAGTTGATGTATACTTTTCATAGAGTGGCTGCAATGCAGTCTCTTTTCAGTATAGTAGAAAATTTCAATTTGATGTATTGAAGGTTGGCTCAGATAATGTAATGAAAGTGAAAACTGAAAAAAATGTAAGAAGCTTAAATCACTTATTCAAATATCAAAATTAAATGCACATGAGTATTTTAATGTTAGGAAAATTTAGTATTTCGTATTGAAAGAACCTTTTAAAATAATTGGCTATGAAGCTTTGAAAATGAAATTTTTATGCTTGGCGGGGGTATCTCTAAAAAGGATAAATCAATTTTTAATTTTAATTAGTTCTTTGTTGTTTTTCTGTTATAAATCGTATCAATAAACTGTGATTTACCTAACTTTTAAGATAAAATTAGGACCTTTCAGTTATACATTATGCAAGGCAGTCATTATATGATGCAATTAAGAATAACAAGGAAAAAAAAATTGCACGTTATTTGATATAGAGTCAATTTAAAATATCAGAAATTTTGCAGTTTACGTAATTATAAGTTATAGTATAATATGATTATAACAAGGTAATTACTTCTTGTTCAAATGATTTTTATAACAAATGAAATTTTTTTTATCAATGCCAATCAATCAATTTTTATCGAAATATACTTTTCTAAAGTTGAAAGTTTTTATGATCATTTACAGTGAAAAAAAATTGCGGGTCGCAAGAAAATATGTTTGATTGTTGAGTATTTAATTCCTTGATTTAAAAAATTAGAAATGTTTTTTTTAATCTATAAAAATAATTTAATATAAGTTTAGTGTGTAATATTAAAAAAATAAATACAAAATATTAAAAGGTAAAAATAAAATAAAAATAACCATAGAATTTCCACAATATTAAATGTTTATTAAAATAAATTTACTTAAATATTTAACTATATTTTAGTAAAAGCTTCATTTTGTTTATCTTTATCTTATTTCAAATTTAATTGCTTTAATTAAGTTTTTGACTTATAATTATAAAATTCCATGTACAAAACTCTAAAGTAAATTACTAGTTTTGTATTAATTTAAAATTTACAAAGAAATAAATTATTAATGCAACTTGCACTTTATAAAACTGGTATACATGAACATTTTTAAATGACCTCAATTAAGTAATTTTAATGGCTGTAAATTATTTAAGTAAATAAAAACATAATAATGTGGTAGCCACCCTCTTGAAAATTTAAAAAAACTGACTACAACAGAAATCCATATTAATTCATGAACTAATTTTGTATGCTATGTTTTGCTAGTGAAAGCAAATATTTTCCAAATTAAAGAAAATTAAAAAGAAATAACCGCTGGCTTTTATTTTAATTTACTTTTTTTGTTTTTTTAAAGGAATAACTTCAATGAAACAAAGGTACATAATTATTGAAAAATGTAACAAATCCACCTGCTAAAACTCCCATTCAACCTTTTGTTAGTCATTTAAACTTTTGGGTTCATGGTACGAGAGTCACTATCGATTGACTCGAGTCTTATATCGTGACAAAATATTATAGTAACAAATTGATTTGTAATTTTTTAAAAAGTTTTATTTATTTTTATAAAAAAAGGGAAAAAATAATCATATAAAGAACTATTCAGAGCTGTGAATAATAAAAAAGAGAATTTTCATATGTTAAAGCTTCGTGCTATTCACTCCATTTAGTTTCATCAAATAAATGTCAATTTTTTGTCAGGGCTATAAAGCTGCAGTTCAGCAAACACAGTTTATTGCTAGTTTAAAACAAAATAGTTTGAAATTAAATTAATTGCAATAATTTTAGCATTATTGGTGCACATTTTTCATATTTTGGTTTCAATTTTTCTTACATTCTTATTAAATCATTTCAAAAGAAAAAGCAGCAAAGAAATATGAAACTATTCTATGCGAAAATAATTTCTAATTTTACAGATTATTTTCTTTTACTTTGGGTGTCTAACCTAATCTCGTGACTAACGGTAGCTAAATAAAGTGGATGTCTGACTTCTAGCTAAATCTGAAAATAAAACATGCAGTATAAGTAGTTAGCATAAGGGTATAATATTTACCGACATGTTATATTTACAGGCCCACATTTAGATCACGTGATATTTTAGCTAAATTAATAACTTTTTAACACTAGTTAAGTGTGCCATTAAATACTACAATATTTTGTATGGTTTTCCTTTTCCATAAATTGTAAACATCACTCTTGACAGCTGGTTTTCTTGAAAATAGAAATATTTTTTATATTAATTTTAAAAAAAATACTTAAATAGAATTTTTAGTATCAGCACAGTTTTTTTGTCTGGCAAGTGTAAAATAGCTGAAGAAATAGTCAAAAGCTTAATTCATTGTAAATATATTATTTGTAATTTCAAAATCTGGTAGAGTTAAATATTACACACATCTCACTGACTGAGAAGAATTTTGCATTAAAATTTAACATTGATTCTTTGCGTAGTAATCAGGCTTAGTCACTATTTAATGCGTTGTGAAATTTACCATCAACGAGTGACTTTATGGTTTACTAGTGAATTGATTGGATTATTTTTTTGTAAATCCTTGTCTACCTAATATTGCCTTTTGTCTATATAGTTTTCATATGGTGATGGTATGAACAATAGAAGCTACCTAAAGATCAACTTATCGAACATAAAATTAGAAAAACATTTAATTTAATGTTTTGATGATTTATTTGTTGGTGTTGTTTTGAGATCACTAGACTATTATTTGAGGTATGATATCAAAGAACAATAACATATTAACATTCCAATAACAATTGAGGAATTCAAAGTGTTAAATGAAAAAAGAGAAAAACAGATGGAATGCTATTAGGCTGGTTAACTTTGTGAGATATGTATGCAAAAATAGCCGACATATGATTGTGAGTTTCTTCGTTTTAGAAAGTTAGTTCTGTTATGTTGCCTACAGAGTGCTGGCTTTCAGCCGAGCTGACATCCATCCCCATTGCGATGGTCTAATCTGTGGAAGGCTTGCACTCTGAACACTTTGAGCATATTCCTATTGATTTATCCATACCGACTTTATAGTTTTCGGTATCGGAATCGGCATCATTTCGGCTGTAAGTCGGCACTCTGTATGCAGCCTTACATATGATTTCTAAATTTTTTGAAACAATGAGACTTAATGAAATCCATTTTGTCAGTTAATGAGATAGTAATATCAAGAAGAATTAAGTAAACAAATAAAGTTGGACTTTTGAAAATGTTAACGTTAGCTTACTGCATTGGTGCTGTTAAGATGCCTCAGTTTTGATCTGGGTGGTTGTGATTTTCAGATATATAAATAAATCTGGACACTCTATAAGGCAATATTTTCAACAAAATAGCAGTTCATGTTAAAATTTTATATAGATTTACTACTTTACCATAAATACAATATATTGAAAGTCATTTAATGTCCATTTTCTATACAGTGGCTCCCAGAATTATTTCTAAATGACAGGTCTATAGGGTGATAAACGTATTCATTTGAAAAATATATAAATTCTTTTTATTTCATTCCCATAATGAAGATTTCAAAATTATTCGTATCCAAGATACATAGATACTGTACTAGACTAAAGTCGCACATACAATTTAGAATATTTTTATGCATTGCGTCGCACTTATAGTGCGTTTTCACTGACGTTAGTACTTAGTATTTAGTACTTTTTTAAAAGTATTTTTATTGGATATCTCTAGCTTAGTTTTTAAATATGTCAATAATAATTATTGAGTAGGTACTAGGCACTAGGTTTAGTGAACACGCACTATTATTTGAGAAATAAACTAGAGATTTTCCCTAAAAATACTTTTAAAAAAGTACTAAATACTAAGTACTTACGTCAGTGAAAATGCACTATTAGAGGGCATCGTAACCTCTCTGTATATAGGACTAATAACAACACATAATATCAAGATGGGACGAAGAAAAGTGAAATAATTCTGGGAGCCACTGTATGTATTGATATTCAAATATTTAGCTAATATTATTAAGAGTATTATAAAAAATGTGATGAATATTTTTTTAAACTTTTTCAAACAGTGTCACCTGAAATATAAATTTTTTAATAGAGCCCAAATAATATCTAACTACCATTTAGAGCTCACGCTATATTTTTAGTTTTATTAAACTAATGCATATTTTACTATTAGTCTTTCCCTGTCAAATAAAATGGATAATTTAATTGAAAAACTTATTGTCCTTTTTTCCATTTAAGCTTCTTACACTTGAACCATAAATAGAAGGCAGGGTACTATTTATATATTATTATGAATTATGAACCACTTTTCACTAAAAACAATAAATTGTCAATGTAGATATCTGACAAACTTTCATATATATTTAGCAAAATATAATAAATCTGTTTTACTCATTGCTATTAATATTTTTTAAGATTTGTTGGATACAGGAAAACTCAATTAGTTTCAATTTGTAAATCATGATTCTCATGTTACTGAACTTTAGACACATTAATTAACGATTAACGACTCTTACATATAACACAATTACTCATATTTACTCATATTTCTTTTGTTGAATTTATACCCTATACTAAAGTACCAGGATTTTTCAATCACGAAAATAGTCCATAACAGCCTACTTAACTGTAATTACAACCTTAAACTTCTTGGCAACTTTCTAAAATTAAACACACTAGAGACCAATGGCACGCTAGATTACTCAACGATGATGGCGGTTACAATTTTCACTATTACTATTCTTGAGTAGTAAATAATAAAGAAGTGAAGTAAATTTAATTGATGCTTTATTTGAAACTTAAATAACGTGTCAGGATAGACTGAAAAAACCTAGCATTGGATTTATGGTACAGTTTGTATTTATACATAAATCGGGTAGTAAATTTTTTTTTTGTTTTGTTAGTAAGCGCCAAACGCTACATACATACATACCTGATACACGCGATAAAATTATGTACACCCTTCAACAACTTTTGACTGTATTTGATTGATTTAATCGTTATTATATTACAATATTTTGAAATTAGTGACATGTAATCAATGAACATGATGAGTGTATGATTTTTTAAACTAATCATTGACTTTTTTTATTTATAGGAGTAAATTTACAGTTAAAGAGAAAAATATTATACTCAAAACAGTCTTAACAGCCTATTTAAGTATTTTTATAAATTTGAAATTACAATTTGTTTTATATTTTTGAATAATTATTATTTCTTTTAAGGCTCTTCATTAAAAAAGACTAAAAAGAGAAATTATGCTACAGTAGATTATTAAGCTCGTAAATAGAAATAATTTTCGGTTATAAAAGGTTCAAATATTCAGACATTTATACGTATTAATATTTTTTTCGTATGCGTTCGGTTTTGAGTTTAACTAATCAGTCTTTGTGTCATTATCGTCTACATAATTTCACAATTAGTGAAATTAATATCTAATATTTGATTAAAAATTACATTGAATCCTGAAATACTACTTAACTCCTAAGAGTATGCAAAATCATCAGAAGGTAAGCGAGAGCTCTTTACTTTCTTTCTATTAATCACAATTTGACTTTGACGATAAAAATTTGTTAGTTCTAAGCAATATTGATCAATAATAACCATTTTAGTATCTTTCTGCAACTCATTGTATATTAGATCCTAGTTTCTTTACCACAAATACACCATGTCTTTCTTGTGATAATATTTAGCTTTTTACATAGATTGTAGATTTTTATCTTGTTTGTTCATTTTTCATCTAAAGCCGCCAAGTTATTGTGACTAGTAAATTCTAAAAATATACTATCCATTATGTTTCCTTGAATGTTGAACATAAAGTCTGATTCGACTTCAATCAAACTTTTCATCATTTGACTCATTGGTGGCATATATCTTAATGACAAGTGGCGTTTAATTAAATACAAATATTAAAAACTTCAATCATCTGCTGAGGGCTTCTTGAAAATAGTTCTAGTCAAGTGAATTTCTTACTACTGACAGTACATAAATATACGGATATATGAATAGATGGATGATATTTTAAAAATTTAAAATCCTCCGAAAAACTTTAAGTATAATGTTGATTGTTTATAATTTACGGGAACAAATTTACAAAATAAATCTTAGGGTTTTAGTAATACTTTTTACAAAAAATAAGTCTTTCCATGGGAAAGAAAAAGTAAAATCCTAAGTAAGGAAAGTTAATTTTAGATAGAAACTAACTTTGCCGTCATTCAGTAGGCTACAATAGTAAATCAAGTGCACTTGCTACTCAAAACTCAGAAAGCATCTAAACATACAAGCTTGGAAAGTTTTTTTATTAACTGGGCATATGCTTACTAAACCGTCTACAATAACAAAATAAATAGACAAATTATACACTGTTGAAGTTTTTTATGCTCCTTTATACCATTTTTTGTGTATGGTAACATCCTTGTGGGAATTTGAAATAAACACAAAAAACAACTGAAAATGTTTTTCTTTCCCGTATTTTTCTGTACTATCTGTGATTCTTCAAACGAAGGAATATATGTCTAACATCAGGAAATGAGGAAAACATTGCTCTTAAAATTATTCCTATGAGACTTTCCTGTTGAAATATAATGTGGTCCCTAAAGGACGCGTTTTTTTTTTTTGGTGATGTACAAAACATAACGAAATTTTACGTTTATCTAGAGTAAAAGTGTAAATTTTGGCGTGTTTTTAAGGGCTCGAGTTTTATTATATCCCGAAAATACTAGCAATTTAGTTTGGAGTGTTAGTGTTAAATGTTTGTTTTTTTCTCCTTAGGCAATCACATAAATCTTCATTTGAGAATAGTGCTATTTTTTTGTTATATAAAAATTTTATTTGGTAAACAAAAACTACCGCACTCCTTTGTGATTATTCATATATAGCTCACATAAAATTCTTAATAATAAGTATTAGATCAAATTTTTGAGTATTTATTAAGCTTAACACGAAACCTAAATGCTACTATGGTTTATAAATATCTTGCATCTGTGATATTTCCCATCTTATAAGAGAAGTTCATGATTGTAGCTCATTATTGCAATCACATGGGAATTATTTGATTGATAATCCCAATTTACCATTAAGAAGAAAGCTTTTCGTGCTCTATCATCACTGAGATTGCTTTAATATAGAATCAATGTAACATGTTATAATTTTCTCGAATTGATTGATTGCACAAAAGCTTTCATGTTTCTTACAAAAAATATTAATAATAAACGAAATTGAATTTATTTTGTAGGAAAATTAAAATATGGTTGTTGTCCTAAATCTATCTTAAGTAAACTTGTTCTCTTATATGTATATTTATAATAAAAATTGTTTACATTTATTGCTAACCTTGAGCTAATTTGCTTTCATAGGGGATGTCTCAAGTCATAATGGGTTTTATGGTATTTTGCTTTTCTTATTTTCTTATTTTTTATTTTTGGTATATTTTGGTGTTTTTGATGTCTTTTTTTAATCGTTGATTTTTGGAATGTTTATAAAGTTTTAAGAAAAACAGTTTTTTGAAAATTTCAATTAACTATGAAGCCTTGAAATTTATCAATTTAGGGAACTATCGTGCCACAT
This sequence comes from Acrocera orbiculus, assembly GCA_947359355.1. Lineage (NCBI taxonomy): Eukaryota > Metazoa > Arthropoda > Insecta > Diptera > Acroceridae > Acrocera > Acrocera orbiculus. Next base: position 29,935,134 of record OX375757.1, read on the forward strand.
AAATTTTTACAGACATAAAACTAATAATGAGATATAATAATGAATAATAATAATGAGTGAAAAGTGATTTTATATTTATAATACAATATAATTATCATTTGATTATTTTTCTATTCCTTGAACTATAAATAAGTTTACCTAGGCCTAGGATAAATATTAAATATCTCAAATTGTACTCGAAAAATTGCTCGTGAGTCTTGTTTGTTTAAAGCTTTTAGTTGTTATTTTTGTAAAAAATGGCAAAGTTGCAAAAAGTTGCAAAGCTTATTATTTTTCAGGTTTAAAGCCATTCCTTTTTCCACTTAGATTAATATTATTATTAAGGTATTAATACTTTAATAATGAACCTTCTTTGAAATCATAGAGCCATAAAATTGAATATTTTGTTTTCTTTTCCTTAAGCTAAATTCATAAATTAAAACAAATTATTTGAAACCAATTAAAAAAAAAAAATGATATCAGGATAAATTATAAATATCTTGGCAATTGAAAATGTAAGCACAGTGAAATCTAATAATTAACTAGGATTATATCTAATTAAGTGTATTTTAAATTGATCATGACATGAACATAATAATGTTCTAATCCCTAGAATAGTCTGAGATTGAATATACTAAATTAAGCATACCCCTTTCATAAAAAGAAGGAAAATTTAGAATGCTCTGGCTGCTAAATGAAAATTAATTTTTTTAAGCAATTATTTGCTTGTTAGTTTTTATTTCATCATACTCAAAAATGCTTGGTGAAATATTTTTGTTCTAGTAAAGGAGACACAAGTTTGAAGTCTATTTGCAAAAAACCGTAATATAAGGTTTCTCTATAGCTTTATATAGTATGTTACATAATCCATATAGCCAGTAAAATATCTGTGCTTAAAAAAGGTTTGGTTCATGACTATAACCTGCAAAGAGCTTATATTAAACTAATAATTACTTATATTACTTTGTCATACCGAAAAAAATAAAGGAAATTTGTTTCTGGTTACATAAGAAAAGGTGTTAATAATATAAATTTATTACTGTAATGCTAATATTTAATGCTAAAAATAAAAATATGGTGAAAAGTAAGTTAAGTTGAAAGTATTTTATTCGAAACTCAAAGCAGTATTTGGGAGCATACACAAGCATTACTATTCATTATGCTTGAACTCTATCCTTTGAAGTTGAATTATAATCAAATTTTCTTCTTTGGCTAAAAATGTTTGGTCATGTAATATATGATAAATATGGGAGCAAAATTTAGCATCAATCATTAATAAAGCCAATAGTCTCCACTAAATTTTCTTAATTAGAGGGTGGTTAGCATTAACTTATCAGTTTTTCAGACTGACATCCTAGTCCTAGGCATTTGATAACAACAAAAATATAAAAGCTTCTTTAAAACTTTTTTCAGCTCAACTCCGTACTTCATGTCGAATTATGAGCCTAATCAAATATATATTTCGGAGCTTTATATAAAAATAAACAAATCGAAGGTCCAGCTAATATAGTACTAAGTTCAGTGAAAACGCACTATAAGGAAGTAGAATAAAAAAATTTCCTTTTTTTGTTTTTTAGTGTAAGTAGTGGTAACTTAAATTACATAAAGCAAAAATTTTATTACATTTGACAGTTGAAAATGTAAATGAAATTTTCATTCTGTAATTAAAATAAAAATGTTAGTGAGTCCACTCCATTTGACTGTAAGTAAAAGCCTGAATTTTTAGCGTACCAAATCATTCAACACGCGATGCTCACAGCCATAAGCTAAATAAATTTTATAAACCTAAAATAAATTTCTTATAAGAAAAATAAAACTTATTAGTCAATTATTATATAAGCTAACTAGTAGTTCCGGCAACACATTGCTGTGGCGTAGTTATTACAATTGACGAATGTTATTTGCGTAGATTCAAATGCTGTGTGGTTCCAGCATACCAACGGACACTATAATATATTAAAAGAAAATAATCGAAGCAACACTTACTTTCAAGTTGAGAATTAATCATGATATAATAAAATAAAAGGTATTGACGATCATTCATTGAGATAAAAACTATCCTATCTCTCAAGTTGGACCAAAAAACGCATGGTTACAAAATTTCATTAAAATGGGTTGAGCAGTTTCGGAGATTAGTGTAAACCAACATCATGACACGAGATTTTTATATACATATATAAAGATTTAAATGCCTAAATAGCATAAAAATTAAATACAATAATTTATAACCACGATGAGACAAAAGGTACAAGGCTGGACTGCATTTTTGCCAATACCACATTTATATGTACTTTATATCAATTAGCTCTATTTAGCCTATATGTAATTTTTTATACCATTTAGCCAAGTAGCTAATAATTCAATTTTGAATCTGATATATATCCAGCAGTTAATTCCCTATTTTAAATTCACTGTATCCCTTCGTCCTATATCCACGATATATAGGAACTTTTGTCTTTTATTTTGACTTTTTCTTCATTTGTTCGTTTTTCTCTTAAATATTTTTAGGTCCTTGTTAATTAAGAGTTCATAGGACAAACACTTAAATATTTAAAAGAAATATTATAATGAATTTGTTTAATTTTATTCTACAGTAAAAGGATGAAATTAATATGAAATTATAAATATGCTATTCAGAAAAATTTATATGACTGAAATTTTATTAATTTTCTTATGCCTGTAAGGAAATATGTAATAACAGTTTATAAAATTCATAGCTCTATTGAATTAAGATTATCATGAAATTTAATTAACAAGATACTGTGGTGGATTTTTCTTTATTTTTTATTAATATACTCAACACATTGTTAACAGATTTAACACATTTTTTGGTGAAAACTATTTTTTAACACATTATATTTAAGGTTTAATTTATCCTAATAGCATTGATAGTAAAATACAGAAAATCTTAGTAGTTAAAAAAATCAGTTACATATTTTCAAATTAATTAAATATGAATACTATATAAATTACTTGGACTTGAAGAATTCTATTGCTCAAAAAATGACATATCAATGTAATTTTATAATGAATAAGTATAAAGAATTAAAAAATTAGAAAAACTGCCTGCTATATCGGAAAAGTAGAGCTCAGATACTGTGAAACTAGGTCATTTGTGTTTAAAAAGTAGATCATATGTATTAAATTTTTAATTTTGTTAGTTGAACAAAGCGTAAGTTTAAAAAAAATTAAAAGTTGTGATTAAAATTACGTTTTATATAGTTTCGATAAAAGTACATTCACGATTTCACATTAAATAAAAATGTTATCAGCGAAATAAATGCTCGAAGAATCTGTAAAAAATTAATGATATTAGAAGTTATTATTTACTAAAATGAAATGTTGGAGCAAAAATGTTGATTGAATTTTGTCTGAAAGGGGTTGAAAGCATTAGAATTACCAAAATATTTTGAACTATATTAAGTTGATGGCATACAATGACGAAAGTTTAACAAAATTTATGGTGAAATTCTATATCCCTCCATATTGATAACACGAAAAATGAAAAGATCAACAGAATCTCTCTTTTTTTAATTTAACTACGAAAATTGATGAAATTTTTTACTAATCACCAAAGTAATGTATATATTACAAAAATTTACTAAATTAGGTATTAAATGCTTAAAATAATATTAAAAATTTAATATTCAAAGTGCTCATTAACACCCAATCTAATTCAATTCAAATGACGGAAAATAGTTCAAATTTTCTGAATTTAATTGTTGAGGATGGTAATGGTTTTCAAAAGAACTGAAATCAGTGGCTTCAAAAATTTACTTGAGTTTCAAAAGGTAAAATGTTTTGCTTATTGAAATCTTTGATTTTGATTTTATTATTGATATTAATATTAACCCTAAAAAAATGTACTTGAAAATATATTGCAGCCCGGATAAAACGTTGTCACCCCATTTCCTAACATGTTACAAAAATAATTTTAAGATTTTTTTAAACTTTTTATTAAAAATAAGTAGAGTGCTTTCAAATGCAAATTCGATTAAATTCTCACATTTAATCTCATTTTTTGTACTTACATCCTTAAGAGTTGGCCAAGAAAGGGTAATGACTTCACCAGCTGTTAACAATTTTGTTAACTCTGAATATCTTAAAGTCAACAGAATCATTCTTTTTATATTTTTTGATTCATCGTACCAAGGAATTTCATAAATAAGCCGACGAAATTGGTTAATCTAAAAAATTAGTTTGAACACGAAGTGTTTATTATGTACAACTAATATTTTAAAAGCTTACTTCATTAATTAGCTTCTGGCCAACAAAACAATGAAGTGTTAACGAAACTGCTGCAATAAATACACCACCAAACATTGAAATTAATCTAACATCCAGTCCATTCTGAAATTTGAAAACCAACATTTTAATATTCTGAAGGTTTTTTAGTAATTAAAAACCTCAAAACTAAAAGCACATAATTATTAAAAAGAAAATAAAGAAAGAAATTATGAAATAGCTTAACTGGCTACTATTAGTGTCAGTGCCTAATACTGTTATTTTTGATAATATTACTAACTCATCACTCTTTCACTTTGCTAATTTACTTTGATACTGGGCAAGACACGAAATTTAGGTCATTCCAAACAGCTTTTATAAAAATTGATTGTGAAAATAGTTAAACTGAATGAACTCCTATGAAATGCTTTAACATTTAAACCGAGGCTTAGTTTTATATCGAGTTTAAAAAAATCTAAGCTTAAGCTCCCACAGTGAAATTGCCGTTAGAAGTAAGAAATTTGCAATTTCTTACACATTTCATTTAAGTTCAACTGCATTTGCGACACTTATAAAAAACGTTGTTTGCTATTTTTAATCACTTTCTTGAATGAATGTAATTTAATGTTATTTTTTTATCTTCTGAAGCATTAGAAAAAAAATTCAAATTAAATATTTAATGAAAACTCAAAAAAAAACTATCACTTATCACTTATATTTTAAAAATTTATTTTTACCTGTAGAACTTGAAATGCACATTGAGCCAAGATGAAATAATTTTGAAAAAAGTGAACCAAATTGATATCCGAAAAGGCACAGTTAATATTTCGAATATATCTGAAAAAAATTATATAAAAGTATTATTCAAGTTATTATAGCAAAGTTTGCAACTAACTTTTTCGTGGTATTTTCATTTCGTGCTGTTTTATGATTACTTAAAATAGTAAAAAACATTCTGTGTCATATGCTTTTTGAGGTTTTCTTATTCAAAATATTCACCGACCAAATATTTTTGACAAAATAGAATACAAAAAACAAAAATCCTACAAAAAGTGTCTAACAAAACCCGTGTACAGGCACTGATACTAATAGTAGTCAATTGAGCTATATGGGATGTGTAGTTGAATGAGTTTAATTTTATTGGTATAAGTTTTTTTTCCTTCTTTCACTTTAAGCGTTTTCTTACCGTTTTGGTAGTGAATATGACTGAGATAATTTTTCTAATTTAATATAAAGTGTTTTTTTTCTTCTCTAGATATATTTACAAACATCAAAATCTATTGTACGAAAAGCAAAACTGACCTTTTTTCATCAAATTAATCTTAGCATAATAAAAATAAAATTTCTTTACATAAAACTCCTTGTTACCTAATTGTATCACTATATTTTTCTAGAATAATTTCAAGCTTTTTTTCTTGTGATTCGTTATTCATTGCAGTAGTAGTTAAACATTCTTCATATTCCTTAATAAGCAAATTGATACTCTGTAGAAAAGCTACACACATCAGAACAAGTCCATAAAATACCTGATTAAATCCAAAAAATTTACTTGAATTCTTACTAAAGTAAAAAAATTTATTACCGCATCGAAAGTTATATTCATCCACACTACGGTCAAAAGAGTCACTGTTTGATATGTATACCAAATTCCATAAAAAGATGAATCAAGAGAGTTCGAAGGAAAAAGTAATGTAAATGGTAGTTTTTTACTGAAATTTGAGAAAATTGTTTGCTTTATAATTGGTGTCATGGCATAGACAGCTAATGTTAAAACTGAACCATACGAAATTATTGAATATATTTTGTGACTCAATTTTAGTGCTCTATCAATACTTGAGCTATTATATTGTTTTGATTCTTGATCTAATACTGTTATACATTTCATAATAACATTTTGTCGAACTATAAACATATAACATTTATATGTTGCAGCAATATAGGCAGATCCGAATACTATGCTATCCATAAGCCTTAGAAAATCTCCAATCTCATAGTTTTGTATAGATCCCAAAGGCACCAATATTGAATTCATAGTGAAAAAAATTCCAAAAATCTATTGATCTAAAACTTTAATATTAAATTTTATAAATTCCACAAAATTACAATAATTCGTCCAATAAAATTTAAAATTCCTTTCCATTGGCTGCAACAATAGGGCTTCCATAAAGAAGTAAGCCTCATACAGAAGGTTTCACGTTTGAGAAAAATTTTCGGGTATTCAAAAAAACTGGTTTCAAAGTTTTGTTTCGCCATAATCAGTGTTCTAGAATAACTGTCTATTTTATCTGTTTTATATTTAAGGTTTCTTTCTTTAAGCTTGTAAAACCAATTTCAATTTGATTTAATTATTAGTTTTGATTTACTGAAACAGAGCGTCTACTATAATTTTCTTAAAAGTAGAAGACAAATAACAATTAAATCATGACCTTGTCGTTCACGAAATTTTAGAATTATATAATTAAATTGAAACTAACAATAAATAATTTACAGGTTAACATGTTTTTAAACTGAAAGTAGGTGTCGCATTTAAACTTATATAGACTAAATGAAAAGTTTTCAGCCTTGATGTTAAAATACCGTTCTATATCTTAAAATTGAAGTTTTTATTTATCGTAAGCTAATAAAAGGTAGCAATTATTTTGTTAAATAATAATAATAAAATGTATAAGAATAAAATTTGAACAAATTAATTTTCTATTTGCTTATTCTCTTAACTTCAGCTTGGATTCGTTTACGTATGCCGGCCATATTAGATTATGGTAGGAATGTCCACGACATTTTTGCACACCTTGATCGTCATGTTCTAGTTTTTTTTAGAATAAGCTGTGTGATATATTCTTTAGTCCACCGTTACCTTCTATAAAGCCAATTAAACTTAACTTTATTCCACATTTAGTTTCAGTTATTTTTATAAATACATTAAATCACTTGGATCTTTTGAACTTGAGTACAATCAAATTTTGAACAGTCAAACATGTTTGTAAAAGAGTTGGCCTGTTTGATCTCATTGAAAATTGTATGTATTTTTCTTTCTACAGTCTTCGAAAGTTTTTAAACGTAGTTTGACTAGGGGTTCGATTTGCCAAATAGCGAAAATAATTAAAAAAATTTCCTTGACTCAATGTACAATTTACAAATCTCGTTAAAAAAACTTTTTGGCAAAAACCATGACAGCGTTTATCACTACAAATAAAAGCTGTCTCAATTTTTCTTTTCTCAGAGTAAATTAATCATTCAATGTTGGGATGGATTCTCTAAAAAGATTTTTTTTGTGCAAACGGCATCAAAAATACATTCCTTTAGTATTTATAATACTTCATATTAAGCTAGTACTTTTGAAGCTTTTTCTGCTGATGCTTTGTGAAACAATAGGAGTTTGCACCCCTTAATGCCTAGGACTCACTAGCGCTTAGCGTATAGGATGACTTAGCACAGGAAAAATAGAGAGTTTTTCTAAATACCAATCGGAGTGGACTCACTAGCATGTTACTGTTTTCATTGACGGAAAGCAAAATGCCAAAGTGACAGTTCTACTTCTGATTTATGTGTTGTTATTTGCTCTCAGTGCAAAATCTTAATATTCAAATCAATTCTTCCCGAATTAAAATATTGCTTTGATCTTCTTTGAAAAACTGGCAAGTTAGCGCTAACTAGTCGCTAATTCAGGTTATATACCAATTCAGTAGAGACTAATGGACTCATTAACATTTAGTGTTAAATTTTGTGCCGCTAAGCGGCATAAAAGGCGTAAGTTTAAGAGCTAGTTTCCTTAAGATTGGGGAAGAAACTACGTTTCCTCAACCACTACACGTCCGTATGCAAGACAGGCCATTACTTTATTTATTTTTATAAAGTATGTATTAATATAAAGATGGTGTACTTTCTCTACGAATAAAATTGAAGGCTTACAATTTCCCGCCTTGAAGATGCAACTTACTAATGTTTGCTTTATTTGAAACATAATTTGTGAACAAACATACGCCAAATAAAAGTAACTAACTAAATTTTCTAGTGAGTATAAAATGATTCTCATCATCTAAGCTCATACTTAAATTTTTGCTCAGCTGAGTGTCTTAAAAAACTTAAGTCTTACTTAAGAACTTGAAATGTTTCACAGTTCATTTTTATGATTTTCTTAACTTCTTAACAGGCAACTTAGAGGAAAAACAAAATCAAAACTCTAAAAGGATATGAAAGAAATTATTTTATAGTAATGAGTACACTGGAAAAATTGAATACGGGTGGCAAGTAAATATGTTCTTAAAATATTATTGTTGAGTACATATATATAAGTATGCATATTTATATAGAGAATAAAGAATAAAGAATTCCTTTAAATAAGTGTCTAAAAGCTGTCTCCGCCAATGAGCCTGATTCAATATACAGAAAAAAAGGTAAATTATTGATTAAGCCAAATTAGATTTAAGGAATTTTTTATTTATTAGATTAAAAGTTCGGCGCCCATCAAATAAATTTCTAATCAAATTTTATGCTTCACTATAAAATCCTTAACCGTTTTCCAATACACAAATTTAAAAGCTATTCATTGTTTTATAAACAATTCTTATATATAGATCGAAATATATAAACAAAAATTTATTTTGCATATTATTTTTACATGAAAAAGTAAATTGATTTTTGACAACTTCTTTATAAAAACCTGCATATTCAAAAGTTTTTTTTTAAATATTTGTAGCTACTAAGAAAGGTGTCAAACATTAAATGTAAGGCTAGCAGTTATCCATAGGGCCGACTAGCATGTGTATTTGATAGGTCCCTAAAGAAATAGAATCCTTCCTATGAGAATTTCACTTGTGTTTTCGACATGTTACAGCATAATTTACAGCAACAGGCCCCTTAACCCTCTTATATGAACCAGAAGTATACATATTAGATTTACTTTATCCCCTTATACCCAAACACTATTGGTACAAAGGTGACTATCAACAAACAATATAACGTGCTTTACAAATATGAAAACGGGTAAATGGCGCCAGAGAAAAAATTGAACGTGACGTTAAATTGGCATTGCGTGTGCCTAAATATTTTTAACAAAAATAATAAAAAAATAAAAAAAAGAACGGTAAAAAATAAAAATATACTTTGGATATGAATTGTTCCTTCGTTTCTTTTTTTTATTTCTTGTCGTCCGCCATAAAAGACGATTTACCTAGAAAATACTTCTTTATAACATGAAAATTGAGTCTAATATAAAAGGACTAACAATGTTCTGCCAATTTTCCCAGCAAAACTATCTTCTAAAATTACGTTTTCATGAATTTTCATTAGCCCTTTGCAGAGTTTGATGAGCTGTGGGCTAAGTGGAAACATGGTATTTGGTTTAGGTATCGTGCAACTTCATTACGAGATCAAGGATAATGGATGCGATTAGCTAGACAAATGAACGTTTAGTAAATGTAAGCCTAATCTGTTAAATTATATGATAATGATGGTGTTCGACCGTAAATGAAACCAGAATGATATGCTGCGTATAAATAAACTATTTTCTGAGATAAATTAGGTAAATTTTGTTAGAAATATGTAGTAACTATGGGAGGTTAGTTGTATTTAATTTTGGTTACTTAATTTTATTGAAATTAATATAACACCCAACAATTCTGTTTGCTTATTATAATTTGTTTTATTTTAATAACTGATAAAAAAGGATTAGACTAAATATAAAATATAGTTTAGGTTTGACATTTCTTTTTGATTATTAATCAATGGCTTACATTTAGTGCTTAGATATTTCTTGAAATAAAATAATTATTTAGTTTTAGGCAAGTTTTTCCTTTTTATTTAAATTGATCTGTAAAAATTATAATTGTGGATGTTTTTGATTTATAAATATTTAATTTAGTTAAGTTTTTCATGAAAGCTTCTACTTCAATTTTTCATCTGAAAATAAAAATTTTCAATTATTATTTTACTGAAAATTTTTCATATTTTTTTCTAACAAACTGTTTTCGTACTATTGTATTGATGTAATTTTAGTCTATTATCTAAAGATAAGACAATTTTAATTCAATCCTCAATTGTTCCAGTATTTTTAGGTATGTAAACCTAGTATCTAAGATGAAATTTATTTTAATTTAATCACTAAAATTGTTTGGCATTGAATTCTACTAAAAGCTGAAAAACTCGAAAATAGAAAATAGATGAAATCCTTTAAATTTTAGGATATCTGCTTAGAATTTTCAATGCAGTAAAGAAACATAATGAAATTACTTTTTCATTTTGATAATAATCAAGAGGTCTCCTGTAACGACAATTGATTGTCCTCTTTAATAAGATTAAACCACTGTTCAGCATCCATAATTTTTGTTATTTAAATCTGCCAAAATTTTTCAAAAAATTTAACATACTTGTGATTAATTTTCATTTAAAATGAATGCATAGTTATATTTCAGTGATGTTTGTTTGTTGTTCTAGTATATGGCAAAGGACTTATTAATCTGAAACATCTTAAATAAATAGAAATCATGATTAAATTTGTTATTTTTACTGTGCTTTTTTTACAACTTATCATATCCAGAAGCCATATTGAAGTAAATAAATATAACATAAAGCTAAAATTTTTATAGAAAAAATGAGTAACTCAAACTCACACATATCTAAAAATCCTAACAAAACAGTTGATGACGGTATGTATATCTTAGTTACAACAAAGCACATTTCATTTAATATACATGTCCTCTGAGAATTCATTTTTAGTCCGTGACAGCCTGAAAATTGTATAACAAATGCAATTCTTAAGTCAAAATTACGAGTAGCGTCTAATGACAAGTCTCCACATCCTGAAAGTTATTGCTATAATAGTACAAATACCTTCATTCGGATTGCAGACAATAATAAAGCCTACATTGTCTTAAGTCACGAAGGACTTAGACAATATGCATTTAAGACTGCCTAAGGTCGATTGGTGGTCTAGCTGAATGCCATAATTGTTGGTTGTAGTCACCCTCATTCTAAATTTAAAAATACCATAAAAAAGAAAAAGAAAAGTTAAATTTTAGTAATAGAAAAGGGTATCTAGGTATGAAAAATTTTATTTCGTTTAAAGAAAATATCAACCCAAATTTTCTCAATATCCGATTCTAGTTAAGTAGTCGTCATTTTTATTTAAAGTTGGTGTGAAGATATGCATATTTATGGTAAACTTCCTGCGGCCGGCGACAGTTTTAATGTAACCGGATCCTTGGGATTTGAAGCAGGATATCCTTTGGATTATATATGCATATAGAAAGTTCATATTGTTGCAACAAATCGACGAATTTCAAGCTGTCCTGTTTAAGAAATTTTACCTTGTATATGGTATGATCTCAGGATAACATGTTGAATTTTAATTAAATTAAAAGGTCTTCAAGATACTTGCTATGTACCTATGCTTATAATAATAGAAAGGATAAAGAAAGAAGAATATATTTTGTTTAAAAAATGATCATAGAAAACATTTTTACTCTTCAATCGAGTCTATTTTAGTAACGCTGTTAGGCATTACTATAATCGACGTTTCTGTGTTAGTAGTGGAACAAGACGTAAAACTGTCACATATTTAAATTTTTCATCTTTTTGTGTAACTGGTGAAAATAATGCCATCTACGAAGACAAAATTGTGAGTAGAGCGACATAGCATTGCTTGGTAAACATAAAAGACTTAAATTGACGAAGTGTCAGCTGTTACTGAACTTAATTCGGTTGACATTATTATTCAGTGGCGAAGTAAAAATTTTAGTGTGCTGCACAAACGCATGAGCTGTATGAGGTGTAATTTAAGTTTTGAATTTTTTGTTATGAAAAATAACAACAACAACACATTCTATGAAAGAAACAAATAAAGAGGAATTGTTATAAATGCTTCATGCTAGCGAATACTAATATCAATTCATTTCAATTGCAAATAGTGTGCGAAAAGTCAAAAATAATTTGGCATCAGTATGGTATCGTTTTCACATCTGCTTGACAGTGTTTGTTACAACAAATGGGAACCTTTAAATTTGCAATTGTTAAATTATTGTTGGTGGTAAATATGCAAGCAAATTCAGTAGTAATTTCTCGAAAATAACGTGCTCTTACTGTTAGACTATCATCATTGTCAATAAGATCATATTCACCAGAATTATTTGATAATACTTAAGATTGAGGATTCAATTAATAAAATCACTAAATTTGTGAAAAGTTTGAATTAGCAGCTTATAATTTTTTCAGAGTGATCAAAGGAAATTTGTGATGACATGCATGAGTTCAATTATACAAAATTCAATTTTGGTAACATTTGACAGTTGGAATTATTATAATTTGCTTTCTGTTTCAAAGAAAATGATTTGAATGTATGTATCTACTTGGGCTTACTTTAGAAAAACGTTCAATTTTCAGAGCGCTAAAAATAACCAGAAGGCTTCATTTTTGACTAAATACATCGTGTTTCTAAATAAACATTTAATTTAAATTAAGTTGTAATTAGCATTAATTTGGTGGTTTTGCTGATAGCATAACCTATCAGCCGCTAGTTTGATTTCTTTATTGATAAAGCTAGCTTCATATAGAATACTGATTAACTTGCTTGGTCCTTCACAATTTACAACCAGATGATCTTAAAAGAAAACTGAGCAACGATAACTGTGGAAAAACAAGTGAAAAAATGTCTTTCGATTTTTCTATTTTAAAGCTTTGAATAATTATTTTATGCTTCAAAATATCAAAACCTAAGACCAGAATTACTACAATTATTATTCATTAGACATTCACAATATAAATAAATTGTAACACCTTGAATTTTCAACCCCAAAAATTTTGTTTGGTATCTTGTTAGCAATTTATCTGCATCTTGAGTTAAATTAAATTTAAAATACAACAAGAAAGCAAGCACTCCTAGGTTCCAGAGTTACAAAAAGACTAATTTAATTCATTAGGGTGATACTAAGTGGCGGAAAATGATTGGATTTAAAGGAGAAAATTAATTATTACAGCGCATGCCTAAAATTTTCTCCAATTTTGGTAGGTTTATATTGAAAAGAAAGCACCTGTATGTGTCATAGTTTTGGGAATATTTATTTCGTTATGCTTCACCGGTTTCAGAGATTTTTGATAGCAGTCAGTTTGCCGGCATTGTCTGTTGCGTTTAGTTCTTTAACTATAAATTTTAGTCAAATTTTTATTTAAATAAATTGACACGTTGTTTTAAAAAAATTACTTGTGAATAATTTTTGAAATGTAATCCTTAGGATTTCATTAAATCAATTTTGTGGTATTTTGTTGAATTTAGTTTATTTAATCCTTTAGGTAGCTTAGTGTAGTGAAACTAAATTTTGTTAAAACTATAAAGAGATGGATATTAACGGTTATATTGTAAATTATTTTCCGTTTAATTTAATAGTTTAGTTTGGCTAATTTTAAAGTCATACTTTTATGTTTTTTGAACCTTTGAAGCCTTTTTTATGGAGTTAAAATTTAGACTCTTAACTTGAATGAAGATTTTTCATTTTGAATAGCTCGTTTTCCTTACAAAAGTGTTTGACATTTGTGTTAAAAAATATATTTTTCAAAAAGAACAAATACTTCATAGAGCTTTGATCTTGTTTTTATCCTAATGATTACAGTTAAATACTTAACACAATAATCTTTAAAATTTAATAAACTGTAATCTCAAATGACTATAGTTTTTACTTTTTTTTTTAAATTAAAAAAAATTTATTCATAAGAAACCAATAATTTTTTGTAATCTAGTTATAAATAATTCATGTACAAAATCATTTTTGTAAAAGTTGAATTATTTTCAATTATAGGGATACTTCCTGGTAACGCAATCCTATTGAATTATATATTGTAAATGGCACCAAGAGCTCAGTCATAATCCATGCTATTTAATATAGAACCCCAAGTGCAAACTGTTAGGACAATTGTAGAATTAATTTTATAATCGTTAAAACTCATAAATATATTTTTGGTGTAGTTAATGTTAATCCAAAGGACTAAGTACAGTAAAATGCGGACATTTCGTGAAATAGAATTCGATAAAATAAGCCCGAGTTGATTTCGTATTTCAAGATAAGATTATAAATTCTGGTGATTGTTTTTTCAATTAGACTAACATTTGCGTGTTTAAGCTTACTTTAGCTTAAAACAAGAAAACCTTGACACGAAGTGGTATGGTGTTAGGTCCTTTGTAATATTTTGCAATGATATTTAATACCTTTGAGTATGGTTCAAGTGCTTAAAATGTTGTCAAAGGGATTTCCGTGGTAAATATTTTAGGTGCTATCATTACTACCAAAAATGAATTATAATCATCTAATTTGCTGCTCTATTTGCCTGCTTGTAGCTGTCATTGTTTCCTTTTCATCGATAATTTTAGCCGAAATTTTAGGTAAGATTTTAATTTTGTTAATTACTTCAGTATGAATATTGTAACGATTAAGTTTAAGAATTCATTGTGTATTTTATTAAGATAAAGAACTATAGAATCAGTCTGAACTACTTTTGAAATTATTATTAATTTCATAACATATGCATATAGGTATTCTACAAATTTAAAAACCATAATTGAAGAAAATTAAAATTGTAATTTATCGATGCTTATCAATCTGTTTAATGTTCTTTTTCGGAAGAAATTATTATAAGGGTCTACAAGCTTTTGCGAACTGTTTCCAGTTAAACATTGCGCCTTAAAATTTGTAAAGTTATTATGCAAATAGACTTTCAGTAATTTTAAATACGAAGATAATCAAACAGTTTATTGAAACTTGAAGGATCAATGAATATTAGTTACTCTCCCCAATTTGCAGTAATGTAGCAGATTTTAGGCGGTTGAAAAATATTTAAATTAGAAGCTTTAAGGTTGTACTAAGGGTAGTCTCGTGTAATAAGTACAAAATATCTATAATTTTTTTTATTTCCAATGTAGCTAATTTTGTATACATTAAAGTACATACATTATAGTACATTAAAATTATAGATCATAATTAGTAACGTTTTTAGGGGCAATGCAATTATTAAAATTTTACCTCATTGCTACTGCCACTATTCTATACCACTTGTGAACACCATTTTTATCATGTCCTGTTGTATTTGATGAAAAAGGCACAAGCTCTGATATATGAAGAAATATCAACAACAACATAATCTGCATTTGCTAGACAAATACGCCTAAAAATGGTAGAGAAGTCATCTGTATATAATTTTCCATCTGTGCTAGAAAATAATAAAGAAGATTAATAAAAAAGTTGACTGAAAGCCCATCGTTTGCTCTAACATGTAAGAAAACCACTGAAAAATAAGCTGTGTGTAAAGACCATGCCATGTTCGAAGTTACAAAACTTGGAAATAAAGCAGCTTAAGAGCTCTTTTTGTAAAATTTGCAAAAATGCTGAAGTGATCCAAGATTAGTACTTATAAAAACTTGGTTCTTAAAATATAAAAATACTTCTTTTGAGAGTAATATTTTCTCAAACAGTGAATTCTATTTTAATAAAGCTATTAGTGTAGTGAAACTAACATAAATGTCAGTCATTTTTCAGCAGAGTTGAAATCTGTATTTTTAATAATGAATTCTAATTTTCCTCCCAATTTTTGCGGGAAAGAAATTTAATTAAGAAGATTTTTTTTCAAAGTTCGCCATTTTATATTAAATGAAATGAATTCCTTATATTCCCTTAATAGAACAACGATGAATCTCTAAAAAAATCATAAAGATTGATTCCCTGTTTCAAGACATTTAGACAGCTTATATTATTTCGTCACCCACATACGTCTTTGTGTACTTGCATTTATGGTAGGAGAAAGAACATAGTAAAATTAAAAAATTGATTCTAATATACAAATCAAAATTCTCAATAAATTTGGTAATATTTCATATTATTTTCATTATTAAATTAGCCTTCCAGAAAAACGTCAAAATTTTAAGTGTCACGTTAGAGTTCACCCTGAAGAGACTAGACACCAAATTATTAATAGTAAATTACATGTTTGTCAAAAATTACTTATTGGAAAACCATTATAAATTTTATCTATAAAAATAAGTTCATCAACATTTGAAATTATGAAAAAAGTACAAGATATATTTTTGAAAAATCATTGGCTAACCAAAAAAGATTGGATGATCTTAAGGTGCGGTATGAGAATTGAATGTTGCATTCGCTAACATTGGGAGACTTTAGAAAAAAGTAAAAGGACCCATATTCACTATTGCAGCACCATAAATAAAATTTAGTTTGAACGCAAAATTTTGAATCATAACAAAAGGTTTGGAAATGATATGAGCGCTGTTATTTGACGACAATAGTTCTAGCTAAAATTTGGGATGTAAAATTATTTCTTTAGTAAACAATATTCAAGCTGCTGAAATAATAATCCCTAATTGTTAGTGCGTGTTTTTAGACTAGCTGAGTTAGAAATCACTTATTCTACAGAAAGAAGTATTATAACCTTTATTAAGATGTATCATCATTTCTAACAATAAGAACTATCGCAAAAACCAGTGAATTAAAAAACAAATTACTGTAACCCTACTTTTAACAGCACTATGGGTATTCTCACCTTTAAACACAATACAACTACGTGCTACAAATTTCATAATACGGTGAACTAATAGCAATCTTCTGGATTTTCAAATGGATTCAATAAATTCAAAAATTGCTGAAAAAAATGAATTACAGTTTGGGGAGAGTGCAAACATTTGATAAACTTGGTTGATAAACTTTACGTGAAAAATAAAGTCGTACCTTTCTAGTCAAACGATAAACATTGGATGTAAAGCAGTGCATTTTTCTACTGTACAAACAAAACCAAACTTCCCTTAAATCTTTTTTCTATTGTTGATCATTATTTTCCAAAGGGTCTAGTAGATAAAATTCTGAACCCACAACACTGTGATCATTTACAAAAACAGAAAATTAAATTTTTATATCAATCATTTTGATGTAACGCTTAAACTTAATCTTCCATTATATGCTTTCTAAAACTCACACTCTGTAGGACCCTTCTTTTTATTTTTTCATTAGTTTTTTTGCAGTATTTTTACCTATATGTATATAT
Organism: Acrocera orbiculus; assembly: GCA_947359355.1. Classification (NCBI taxonomy): domain Eukaryota; kingdom Metazoa; phylum Arthropoda; class Insecta; order Diptera; family Acroceridae; genus Acrocera; species Acrocera orbiculus. Next base: position 29,952,369 of record OX375757.1, read on the forward strand.
TATATAACTTCATACAGCTGTCAGAAAGACTCTAGGAAAAGAGAAACGCAGCCAAAGAACTCTAAATGAGTTGTTGAATCTGTTAAATATCCTTTTATCTCAGATAACATTTAAGATTTTCAAAACACTGAAGCAACTCAAAATTTTCACTTTGAAGGAGATATTCAAAAAAAGATTGAAAAACTACTTTTTGAAAAAATAATCAAAAAATCCTTTAAAGGAAGGTTTAACCAAAAGGATTCAGCAATCAATGTTCAAAAGTTAGTAAAGTATTCATGCAACTTTTGTTTGAAGGTTCATTAGTAACAAATAAAAATATTTCTTAAAAATTAAAGTTTTAAATGTGCTTCACTTCTGTTTGGTTGAAAACAAATACTTTTCTGTTTAGTTTCATATCAATACACAAATAACGAATGAGGAGACTTTAACGACATTTCCGCTTTTTAATGCATTTCTCTTATTAAAATTTTTAAAAAACCAATTACTATAGTTATTAACTTATAACCCTATAAAATATATTTTACAGCCGATCCTAAATTTAGTGCACCAATAATGAATATAACGGTACCAGTTGGAAGAGAGGCATTGCTGACCTGTGTTGTTCATGATTTGGGTACCTTTAAGGTAATTATTTATTTTTGAGATTTCTAAATTATAGTTTTTAAAAAATTGTTGGCCTTATTATATGGTAGTGTTTTTCTTTTTTGAAGATTGAAAATAAAAGGAATGTTTGAATTTGCTACCTAGAGTGTAATTTAAATAACCTTTTTATATTTTGGAAACAAAGCTCTCTAAGCTCCAAAGCTCCAATTTTTGACTAAAACACTTTTCGCAATTTGAGCTAGAAACACTAAACAAAATTACCTATGAAGTTAAATTGAACTCAAATTTTTTTTAATCATTATTCGTTATAGTCCTTAAATAAATATTTCCATGAAATAAGGATAGAAATTTAAATAGGAGTTTTCACAAATTTTTAAAAATATTACAATTAACAACAAAAAGTATTTTTGTAATGAAACAATGAACTTAAATAATAAATAGTTGCTTACAATCAACCTGTTAAGGTATAAGGCGTACTTTTAGATCTCTGGCGTATATCTTTTAGAATTCCAGAACTGCATTTCAATAGTAGCCATATTGTTATACTTTGACGTAAAATACTATTGAATTTTTCAAGTTTTAATTTTTTCATATTTTCATACACTTAATAAATTGTAGCCTTTTATTTAAACATATTTCTATTTTCAATTCTAAATTTTTTTTTTCATTATTTAGAATAAAATCAATAGACTCTTTGTAACTTTATCCCTTCTGTTAAATTTCATCATGCATTCATCATGTTTAATTTACTAAAAGAGATTTATTAGGAAAAAATTATTTGAAATTTGAAAAATTGTAGCATTAATAAATATATATTTTGGCTTTTTTCCAAAATCCTTTTCTTTTATTGTTCATATTATAATCGACCACGTTTTCGTAAACTTCAAAGAACTTTCTTCAGATTTTACACATTATATGGCAGTTTTGAATGCTTCCATTAAAGTAATTAAATTTTTTTTTTGTCCTCTTTCAGGTAGCCTGGTTGCGTGTTGACACACAAACCATTCTAACAATACAAAATCATGTTATTACGAAAAATCATCGGGTTGGTATTACGTACTCAGAACACAAAACATGGCAGCTTAGGATTAAGGACATCAAACAGTCGGACAAAGGCTGGTATATGTGTCAAATCAATACAGATCCTATGAAAAGCCAAATGGGCTATTTGGATGTTGTAGGTACTTGTCAAAATGCCTTCTATATTATATCCTTCCTCCTTTCATTCTCATTTCTTTCTCATACTACAAAATTGAATCTCCCTAATCTCTTTGAATTTGTTAAGTTAAAGCCATTACTAAATTATTTTGGAGTTTTTGTGATTGAAGGAGGCTGTTTGCGGTGATTTAATGGGGATAAGCTAATCAAATAAGTGCCTTTCTGATTTTCCACTGATAATAGTTAGTATTTCCTCTTTTTGTTTTTTGTGGTGACTTTAAGTCCTTTATGTTTGATGCAATTTTGCTATCGCTTAATGTTTATGCGATGATAAATTTTGTTGTTGCCTTTTTAAGCAAGAATTTTATTTATGTATAGAAACTTTAGGAAATTAACGATTACGTGTTGTGAGTTAAAAGAAAGTTAATATAATGGTTTTAGACATTCTTCGTTAGCTGGTTGAGCTCTTTTTTGTTTTGTATACTAGGCAAGCATTTATTTTTAGTTTGCGTTTTTGTTCGTCAATTTCAGAAAATTACGAGTTAATGATTTTTGTTTTTTTAAATAAAATCATTTTATTTAAAATTATTTAATTGGATACATATTTCCATGAATATTTCTGACAAAATTTACTTTGTAATTCAATTGTCTTTAAATATTTCACAATTTTCGCTATAATATGATATGATATTAATGTTAACTGTTTTATGCTTGTATTACTTGGGCTTAATACAATGTTTTAAACTACAGTTGGATAACTATAAATTAAAAAAAAATATTCTTTTTCTTTCTTTATATACGACTATGACAAAAACAAAACAAATTTAACTTTTGAGTGTTCTCATTTGATAGTTTTCAATTTTTAAGTTTAATTTAAATCAACTAGAACATGTTAACCGTTCGTTTAATCATGGAAGTAAATTATTTGGTGATGAGTTTCACTAAGGAAGCTTAAAAGAGTTAATACTGTAAACAAAATGATCACCAACCATCGTGATATCTTGTGGGGTTTCATACTATCTAACTTAAATATTCGGATTTCGCAAAACATTCTCAAAACTTGTTAAACAGCCTTCATGTATCTATAATGCTACGTTTAGTATGTCTTAACATGAATAGTTTAATCTTTTTCAAGGTGTTTGCTCAGTTCTTGTTTATGAAACAAGAAGAATCCAAAATATTTTAAATAATACAAAGCTAAAAGTAAATAAAAAACTGCTATTTTGACTGTAGAATTCGATTAGACCTGGAAATTATTGCCTCTGTTAATGCAGTATCAACATAAAATATACGTTGCTTAATGGGATATAGTGGGTTTTTTGTAGGGTATTTAACAACACTTTTGGCAATTCTAATTAATGTAATAAAATATACTATATTTTTTAAGGGAATATTACCAAGCAATATAAACTATTTTTATGAGATTTAAAAATAACACTATGAAAATATTGTTTTATCTCAGGCTTGATTTATATGTTGCCTGTACTGCATACCTTTAAGTGAAACAACTACAAAATTCTACGTGGCTAAATCGTGTGAGTTTTGCTCTTCTACCATTTAAGTTTTTTATTCAGCTTTTATAATGAAAACAATGAAAACAAATAAATAGTGATCATTCTGTGAAAAAATTAACAGTTACTATTTTAAGCAAATAAAATATATTAAAAGCCGCTTAAAAATAACAAATTAGGTAATTGTCGGAATTAAAATATTGAGCGTTTAGAATAGTTATCATGCTAACCAATCTTTTGTTACTTTCAAAATATTTGTAGATCTACTGTTACGTGACAGTCGTAGCTCGCTAGCCGGCTATAGTGGTAGAATTATAGGGGATGGTTGTTGCCGACGACAATCTGATACTTACTCTCGCTACTTGAAAGGGAAATTCCAAAGACAAGAGCGCTACGCTTGAAATAAAAGGGCTGGATGCTGCAGAAACAGAAAAAAATTAATTAAATGAGTGAAAAGAAACTCGAGACAAAGGAGTTAAGCCCTTGTACTCGTCCATCCTATGATTGAGCCGTCTGACCTGAAAAATAAAAAAAATAAAAGAGGAGAGGGTGATTAGGACATCTTAATAAATAAAAATTTTAATTATTCTGGTTCATCCTTACTTAATTCAACAGTATAGAAATAAAATAAAAATAATATAAAATAAAATCTAAAGTGGAAAAATAATAATTTGTGAACCAACACAAAAAAAACCCAAATAATTAATTTAAATAAAAAGTATTTCATAACAAGATCCTAGGACTAATATTTAGAAAAAAAAAGTATATATATATGGTATGAAAAAAATATAAAAGGAAAAAATTCCAAAGATTAATTTAAACAAAAGTAATTAAGAAAACTTATATTTAATAAAGTTATGTTTTAAGTTAATGAAAAACTAGCGGTACTTACATGAATCTTAAAGTGGGCCCAGCAAACTCCGGAAAACCTGGAATAAAAATTTTCCGCTCTTCTCTCCAATATATTTAATTTTGCTTAATTTGACAATACAAAAAAAAGTTTACTTTACAATAACAAAAAAAGTTTTAAGCAATTTTGAAATCAGCTTTAAGCCTTCTGATAATAATTAATTTGTTTTAACTTATCAAATTATTTTTTTTTTGTGTTACAATATATGACACTATATTGATTTATCTTTTATAATTGGTGCATTTTAAAAGATCCTTTAATAATTACTAAGTTTTACTAAGTTTCAATCCTTTCATTTTCCTTATTATTTCTTATAATTCTATAAATTAAATCTATAAATCTTTTTGTTTTCTATAAATTTGTAGATCCTTAGAAAGTTTTTATAGTCGTTTCTTGATCCTTACCGCCCTTCATTATTAATTAGAATACTCCTATAGTTTCTTTTTTTTCGTTACTAGATAGTTCACTGTTTTTCTTTTCTTTTTTTTCAGTCAAAGAAAATGTTTGACGCTACACACACAGATGTACATAAATATATATATATGTATTTGAAAGTATATACACATATACAAGCCTCAAACTCCAAAACTATGTGTAGATTTTTATGTACTCTAAATGCACTAATATCTTTGTTTCTTTTATATATATATATATTTTTTTTTTTTTGTTTAGTAAGCTAGTACAGTAGATTTTATAGAATAAAAACCCCAAAATGTACAAAAAGAGTTATCTCATTGGCCGCTCACATCGAGAATATAGCTCGCAGTAAACTTTTTTTTTTTCTTGCTTTTCTAATCCTATATGCATATATTCTTTAAAGAATCTATACTCTTTGACACTAGAACCACCAAAAACTCACTTCAGAAAAAAAATTTAACGTAAGCTTAACGCTCTGCCTTCTATAAAAACCTAACGCCGACTGAAGCTTGCTTTCCAATCAAAGTAGATTTCTGTCAATGGAATTCTTATCAAATTCCCGTTGCCAAAATCCAGTCTGCAACTAAAAAAAGCTTCAAACAAGCAAGTAGAAAATATTTTTAAATATATCTTTCTGCTTGCTTATCAGCAGGTGTCCGTTACACTACCATCAACATCAACATCAAAAGAATTTTTGATAAGGACTTGTTTGACCAATTTCTCTATTTTCTAAGATCGTCAATCTTTAATTAAATCAAACTTTAAATATCTCTGAAAACCATGAATAATAGCAGATACTCAGAAATATTTAAAAAATAGACAGGAGTGAAAAGCACACATGAGGCTAGAAGCTTATATTCAATAATACATTTACTATATGGAACTTTTTATTTTTGTATTTTTTCCCTTATTTAAGAAACGTAAAAAAAATCTTAATAGTCATATAAGTTGGATTAAATAAATAAATATGAAACGTTATTCTCAACCCTCACATAGTAAAACAAAAATTTACAGAAACTTCCTTAAGAAAATTTTATTGTAATTTTAATTACAAGTCATTTAAAAACTAGTTCAATCTTTGTTAAATTGTACATAGAAGTCCTCTTGGCTTTGATTATATTTTTTTAACAAAACAAATGAAAAAGAAGACGCACCCTCAGAATGAAAAATGGAGAAATGGATTTAAGTAACAAAAGTGCTATTGCGACAACTATAAAAATCCCTTTATTTTGGTTTTGAGACAATAACATTACTCTAATACTCTTAGTCACGAAACCCTCGAACACAATAGTGACAAGATTCTTTTTATCACATATCCTATAACTACGAGTATGATACTCAGAGAGGTAATTTTGAAAAGATGAAACATATAATCGTATTTATATATGTATTTTATGCTTCTAAAAAATTGTAAAGGAAGAGAAAGGGCATTGGCCATCAAATTATATTACCATAAATTGCTATTTTTTTTTCTAGTCGGAATAGTAAAATTCATATCTTAATAACTAATATCCTAAAGAAAAACTTCCGCAGAATATACATGCTCCTCCTTATCCTTCAAGTAGCATATAATTTTCTACACATGTGAAAATATTAAAAAAAATTGTATTTTATATTGGCGTCGGGTTTAGTACCACCGGATATCCTGGATTATCCAACAAGTACGGATATGGTAGTTAGAGAAGGTAGTAACGTGACGCTTAAGTGTGCTGCAACTGGATCACCAGAGCCCACTATAACATGGAAACGAGAAAGTGCAGGACAAATTGAGTTACCAAATGGAACTGAAGGTGAGTTTTTGGTTTTTTACAATTCAAAGATCTTTTATTTCATATAAAATTCTCAACTTTTATTGCTTAGTGATTGTATTAAATAATTTAATGATAATTAAATGGCTTAAAACAAGAAGGAAATCAAATAAATTGAAAGCAATTTCCAATTATTCGTAATTACAGCACAAGTACTAAAGTACAGGTTGAAAGTTTTTAGCTATTTGAAGTATTTTAATACGAGCAATTTTATGCAATTGCTTGTAGAATGTTATATGCTATGTTAGCTCAAATTTACCAAACTACAAAATTTTTTTTCATTCAGTTTGCTTACATCGTAGTTTTTTTTTTGTAAAAGGACTAAATATGATGGTACAATGCCATAATTATGTACGATTTAGGTTTAAAAGGAGAAAAAAATTATTTACACAAGCAAACAATAACTACAAAACATAAATTTGAAAAAAATTTCTGATTAGAATTATATTTGACTGTTTTGTGAAAAAATGCATAAATAAAAATTAATGAAGCTTTTTTTCCATTTTTCTGCATACAGTGAATTTTAAAACTTGCGATGTATACAAGGCAAATTTTTTTGATGATTTTATTAGTTATATTTTTTTGCGTAAGTCAAAGTTTTGTTTTAATTTGCAAGCTTTAATTTATCAAAGGAGTTTAATTTTTTATGTAAACTTGTATTTGTGTAACAATCAAAGTATGTTTTATGTTTAATTTTGTCTAAAGATAAAAATGTCTCATTTGTTAATTTAGAAGTATATAATATTGCATTTATAAATTGAAGTTTTGAATATAGTGCAAAAAAATGGAAGGATAATTAGGTATTAACGATGAAAAAACTTGTCAATTTAGTTTAAAATTTGAAAACGTTTTAACTTTGGAAATTTTCAATCGATGGCTTAAATTGATTCATATGAACCAAGCCTCAAGAAGTAGTTATTATGGCTGAAAATATTTATTTGGCTTTGATAAAGACTATTTTAGTGCTAAAAAATCACTATCAAGTAAAAAAAATTTCTCCCACACGCGCTGTAAGTAAAATTCCACACCATGGTGTATTATTTAGTTCTATAAAGTATGGAAAGAGCTCCACTGATAAAATCCTGCCGTAAAAACTTCTTGAAGTGAGTGATTTAAGTAGCTCTGATTCGTGTGAGATTTGAATAAGATTATGAAGTTTGATTGAATTATGTAATGTATTTTAACACATTTGTTAATAAAAATAGACTTTTATTTATGAAAATTTTATACTGTCAATGAAGTAAAAGAACTAAATCAATTCCTTATACCATTGAATGGGAACAGAAAGATTAATAATACTTTTCACCAAACTCATTTACAACTTTATATTAATAATTATTGTACTTAACACAATTTATTATTTTTTAATGAATTTTTCAATAAATAAATTAATAACTATTACATTTGATGCAGAAATTCGTAATTGTAATAAATGATACCCCAAACTTTTATTATGTGTGGTACAAAATTCCAAATGAATTTAGGGAAAAGATTTAATTATCCTTCTGTTCCTGTCCAACGGTATAAAGCATTATTTTTCTCGTTTTAGTTTATTGATTGTATGAAATGGTCATAAATAAAAGTCTATTTTAATAACCAAGTCGCAAGATTCTCGTCTATTTCTGTGCAGAACTGGGAAAACGTTAATATTTTGATTAAAATTTTTCTACCATTTAACCACCTCTTAAAAAAACATTTTATGTAAGCAAAGTTTGAGCAAATAGCTTATAAGCAAGTACTTCAAACATTAATCATTATTTTTTACAGAAAAAAGCCAGTTAAATAAAAGTCTCTACAAATTGTATCATTATTTTCAACATAAGGTTTTTACTTAAAAAGGCAAATGTTGCACTGAAAAGCAATAATTATTTCATTATTATATTAATAATGAATTATAAGGTAGACCGGGAATCAACGTCGCACTTTTGATATTTTTGCTTCTACAGCAAAAAATCGAAAACAAGAAAAAAATTAGTGACACAGTCTTATAGTAGGACATAATAGCAACAATTTATAGAAGAACAGTTTTTAGTTTGTGGGCTATTTTTTTTTCTATTAATTTTGAAGTAAGTTGCTTAAAATGGTTGATTTTCAAAATCCCGGTGTCCAACGCCGCATATTGAATATTAAAGGGCATGGTCATTTATGTTTTAAATAAAAGATATCTTTTACTTAAATCTACAAAATTTTATTATTTAAAGAATGGAAAATTAAAAAATTATTAAGAAAAATATTTTTTTTGTTGTGCTTTTTTCTTTAGAGGTTTTGTTTTTGAAATTTGTTTCGTTCCAATAAACATTCTCTCTCAGGACTATCTGTCAAGATAGAAGTTTTTCCTGGCTTACGATTGCGTATTTCATGTAAAATTGAAGAAAACGATGATGTGCTGTCGTTCAATGACTCATGTACTGATGTATTTTGTTCACTTATTGGTAAAAAGTCCTGTTCTGAAAATATATCTTGATTGAACGGATGAATTTCTGCTGCAGTGAAATCAGAAATAATGTTGCTTCTAGTGAAATAGTTATCGAATGATTTTTTCACAATTGCAGGTATATCGAAAATAGTCATCGCATGAGCAACATTTGAAAACATCCAAGCATCACTGGCACTGTTGTAAAATTTTTTAAACGATCGAAAAACGCTTCTATCAAGTGGTTGAAGCTTGTGAGAGCAATGGGGTTGGAATGTATTAACAGTTGGAATGTATTAACAGTTATTCCGTTTGCTCGACCGAATTAACTCGTGCTTCACAATGATTTCACCTAAAGTCTTCTCAATTTTTTCCGGTGAATGGTGCCGACACATACGCTTACACTATCATTTTTCACTTTTTTAATCATTTTTGTTTCATTTTGTTTTGCTATTTTTCGATTTTGATTTAGCCATTATTGCTTATAATCACTGAAAATAATAAAAAATAACAAAAAAATATTTAAGAAATAATTCAATTTAATACAAATAAAAAATGCGACGTTGCACCTCTTTGCAGTGCTTACCAAATGATGTAAAAAATGAATAAATAGCAAAAAACTTCCTCCAAATTAATATTAAATTTTACTAGGAATAATGAAATACTTTGAACAAAATTTATATTTTAAATATTCGAAAAATTTACTTAAAGACACAGACAAAAAAGAGTTGGACTACAAAAAAACACACTTTTTGCCATTTTATATAGTTATATTTGATCGCCAAACTTTTTGAATGAGCTTAGTACAATATTACCAACATTCGCAAGCAAAAAAAAAAATTGTTTCGGAAAAAAATGGCGGTGCAGGGTTGCATACCCTGCGGCATTGGTTCCCGGTCTACCCTACATAAATAAATATAATAGCATAAATAAAATATTTTCTTATCTTCTTTGGTAAAAAATTAATAGTAATAATTAATAATTGAATAGTTTATGGTGCCTAAAAATTGACAAACTTTAGTAATACTTATTCAAACTGCTCCTTGAATATTAGAATTTGAAACAAGAGAAATAACTCAATAGTACCCGTCACTAATTCCATCTTACAGTACAGCATCTTTATTACTTTCATTAGTAATGAAAGTAAAGAAAGTGAAGTCAAAGAGTTTATAACCATTAATTTTGTTCAACTGATGCTTTGAAAGGAGACAAAAAATAAAAAGGTAAAATAAACTAAAAGTTGAATACTTTCTAAATGCATCTGATTTTTGAATCAACGAAAGGCCATGAATTTCCTTGCATGTCTGATATCCAAATTCATTCAAGTTGTACTTTTTATTGTGCCAAAAGTAAGAATAAAATTTTATGCAAATCTTGTCCATAGAAAGTGGTTTTTAATAAGAAAAGAAATTGCTTAAGAAAAATTTTTAAAATAAAATTTGTTATAAAAATTTAATAGGACTAACCTAAAGTTTGTTTTGAATATTTGTTCACTATTGCGACATATGAAAAAGTGTATGATTAAAGACTGAATTTTTTAATAAAGAAAATACGCAAACCAACACTTATTTTATGTAGTTGAATGGTATTATTAATGACAATATTGAGATTTAAAACAAATTGTTTACCTTTTTTTACAGTTACAAGTGTCGAAGAATCAAATTTGATATTTCCTCGAGTTAAACGTCAACATATGGGTCCTTATTTGTGTATAGCTTCAAACAGGATTCCCCCTTCCGTTTCAAAGAGAGTTATCCTTGTAGTGCATTGTTAGTAACTACCAGCATATATGTATTTTTATAATTTTGAATAATTACAAATGATTTACTCTTCTAGTTCCCCCAATGATTACCGTACAAAATCAATTGGTTGGTGCAGTCGAAGGTAGAGATGTTACGCTTGAATGTCAATCAGAAGCTTATCCTATAGCAATAAACTACTGGACACGTGATAAGGGTGAAATAGTACCTCCAGGTATGCATATAGTATTTAAATAATTATTATGTAAGTCTAAGGATTGAGAATTGAGTTTGATTATAACAAGGTATTTTAATTGGAGATTTTGATAGCAAATTGGGTCAATATTGAAAATTTAATCCTAATCTGCAGTAGAGTTTTTGGTTAATTAGGATATTTTTTTTTCAAAAAGATAAAGACATTTTAAAAAAAATATATAGCATTATTAATTTAATATATACTTATAATTAGTCCCATAAAATTAGAAAGGAAGAAGAAATAATTCTATTGTAATACCTTTAATTAATTAAAGAATTTGTTTTATCGTCCTACTTATTAAAAATCTTTTCTTCAGTGATATTTGCTAAAGAATGTGCTATGGATTTTTTTAAGTGAACAGATTTCAATTGATTCATGTAACAAAATTTTAATTATCTCTAATTATTTGGGAGCTTAGGAGGTCGATAAAACGATATTTGATTTTAATTTTGGTGAGAAAAGTAATTCAATATGCTAAAGATAATCACTTGAAACTTGATAGGTGATTCATAAGTTCTTTAAAAAAATGAGCCAAAATCATACTGAAATTATTGAAAATCTGAACATTTGCATTTCTAGAGGTAAAAAGAAAATTTCACGGTCAGCTGCGATGCATTAAAATCTAAAGATTACTTTTCTAGTAGAAATATTATTAAGGGTTTCACAAATAAATTTATTTGTTAATTATATTCAAAAGCAGGTCTAATCAAGCAAATTAAAAAGTTTCAATTATAAATTACTTTTAAAATTTAGTTTTTGAGTCTTGAATTTTATAATGATTGGAGTAACTGATGTACATCTTTGCTTACTCAGCCCTATAAAAGGCTTAGGGTTAAAATCTCAATATGAAATTTTTGCATATTACATCAATCATGGTTTTTTTAGTTTTATTTTTTTTTTTTATTATTATTATTGCAAATCAAACAAACAATACAAAATATTTCATAGGCAAATGGTCAGAAATAATGAACCAATATTACCACCTAATTCAGTGAGTCATTTATAAAATGATTTAATATTTTATGCTTAGTCTATAAAAGATTCTTTAGAAAAGGGTTAGCGATTATCAAGTGAAATCCTTATTCAAAATTGGTTAGAAATAATGGTTGAATTAACATCTATGCCATTAAATACGTTTGGCAGGGTAGAAGCTAACCCTTGGCTAATACATCAAATTTAATTTTTTATACACAATACCATATGACAGCAGGGATAATAATGGTAAATGCTTTTTATTTAAATTTTGAGGACTTCATTAGCCAAGGTTTATATTTCTTATAATATATTAAATGCAATTCTATAAATAATGATTTTTTTCTGCGTTTCAAAAATATGCTCAGTCTTTGATGTAGAATTTGGTCATTTGGACACAATTACTTTTTGAAGATAGTAATGCGTTGGCTGAGGTTAGATTTAGCTTTTAAGTGACTTAAGTTTCATCGTTAACTTTTGCATAACTTAACTACTTTAGAAATAAAAAAATAAAATCTTTTGTAATAAAAAGTAGAAGAAATTTTTTTTTATAATAAATTATATGCTCTAGAGTGGAGATTGCAAACGTTACAAGTATGAAACAGATTAAACGCTTTTGAGAAAAATCATAAAATGCTAACTTGTTTTGTGTTACAGTGATTGAATTGTCGAAATGCAGTTCTCCCGCTAATCATTTTATTATCTTTGTTGTTATGGCAGAAGTAATGGAAAATTAATTTATTCTTTTCCATTCGTTTCACAGAATTAATGCTTTTTGTGGAATTATCGGTAAAAAGAAGAAAATTTTTTTTTTTCGAGAATTAAATTAGTATTTAATTAGTATAATATTTAAAATGATGATATATTACCTTTATGTTTATTATATGTCATTGTTTTGAACTTATTGCCAACCATTACAGATATTTTTCCCTTATTGCGGAAAAAAAGAATGGGTTGTTGAACGAAAAATTGCTTACTTCTAGAACATTTAATTACTTAGAACTTAATAACTCGCTTTATTATACTAAAGTGGCTCTGCCAATAAAATTTTTAATTACACAAAAATTAACATAAATTTAAATTAAATGAAATATGCTTTAAGCGGGGAGTATGGTTTAGCACCTTTTAATAACAGAATTTTTTTTTGTATTTTCTTATAGTTTAATATTTCAAAAATATAATCCCAAAACTTTAAAACGATTCAAGCAAAACTGTCAAAGTTAGCAGGTAATTAAAGCCAGGTAACTAAAGCCATAAATAAGCATTTAAAATTTTTAAACGTGTTTTCCTTAAAACTGCTTTTTCAGAGGCGGTGTTTACTACCGTTCAAAAAGTACACTACCGATTCACGTCAAACTTGGTACACACTTCCTACATAAAAAATACCTCCCCCCAACGTTGAGTTTTAGAATTTTTTTTTACATTAAGAGGGTTTTCCGCTTACAAAATGACGGAATTTTTCGTCAAAAATAACAGTTTTCACTTTAAATGAGCACCAACATTTTTCAACTTTGATTAAATTTCAATGATTTTTGATTTTTGGTAATTTCCGGCTGAGATACAGTGAACACCGCAAATCATCTTTTACCGGAAAGGTTCCAGGGAAAGCTATGTTACCGGCTTGTTTGTAAATATTTTTTAACAAAAAAATTATAAAATATTGCTAACATCATGCTTAATAAAATTTACAAAAACATTGAATAAATTTCCTTAATCAACATTCATAAAAAAAACTCACGAAAAAAGTGATTTTTTTTATGCTTAGAACCATACGAAGTCTTAAGAAAAGACTTCAAAAATGTGATTCGGAAAATAATTGTATTTTGTTTTTCATAATGTAAAATGTCTGAACGAATGCATGAATTTATATTCTCAATTCGTATATCGAACTTTTATAGTAGGAATAGGATGTATTGCAAAAAATGTTCCAGTTTGATGCACTTAACTTCTTGTGACCAAAAATTGTCTTCTAATACTTTATACTAATACTTTAGCTTAGTATTGATAAAAATGTGTTTTACATTTTATACAAGTTCTTAAAACAAAAATTTATATTCTCTAAATATTAATTTCAACCTCTTGCACCTCTCGTCTAATCTGATCATAATATTAACTTATGTCATAATACACAAAACAAAAATTTTAATTAAAAAAATTTTGATCTTTATTTGATGCTGTAAGGTTTTTAGCTGAGGAAAAATTACAAAACTATTCAGCAAAATGTTCTTGCAGGGTTTCATATGAAGTTTCATTGTATTGAGGCATAGAATTTTCAATTTAATTTAAAACTAAAGTTGATTTTCAATATAAAATAAAATTATAGTTTTTAGCAAAAAAAAAAATGCCGAAATATGAATAGCTACAATTTTTTCATATTTAAAGATTTTTAAATCATATTTTGTTAAAAGAATATATACCACATTTAACCAAAAATTATGATCTGTACGTTTTCGAAAGAAATGTACTTGTTAAAAATTTGCATAATTTGCTATTCATATAAAAACTTTACCACTTAATTAGAAGTAATACAAAGAAGAGTTTCCTTTATTCGTGGCTGCTTATATAACCAATTAATATTCCTAACAATTTGTTCAATTCGCAAGGTTTTGAATCTTTTAACAGACATTTGTATTGGCAGTGGTTAGCTAAAACTGACATCATATTGTCAATTTAGTGATTGTTACTAACTGACTATAATGGTAAAAGTATATAATTACCATAAAACTTTTCTCTTTTAATTTCAGGTGGACGATATATTTCCAATTTATCTGAAGTTAGTGAGTACAGAGTCATTATGAAGTTACAAATAAGCCATATAAGTGTCTCAGAATTTGGAACATATCGTTGTGTGGCCAAAAATTCACTTGGTGATACAGATGGAGTGATTAAGTTATATAGTATGTATATAGAAAATGAATTATATAATCTAATGATGAAAATAAGCAAACAAAATAAATAGATACCCATTTTTAATACTTCTTCTGTAAATTTAGTATGAACTCAAAGAAGACTAATTTGTTACAAACTTTTTCACCCTAAAGCGTTTCTACTAATGAAATTTCTTATTTACTAAACAAGTGCTACTTCTCATCATGAATAAATTATTATTTATTTATTTATTTTTTGATAAATTATGAAATCGTTATTGAAACCTTTTAAAATCTCTATGCAGGAATACCACCAAATGCAGTTAATTCATTTGACTTGTACGAAGGGCGTTTAAAAGGTAAATTTATTATGGACATAGAAAAGTTATATTCCTTAATCCGATTTAATTGAGCTGCTCTTAAGTATGCAATCAAAGTTTAACATAATTTATAAAATTATAAATTTTGATTCTTATAAAGACTGACTAATATTTGAATTTGAATTTTTATTTAAGGAAAGAAACGTAAAGGAAATGAATTATGGCAGAATACAAACAATGATTTAGGTGATGACTCAGAAAATCCAGGAAAACGGAAAGGTATACAAATGAAAATATTTGAGGAGACTATCTAACTTTTACTATACGTTCTATTCAATCATGATATTTAATGATTGGTAAACAATCATTAAAAAACAACATTGAATAACTCTAGACTCGATAAAACTTTTTTGAATATTTGCTTTTCATTATTATTTTTTTAATTAGTGGATTTTACTATCCTTGAAATGATCTAATTGGATATTTTATTGAAAGACTATTAAGAAAATATAATAAATCAGTTCAATTTAACTACTTGCAAATAACTTGAATTAGTGAATTGTATAATCAATTTTGTCGCTGACAAAATATTGATTGAGGAGTCTTAAAAAATAACTGGTTCTTTTGGTCGGTATTGTTTTCATTAAGTGTGAGTGACTGAAGTTTTCTTTCTATTTAGGATTACTATATTTATTTATATTCTAACTAAAATAGGTTTTTAAATGGATTTTGTAAAACATATATTTTATTTAACTAGCAAAAAGCTAATTGGACATTAAATGAACCTTAAAAGTTGTCATGCCTTAACAATAAGCAATATAAAGAATAAATTTCAATTTTTGAAATAATAATTTAAAATGAAAAATCCATGGAAAAATTATTCATATTTTGTCCCCTCAAAATCCTAAGTTAATACAAGAAATATTTATTTGTTTGTACTTTAATAATCCTTTAATTAACATACTAAATATTATTGGTAGGAATAGCTGCAGTGCTTGCAAGAGTTTTTTTTGAAAAACTACAAAAAAATTCTTGTGAATTTGCATAAAGGAAATGCAAAGCACTTTTTTTTTAAAGGCCTTTTGTGTTTAATCTTTGAACCAAACATTCTGCCAGATATATGATTTCTATATTTTGTGATTTAGTATATTTCTTTTAAGCATAAATCTGTTATGCTAACATAAACAAAATTCAATACATATCGCAAACTATAACTAAGGAATAAATTGAAAGCTTTAAAATAAAAAACAAGTGAAATTTGCAGCAGGGCTTCATTCATCAATTTTTCTATTTTCAGATGTTATCCTTGGAGAGGAGGATGATATCTATGACACTTCATACGCAAATTGTAAAGTGGTTTCAATACAATACATAACGATGTTGACAGTTTTAGGATTGATACTAGCCCTCTGACAGAGTCTAACATGAATATAATGTATACATAATATGTATTCATGTACATATACAAAAATAAAAGGTTTTGGACATTAACCGTATGAACATATCCTAGTGGAGATATTTACCTTGATCAGAAAATTTTACGTTGTAGCACTGTATATACCAGTAATAATGAAAAGAGCAGCTAAAATAATTTTAAGTATGTAGATTATATTATTTTATATTAGATAAATATTTGTTATTAAATTATTAACAAAAAGTTGAAGTAAAAAGAAAATAATTGTTATCTACCTTTAATATTCAGTATTTAAAATTGAAATTTATGCTTTCATATAATACTGTGGTATAGAAATTAAATTTTTTGTTAAAATTGTAAAATATATTACAAGTTAGTTTTTTGTTATTGAAGCTGCTTATATCCTTTTTCCCAAAAGCATATAATTTTCGCTTTGTTTTACAATTAAAAATTAATTTTTAGATAATATCAATATTATAAATTTTAACTGAAGTGGTTTACTTGTTTTTATAAATAGGGTTGAAAAATGCTAGCTTACCAAAAATTGACTTGCTTTTTCCTATAGGTATTCATATATAGTATTTTAATGAAATCTTTGTAAAAGAAATTCTAGAATAACGAAATCATTGAAGGTACTGAAGAATAGAAGCAGAAAAAAACTAATAGTCTCTAGAGTGAGAAAGTGTAAAAATTTGTTTTTCATTTGAATAAAAAACAAAATCCATGTCTGCTTTATTTTGGTTTTTTCATAGAGTTTTTCATAGCTTATGACATTCGTGAAAAAAATTTTCCAGCCAAATAGCAAAAACATTGATTTGTTAGATCTAAGCTGTTTATAATAATTTTCATTTTTGCAGCTTTTAAATGCACATAATAAATGCCAAATATATAGAAAATTATACGTGTTATTCGTGGCAGAAGGAAATTTAAATTTACTTCATAGTTGTCATACCAAATGAGTAAACTTTATTTTTACAGCACAAAAGAATTGCATTCACCACGTGCTACAAATTTGAGCATATAGCATTTAACTGTTACAATTAGTCACATAATATTTTTATTTATAACTAGACATATTCCTTTTCATTTTTTCCCTTTCACAAAAAAATACATTTTTTAGTAATTAACAAAAATTTGTTATTTCAGAGAATGAACACAATATTGGTTCTTACTTAATATAATTGTAATATTTTTTAACGTTTTGTCATCAGGACCATGCTATTATGTTTTTACTTCAACAGTTCATTAATGACTGCTCCTTTGTCAGATAATTGTTTGAAGATAATTATGTATTCTACTTGAAACAATTTTGAGCGTGTTAATTTTGTAAAAATTATGTATCGCAAATAACTATAAACTCTTTGTTTTTTAATCTTTAATAGTTTTATATTTTCTGCATTTATTTTATTTTTATTCAATTTAACAATTATTTTATTATTTGAGTAAAACTAAATTCAGATAATGAAGTGTTAAAATATACTTCCTAAGAAAGTAAATTATAGTTAGAATAAAATAATAAATATATTTAAAAATTTTCATATAAATAATTGGCAAGATTTCTATTTCGTGAAATTTAAAAAAAAGAAGTAAAGATTAGACTTGGTTAGTCCAAAACTAATTCGGTTTAATTGCAATAATTTGGGATTTGGAGATATAACTTTCAATATTTTTAAAGTTGTTTAATTATGGTTTTTGTTAAGTACCCGAAATTGACCATGTTTGTTATTAAAAAGAATTTTATATTTTACACCGGAGCTTTTGTGAGTTATTGTGTTTTGTAAGTTTTTTCCTTAAGAAAATAATTATATAAATATGTAATTCTCCTTATCCTTCAAGTAGCATGTAGTTTTCTACACATGTGAAAATATTAAAAATATTGTATTTTACATTGGCGTCGGGTTTAGTACCACCGGATATCCTGGATTTTCCAACTACTACAGATATGGTAGTTAGAGAAGGTATAAAGCAACGTGATGCTTAAGTGTGCTCACTATAACATGAAAACAGGAGAGTGTAAGATGATTTGAATCACCATAATTAAGCATGATTGCATTATATTATTAATTGATGGCATTAAATAATTAGTTTCTGTTATTTTATGTTTTCATTAACTCTTAAAACTTTTGCTTATTTTCTAGCATCTAAAAATTCATTTAATTAAGTTTGGTTAGTTGTTAGTTGTTATAAATTTATAAATATTCCAGAAAGATTACACAACTATTATATCTTTAGATAATAATGTACAGTGATTTTAAATTAAAATACGATTTAAATAGATTATGTATAAATTCTATGTCTTCCTCAAAATCATTACACTTTAATTAAAAATTTATTAATAATAGCTTTATCTAATTAATAATTATAATAAATAATTTGAAAATGAGTATACTTTAAATTTATTGAAACTCAATTGAATTTTTATTTATTTTTTCCATTAAATAGTAAATAAAGTCTTAAATTTAATACTTGTTAGGGTTATATATTTCGTGTTATCAAATTAGAAGTTACTGTTCAAATGGTTTTTCACATTACATTTTTCACTATAATGAAGCATGATTACTTATATTTTTTCATTTATGAATGATAATGTTCATTAATTTAATGATTTTTTTATTGTTATAGCCATTTTTATTATCAATGGCTGATTTTTGTGCTATTAGTAAGTATTTTCTTCACTATAGGATATTATCATTTTATTATAAAGTAACCTTTTCTCTTATTTGAATGATTAGTATTCACAGGGATGATATTTTGCATAACGAGTTTAATTTTTCTTCTTAGTAATCTTCATCATGAGGTGGTTTTTCAAGCATAATTTAAAACTTAAACTAAATAAAAGATCTGGAGGGTTCTATTTACTAAAAGTATTAAAATCGAGGAATTTCTCACAAGTAGAGTGTTTTGCAAGAAAAAGTTAAAAATAGTGTAAATTGGCAAAACCAACAGAATCGTATTCCAGCTTAAAATCTAATAAATAAGCTAACAGGATTAAAGAAAAAACTAGTTTCTTTTTAAAATTTAATACAATCAACGAAAGCATATTTTAAATTATTTTAATTTGAGTGTAATAAATTCTCCTGAAATTTAACTCTTTTTTAAATTAAATTAAATTTTTTAATAAATAATTAATTAAAATAAATAGAAACATCAATTATAATGCAATATTTAATTTAAGATTATATTCAGCTTCAATTTTTATATTACCAGCTTTAAATTATTTATTTATGAAAAGGGTTACAAAATTTTTCTTTTCTTCTAGAAATATTTCTATTTATTTTGTTTTAGTTTTTTAATATCACAACACACACTAATAATACGGACTAATACGGACTTATTTAGCACTAATTGTAAGTAGGCTTAATCAACGTGATTAATTTGAGTGTTTTATTAATTTTCAGGTGTAAATTTTAATGAAAAGAGGTTTTCTGGTAGAGTTTCCAAAGGTTTCCAAAAAAATGACATAAAAAAAGTATAAGAATTATAAAAAAGTTTAACAGTTTTATAACAATGGATGCAGAACGTAAGCTTTCGTTTTAGGATCATGTCTGAGCTAAATATGTATGCTGAATATCTAAGCTTGCATGATTTACGTTAAAAGTTTTGATTTAAAGCTTTTGATTTGTTTGTTATTTGTTGTTTTTTAGTTTTCAATTTGCTATTTTCGTGTTTTTTGGTTCTCTTATTGTTTCCTTTCTTTATTGTTTTGTAATGTTTAGATAATTATAGTTAAGCTGTTAATTTTTTGTTTATTAATCAAAATGGAGCGGGCTCAACCGGTTGACAAATTCGCAACATCAGAGAACAGTAGCTAACTGCAAAGGTTTTTCGTAGAGAAGAATTGCAAAGAAGCTGAACTGCTTTCATGGAGCCTGAAAAAAATTCCTAACAAAGTATAATCTGCCAGGAAAAACGGTAGATAGAGGGTAAACTTAACCCTGAAAGTTTTTAATTTTAAGCAAAAGAAGAAACATACGGTTTTAGAAAAAGGAAGCAATTTAGTAAGAACAAAACCGAAGAACAATATTAAAAATAATAAGGTAATTAAATAAAATTAACGCGTTTAGTTAATAATATTAATCTTTTATATTTCAGAATTAGAGGGCAACAAAAAAATTTGAAGCATTCGGAACTCATGTCTATCTCAAAAATTTTCAATTGGCGATTGTTTAACACAAAAAAACGTGCAACATTTCGATATTTTTCCTAAAATGTAGTTTTACATAATTAAAATGATCAAATCAGGCTTTATTGATAAAAAAAAACAACATTTGTAGTTGTTGAGCTTATTTTACTTGGCTTATGGCTAACTTTAATACAATCTTGTTACTTACACTAAATGTATTCTCAAGAAAAATTTCCAAATAAACAAATATGAAAATCTTTGCGCAAATTTTGATTTGAGTTTAACATTTCTAAAATTCATTATGCAACTTTTTACAGTTGTAGTGATATTTTTTATAATTTGCAATAAATTTTTAGATTTATACAGGCTTTTATTGTTCTTAAAAATAATTCAGTTTGATTATACAAGAATTTTTGATATGAGCTATAGATTTAATTATTTTAAACTTTGTAATTTGTGCTACGTTACTAAAAAAATTATATACAGTAGTTTCAATTTTATTAACCAAAATGGATCAAGTTTGAACACTTTTGCACAAGATGATGAAGCCTCATATTCATTATATTGTTCGACTTCACGCTGTACTGCATAATTGGGTCCATCATTGAAATTCTTATGCTCCGGATCTAGAATTAAAATAATACTTTTACTTTTGAGTATTTTTTAAAATCGTTTTTAATAATAAATTATTATATTTTGGAAGAATTTACTTCACAAATCACTATTCTGTTAGTGTACTTCAAAGCATAGAAAAATCAGATACTTAGCTGCTGTGAAAAAAAAACTTTGGAAAATAAATGAGAAAAAAATTACTAAAATTGGATAGTAACAGCATGGTTTGCTTCTCTTGGATTGCAATTTTTATTTGGCTTGTTTTGAGGTTTAAAGTTCTCAGCAATATTACAAGCCTCACATCGCAATATCAGTAAATGCATGCAGCTCATTTTAGGGGCACTTACTTCCTTAACATTCATTAAGGGTTTAAGTATAATGAACTACATTAAAATACAAATAAACAAAATTCTTAATTGCTGAGTGCAAACGGTTTATTTGAAATTTGAATTTATCTTAGAAATGTTATAAATTTTTGCGCTATTATTCCCAAAACTGAAAATTGATTTTGATATATAAAAGTGGATTTATTAAACAAAAATGAGGTACTATCAAAAAGTTAAAAACTTTCTACAAAGACTCAAAAAATAATAGGTCACAATTGAGCTACTTTAAAATTTAAAATTGCTTTATTACTAGTTATTCAAACTTTTTAACATCCTAAACTAGTTGAACACATAAAAGTGGCCTTTTTCTATCTTTTAGTTTTTATTGATTCACTCAACATGATAGTTATATTCCTTGATTAAGTTAAGATATTACATGAAGTTAAATGAACACATAAACTTTGAAAGTTATCTTGAGAAACTTTATATCAAATATTCCAAAGACCTCACTATTTTTTTTATGATTATGGAAACTTTAAACTCTTACGAGGATTGCACCTAAGACTGTTGAGAAAAAAAGATAATAATCCTTTTGCAATTTCACTGAGTATTGCTCAGTGCCAACCTTAGGTAAAAATTTTGTAAGCTAGTCGAATATTTGACTACAACAAATTGGATGTTTATTTATTAACAAAATACTTTCATACAAATTATTGTTATGTAGGTTAAAACTATAAATAAAGAAAGAATTAAGGACTAAGCCTTGATAGTTCCTTAAGAAACGAAATTTTGAAAATTATTTTCCTTTATTTTTTGTAACTACAAGAACAATATTGACGAATAAATTTTATTATGTGTAATTTTCGGTATCGTGAGTTTTGTTCATTTTTATATTCCTTGTTTTTATGATATCTTGTAAGCGAAATCAAAGCCACTTTGCGATAAGATATTGATTCCACACACCGCACAATAGAGTTTTTTAAACAAAAAAGATTTTATCACAGTTATACTGCTTGTAACGTTTTCTATGTATCCTTTTTCATATAAATAAAATTTTTTTGGTTACAATATTTAAAGAAGAATTTGAATAATTAGAAAAGTCAAAATCAAAAATTTGGCGTTGAATAAAAGCTTCATATAATTGTAGATAAATAAATTAATATTCTGTTGTTTGCATTGAAAAATAAAAAGAGTTCTATTTCTTCTTTAACTTCCATAAATATTTGAAGATTATTTAAACAGAAGCCTATTTTTAGAGAAATTATAAGTAGTTATCTTTCATGTCTAACAATTATCAAAGCAATTGATTAGCATTAAAACAATAATATATTTTCCCAGAGTAAAATTATTTTCAGTTTTTCCATTCATAAATTTTACAAAAAAATTTATAGCATTAAAATTCAAGTACTTTCAAAGAAAATTTTATCTAGGTAAAATGCAATTATTATGACAACTTTTAATTAGTCCTTCCTTACAGTTACTGGCTTAAATATATGTTCTTAAGAAGGATTAGATTATTAGAATTAGTTATTTAACTCACAGAAATTATTGCTTTATCCTCAAATAATCTTGCTATGATGCAATATTCATGGATTAAACTTTCTTTTCTTGAAATCCTCTTAACTTGCACACTAATACTGATCTATCGTTTCGTAGTCAGAGAAAAAGATATGAAGTTTAAGAATTAGGTAATACTACTATAAAACTGTGAAAGACAAACTTTATTCGAAATTAATTAAATTTTAGTAAAACTTTCACAATAAGTACGACAATTTTCTATAAATCATCAATTTTGACTAAGGGGCTAGAAAACATTGACAGATATGTTTTGATTTATCTTTTGTAGCTCTTTAATTGCTTAGTTAATGGCTACAATAAAAATGATCGAAGGGAACATAAATTGAAAGAAAAAATATTTTTATTTTTCAGATTGAAAGAAGTATTTTCTCCTTTTTAATAGAACTAACATTACATTATTTTCAGTAAAAAATATTTCATTAAAAATTGTTTACAATATTTAAAACATGTTTTTGTAGTTGAATTTATAATTTGTTTTGATATTATGAAAATTTAATTGCTTTGTAGAAAAAGCTCTTGAAATTGAAGAACATCCACAATTTTTATGTTGCTAGGAATAAATGTTCGTATAAGCACCAAAGGCTTTTATCCTTTAGTTAGATTTCTTTACACAGTACAAAAAAATTTCTTCTGGGAGTACTTGATATCCAACAATTGGTGACATACAAAATAAATAGAACCCACTCCTTATTTGGTGATAAAAACCATTTTCTGATAGGATATATTTGGATAAGAAACCCTCGAACCCAGCTTTCATTATTGTTGGTTTTATCGTTTTCATATCTTACTATCAAATGTTAGGCGTTAGATGGGAATAAGCATGTAAAGTTATTTTGTGTTTTGTTTTTATATCACCTACTCACCCAAAACACTTTTATTTGCCAAAAGACAAATGATTTGTGCCTCCCAATGTACAAATTTGACAATGTTTTTATTATTTGTCCATTTTTATTGATTTCGTTGTAATGAAACTATAATAACCTTGAATAATGCTATTTACGTATTTACTCTATATTATGCATATACACAATTATCATTTTGTATTTTCTTTTCCTCTTTATTTGTCAACTTATTTAAATAAGAACGCTTTATTGGCCACTATTTTCCAAAATATTAGAAAGGTTTCTATATATAAGCCCTGTGAAAGGTTTTTGTACCATTGAACTAATAAAGTATTAAATTTAAGACATTGGTCAATGTTACTTTAAGTTTTTCAAATACATTTGAAATATATTTTTCGTCACTATTTGATACAATATTTTACTTTTGGGATAAATTTGGCTTCAGATTATATTTCTATTTAAGCTTCTAATAAAGCAATAATAATTCTCTTTCTTTAAAAATATAGCTTTGGAGTAAAATTCCACCTTCATAAGAAGTGAAAATGGAAAACAGAAATTTTCTCGCATGATTTAACGGAAACGACTCTAATTTGTCGTGAAAATGAAAAGATTTATCGGAATCTTATCACTTAAGAAATATTTCCTTCCACTGAATAAAGGATATTAAAAATAAAGTGATAATCTTTCTTCTCATAAAGGCAGCATCACACAGAAGGTATAATAAATGTTCCAAATTTGGATGGTTTCTAATTTTTGATATTTTTTTCAAGCTGTGGGCATCACAGCTCATTATATTATAATGGTAAAGTTTAATCTACATTTTTAGGATAATAAGCTTAAAAAAAGTCTCTGATAGGATATACCTTTACAAATAAACACATAACGCAAAGAAAGAAAGTAGCCCTACTTAAATTTTTTTTAAAAAAAATTAAGAGCATTAAGATGCAGATTGATTATATTAAGGATAGGGTTAAGGAAATCGTATGTTAGATCTGAAATGAGTAAGAAAGCTTTACTGGAAATGTGCTTTTGTTTTTTTGAGTTAAAATTTTTCTAATAATTGGAAAAGGAAGATATGAAATCAGTATGTAGTGTCAGATATTGTCAGTGAATATTTAAAAACAAAGTATGTCCCATTAATTTTTGAATTATTTTACAGAATGTATTAAGTACACAGATTTCTTACTTTCAGATAGTCATGTAATACAGTATAACTGTTTGTCATTCTTTGTAGACTTTTTAGACTGAACTTCAGGATATTTTGTACGATCAGCTACAGCATTCAATTTTCTTAGAGTATTGAGTTTTTTGATATTATACTCATTTTGGTCATTCTTTAATAAATTACTGAAAAAAGACTTGAAAGTCTAATAAATTATTGCACCCATTACTCAAACTAATATTTTTAAGGCACTTTCTTCTTATTAACAATCAATATTTTATATATTAATAAAAAATATATTAACAAAAAATAATATTTGGAGGAATTGACTTCAGGAAACTTCAAACTTCATTAAATAAGGACAAATTTTTAAATGAGATTGTCAATTCTCAAAACTAAATCAATTGGAGATGATGTTAAAATCCACTTTAAAGCTTTAGAGTAAATCCTCCTAATAATCAAATATTGGAGGCAACACTAACATGGAACTTTTTAAATAATTACAATGGGCTTGTAATGTTTCGCCGGAATGATGTTTTTCTTTAATTAGCTTCCCTATACGTAGTATGATAATCCAGATAATAATTTTAATTACTAATATATATGAAAAGTATTCTGTGTTTACTCTATGTACACAAATTTTGCATTAAATTGAAATCATTTTTAACTTTAAGATGAACAATAAGTTTACTTTGGTGAACTTTTCTTGTACTATGGAATTTATATAAATTCTGTTTTGACTGATATTAAAGACTGCAATAACACAATTAGAAATTATTGCCAAAATATGTTTATAAAACATATAGGATTAATTACTAACATTTATCTCTCATTGCATCAGGAGAATTCCAAAGACTTGAGGTTGCCCTAACTATAATATTGTTAGTTGACAAAGTTATTGGGTCCAAATGTTGTTTTTTCAAAATTTCTTTATCTGAAAAAGTAATATTTAGAGAGTAATTTTTATTGATAAGTTCAACATATTTCTTCAATTACCTTGATAAAATGAGATCTTATTTTTTGGAGGAACCAAATTAGATGTTACTGTTGGAACTAATGTTGTCATTTTTGTTGTATGTGGAATATCTAAAATTGTAAAAATAACAAAAATAAGATAAACTATTTGGTAAACTTTGCAAATGTCTTCTCAGGTGGATATTAGGACTTCAAACCTTTGAAATTTTATTTCCATTGACTATTCACTGTCAACTGATCCCTGATCAAGTAGACTTGATAGTTAGGGGCGAAATTTCTAGCAACTACTTGAGCAAATTTTGTTCACATTCTATCAAGTCTACTTGATCAAGGATCCTTGATAGTCTAGGGTGCCCTTTAGGGTTAGTTTCTGCTGTTATATAACAATACTAGAAGTGTACATAGAAAAATAATTATTTCTCGCTATAAAAAAGCTCTGACTTATGTAATCTAATAATTGAATCAAATAATATAATATTTTTTTTCCTGATTTTAATTCTCTTTCTTTACCTTAAACGTCTTTTGAGCTTAGAGATATTCTCAATGCAAACTTTTGCGTTAGTTAAGGAATCTATCCCGAATAATTTGATCAGTTTTTTAGTGAATTGTTAGAAATTATGTATTTTTAAGAGATAAAAATAGATAAAAATAGTTTATATACAGATGTTTAGATACAGATGTTTTGCTTTAGGTACACAATGACATGACGTGATATGCCGAACAGTCTTTGAGTTGTAAATTTTTAACAACTTATAAAATAGAGTCCACTAGACATCATACAGTTCTTTTACTAGCTTTGTCACATCTAAATGAACTGCAAATATTATTTACTAAAATTTTTTGCTTTTTGTACTTGTTTTTATTAGCGAATTATTCCACTAACATCTAGATAAAATTCCCTAAAAAGCTATATAAAAAACAACTGTGTTAAGTAATAATGTTATTCAAAAAATAATAAAAAAATGATAAAATATTGTTAAAATTTATAAAAATTAATATCCTGCAAAGCCACCCATTTTTGCGTAAAATCTAAAAAAATCCAAATTTTAAATCAATGATACAAAATCATTGAACCAAAAATGGTTTAATGAAATCATTAAAAATAGAAATATACGGGAAAATAAAAAAAAAGCCATAAATAGATTGCAGATTTTCTAATATTTTTTTCATATAAATAAAAATCTTTATGAAAAAATTGGATGTAAAGAAATTTCGTTTATTTAAATTCCGTAAATACCGTAAAAATAATTGGAATTGATAGATAAAACAAAATTAATCCTATATTTTATTTCGGGTTGATTTTTTTATTTGTTTTATATCACTCCTAAAAATTTTACAAGTTAATAATTTGCTTGTGGGTGTTTCTCAAGACAGCAATAATTAAAATATTGAATTTCTGATTTTATATTAACAATTGAATTGAAAAAATTGACTGTAGGTAGAACTCATTCATTATAATTCTTTCTAAAAATAATAAATAACTCTTTAAGTCTCTCCAGATTAATAATTTTAGTCAAAAAATGACTATCTACCTTTTGGCAGATAATATTTGTTCAGCTTCGGAAGTTTTTTCAATAAATAATGCACAATTTTTTGTTTTAAATAAAGCAAATATATTTCCGTATTGTAAAATAATGTAAGAATGTGTTTTGCAAAGTTTTTGAAGTGAATAACTTCCTTAAGCGCACTTTAGAATTTTCTTGAGCGTAAATTTGATTCTAGCGTCACACTCGGGTGCGTTACGCTCATTCGGAAATTTTCGGTTGTGTATACATATGGAGGTATATATGTATATATATATATACTCAACGGTTAATTTCCCTTTAAACACAGATGAGTGAAAAGATTTCACGAATAAAGCATGTGTAAAATGTATGAAATTTTATCACGAAAATATTCCTAAGTCCTAAAGACTTAGAAAATTTTTGTTAACTCTCAAACTATCTCCTATCTCGCTTTGATATTGTTAGTTCTTTGTTTGCTTTAGGCGCGAGTGATTGTGTTTAATTACGTAGTTTTAGTGTTTTGTTTTAATGTGTACAAAATTGAAATAATAATTTATTTTTAATTAAAAATTGTAATTTTTATGTAATTTATGTGTTTAATAAATATATTTATATAAAAAAATTAAGAGTTTTCATTCCCCTATTCTTATTCCTAAACTACATTCATTTTCAGGTAGTCTGACAAAAAAATATATATATATACCCCTTTAAATATACCAGCCTATATATAACACCGATATGCACGCACTCACCCAACCGATACGTGAACTTTCTGCGCGCACTTGCCTTTAAGATTTCACTGGTGCGTGGAATCTATAAATTAACATTGATAAGTGAACACTTGGCTTCATTACTTCACGCATCGAGGGGATGGGTATATGTTCATGTGGATATATATATATATATATATATGTTAATAGTAATAATTTTATTACGTCATAAGCGATGACGTGTGAAAGCCGAAATTATATAATGCGTAGTAGATGGATGAATAATGAAAATGCGTAGTTATTCACTTCTACCGTGTGGTCTTAAGCACATACTTGATTTTTTGTTTTTTTTTTGTTTTATGTAGTTAAAAAAAACTTAAATATTAAGTCTTGTTTTTGGTATAAAAAATGGTGCATATTTTCAAAATCGCAAATTGCCAATATTTTTGATTTTATTCAATTAATTTCTACCTTCAGAATTATTATTTTCTTCATTTACTGCAGTTTTTTTGGTTTTGAAGTAAACTAGTGCCGAGGGACCACCGGTTATACTTTTTCTTTTTTATAAAAGTTTCGAAAGTCAAAAAATATTAAAAATTTTATCTCTTTTTTCTTTTATTTAAAATATTTGTTTTACTTGTATGATATTTAATTAACTCAGCTTTTACTTACGATACAGCTTAATTGATCCATCTGTATCACCTAAAGAATTTTTAGCTACACACTTGTATGTTCCAAAATCATTAAGCATCACTTGTTTAATTGTAAGATTCATTATAACTTTGTAGCCATTTTCAAATATCTCTGGAACAAATCTTTTTCCTTCCAATGAAAAAGTTTTTATCATATGTCTCGAAAACAAAACTAATACTACCTGGCACAATAATAGTGTCATTTTTCATCCAATAGTTGATTGACTTTGGGAAAGCTTCTGACTGACACTGTAATGTAATTGTTTGGCCAATTGCAACTCCAACCAATTGATTTTGGATCCAAACCATAGGAGGAACTATTTAAATAAAAGAATTCACTCATCAGTTATAAAAACCTTTATTAACATTAACCCACAGTGAACAACTAGCATTATCCTTTTTGAAACAGTTGGGGGAATACCGTTAGATGCAATGCAAAGGTACGCTCCCATATTAAGGCGTTTAACTCTAGCCATGTTGAGGATTGATCCGTTGAAGCTAATTACTATTACAGACCACCAGAAAAAACAAATCTAATACATATAAAGTTAAAAGGATGAAATAGTTACCATTTTCTCCTTCAGAACTTTGAATGAGTTCACCATCCTCACGGCGCCAGGTAATAGTCGGCTTGGGTGACCCAGCTGCAGCACATTTTAAAGTAACATTACTTCCTTCAC
This sequence comes from Acrocera orbiculus, assembly GCA_947359355.1. NCBI lineage: Eukaryota > Metazoa > Arthropoda > Insecta > Diptera > Acroceridae > Acrocera > Acrocera orbiculus. Next base: position 29,981,962 of record OX375757.1, read on the forward strand.
GTACCACCATATCTGTACTTGTAGGATAGTCCAAAATATCTGGAGGCACTAAAAATGTAAAAAACTCATAATTACCTGAAATGCGAATTAATTACGGATGTTATGCAATTATTTCTCACATTTGATAAAAAATAAAATATAATTAGGGAAATTATTTTATAAGCCTGTTGGCGGGAAAAAATTTTCAACTCTGCTCAGATGATAATAATATTTTACAGATTAGCCAGGTTGAAATATAGCTCTTTAGAATGAAACTTTTGATGACTTGAGCAATAAATGTGCCATTTAGGCAAAAGATTTCTTGCAGAGCCTGCAAAAACTACAAAATACTTCAAGAGTTAAAAGCGTCCTTAACATTTAATATTAGAATGGAAGGTAGTTTAACGTATAAAAACTAATAAAGAATTCAATTTTTGTATTAAATTTTAAATAAAAAGTGAAAAACAAATTCTTGATACACTTAATATTGATTTATCTGGGACAAAAGCGTATTTCAAAAGCAATTATCTAATTATATATTGAGTTTGAGCATTACTTATTTTACGAGTAGAAGAACTCACTTTTGTTAAGGAACAATTTCCTTGCTTTCCATGTTGATTAATATGAAACAAAATATTTGATGTTAATACGTTAAAATCTGGATTAAAAATCTTTTACTTAACACAATTTGATCACACAATATTTGTCATTTTCTATACAATGCATTAGGAATGATTTTTGATGGGATAAATTTCTTTAAATGGTTTTTTATAGAGTATTAAAAATAAAGTATAATAAAATCTAATCACTTCAAACTTAGTAGACGCACTGAAGCAACATTATATCTATAAAACCTTAACGAATTGACTTAAAATCTTAGCAGAAGAAGAGCACAAAGCAATATTCCTACCCTATTCAAATAGATGGTAAGAGCCTAAAACATAAAAGCTTTTAAATATTTAACATATGCAAAGGATCCATCAAATTTCGATTTAGTTCGAGGATTTGAAGGGAATTATCAAAGACGCTTATTCTTTAAGAAATTTGTTGTTCAATAAAATATCACTTTAAAATTTTTGCTATTCTTTTAGTCAAAATTTAGTTAAAGTGTCCTAAAAGTATAAATGAAAAAAAAATTCTATGGTTTATAGTGCCTAGAAAAGAAAAAAATTAAATTTTAATTTTAATAAATGAAAAATATCTTGAAAAAGCAGTTAGATATATTTCAGTATAAAAATATGGCACTCTAATTATGAAAGCGTAAAAGCATAGTGCCATATCCTTTAGTACAGCAAGAAAACAATGCTTTTATTTTCAAGTCAGATATTTTTCAAATATTGCTATTTTATATTGGAAATATAGAAACTTCATTTTCTCCTTTCTGAAGAACATATTTTTATTTTTAACTTCTCTTGTCCAGCGGTTCATTTTTTATTGATAAAAAACTGACTTTTTTAAGCCCGCAAAAGTGAGATTCGATTGCTAAAGAGCTACTCTGAACCAAATTACATTTTTGACCATATCAATCAATACGCCATATCATGACTTTAGATCTGAAAAGAGTCTGAGCGGCCCAGCGGTTGGTTTTTTATGATTAAAAAACTAACGTTCTCAAGCATGCAACAAAAATTTTTATGTAACCTTCATATTCTAGGTATCGAGGGGTACAATGTTGAAAAGTTGTTTTTTTTCTAATTTTGAGCTTCGTTTCAAAGTTACTATAATTTGTCCGAAAATTGAAATAGTTAATTTTTTGTAATCTCTTACGTTTCAAGATCTGCAGCATCATTTGCAGCCATTTCGGGGTATCGGAACATTAAAAAAATAATTTTTTCTAAAGAGAAGTTGCTTGTGCGGTAACTGCTGCCGGACGTATTTTTTAATATTATATTTTGATTTTTCACTTTTTATTTTTTAGTTATTGTAAATAAGCACATTGTAATGAATTTTTAATCAAGGTACGCGGGAGTTTATTTAAGTAGTTTAAGGTAACTAAAGGGGTAAATAAAGACAGCCCACAGAACAGTTTAGTTGGTTATGTCTAGGACTTTGGAGTTGTTAAATTTGGTTGAATTGAGTCTAGAAACTTGTAGTGAATACAACATTAAGTATTCCAACATTTTTACAATTCCAACTAGTCTTTTTAAGCCGTATAAATCTTTGTAGCAACAATTTTAGCTTCAATAATTACTGAAACAAAATTATTAGCTCCGTTTCTAACCAATTAAGCTAATTAAATAAATATAATTTTCCTTAAAAATTTTTAAGCAAATTAAGCATACATATAAAGTTTCAAAATTGAATTTGAAGATTTTATGGATTTCAGTTTGATAAATATACTATGTACTTAAAAATTAAATTATGTTTAATTTAGTTACTTCAAAAAATTTCTTTTGCAACTTTAAGATTTTTACCAACTTCTGTTTTAAAGACATGAGTAGTGCTAGATATTAAAAACGTGTTTTAAAGTTCTCTACTCAGAAAAGTAATCTAATCGAGAATACAAAATATTTAGATTTTAGACATGAAATAAAACATATAACAGTTTAATGTTGATTTTATTTCATAATCATTTAAAATTTTAAAATGTCAACCATAAAAGCCTAAAAAAAAAAACAAAAACAGAAAAACTGTCTTTTGATCCCCAGGGAGCCAAATTTCATGATTTTATATAAATAAGATTGATAACAAAAGTTCTACAAGGACGTGTTACCATAGTATTCATTTGAATTATTTACATGTGTGAATATGCCTTCATAACGTTTATTGCTTTTACTTAATAATTTCTTCATTATTGTTGAAATTTTTATTTATATTTCATGAAGAAGAAAAGATTTTTTTTTAGATATTTATTTAAATATAAAAAACTAAATAGCACCATTCTAAAATTCCTATCCTTTATTCTCAATATCTCACATTTCCCAAAGAAAAATTTTATTATATTCACAGATGTATATAAACATAATTATATTAGTCATTCATCATTATAGGGAAAATATTCCTTGAAATCCTGCGTATATATATACGTATCCTAGTTTATGTTAAGAAGCTTCTCGTCCTTTTCTTCTAGAGTGCTGACTTATAAGCTTTTTATTCTGCCTTTTAATTTTATTTACAATAAAGCCGTACATATCATGCCTTGAGTATATTATTCACTTTCTTGATTTAGAGGATTAAATTTAAAGGTTCAGTCACGTTTACTTGGTTGAATTAAAATGAAATTTAGAAATTTTTCAAAGGAAACATGCGCTTATTTCAGGACTTGGATAATAATTTTAATGGTTTAATGAATACTAATAAATCCATTAAAAATAAATGATGTGTTTAAAGAGAATTTTGTGTCATGAAAGCGTCTTTATTCATTTTTATAAGGAATCGATTCTAATATATTTGCTTGAATTTTGACAAAGTTTTGACTTTTGATTTTATATTTTATTATTATGGGAATAAAATGTATTTTAAACTCTATTTTTGAGTAATTTTGAACTATAGTTTTGAATTTTGATAAAAACCGTTGCAAGCCCCTTTAAGAATTCAGGTGTTGATAAAAAGAATTCAGGTTTTAATAAAAACCGTTGCAAGCACCTTTAAGAATTCAGGTGTTTAAAAATTTCATTGCGTTCATATTTTTTAAGGTAGAATATCTAGATTTATCAGTGTTTGTTAAGTTGCATTGTGACGAGTTTTCGAATTAAAGTCCAGATCTTTACCATTGAACAAAAGAGTTTCTTATTACATTAATAGTACGAAGAGTAGATAAAGGATGAAGGTAGTTAAAAAGTAAAAAATAGAATGAAAAAAGTTATGAAAGCGCAAAATTACCAAATTTACTATGAAAAATATCATAATTTATTTTCTATCATTATTATTTATTTTTGCATTTGAATTTTCATGTCTTTTGTAGCACTTTTTCTGTATCTAGGCTTGATTTGATAACTATAAAGCTCTTAATTAACATTCCTTCGTAAGACATTTTTATTCTACCTTGAATTTTGAATTAAAATTGCATGAGTGGTCTGGTAAATCTAGAGTTAATATGTTTAACCTGGTGGAGAGGAAAACATACCACAAAATACATTCGACAAAGTAACCTTGTCTGCATACATGTATATGCAGTATATGCAGTTGAGCTAATTGATATTGAACTATTAAAGCATTGATTTTTTACTCCAATATTTTATAATTGTTACGTTTTTCAAGGGAAAAATATATTTTGATAAATTTTATTACTCTAATACTAAAAAACAATACAATATTTTGGTATTCAGCAAGCTGATCATGAAATATTAATAAATACTTTATGCGTATCCAGTATTTAAATATGTGGTGCCTTTTTTTAGCCCAAATATTCTAAATACAACTGATATCGAATTGCTTCTCCCTAATGTAAGCAGACATGAGTTAACTACCTATAACCTTCCGAGAATTTTGATGAAGTTCAGTCTTTGTTTCATTTAATTGAAAGCTGCAAGTCATGTCTCCTCCCTTTTTTGATATCATTATTGAGTAATAAAAATTAAAGCTTAAAGTCAAAAAATATAAATAGTAGATTTTTATTCCAACCTGCTATAATCACAAAAATAATTGAAAAATTAGAGAAAAGTTGTATTTTTGATCTAGGACAGTAAAAAATTGTATAATATATAATTCTAAAAACTCAAGACTCTTAATGAAAATATTGTCTACTAAAAATGGTCATTTTAAATCAGGTTTAGGTTTTTTAAGGTATGGAGCTATATAAGTTAGGATGTTAGTTAATACATCAAATTTTAACTACCATTGCGTTTCAGTTTTTAGTTACATTACTTCATTTTCTATAAAATTTTTTGGTAGAAATGTAATTAAAAAATTTTAATGTGTTCTGCCAAATTGTATAATAATTTGGAATGAACGTTTGATACGAAATTATCCTCTTTCAAATTCACCAAATTCAAAGTTTGACGATTTTAATAATCTTATTTTAAAAATCACTTTATTTTAATATTATTAATCATACTTCAATAAAATAAAATATGATCCTTGAAAGCTATTAATGTGTTATTAAATTAGCTTTCATTAAAAATTTTTTAATAAGCATAAATATTACTGGTTTTATTTTAATTACAAAAATAACTCTCACATTGAATAGGATGCTTGGTATTTATTCTTTTAAATTATGCTTGAAGGTAATAAGCAATAAATTCTTACCTGGTATATTTAATTTCATTACTACCAAAAATGAGCTCTTTTTACTAAGGTAATTAAATATTATATTGTGATTTTAGCACTTCCTTTAAAAATAATTTAATAGAACATTGGGTTCAAATTTTTATTTCGTCAATTAAACACGCCATAAATTAAATAAAAACGAGTTTCATAAAATCCTTTTTTATGGTAGGTGTGAAATAAGATGACAATTATATTTTACAAATATAGCTAAATAGTTCATTATGACACAATAAACTTCCTAACAAATAACAATTATTACTTGGAACAAATTTATAATTAAAGATAATTTTATTTATTTTGTTATCATTTTGTTAGAAAAATTTTTTATACATACCAACAACATTCAAGTATCCCACCTGACTTTTCATTGGATCTGTATTTATTTGACACATATACCAGCCCCTGTCAGATTCTTTGACGTCTCGTATCTTTAATATCCAAGCACGTTTCTCAGCATGGGTAATACTCATTCGATGATTTTTGGTGATTACGTGATTTTGTATCGTTAGTATAGTTTGTGTGTCAACACGAAGCCACGCAATCTAAAAAAAGGAAATAAAAATAAATAAAAAAAACTAAGTAAATAAAAAACTATTATTAGTAATTATATAAAGGATTAAGACAAAGTCAGCCCTTAAATATGAAAATATTTTGATAATACGTTAACTCTGAAATATTAAATATTTTTTCTATATAAATATTACGTAATCAGGTGTTAGTCTAATTTATTTGGAATTATATTTGCAATCAATGTCAATGGAATGTTGTTAATTTAATTGGGAGCTCAACTAATAGGCTTAAGATTTGAAGTTAGAAAATAACATAGTTCTAATAGCTTTTACCTACCTTATATGTTTGAAGATTATCGACAACGCATTGTAATATAGCTTCACGTCCAACTGGGATTGTAACATTTTGAAAAGGCTCACCAAATTTTGGAAGATCTGTAAATAAAAAAGAAGATAAATCTTTGGAATTAATTATATATATTGTTTTACTACATAAGCACTTAATTCATTCTAGTCATAGTTTTAGAAAAAGTTTAAAGCAAAATTTGACAGTGAATAATTTTGTGTTTTAATAATGTTACTTAAAAACTAATATTCTCCTAATTTTTTATTGAAATTTGTCTCTAATTGAGTTTTTTGAACATTCACTTTTTAAGTGGATTGATGCAAAATCTCACAAATAACTAAAACTGATTTTTATTCAGTTGACTGCAAAATTATGCTTGGTCTTTGTTAGGAAAACTTCAACGGAAATTTTTGGTTGTACTAGAAGGAATAATGTATAAATTTCCATATTTACTCTGGTCTCTTTTGGCTAATCAGATACTAAATTACTTTTTCTGGTTACACATTTCATATTACGAATTTACTTTTCTTAAAATGCAATAAATAAAATTTTTTAGGTCACTTCTCTGGATTTCTTTTCCAAACGTTTATTGCTGCGTCAATTTCTATTATTTTAGTATTTTTATAAGAAATTTTCACACCGGTATTTTTATGTGTTTTCAAAATTTAAAAAAATTATTTTGGATACTAAGGAATAAAATACGAGTATCTAAACAATATTATATCTTTATATATAAAGCAAAACCAAAACCAATTGCCTATCAAGGAAAATCATTGCCTTAAATTTCGTCCTTTGTTACCTATTTACTGTATGAAAACTTGAAATTAAGGATTTGAACAACGAAAGAAATGCTGAAATTTTCGGTAAAGTTAATTCTTGGTCAATGTTTGGAAATTAAAATCAAATATTTTCAAAATCATATACTTAAGTTATAAATTATTGGTATTCTAAAGCTTTTAAATTGTCAGACTTTTATCTAAAAAGCATATAATTTTAGGTGTAATATTTTTGAATTTGTAGTTATTCAAATTATAAAGCTTTAAAAATGCTCAAATTGGAAATCTTTTTATCTTAAAAAAAACACTTTAAGTTCCTTAATAAGCAGCAGAGTTTTCGGAATAAATAATGTATTGGACATATTGAAATAAAGCCGTCATCCACAGCACAGGAACAGGACACTAGCTTTGATTTCCTCGTACATTTGAATATGCAAAGAATTCAGTAAACTTTCCGGCAGTAGTTTTATAATACTTCAAAGATTTTTTAATCATTTCCATCAGATAAGAGATTTAAGATAGCTTAAAGCTAATTAAAGAGTTTCCTTTTGATATGATATTGTCTTCACTCTTTTTCCTTACTTTTATGCTATTTTTTATGTTAATTTGCTTAAATATTTAAATAAGGTTTCACTGTCTGAATCCTGTAAGTAAAAAGAGTTTTCTTTTTTAGTCTGTTATTTTCTGCTTGAGGTTTGTTCTTAGATAGGTGTCGACTGACAGTTCAAATTGTCTTTGGATTTGTTGCAAATATTTAAGAACTAAGAAACTCTGATTCTATGAAATTTGCAGCAGTCTGCTACTCATTTGAAAAAAACATTCGAAAGCAGTAGTCACAAGATTTCTTTTTAAACCACAAAAAAGGCTCTTTTCAGATCTTTTGTCCCCAAGAAATAAGCTAACAATCAACATGCTATTTTTCTTAAGATTAAGATTTCTTAAGATTTTAATTTTCATTAATTTTATAATATTTTATTGTTTGGTTTTATTGCTTGGCTTATATGATAAAATAAAGAAAATATGATGAATAAAAATCTTTGATTTGAGGTGTCCTAATCCCATTTCCTACCAAGTCATCATTATATCATTCGATCCAATTAGCGGATAGACAAGCAAAGAAGCTTAACTCCTTCATCTCAAGTTCTTTTCCCTCTTTTCTGCGGTTTGAAGCCTTTGTTTTTATTTTGAGCCAAATGTTCTTCTCTTCTAAATTTCATCTTTCATCCTAGCTAGAATTAATCAGTGTGGTCAATAGTTAGAACCTACGATACCATAAGAATGACACCTGATAAACCTTGCCTATGTTTTATCCTCAGGGGATCCATCCAAGAGAAAAACATATGGTCACGTAACAAATTTATGTCATTTTTGGTTTTTAATCAATAGATCTCTTTTTAAGAGTTTTTAATTGTTTTAATTAATTTTTCATGAATATTTATTTAGAAATTTCATCAGGTGTGATGGAATTAATTACAGCGCTTGTACCACTGAACTTCTATTGATGGTAGTTTCTGTAAAGTCAAAGTCAAAAGAGACTAATCACAGATCTATAATCTCCTACTGAAAAATTTAAGTTTCTTAAGAATATTCAAAGAATATTCTTACTAAAGAATCTGATAGAATTCACTACAATCCAAAGGAGTGGTAAAATTTTTCCAATAAAAGGATTATTTTAAAAATTTGTTTTAAATTCACAATAATGAGAAATTAATTGCGCTAAATCATTTGGAGAAATAAAGGTTGGGAATTGTTCATTAGTTTTTACTTTTTGCAGTTTGAATAGAAAATATAGTTTTTTACGAAAATTTTATTAATTGATCAAACGCTGATACCGTTATAACTTAAAGCTTTGCTACAACCATCTTCATAAAACTTTTCCAAAATTTTTGATTCAAATTTATCTTTCTAAATTCTCTTCTTTCGGCTTTATCTTCAAGCAAAAACCCAAACAATTATAGGTTTCCGGTTATTTTTGCCTTATGACATTTGCAAACCTTAAAAAAATAATAAAACAAACCAGAAATAACTTTAGCAATTAGTTTTTCCGGGGCCAATCATTTTAATTTCCTAATTCAGATAAATTTTATACTTAGATATGGTAATAAAATTAATCTAATTTATAGATAATATTTTCATCTTCATTACATAAGCTATTTTAATTATAGAAATCAAAAAATATAAAGAATTTTATTATAGATGGTAAACGTAAATATTGTTTGTGTTTCAATTTTATTTTTATTGCTCTGGCTGAGCTACTGAAATAAATATTTGATATACAAAACTTTGAATTAGAAGTTTTTCCTAAGTCACGTTTCCCTTTGAAAATAATGCAGGCATTTGTAAGCTCAGAATTTACATCTTAAGGAAAATTTTCATACCATTTTTGTATAAAAGTTTTAAATAAATTTATCGAGAAAGGAGAAAGAGGATAAATAACAATATTCAATTCTATACTATAAAAATATAAACATACATATACAGCACGTATAAATTTGTGTGGTTTGATAATAAATAAAGTTTTTAAAATCCAGTTGCCTGTTACTTGGATTAGTCTTTAAGCTTGCTTTTTGAAAATATTTCGGTAAGAGTTTGAAATTAATTTTTTTTAATGGCCTGAAAATTATTAATTTAAGATATGATGGCAACATAATTCCTTGAATTTAAATTTTTCAAAAGGATGTTTTATAGAAATTGCACTTAATGCTTAATATTTAAGTAGTATTTGAATAGATTTGAGTTTTCTTTATAAACAGAAAATACCATGTTTGACTTAATATTTAACATATGAGTTTTTTGAGAAATTTATTTATGTTATTAGCTAAAATTTAAAAATTTATAATTTTAGTTCTTCTTAAATCTCAAAAACTTCAAGCGTAACCAACAGTTTTCATGAAATTCATTACTTAGAGTATTGAATCTATAAAATAGAGAACCACTGAAACAGATGTATTAAAATTGAAGTGGATTACACTGCATAATAAAATATATTTTAAACCATAAAACTGCCTTTTTTTCTGTCGAATGATTAGATTTGTCGAGAAAAGATTGTATTTAACCGTTCTTTATTTATTAGACATAAAAACTTTTATGTGAATAACTACTAATGTTACTTAATTTATTAAAATTTCTCATAAAAACTATGATAAAACCCATGAATATTAACTAAATTGAGCCAGACAAGAGTTATCAATCAATAGATATATGAAATTTTACTATCTTTTCTTATTTCATTTAGCATAGTAATAAATTGGTGTAAATTTTTCATAAGAAATAGTTTTTTAGGTTCATAAAAAGGAAAACTATTTTTACAAATACCTAATGACTCTATAAAAACTCACCTTTTTCTGGTATTAGGCTTATGGACGTTTCATCCCTGATGTCTTGAACATGTTTGCCCTGATTGTCTGCAAAAAAAAACCAAAATAAACTGTTTATAAATTATCATAAGCCACCAAAATATTATTTCCTTTAGACATACACATATGTGTATGTGTGGGCTAAAAATAAAATATAATTTATAGATATGCTGTAAAGGTATGCCTTAAAATCTGGTGGAGAAAATACTAAGATTTAAGTATGAACATTTTTAAACAGAAAAGAATGACATACATAGATGATTAAAAATTTAATTAAAAAAACAAAGAAAAAACAACTGATACATTCTTATTTTGTTTATTAAGTTAAAATTCTTATTATTTTTTCATCTAGTTGTCCATTTTTTATATTTAGCTGCAAAATTCCAAAATTCAAGCAGATAAAAAGCGATCTAAAAAATATTTGATCTTGTCATAAATTTATTTTTATATTGTTACAAGACTATGAAGCTATTCTTAACAAAATTTCCCTAAAAACAAGTTAATTTGTTTTAATGAAAATTGCTAAAATTTTCTTTAATGTTTATTCAAAATTTTTATAAAGATAATAATGTTACAATTACTTTTGAAAAAGCTGTGCTTAATTGAAACACAATATTTTGGCTTAATTAACATATTAAAGACTTCAACAGTCTAGGATCTAGGATTTCAAAGAATTGTAATGAACAAAAAGGAACTCTACAAACGAAGTAATCTTGTGTGGTTTAAAAACCCGCCTTTGTGCCTTATGGTAGAAAATTATTTTATCAAGACAAAATTGTACTTTGCTATTATGGTCACTATTGTACTTAATATTACATATTTTTACACTCAGAACTCAGAGCTAAATGAAATACTTTAGAAACAATGAATTTATCTATTCATTTGTAATTAGGTTTTAGTTTTAAAAGAAATTACATGCAATTATTTGCAATGAGTTAAATATACTATAGAATAAAAATAGAATTCTAAATAATAGGATTAGCAAGTAAAAGCAAAAATAGATAATTACTTGTTTTTTACGAAATTTATTCTAAAATGTACAAAGCGGTAATATTGCTTTGGTTAGCTTGAATATTTTATCCTTTTTGTTTTTTTTTATTTTAGTGTTTGACATTAGAGAAGTATAAACATTTCTTACTTCGGGTCAACTAAGGTAATTAAAAACCTATTCTTCGTTACCTTTTTACCTTCAGGTGAGGGTACATATGCTCGATCCGAGCGAGAAGCTTTCGTTATTTACTTTACTCAAAGAGCATTTTTTAATTTATTTTATTTCATTATATCCGGTTTTGGATGTTTTAGTTGTAAAATAAAAAAAGTTTTATCAATTTTTATTTGCTATTAGCTGTGAATTAGAATTTGATTATTTTACATACTTGAAGGTTAATCAAAACCTACATTGCTTATGGTAATGTACGGATATGAAATGTTAAATTTCATTCATTGAAGTTCACGTTTTTCACAAACCTTTTGTCTTTTACATAAGAAGCAACAATTTTTTACCTGTATCAAAGATCAAATTCAATTAAAACTAATTTTCTTAGCAACCACATTCAAAAGAAAATGACAATGTGAGAAAGATTCTTTTAATCGCGTATCCACCAAGTAACGAAAGTTTTTCTATTCAGTATGCTATTCACCTTATGTAGTAGATGCATTCAAATCCTATCTTATTTGTTTAATCAATTTTGATTCTTAAGATAAAGTTAGGTAAATTAAGGATCATGAAAGAACAAAAAAGTTAATGCATAACGAAGGGTTTAATTTTTTTAATAATATAATTTCAGAAAAGTTTTTCTTCTTAAGGGAAGCTTGCAGACGTGAGGTTTAGGGTTTTAAAAATTTTTCTGTTTAAGTTTACCAATTCCTATAATATTATGTATCTTCAAAATTGTGTTATGTAAATGGATATACGTTGATTTATAATAAAGACTAAATTATTGCTATCCGTTAAAAATATTTCTTAATGTTTAAAAAGTTTTTTATCCTTTTTCTGGTGTTATTATTTTATACCAAAAATCCCAATAGTTATCCCATAAAAGTATAACAGAATTTTAGGTTTTGATCATACAAACCGTAAAAGTATATGTTGAAGTTTATCAATTTACATTTTTATAATGACTCAAATTTTACCAGGTTGTTCTTTTCTAGCTAATAAATAAATTTAAATGTCACGCTGAGATTAAAGATGCTGACATAAGTGTACTCGCTTTTTCTCGTCATTTCTTTTACGTAGTTAGATAAATATCAAATTTCCATTGAATGAAGGTCTTTTTTTATAGCAGTACGTTTTGTAGTGCTTATTCACTTCAGCAAACACTGTCAAAAAGGTTTTGGTATGACGGCAATGTGACGTCAAATATTTTTGTTCTGCTCTTCAGTGAAAAATTTGTTACACAGTCTTATATGGATTGCTAAAGCATAATGTTTGCTAACGAATTCCTATCATTCCCAATAGATTTTGGTTTTGTAATTTTTCTCAGTCAAAAGTTGTGATGGAATAGGACTATCAAACAAAAAGCAAAACAAAAAAATTTAAATTTAATTATAAGCAGACCACTTTTTTGCCTGCTTTGATAACATTAAATATTTGTCTTAATAAAAGTTATTTAAAAATCGACTATAGTGGAGTTTTCCATAATGAACTGATAATTTTTGTATGTTAGGAGTGGAAAAAAACACTTTTTCTAAAACAAGTGAAAACTAAAATCAAATGGAATGTATTTGTCATAAAAAAAAATTTTATTCTTTACATCAGGAAGCTTATAAATAATATAAGAGGATAATATCAGCATATAAATTTAATTTATAAAAATAAAAAAATAACTAAAATTTAGTAATTCATTTTTTATAACCGGATCCTATAGTAAAAACTACATAAGCCAAACCAAATGAACCCGATTGCTTAACCTTAACTAGATCCTTTGGCTTATTTTTGCATAGAATTAGAGCTTAAGCTGTTGTGCAAACATTTTTGAATTAAAAAAAAAGACAAAAGCCTAAACAAACTTCATTTTTATAAAAAGTTGTCAAACAAAATAGAAACAGTTCGTGACTGTATTTGTGGATCTAAATATATAAAAATTCTTTATTATTATAACGAAAGATTAATATAAAATTCAACTTAATGAGTAATTCTAAAAAAGCATAAAAGCTAGAATAAAATTTCAGTGTCGAGAGATGTGCAATTAATTATGCTCTGTATCATTTTTTCCGTTTGACGTGATTTTTTAAGTTTTCCTTGTGACCTGAAATAAAAATTCTTTGAATAAGAAGTAGACGTAAGTAGACCTATCTAATAATTTTTAGTTACTTTTACTTTCTTTTGATGCTTCAAATCATTCTGTAAAGCCATCATAGTATTTATGATTCCTAATTTGTTAAAGTGCTTTGATGGATTTTCTCAATTTAAATATAATATTTTTGTTATTGACGGCTTAGTTAAAAGTTTTGTTTTATTATAGTATTAGAAAAGTTTTGAAGGAAGCTAAAACAGAAGTTTTAACATTCATTAATTTTTTCAATAGAGCACTAATTCGTTATACCACATTTATACATAATTAATGCAGCTACAGTTGAAGTCTATTGATCTATTTCTCAAGTTGTTATTTCTCAAGTCAAGTTGTTTGCAAAACTTTTTCTAACCTTATACAATACAATAAATTGTTGTTAAACACTTATTAAACTCTATTCAAAATTGAACTACATTTCAATTTTATTTATTATTTTATAATACTCAATTTATAGTTATAAGGACTTAAATTATAAAACAGGTTAGAAAATTTGGAACGAATTCGTTTTTTAGTCAATGTTGAGCTTCCTACAGGTTAGCAGTGGCAGCAACTATTGACTTTGAGAAATGTTGATTTGAAGAGAGGGTTTTCATTACTTTTCTTTCTTTGAATGCATTATTTATATAGCTTAACTATATAAAAATTTGGCTTTAGTAATTAATTTTTTAACTATTGTTCACAAGACTTTATTTCAATGCATTCTATGTCTTGACAAATCACTCTAACTATATTTGACAATACTCAAATCACATTTGCTTTTTACCCATTAACTATGAATCTACCGTAAAAATTTAAATAAATATTAGCTAAAATGTTTGGTTTATACTTAAGAAGTCTTACTAGGTTGTGAATATTGTAAAAATCAAATACTTTTCTTTAGTTTAATTTAAATATAGAATTCTTCAAATAACGTTACTTAATCAATGTAACAAAATCAGTCTAAAGATTACATGTCATCATATGTTGTTGATGTTCAAAGCTCATTTCTATAACTATCAGTAACTTCCAAATTTGTATCATAAAAGTAACATTTTTCAGTTAAATTTGACTTTATTTATCAAAATAGCCTCCTTACAAGTGTAACATTTACTTTAACACTTCTCTAACGTTTGTCTGTTGGCCTTGTGAAGCAATTCATTTTGGCCATAATATAGTCCTTAGTTTCGGTGATGACTTTAATATTTAAGTCAAATCGTTATTCCTAATCTTTATTTTTAAGATTTGAAAAACCATAAATTGCTTGGACGCGGGTCTGGACCGGAAGTGAGAACAGTTTGAAATTAAATTTAATTTGATCAAAAAATACACTTAGGATGATCCTCTTGAGAATTTTTCATTCAAACGCAATGTAGTAGAGGCTTTTTATGAGTTTTCTTTTATCAAAAATTGATTTTGGAATCGTTAAACTACTGAAAATTTTATTATCACTTTCATAATTGGTAACTTTGACAATTTGTGGATACTTAAGTAAAGTTAAAAATTACTTTTCTCGACTGTATACTACAATGGAAAATCTCAAAAAACTTTCATTAACACAAAAAATATTTGTGTCAGGTTACGTGGGGTATTCGAAAGTAGAAAAATATCTTTATTTCAAATAAAGTTTAAGGATCATCATGATACTCCGAAATATACAAAATTTTCAATTTGAGTTGGTTCTTTGATATATTATAACCTTTTCCTCCGCAAAGTTAAGCAATGAAGTCATTTGTCCCAATTTTTTTACTTTGTATGTTGTGGAATATTTAATGATCCGATTTAGACAACGCAAAGAATAAGAGAATAATTTAAACTGCAATTCTTTTAATTCTATCATCAAAACCATTGATTACATTTTCCTGAATGATAATAATTTTGCATATTAAATGGCTTTTTAACAGAAAGTTATAATTTGTTGTATTCTTGATTTTTGTTTTCTTTTTCAACAAGACCAGCAAATAACATTTTTTGTGAAATTAAAACCCCATCTTATCAGATATAAGATATTCAATTCTCAAATGCTGGATCCCTTTGAACTTCCAGTCATTTAAAAATTTACATACGTAGAATAGTAACTGAAATATTGTAACTAAATTCTAAATTTTGTAATTGGTATATTTTTTTTGACAGTAATCTCCAGCTTGACTATTTAAAGTTTTATTCTACTCGTAAATCGTAGTAAAAAAATCACATTTTTATGTTGCCTGACACGTCAAGTTTCTTTTTCAATTATTACATATTAATAGGTTTATTTGTTTGAAAGGCACGAAATTTAAATGTTTCGTTAAATATCTGACAGAATTCTTCTTGTATAGAAGTACCACATTTCAAAAAGAGATATTATCTTCATTCTCATAATCAATGAAGCGTTTCATTCTTTTCATCTTTTATAGTTTTTCTTGCTGTCAGAGTTTTCACTATGTGATATTAACACTCGTACTAGGACTAGGACTAGGAGATAAATCTTATATTTTTTATTCATCATCAGTGGCTCCATTTTTATATAATTGGACACAATTTTACAGAAAAATATCTTTAAATTACATTAATGTCAAGCAAATGAAATAAATTAGATGGACCATAAGTTTTTTGACTAAATAAGTTTGAACATCATTGTTTCCGTCATATACAAGGATAAATTTATTCCAGTTTGTATGAAATATACTTAAAACTTTGAATTTTACTCAACTTGTTAGATTACAAATTCTTTAAATATTCCGATCACAAAGAGAATGTAATGTAGAACATAAAAACAAGTCAACATCAATTCAGAAATATTTTTATTGCTAATTTCACTTTTTACTAAAAAGTTTGTCATCGAATCATCTATCCTTAAAGCTCAACATGGATTTTCCATTTACAGTTTTCTAATACCTGATAGTAAGCAGTAGGAAAACTAGAAACTAAAAAAAATCAAAGTTTGCAGGAACTCAAAAAATAAAAACTAGAACGTAGTTGTTTTTGTTTTTGAAAGCATTTTTTTAATCCCTAAGCTAGAATTTGAATATATGCATTGATAAAGAAAACATCAAACGAATGTAAATTAAAGTGTTAATCAATAGTCTTACATTGTAGAGGGTTTGTGTCAAAAACCACATTGAATTTCGTAATTATCTGCAATTATTTCTTTTGGAAATTTAAAAAAATATAAAACCCTGAAATTAAAAGTCAAGGAAGATTCTAGAGTCTCCGGGATTACATTTTTGTTCGTAATACCATTAAACAAAATTCATTACTAATGTGTCATTTGAAGAAGGTAATTGAAGAAAGTGTCGCTGATTCAACATTTTATAACAATTGAATTTTTCATTGCTAATCAAAAGGCGGTATCTCAGGTAACATTTTCCTCACGTAAAGAAATTTTATCTAATTTAAAAACTTAATTCTGTTTTATCGAAACACAATTACTCGAATAAATAATTTAACTCAATGGAAAACTTCTGAAAATCACTTCTGATCTTCTTGGAAACTTTTGATTTTCCATCAATATTATATTGAAGTAAACTAATGAAAATGTCTAATTTGAGGAAGATAATTTCTTTGGTAAATTTTGTTCAACTTCAATTTTTGCTTAATCTTGTCCTAAAAAGTTTTCTATTACTAAAAAGGTGCAAGGTTCAGAATTTTAAACAGGAACATATGAAATTAGCAATTTTTTATGCATTTGTTATTCGTCTTAAAATAATTACCCTTAGAAGAAATACACAGATGATAGAGCTTGAGTTCTGTTTGAAATTTAAACCTAGTTAAAATTTTTACCTTTTGGTGGCAACTTGAGTCGCGTAAACAAATATAAGATCACAAAAACAGTATTAAAAGCTGTGTAAAATTTTTTTATGCAATTTAAAAATTAAAATATGTAGATCTTCCCGACTGACACACTCAACTGTCAAAACAGTAAAACTACTTGGATCACATTCAACTCATTGATATATTAAGATGTTGTCAATTTGAGAAAACAAAAATTATACGTTTAATTGAGAAATCGCGATCTAAATCTAAAATGAAAACCTTTTGTAAGCTCGTAGGCATTTAGCGTGGTTTTTTATTTACCTCAAACATTTTGATAATTTGTTTTTTAGTATGATGAAAATTTATTCTTATACTAGAACGCTAGTTTTTTTTTGACAATGACGTAAGAATCAAACATCCATTTAAAATATTGAAGTCCATTGAGTAGTTTTTTAGGAACTAAAATTATAAATATTATCTCTGTAGCTAATTATTTTTCTCCGCTTTTGATTTCCTTTTAAATAAATCCCATATTTTGAAAAAAATTCTGTTTCTACTATAAAAGAGGTTTACATTTTCACTCCTTTAGAAGAAAAAAAATTCTGTTATTCATATTTTCAGTTTGAAAGGAATTCTAAAAAACCACTAAACTTTAAGTGGGATCATTTATTAATAAATATTAATGCTTGCTTTTATATTTAGCTCTCAAATAACGTGCCATTGAATTTTTTTTATATTGTATGGAATAATAAATTAGATTTATAGTATATCGCTCTTTAGCTGTGGTCATTTAGTGAACTATTATTTGTTACATTTTAATATGTACATTTGTTCTTTATAATAAAATTTATCCAAATATCA